>CM075310.1:7617676-8217676 GCA_037672795.1 Lagerstroemia speciosa
TTATATTTGGAAGAGGTGTGTTTGGCTGAGTTATATGGACAAGTGTCACTATACATTTATTCTAACTTTTGCTTGTCTTTAACTAATACTTTCCCCCAAATATTCTTTGGTGCTTCCTAAATTTTATCATTGTCCGATATAGAAATTCGTCCATAGTAGAGTTGAGCTGGAAATGACCCTCATTTTGGACTTAAATCGAAGGTATCATATTAAATTTCATTGTCCAACACAAATAGATCATGGGCCTCTAAGTATTTTGCATAATCATGGCTAAATTTCAGGCCTAGTTCAATAATATAATTACATTTGATTTTGGGATTATAGTTAAGCTCAAAATACAACATGTTAGAATATTAAAATGCGTTTTAACATAATCTAAGTAATGGATGTGCAAAATAGTGTTTAGATCCAATTTTGGTTGTAAAATAAGCAAATACAACCTTTAGATCCAATATAAACACATTAGTAGTAGGCTATCACAAATATAATAAATAAATACAAATCTTAGAAAATTTTTATTAAATCTTGACATGACAATATACGTGACAGTCGATCAAAAGATATAACCTTGATTTGACTATCTCACTAGTTGGTTTTGCTATAAAAATTATCACATGTCAAGACTATTATATCCGATTTGACATCCTCTCGCATTTCATGATATATTGACACCAAATGCATAAAGTAAGCGCAAATGCCAGAAACATTCATTTTGCTCGGTAAACGAAGTTGATACACAACTCATTACCAGAACATGATCACCAAATGCAAAAAGTAAGCGCAAATGCCAGAAACATTCATTTTGCTCGGTAAACAAAGTTGATACACAACTCATTACCAGAACATGATCACCAAATGCATAAAGTAAGCGCAAATATCCATCTTCCTCTCTTAAGAAGACCCCATAAAACATAAAAAGAAAACTACAGTCACAATGGATCTCTTACATCATCTGAAACACCAGAGCGCCTCCTCTTCACCTCCTTGTCACCCAATTGCAACGACACAGATATATCTTCGTCACAGTTATTTCTCAAGAACGATAGATTCTCAGATACGCTTCTATCTGATGGATTATTTTGATGCAACGGGGACCATTTAAAGAAGCGTGGAATGAACTCATGCTCAACACTTTGACCAGCCTTCACTTCACTCCTATCTTTTGGATTCAAGTCCGTTTCCATCAAGGATGCATTCAAGCCCGAGCTAATCGGTTCCACATCCAAAGGGATGTGCTGTATTTGAAGACCAAAAGACTCAAATTTATCCTCGGCTTTGTCTTTTGTAACGATCCCATCAGGGGGTGATGAGTCGCCAACGGTAGATCCAATTGCTGTTGCTGAGGCAGCTCTCTGCTCTTGCACTGCCACTATGAGTACCATGAAACGGATTAAGATACAATTAGAAGAAACAAGCTCAGAATCGAGAGAACACTATATGAAGCTACTAGCATACAAATCAATCACCACTATGATTGGTCTGCGACCACTGGATGCAGATGAAATCCCCATTTTCTTTCCTTTCTATACGCACATGTTTTCTATTTGGCCTCCATAATTAAGCAGATGGATGGAGTTTTTTTTCTTCTCCCCTTTAAAAGGCCAATCTTTTGCATTTGAAAGTGAGTTCCCCCTCTCAAATACACTATTTATGAATAAATATACAGCCTACATCTTGAACAGTGGAAGGAAAAGGCAATAGTTCCTCTTTTTGAGATTGGCAAGAATTATCACTATCAATACAATTACTATTTTGGCAACAAAAGCAAGTACCTTTAAACTCAAAAGGAAAATGGAAACTTAACAAATTAAGCAGTTGGCAGATCAAAAACCTCTTAGTCCCTCATTGGTTGTAATGAGATCAAGCTCAAGAAGGTTGAGAAGGCGTCCGAGATCAACTCCACTGGTCCAATTTTCAGGAGCTTCACCCACTTTCAGCTTAAGCCTGCCACGATTAGCTGTCCCACCCCATATAATTCCGATGGGGCGGGGCTTCTCTCCAACATCACCTTTTAGTACAATGAGGCTTCCACTATCTCCTTCTAGGTCAAAAGTCTGTTGATTCTCACCCACAACAAGGAAGTCTGTCAAAAAACATATTCCCTTTTCGTCATTATACTCAAGGGCATAAGCCAAGACAGTTCCATTAGTAAGGCCCGAACTTCTTCCAACTTTCATTACTTGCTGGCCTATGAGGCTACTTATTGGAGACTGCAAGTCTATGATCTTCACGTCTCCAATCTCCCCCACACCTTTTACTATAGTGGTAACGGTGGACATGTCAAAATCATCAGCAAATGGGATATATGCTCCATCTGCTCTCACGAATGTCTCTGGAGGCAAAGAACAGATATTATCATTATGCATACAATCAAATAAATAAAACAGGTAATTATGTCCCCTGAGATGCGGTACAGCTGAATTGAAGTTCCTTTTTACCTGGATTTATTCCAGCAAATATCCCATACCAAAGCTCATCAGTGATAAATGAAGTAGCCCTTTCCACCGCACCCAGATATACCCCAGGTCCAAGAGTTGGAGGAAGGGGATGAAACATTTTCTGACTAGGGTAATCCAAGTCAACAGCCACATGCCGATTTGTGAGAAAGCCCACCTGTCTACTCCCAGTCTGGCTCTTCACTATTGCACCCAAGGTTCCATAAGTTTCTTGGCTTGCAACCTGTGCAATAGCAGCAATATAGTGCAGATCCAGTCAATAAATGCACAGATGGACTAGATTCAAATGAAAGATAACTATCTAAAGAGATACATTATAGGACTGAATGAGATACACTAACAGAATACTGGTAGCTGTGCATATAACTTCAGGCAATGAGCAAGTTACTTTAGCAGAGTAGGGTTCCCAGGGAGAAAATAAAATTCTGCATAAAAGAAAATTCTCTGTTATGCTTCTGCCAGTTTGGACTTTAAAACTGTTACCATGCACCTCTAGTTGTTCACCAAATAAACCAACGAGCAAAAGATCTTAGAGCTCTAAGGAGCCTCGAGAGGGGGCAAAAACCGGATACATTAGACAATGACCACATAAACCATACAAGTAAATGGTAGAATAAATTTGGAACAATGGTTTCATACAATAGGTTAATGACTGGTATTTCTGCATTTACTAGGTCAAGAAACCAGCTAACTGTATCACCTCAAGAAGTACAGAAAGATATATGAAACGGCAAGACATTGGAACTTCATCCACGTCCATGCTCATGTTCTGGTCAGCCATAAGTTATTCCGATGAATGATCAGCCTAATTAGTTCAAGATGTGAATAAAATTCATACTAAATGGAAAAGATCCAAGAGCACCTGAGAACCAGAGCCAATGTAGGGATCACCCCCACGCAGGTCATCAACAATCTCAGTGTATAACTGTTCTTTAGGAGCTGGCTCAGGTGCACCAAAGTATGAAAATTCCACCACATCAACATCGCACCACACTCCTCCAGGTCCCTAATCAAACAGCGCACAAGAATCAGTTTTAATTGCAATGAGCTTATGAGTACCAACTCTCCCACCCTGAAGAGAATGCATCTACATTACTAGAAGAAGGCGCATTCATTTCCAACCTCTAGAGCCGTGGGAAGGCACTGTATGGGGCTAAGCCACTGCTTATGAACCTTCCTGGAGACAAACACGAGAATAGCTGGTATATCAGTCAAGACTCCTCGTTGAATACGAAAACCAATAGCTGTCCCAAGGCTATAGCAGCGCAAAATTTTGCTATGGAAAGCCCTTATAGTCATGAGTTCAAGCAATGTGGTAGCTTGCTGCCCTTTGGGCAGGCGCCCAAGAGTCTCAGGCAGCACCCCTTTCTGTAGATTCGCAAAATAGTTTGTCCGCTCCTCAGCAGCATCACTTAGACGGCTTGGAGTGGGCCAAGAGAAGTAAGCAGCACTGCTCTCACAGTGTTGACCGGCAGAGGCAAAGGGCTGGAGCATAGGAGGACTTAATGAGGGGAGATTGGAATGGCCACAGCAGCTCCTTTCGAGGTCCAGTGCAGACTCCTCTGATGGTGTCGAGCCAGAACAACGATTCCTAATTTGCAGCATCCTAATTCTCTCCATGTTTCACTTAAGAATGATTGGTCTTGTAGCGATATCCAAGCAATGCAAGAAGGAATAATCATAAAACTCTTATTAACAGAGAAAGCAGTAGTCATTAACAGGGAGACAACTCATGCCACATTGTTTGGACATGTTTCATAGGTACTTGCATTTACTCTCCAGTAATGTTGTATCCATACACATTATAAATAGAGAGCATAGCTACTCACCTCAGTGAAAATTTTTTTCCCCAAAAAACATATTTCATCACTTTTTATGGTATCAATGCGTCAATGGCAATACACTTGAGGCCACAACACACACTTTATTATTTATTCACTCAAAGAAAAACTAATGGAGGACAAAATCTGAACCCAAACTGAATCAATCCTATTTTCTTTGTTTGGGATTTATATATGTGTTTGATTTGGTATGGATATCAAGAGGGAGGATCACCAAACATCCCTGTCAATACCCCTAATTAATGCTCACGCTATAGAAGAGAGGATGATTGAACAAGCAACAAAATTCTTATATCGAGGGGATAAACATGAAACTGATAGTTAAGGTGCACATCTTCTGTGAAACTCAATACTTGCTCCTCATTTGGTGAAAATTACACTTACACCTACACAAGCTGGCATAACAACCTATTCAAGCATTTTCACTTACTTGACCAAAAATGTTATTTCAGTTGATAAAACATTAGTCTACGAAATTAAAATTTTATTATATTAAACAAATCAAAAAGTTATCAAATACCTCCATCTCTTCCAATCCGGCATAGAAATGGTAATAATAAAAGCATGGAGGATGCATGTTTTGATTCATGTGCACAATGAACTGCGCCCCCTTATTCTAGCCCACTTTATAATTTCTGCAGCCTCTCTAATTTTTTTCATTTTTATTATTCCAATAAAATGAGTAAAATTGGGTTCTTGATAAGTTCAAATACAGAGTTTACATAGAATGAAGAGATCAATGTCACTCTGCACCATAGGGAAGCAGGACAAAGTAGATGGCATGCCAGCACCAGGGGCGATCGCCCCACCCAAAGCCGGGAAGATCCTTAATATACTATACATATTTCACCTTATTTTGTCCAATTTTTCATTGAACTATCCTATTTCGCTCCCCTGAATTTGTTATGTTAGTGTCCTATAGAGTTTCGCCCCCCTAAATTCGTCATGTTAGTGTCCTATGGAATTTTGCCCCCCCAAACCAAGTTTCTGAATCCATCCCTGTGCATACATATAATCAAACAAGAAGAAAGCAAAGACGCTAAACAATTGCAACAGCACAACTCGTTTGCACGAGACTTCGCATGATATTGATTATAAGATTAGGAGTCGCACATATCCAAAAGTGGGGAGGAGAAAATAATTGGAGGCCAAAGTTTTGGCAATGGAGAAAATTTGTTGGAAGTGCATTACACATCAGCATTAGAAGGGGAAGTTTTTGACAAAAAGGAAGAAGAAGCGGATTACTGGAGGCGATCAGAGAAGAGGACTGAAAATTTCCCAAGATTTGCCTGGGGTTACACATATGCAAACACTTTCATTGCAGCTAGTGGAAATGCAGCATTACCGGTACTGAAATCTCAAACCACGACGAATGGCTGAGGATCCAATATAGCATACCAGGCAATCAAAATATAGAAGAGTGAAGCTGAAAGAAACACAGAGATACATTCCTTTAAGCCAATGAACCAACGGAGATGCAGTCAGAACAGAACCGAGACCGTACGAAGACAGCCACCAACGAACAAAAAAAACGAAAGCAGAGAGAGAGAAACTAGAAGGGTAGCAGGGGAGAACAGTTAGGTGACAGCCAAAAGCAAAAATGAGGAAGAACGTCCAAAACGAATAGAGCATCAACAAAGGTCATCGGAGAGAAGAAGACGTAAAGCCGAAAAACCTAGAGAGAGAGGGTACCTACCTGGAGGAGCAGCTGAAGGGTGAAGACAGCAGGGAAGCTGAATAATGGAGCTCCCTAAATTAAATAGCCACTGGGATTAGAACTGTGGCTTTTTTTTCAAATAGTTGGGGCTTGAATATTTCTGGATCAGATATAAATTAAGTACAAAAATTATAAGATAAAATTTATTGTAATAAATAAAGAACTATTAATAGTAAATATTCAGTGGATAAAATAAGTTGAATAGTGTAAATATGGAACAAAATTTAAGTCTAAAATGTTAAATTTATTATTTTTATAATTAAATTTTAATAATAAGATTCTTGTTATAGTATTTTATTTTTTATATAATTTCGGTTAATTTTGGGCTGGGCCCAACTTTCATGGCTCAGTTTTTTATGGCCTCATAGACCACCAGAATTTTATGGAGACTTTTCAAAATCAATTTTTTTTTGGGTCGGTCTATTTTCTCAAGTTTTCGTTTTTCCCTTTTTCCTCAAGCCCTTAGTAGCTATCACACACGAAGCGCTCTGTCAATATTGTGTGAAAAAAGTGCAATCTAGGAGCACAATCAGCCGAGGATATTACTCTTCAATTTGGTCCCAAATGTTTGATTGAACTAACACTTAACCCTACTCCTTTTTTTTACCAATATTTAAATTTAAACATTCATTGTCTTACATCTAATTTGTCGAGTTGTGAGAAGGCCAACAATTTTTTCCACGTGGTATTCTTTTTGTTTCCTCGCAAGTAATGAGGATTTCATTCATTACTGAAAAAAAGTACAGGGAAAATGCTCAGAGAAACAGAAAATTGCATGATCAAATACATCGAAGGGATCCTCCTAGGCAAACCACAAACGAAAGTACATCAAATTAAGCCCAAATACATTTGCAGCAGCCTCCGAGAATCTGACCAAAACCCCTTGCCAATCTGTGTAGACCCCGATTAAAATCAGGAAGGAGGGTCCTCACACCATTAATTTACCCAGATTTCAGTCTTCTAATGGAGATGTTACTCACCATTAGAGCAAAACAGGAGGGATCTCGAGCCGTACTCGTGCGCCAAGGGCTCATGCGACATCAGACTTCCACAACCTTCTCAGTCGGGTCAAATCTCCTTCGGTGGCCGAAGCGCTAAGGTAGGAGAGTGTGAGATCTGGTCAGATCTTGGAAGATTTTAGCAGATCTGGCCTTGGAGCGCCATATCTGGTCGAATCTTAGAGGATCCGAGTAGATCTCGGCTTGTTCGCTCAGACCGTCTTCAAGAGTGGTGCTCGAAGGCCGTGCCGGAGAGCGAGGATCCGCCGCGCTGGAAAGGAAAAGGAAAATCCGCAGAAGAGGGGGAAAGAGACGGTACCGGGCGACCGAAACGAGGAAGGGACGAACAGGCCGTCCAGGCAAAAGCCACCGACGTCGGCGGTGGAGGTATCTACGGCCATAGATGAGCGGTGGGTGAAGCCCGCACACCTAGGCTCGAGGAAAAAGGACCGGAGGCGCCAGGCCGGAGCCGGACGCGCCGGTGGAGAGGTTTTTGTCGGGGAGTTTTGGGAGGTTTTAGAGAGAGAGAGGGGTGTTAGAGAGAGAGCTCGGATCCCACGTGGTATTCTAATTGACAAAACAACGATGATATAAATAATTTTTTATAATGTATGATACTCAAATCAATACTGCTTTAAATAATAATCGTAATTATCATTTTTCTCCTCACTATTTATCAAAATTTCAGATAATGTATGTATAACTAATTAACGAATATATATCCTAGTAAATAATCTAAAAAAGTTAAATATTTAATATGTCAAAAAAAAGTTATAAATAATCAAAAGTATTACAGATATCATGCTAATATATTAAAATTTTCGTTTATTTATTATTTATATATATATATAGATATATCACACGGTATACTCATTTCTTTCATTAACTATGCACTCAATTGAAATGCCTATTTTATATTAACAAGTTGAAAGCTACCAGCGAAATAGATCGCGTGGCCTAATGGATAAGGCGCTCGCCTCCGGAGCGGGAGATTGTGGGTTCGAGTCCCATCGCGATCGCGTCATACTTATTATGGTTTTTCGGGGCTGTGCTGGGCCTGTGGGCTCATGGGCCGCACTTTCTTGGCCAGATGTCGGCTTACTTGGGGGCTGGGCTGACGGTACTTCCTTGTGCTGGGCCTGTGGGCTCAATGGCCTCACTTTCTTGGGCCAGATGTTGGGTAGTGCCAGCGTCCTAACTAGTGAAGAACGGTCCCTGAGAGGTTGGTTGAAATTACCCTCTAATTGGTAACAAGTTTACTGGATTCTAAGGTCGTTGTTCATCTAGTTTGGGGTAGTGTCTCCCATAACTTGATGTTGAACCCTATCATTTTGGATTATGAAATTAGGAGGAGATGAGAGCATATCATATCTATAGAAATGAAAATTCACTGATGATATTGCTAACGAAGACGATGAAGAATGAGACCGAAGAAACTCCACTAGGACTATGAGAGAAATATCTACGTCTTCATCATTACGCTCATGACATGCTTATGCTGATAATTAAAGCTCGGGGTGTGCCACAGAAAGTGGTTGGCCCATTGATGTACTGTTATTTTGGAATTCATATTGATATTTGAGCGTGGATCTGTTCGTGAAATAGTTTAAATAAAAGGGAAAGCAATATCACACAGTCAATATACATAATTATGGATAATTATAATCTGTACTCAACGAGTTAAAGAGGCTCGATCGAGATATTCACTATAACGAAGTAGAAGTGGATAATAAAAGTCGAAAAGGAAGATAGTTTTTTGTGTAACGGATGTATCACGCAATAATACTTCTTTGGTATTACAAATTAATAAGATTTAATTATTTTTTATTTTTATAAAAAATAAAATATCCACTGAGCATACAAAAGTGTCGTGTCTATTCCCACCTAAAAGTTTAACTTATTACGTAGCGATGTTCAATTTTGTTATAAATCCAAATTTAATTTTGACCCAGCCAATATAGGATTTAATTCTTGGTACTCATTCTCACGTAGTAATGTGTTAACACTTGACATGTAACTTTTAAACACTCGTCCCTCAATAATTGATCTCAAGCCAATTATTTTTCTTCAAAATTATCACGGGACAGGTTTCTCTTTCGTTCTTGGGCTAACAACTAGCCTCGAATCGGACATTTTTCTTCGAGTCTTGGTTTTACAGGCCACAAACTTCACACTTGGGTTTAGCATAATATGAGTTCGCATAAAAGGAGCTCACAATCCCTGCTCTCGCATTCACCACAATATGCCATAAATATTCATTGCTATGACCCTAGGTCAATTTCCTTTTTTTATAACTATAGAAGGTAATCGCATAAAATTGGTGAATAAATCTAGAATATATATCTTTGCTTCTTTAGGTATATGTTTCACCCACTGAAATCATATTCATCTAAATCACTAAATTTTATGAAAATTAAATTTAGATAAGTGTCTCGTAACACTTTTATCAGTTAGGAGTCTCGTAACACTATATCGAGGCACATGTAAGCAAAGAACCACACATGTTTCTCATATCAATAACTCAATCTATATTAGACTTGCCTCCATTGGAAATATATTGATAATGTCGTATAGCAATGAATTTAAGATTAGAATTGAGATATTAAATTGATAAAGAAGAGTAGGGAGATGCAAACTATAAAAGTAGAGACACGTGGCAATCAGAGTATTTAAAACTAATTCATCATCGTCAGTCATGCAGAGAAATTGTGGATGTTAGTCTCCCAGAATATAACAACAAAAGTATTGTAGTCAGTACTGAATTCCAGGCTCTCGAGCGAACTAAATAGAGTACAAACACTACCAGGGAAATTGATGCATGAAACAAAAACAGAGAGGGGATTTTTACTTTGGGAAAAGACAACAACCTCAACGGTCTGGATCATACAACCGGTCACCGTATGCCTCATCCTTCAGCATATATGATCCAAATCGCAAATATCTAGCCACGGTTCCAGTTCCAAAAATTAATTTTTGATAAAGACAAAAAAAAAAAAACTTCATTCATAAGTTAAGAGAATTACAACCTAGAGATTCACGGCGAGAATTAGACGGAAAAGAGTTTAAAATACATAATCCCTCAAGAGGAGAGTATATACCTAATTTTCCTAAATTATGGGCATCCCAGTTTGTCTGTCTTTTACCCAAATCACTTCCATTGGTTAAATTGAGATGAAACTTTCAAAATATCTGAAACAACCAATCTAATCTCCCCAAGGAACTTTACTCGAATTCTTCACAACATCTAATACTATAACAATTAGCCCATCTGATCAGATTTGTATATTCTTCTGTTGCTTCTCTGTAGTTATCTGCACTCGCAGCAATATGGCCTTCACCTCTGCTTGAAGGGGATTAGAATGCGTTCCTTTAGTGCACCAAAAATAATACTTTGTTAGAACCTTCACGAGCCACCCCTGCAAGGCAAGACATATTATCTGAAAAAGTCGAGTCCGTGTTAATAAGGGCCCAGCCTTCCCAAGCCAAAATCTCAATGTGTTTTGTAAGAATAGAATTAGGAATAAGTTTATAACCGACTTCTTTATTTTTTTTTTTGATAGGTAAAGGATATTTTACTAAATATCTAATTTGGTATGATACACAGTTCACCTTAATCAGTTGTATCTACAGATGACCAGCAACCATTAACAAAAAACCACAAACCGTTTACATTGGAATTAAAACCCAGCTGACCTAAATTATGAGCCTGATAATTTAGATCTCTGCTAATCCAATGGCACTCCCATTTCTGAAATCTTGACAATAGACTTCTAATGTTCAAAATGATACTCTTGATTTCCCATGGTGCGTATTTCGGTCTCTTTAATGCATTGACAACTAGTTGGGCATCTGAAACTATCTCAATACATGGCCATTTTCTTTCATTTGCTACCTTACAGGCCAAAAATATGGCTTCTGCTTCAGCTTGCATCGGAGAGGCATTCCACTTCTTCGTGAACCAGGATCGGATGATGTTGTTTCCCTCTTGTGCAATTCCTGCAAGACATGAACTTTTATTCAAGAATGCAGCATCTGTGTATATCCTTATCCATCCCTCTCTTAATCTATTTTCAGTACACTCCGAATTGTGCTTTTCTGTATTCGTTTCCGATTTTAACCATTTAGCCTTGTGTTCGTCGTACTCTTGCAACAGTTTATTTGTAAATTCAAGTGGATCAGTTTTCAGTTGTCCATGCAACACTTTATTCCTAAGATCCCACAGTCTATATACCAGTATCGACCCATAGAGAGTCAGCTCCTGATTTATGATCCTTTTGGCTGTTATCGTGAGAGAGGGGCTGACTATGCCATCTATGAATTCTAGGGGTGATTGGTTGCATCTTGGATAATACCATAACTTCCAAGGCGACTCCCTCCAGGCTACACGATAATACAAACATTCATCAAATAGATGTTTGACATTATCCGTGCTGGTTTCGCAAAGGGGACAACTTTCCCCTTCTGATGTAAACCATGGGAGGCATTCCGTCGCTATTCTCCAAAGATGGATTTTAAATCTCTCATGTACCTTTATTTTCCACAGTTTGCTCCATGTTTGTACATTTCTTTGGTTAAATCTATGTTCTTGATCTATTTGATAAAAGGACTTAACAGTGTGATTTCCTGATGGTTCTGGGAGCCAAATGTACTTGTCAGCTTCATTAGTTTGCACAAGCCTAATACTCAATATGTTACTTACAGTTCTGGAGTCAAAAAGGGAATACAACATTGGGATATTCCATCTTCTTGGACCAAGCAACATTAGATCACTTACCAATAAGTTGTTTGTTATCTGGGAGTTTGCTAGAGGGATTGGTCTGTACTCACTAGCTTTATTATCTGGTATCCAGGGTTCTGTCCATACCTTTGTATTTTCACCATTTCCTATCCATTTGCAAGTTCTTTTTCTCATTGTTTTTGAGCATGTTTGCAGGTCTTTCCACACTTGCGATGTTTTACTATTTTGCCTATTTCGTGAAGTAAGAAAATTACCATATTTTGCTTTCATTGCTCTAGCTGCCAACCCTTGTTTATTCTGTGTAAGTGCCCATGCTGTCTTAGACAACATTGCCATATTTGCTTGCTCAGCCTTCCTGAAACCTAAACCCCCATTTCTTTTTGGTTGACAGATGCTTTCCCATTGAATTGGTGCATAGTAGTGTCCTTCTTTGCTTGATTTTCCCCACCAAAATTTCCTAGTAACTTGATCAATCTTATTGCATACTTTCTTTGGAATTTTAAATAGTGACATTGTATACAAAGGTATACTATTGAGAACCGATTTTATTAGTGTAGCTTTCCCTGCCCAAGACAGTGTTTTTGCCTTCCATGCCTCAAGTTTCCCTTTTATTTTATCAATGAGGAAGGAGAAGCTTTCAGATTTTTTCCTTTTAATGAACATTGGGTTTCCTAGATATTTAGTGTTATTCTTAAGTTTTTTTGCTCCTATGAGGCTCTTAATGTTTCTTTTAATTGGTGTTGTTACGTTCTTTGAGAAGAAAATGCCCGTTTTTGAGAAATTTATTTGCTGACCGGACCAATTGGAGAATTTATCTAGTACTCTTTTACAGTGTCCTATTTCCGACTGTGAGGCCCTCATGGTGATTAGTAAATCATCAGCGAACATTAGATGTGTTATTGGAGGACCATTTCTACTTAACTGAATTCCTTTAATTAATCTTTCATTTTCAGCCCTATATAACATCCTAGAGAGGACTTCCATACTAATAATGAATAAATATGGGGATAGGGGGTCACCTTGTCTTAAGCCTCTACTTGGTTTCAACAACCCCATTGGTGTGCCATTAATTAAAATAGATAGGGAGGTGGTGCTAATACATTGCTCTATCCAAGCTATAAAATTCTGGTGTAGGCCCATGTTTTTTAAAACTATCGTTATAAATTTCCATTCGAGTCTATCAAATGCCTTAGAGAAATCAA
Organism: Lagerstroemia speciosa; assembly: GCA_037672795.1. NCBI lineage: Eukaryota > Viridiplantae > Streptophyta > Magnoliopsida > Myrtales > Lythraceae > Lagerstroemia > Lagerstroemia speciosa. The sequence goes on from CM075310.1 coordinate 7,630,629, forward strand.
TTTTTAATCCTAACAATCCCTTTTTTGCCCTACTTCTCTTCATTACATGCAGAATTTCTTGAGTTAAAAGACCATTTTCGTTTATCCATCTACCTTCCAAAAAAGCAGTTTGATTCGGGGCTATAAATCTGTCCAGGTGGGGCTTTAATCTATTAGCTATAATCTTTGAGATTACTTTATAAATAGTGTTACTAAGACTAATGGGTCTGTAGTCGTTGAAATTATTTGCCCCCATATGCTTAGGAATCAAGGTTATAAAAGTATTATTTATTTCTTTTAATAGATACCCTGTTTTAAAAAATTTCTGCACAGTTTCAATAAATAAATGACCCACTGTGCTCCAATAATGGCTGTAGAACAACCTAGGAATACCATCAGGCCCTGGTGTCTTAAGCTCAGGCAACTGATTTAGTGTTGCTATTATTTCTTCTGGTTTTGGAATTTTGATGAGTTCTTCATTTTCCTGTTGGGATATCATTGGGTGAATTAAACCTTCCAAGTCTTCTGGAATTGTTGGGTTTTTTGAATTATATAATTGTGTGAAGTTATCTATGAAGTAGTCGGCTATATCTTTGGTATCATGAATCCAATTTTTATTATCGATTTTTATTGCTGTTATATTATTTCTTTGTTTTCTTATTTTTGTAGATAAGTGGAAGAAGGATGTGTTTCTGTCTCCATCCTTTAGCCATTCTTCTTTGGCTCTTTGCTTCCACATTGTGTCTTTTCTAATTAGCTGTTCTTCCATTTCTGTTCTTAGGATTTTTATTCTGTTTAGGTTATGTTCAGTTGGTTCTTTATCTTGTAACTCTTGTAATTCTATTGTGATATCATTAATTCTTACTTCACAATTTCCAAAAGTTTTCATGTTCCACTCCTTTAGAGCTTTCTTAGTGTTTTTTATTTTACCTACAAATTGGAACGCTTTAGAGCCAGCAATATTAATATCCCAAGCTTTTTTAACTATTTTTTTACTAGTGTTGTCTCTTGTCCACATTGCTTCAAATTTGAATGGTTTTTTGTGGTTAGAATTAGATTTCCATAGTTTTAGCTCAATTGGGTTGTGATCTGACCTATTTGAGGTTAAATGTTGTACTCCAGCTCTTGGAAAGAGTTCTATCCATTCTGTACTAGCAAAGGCCCTGTCGATTCTTTGTTTTATAAATTTCTTCCCTGGCCTATTGTTTCTCCAAGTGTAAGGTGTCCCCGAAAAACCAAGATCTACGCATCCTACTTTTGTTACAAAATCTTCCAAGTAAGTGTTTGAACAACTCGCATGGCTTTTACCACCCCACTTGTCCTCATCCTTCATAATCTCATTTAGATCACCTATTAAAACCCATGGCTCTTCTAAAATCTTAACCATTGCAGCTAGATTGTCCCAAAAATCCTCTTTTAAATGGCTATATGGTGGCCCATAGACACAGAAGATATGCCATCTCCTTTCAAAAACAGTATGTTCTATTAATGCATGGATATGATGAGGACCTGAGGAAGAAATTGTTACCTGAAGCTCATTATGCCACATTAGACACAGTCCGCCGGCTGTTCCTTGAGCTTCAACACAAAATAACCTTTCCATTCTGCAAGCTGCTGCCACCCTCTTGCATCTATCTGCATTTGTTTTAGTTTCACACAAAAAAAGCATTCCTGGTTTGTGCTTCCTAACCAGGAAATTTAAAGATTGAACTGTTGGGGCACCTCCCAATCCCCGACAATTCCATGCTATTAGACTCATAGGTTGTATTTATGTTGGTCCTTATTCAACTCCTACCAGAAGCAAAATATATCCAACTAATATTAAAGATTACTGTGGAAATCGAAGGACATAGCCACTATTCCACACCAACAGCACGCACCATTCAAAGAATCTTCAAAGTGAATGAATGATAGAGGGTAAATCTTCAGATTACGGTAAGGTACAGACCTATCCACTAATGCAACGTTATATTCCAGATCTGGTCTTGACCGTTGTATGCAATCGAAATAAGGACGAAAAGGGGAAGGTAATGAAATCGGTGAATACCTTGAGACAGGACCTTAGCCTGCACAAGACTTTCCTTCTGAATTCGTAATCCTTTAGCTTTTCCACAAAGGCGTCTATCTGGGGAAGACTCACACAACAGCACGATTCGCAATCCTCTTGTTCGCCTTCCTCGTCTCCGTCTCAAAACCACCAGATCTGGATCAAAACAGGTTGGAAGAGCCTCCACTGAGGGAGATAGGTAAGCTCCGACAAAGCGGAATAGAAAAGCCTCCACTGAGGGAGATAGATTAGCTCCGACAAAGCGGAATAAAAGGGCCTCCACGGAGGGAGAATGAATACTCGTGATCAAAATCCAGAACGAGGCTTGGAAAGCCAAGATTCGACCGGAAATCGGGTCAAAGTAGAAACCCTAGAACGGAGATGAAGTTCGCAGGTGAAGTTTGAGAAGTTTTTTTCCAATCGTCACTTTTAAATCTCAACAATGTACCGACTTCTTTATTATCTTATATGTTTTTGTGTTGATGAAAGTCTTCATTAAGTTCCTTTATAAAACTTTTAATATCAGTTTTTCCCTGTCCAAATATGGCCTTGTTCCACGACTTAATAGCTAAAGAGGCAACATGACTATAGGTGTGCATCGGTGACAGGTAAAATAAGAATTGATTGGAACATATTCATCGGGTACGTTACAGGTACATAATAACAAAATTCAGGTAGGATTCTGAAAATGAATTGAGGAACCGACTGGTTCCATTCAACCGCAGGGTCTCTAGAACCATGTATAGAAAGGAAATGATTGCTTTTAGTTGGCTATAAGTTCCTCAATCGAAGTATAATTCTCATGTTATTTATATTAGTATATTCCTAACTCAATAATTTTTATTTTACAAAACATATTTGATGAATTTATATATTCAAAATAGCATAATATATTAAAAATTTATATATAGTTTACTAATACTTACAAAAATCTTATACCATTATACCAACTAATTAAAATTAAATCAAAATTATAAAAATGCATCATAAACTCGGTTATTTGGTTGTAAAACTTATGGATTATAATTATATATTCAAAAAGTTATCGTAAGGGAGAAAAAGACGCGTTCTAATAGAATATCCAAAACATGTAATATAATATAGGTTTTCAGACCGGTTCTAATTCTATAGGATAAGTTTTGGGTCCACAATCTATGAACTGGTTATTTACAAGATATGGTCCCAATATCAGAGAAAACATAGGTACATGAACTCCATCATCCCTAGGTATGAGCATGGTAAAATATATATATATATATATGTATGTATATATGATATTGTTAAAAATTGAGCGAAACCAAATAATTTACAGCATCGAACATGATAATTTGCATTATCATCTAACTATTGTGCTCCCCCAGCTGATAAAAAGAGCGAAGATATGCTGCAATATACGATTGCTGGCGGAAATCGCGTCCACTCTGTACTGGTCATGCGCATTACATCAACAGTGCCGTTAAAGGATTTTAATGACAATAATCTTCCAGCTTGACGATGTGTGATAAGTTTTCCGACTATAATATAGTGGAAAAGAAAGGCAAGGCATGAAGTTGCACTCATATATATATAACAAAGATCGACTGACAAACCCATCACACACAATCTGAAGCAAGGAGGGAAAAAAGGAAATGAAAAACCTTTGCTGGCTAGCAATCGTAGCTAGACCCATTGGATAACATGAGGAGTTTATATATATGTAAATATATGTGTGTATGTATCATGTAACTGACGAAGGGCAATAATTTGGTGTCACTACTAACACACTGGAACTTGAAAGCCGGATATATGTGTGTATAAATTAGCATGACCAGAGAGACTCCTCCGGCCTCATCACGTTGGCTTCATCAACCAAGTCCATGGAAAAGGACCTTGACTGAGAAGACATGACATATCTTGGCGAGGGTGAAGCAGTTTCTGGCGAGTTTGTGGCAGGATTCACGTCAGAGCTAAATTGACGAAGCCGGAGCTGCACAACTTCAGCCTGTGCCAGTGCCAGTTCTTTCTGGAGATGATCGATCTGCTGCTGTAGACACGATATGGCTCCAACACAACCGTAAACTGGATCGCGCACTCTGGCATTTGCCTCATATACCATGGAACTTACTGCATCACTTCGCTGATGCTCTGGCAACTCCTTAAAAGAGTTTCGATGGGAAAAAAAAATGTTTCATTAGCTTCATAAAACAAAGGATTAAAGTAATATGAACAGATAAATTTCCAGTTGTTTCACTGACAAACTGGGCATATATAGTAGAAGAGATAAATTTATGTGCAATGTACGTGTACTCGCCTTACACAATAGAGTTCAAAAGAGGGGAGAAATTGCGGGTCTAAAGAAGTGTTCTGGTGTGATCATATACCAACATTCTAACTTCATGCATCAATATTATCAAAAAATTAATTCTACAATATCAAAATACGCTAGTGCTTTTCACCGTAACAAACGCATACTTATGCTACATATGAAATTATTCAGTTTACGTATTACTTTGGTAAAAAAAGAAAAATTGGCGTATCTTCTGTTCCCGTCCAGCTTAATACTAAAATTAACCTACTCTAGCAAACTTGCTGGCCGGCTGGCCGGCTAAATTTCCTAGGTAGATAGCGTGACTTGCTGAATATTGCATTTGCAAGATTTCTTGATAGAAGATTGACGTAAGGTAAGAGTCGTTTTTAATTGCTTTTTAATGGGAGTCTTCCATGATCCTGACTCATATGCCCAAAAATTCATCTTCATGGCAAGTACACTGAATAATTAAATATCATCAGTCAACTGTATAGGCCCACGCATGTTTACATGTAACAGACTTCCCTTGATGCTTTCTCCCCCTGATCAGCAACGGATGAATTTTCTTGATGCTTGCATAGGTAATGATTATATCATGCATGCATTGTTCTCTTTTTCTTTTCTTTCTTCTTTTTTGCTGAAACTCTTTTTCTTTTCTTAATTTATAAGAAGTTGCCATATGCATATATAAAGATCCTTCCAATCTTCTTTTGCTTAAAGAATGTTAAGTAATATCCCAGCACTCTATTGGTTACCTTTTCTACAAAATTTTCAAAAAAGCAAAAGCTCGGTGGACATCTCTCTATAGGTTCTATCAAAAGGATGACAAATTTCGGGACCAGCTACACGAGTGAGCAGTAAATTATATAGTATTGTAATTTCAGACAAAGAAGGATTAGTCAGACCATCTATACCATATATTTTACAAAGCTACAGAAACAAATGTGCAGATTATTTGGTGTTTCTAACGTCATTTTTTTAGTTTATATCATAAGATATAAAAAAATCTAATGAGTTCTAACTAAAACAAGTTCAAGTAAGACCGGATCGTTGAGGGATAAAAACTCATTCAATATGAATTTTCAAAACTTGAATATGAAACTTTACTTAAGGTGAAATAGTAAAATCATTTTAAAAAATTATGAGTACACACAATTTCTTGTCTTTCATGATATATTATAACATCAGCAAAATCACACGAATTCTCTAATGATATGTATGGTTTAGATAGGCACACGTTTTTCCTTATGAGGAGATAGGCGCTCTTAGACAGGTAGTAATTGATTATGGGCAGGGAGGTGGGAGGGGCGAGGGAAGTCGTTTCCACTCTGTAATTTTGACTCGCTTACAAAATTTGGATGTTATCCTTCAATTTTTAGTTAACTTCACAGTTGCTCCAATGTTCTGAAAATTAGGATTGGCTACTTGTCCCAGTGATCCTGTCACCCTTGGTCCAGATCCTGAATATGTCCTCGGTTACAGTTGGAAGTATAGGTATGGTAGTTTAATACAGGTCAAACTAACGTAAATAAGGGAATGGATAATCTGATCTGGTGCCAACTAATTTTTTTTCTGGGAACTTAAGAACCACTCTCTCAAGAGCCAAAAAAACAAAAGAAATTAAAAGTAGGAGCGGCAGGGAGGTGGGGAGGGGAAGGAGGCAGCAGCTGAAAGAATCAAACAAATTAAGTAGGATTGCAATAACACCTGCAGCATCTTGTTGACGTTGCTAGCCCCGAACACCTTGTGGACGGAAGCAAATTTATGGGGTTGATGTGCCGGAAAGTAGGGAGCGAAAATGCAGTCGGGTGTACACCTCCTCCGTAGCAGCTTGCATGCCGCGCATGGACTTGGTCCGCCTGCCGACGCTGCACCAGCTGATTCCGTAATCTGACTCTGCAGAACTCCAGCTGTGCTCCCACCTAGTCGTAGTTTCCTCATCATCATGTCCTCTTTCATGCATGTATTATCGATCATCAAAGAATGAATATGTATATATATAGCTACATAAAATTATATTTCTATTTATGAAAGGAAAACGCCATGCATTAGTTGCTGTAAGTGTTTATAGTGCTCAATGGTATGTCAGCGAGCAAGCAAGCGAGCGAACGAGCTAGACAAGAGTAAAGAAAAGGAAACGGGGAGGGAGGAAATTAACTGGTCTTGCGCATAGCGGACAGGAAATCTTTAGAGGGTCCCATCGTAGAAAACTCGATACCATTTTTTTTTCTGCCATCAGAAACATCCTATCCACCTTCTTCCCTTCTCCACTTTACGATGAAATCTTGCATGTAGGGGATATATTATGTGGTGCAATTAAATTAAATTATTTTTATGATTATTTTTTTGTTGGATTTTATTAAAAAGATCTTTAAAATAATTAAATTCTATTGGTCCGAAATACCATATCAGTACCGTCACGCGATATATTTACTACATACGTACAAGACTCTCTCACACATTACAGTGTCCCTTTCCTATTTTTCTATTTCAAGAATATTAATAATTAAGTCTTACCACCACCTCGTTTCCATCATTATTTACAAATAATAATAATTCTGTATGAAAGTATTTGTCATTAACGTGTATCCTTTTTTTGTTTGGGTACATCATCTCTGTCTTTAGATTAATTTAATAGTGTACATATGCTAATATGTAAATCTCCTCCTATATTTTTCAGCAAAAAAAGAAAAGAAAAATCTCCACCTTTATCGGCCGAAAAAATACACTATTGGAAAATTGAATGGCGCTTAGCTTTCTTCCCAAAAGTTAGTTGAATATGTAAGTGTCACGTTATTCACATTAAGGGTCGGCATGATTGTGAGAAATACAAATTAGCATCATCTCTATTTAATATTCTAATCCCCTTAAATTTAACTTGCACAGTTGAATTTACGCTATCTTGGATACCCTTAATATTTAAAAAAAAATGCTCACTTAATATTTAAAAGGAAGGTTTTAAGTTCTCACCGTTTCTCAACTTTTGAAATTTAGATACTCAAGTCAAATTTCATGTTATTATCAAGCCAATAAACCATGTCCATCATTAAACTTAATAAGATAGTTAATTTTCAAATTGAAAATTTATTATGCAAAATATGCATTTCATTGTGCTAATCCCTTGTTATTAAAGATAGCTAGTGTGTAGACCTGCGCTTTATACGGGAGAGTGGAGATACCTTAACTCATGTCTGAAGAGGCTCAATTTACTATTATTTAGTTATTCTATTGGAGCCACCATACCTCGACGCTATATCACTTAACTTTATTTTAATGCAATTAGATTTTAACCCTGTATTTCACCCAAAAAAGTCTGGAGAGACTTCCATCATCATCCATGGTAGATACGACAACACCAACTACACCTAAGACTAATCAAACAATGTCACTAACATAGTTACAAACTACTGATTCTTTATATCAATGCATGGTGGATATAAAAATAGTAACATGATAGTTTAAGTAGCTATCGGAATTAAGAAAATGAAATAAAGATAGCAACAATTGATACCTTCACAAAAGGGAATACCAAGAGATGATGTGAAAGTGTAATTGAAAAAAGTCAGAACTCTCCTTTAATTTTTTTAACCCTCAAAACTCTTTGGTTCTCCAATGTGGGAGCACTGCAAGAAAACCACCGAGCTAAGCATCATGGGACTAGTGATGTAGCAAGTTTAGGAAGAGCGTTGAAACAATCTTTTATTATATAAGTATACATATCATAATTATTTAGAAAATATAATAGATAATAAATTACATTAGTTATTATCTTTAAATATTCTAAGTTTGAACTTAGGTGTTATTTTTTGGCATTACGACATTACTATTTCTTAGTTTAAATAGTCAATTGAATTTATAAAGATCAGGCCATCATTTTAGGTATTATTATTTCGAATCGTCATTATAATAAAATTATGTTCGCTTCATTTTGGTTTATAACTAATCACCATTTTCTGATATCTATTTATGGATTTATTTAGTTAATAGTTCGTGGTTATATAAAGTATTGTTCGAGTTTCTCATCGGGAATTAAACATAAGATTCATTGCGTACACATTTACCTACAACATAAAATTTGACACTCAGGATATATATAATCTTAGGACATGTTTGGTAGCATGTAATTAGAATTCTATTTACATATCAATTACATATACAATTCAAATTACATAATTTGGTAACTATTTTATGTGGAGTTGTGATTACACATGTAATCAACAATTACGGATTAATCATGTATATTCTTTTCGGCCTATGGTCTGTAATGGGTATGAAACACTAATGAATGATTAAGAAACTAATTTAAATTATATCGATGCCTTTCTAAAACTTCTTTTTATAATCTATTGCTCTTTTCTCATTGCCAAAGCCATTTTCTCTTTTTGTTCCTAACATATTTTCTCTCTCTTAATATTCTTGTACCATTTTCTTATAAGAAGAAATAAATCTTCTATTTTGTTATTTTTATCAATAATATTTTTTATTTCAATTAAAAAATAATTACACCTTCATGCATACGAGTTTTTCTTACTATTGAAAAATAATTATATCTTTTAGAAATTAAATTATTAAGTAATAAGTTAATACCCAACAATAAATCATAAAATACATAATAATTTACAAAGAAAGATTTTAAACATTCCTTTATTAGTATAGGATAAAGGATAATTTAATAATTTTCTTTTACCTTCTAGGTGATTACAACTCAATACCTATATCTAATTTCATGTTGTCAAATAAAGATATTGTTTAGTTTAATTCCCTTCCAATTCTCTTTACCTATCTATGTAATTCATCACTAATTCATTGTCTATTTGGTTCATTACTATCAAAAATGCCAGTAGTATAATGGCATAAGATTTTTACTCATAACTAGACAGTTATGAGTTTAATCCTCATCATTGAAATTATATAATTTTTTATTTATCTTTATTTTTTATCATTATAATAGACCCATGAACTTTCTTATTATTGAAAAAAATTAACCCCAATTTCCCGTTTATGACAGAAAGATTAAATGCTATGCAACAAATAAGTACATAAATAGGGGTATAATTCTAAATAATTTGACAATAATTTATACAAATACAAATTTCATATCAATATTTTCTTTCAAAAGCTACATATTTGCACGGCTTTTTTTACATTAAATATAGGTAAAATAACTCGGATGAAAATATAAAGGGAAATTTATAAATAACAATACAATTATTAATTAACATAAGCACGAAAAGCATAAAAGTTTCCATATGATAAATGTTCTCTTCTTCAATAAAAATGATCTGTTATAGGTAATTGAAATTTCGTTCACCGCCCAAAAAAAAAATTACATTGGGATCATACCTTACATAATCAAAAAAAGAAGCTATACAAGTAGTAGCTAGCTTACACTGTAAACTGGATTCTCGGGATCAGTTGTTTCAATAAAAATTATTACTAAAATTGGATAAAATATATCATTTCGCATTGTATGATTGTGATTAATTGACATGTTATATAACTTTTAAATTTTTTTAATATCATAAATCAAAATAAATCAATGTTATAGCTAAAAACATATATATGCATGGAAAATTTTTTTATGAAAGGACTGTTTAAAATAATTCAAGTATCATATGTTCCTTTCAGTATTGGATATATAATATGGTCAAGTACTCCATAATTTTTTCTTATAATTTTGAAACTAAGTGTACTAAACCTGATACTAACTAAATTTTTACAAGCCTGCCTTCCTCGAGTCCCTTATCCATTTCTTCTCTTATCAGAACTAAATTTTTATACAACCAACCGATCAAGGAAAAAAGGGCTAAGTTCTTCCACAAGAAGCCAGTCTATTAAATAAAAACATATAAGGCTAGTATATGTGGTCAAATACATGTAAGGAGTATGCTGTAAAGAGTTCATATAGGCGTGCAAAAGTCTATTAATCCACCGAAAGCTCCCCAGTAATAATGCGACATGTTCATTCACATCAATTTCAGTTGGATCTAACGGCACTGCTCCATGCGTTGCTTGTATGTTTCGTTTGTCCGGTAGAAAAGGCAGTACTTTAGAAAAGCAGTATGGCGGGTACCAGGATGTAGAGGACAAGTTGGACACGTTACATCATTTCCTTGCTTCCTTTCTCAAACATCGGAGGACAGAGCAAGATGATTCTGTTTCGTTCTAGATTCTCCTCCGAACGAAAAAGGAGGAAGCAATTAGGAAGAAAAAGGAAGGATTAGGAGAACTTTATTTTTATTTTTAACTAGATTTTTTGACACAATGATCCATTTGAACCCATTTTCATGTCAGGATGTTCAAAAGGGTAATCCCTCTATACAATAAAACGTATGATATATATGTATGTATGTAGAGAGAAAATCTTCTACACTTACGCCGATAAGTCATTAACATGAAAGGCAGGACGAGGGAAACCGTGGGAGAAACATTTAATTCTATGTATGTAGTATATTCCCAGGCAACAAGTCAGCTAGTCAATCAGAAATTCATAATCCTAAATACACCGGAATTAGAATGAGCATTGCGTGCCGTGTCTGTGGAGTTGAAGGAGAGATCACATATACACTTGAGCCAGCTAGGCTAGGCCCTTTGAAATAAAATTTGATGCTTTCGGACAAGGGATGACAAAAGTGACCCACCTTGCTGGGTCGACCCATTGCCATCTACATTTCGGATATACACGCACACACATATATTAGTGCAGGAGTTAGCTAGAGATGGACAACTAATTTCATGGGCCATCCTATATAATTAAAAATATTACGTCCTAGAAAGGGAATATTTTCATATATAATTATTATTTCAAAAAATATTCAAGGCAAGCTGTCAGCTTTGCAAGGGAACGTTCTTTTTGTGACCAGAAAAACTCAAGGAAATCGGTGAAGTTGAACATGGGATGGGACCGGTGCATATACATATGCCATTAATATAATATAATACAAGCTGCTTCGTTTTAGACTAATTTATACATGATGCGACAGGGATGAATTTGACGAGAAGCAAAGTCGGACATCAAAATAATCACGCCCATGCTTGACCAAGCTGATCATTGCAGCACTGCTGAAGCAATTTAAAAAAAGTTCGCTTCGTTTGTGACGACCAGGTTGCCCGCTATTCACTAATTAGATTTTGCAGCAAAGCTAGCTACATAAGCGGGTGGGAGCATCTTCGCGCAAAACGTTGGATTGGAAAAAAAAAAGGCAACACCGACTTTTCTACTCTATGATTTCGTTTAGTGTGTCATGAGAGAGACAAAAAACTCAGAACCATCGTCCATAGGATAAATATGCGCATTATCAGATAAGTCCAAAAAACAATTCTAGTCATTACACTCGAGTAGGATTGTCTACAGGCTGCTGCCATTCATGTCCCCATTTTCTAACACAAATCAAATTTTCCATCCAGATATATAATATTGTAATGTAACATAATACAATATAATAAATACATACATAAATACAAATCTTAAGAAAATTGTATTAAATCTTTGTAAATCTTACTAGTCGATTTTGCTATAAAAAATATCACTTGTCGAGGCTATTATAGTCGATTTGATGTTCTCTTGTATTTAATAATATATTAACACCCATTTGGTATATTGACGGAAGACATTAAAGAACAACCTTCTAAGCGAAATTTTACCTCTGAAAACATATCGTTTTAATGCTCTTGCTTGACTATTGCTAGCTTCAAGGTGATTATCTCACCACCCGTAGAACCCGATGTATTTCCCTGTCACAAGACAAAGTTAGTCCAATTTTTAGTCGTTGACCAGCCTTCATCATACGATATGATGCCTGGGCATCCATTAGTAAATGCTTTCAAGGTTGTCCCCCTCTACTTTCAAATTTCAACACTTGGCAAGAGGAAGTATCACAGATAATACGGCTTTGCAAACGATAATGGCGGGCGAGCGAGCAGTGTTAGAGAGAGCGAGAGAGAGAGAGAGAGCGAGAGGGGAAGAGACCGGGGGGGGGGGGGGGGGGGTTGGTTCATCTCAGCTAATGATGTGTGTCGACGGAGCTCCCCTCCAATCCGAAGTCACTTGGATTTGCAGGCACAAGCCATTGGGCCCACTGTGTTGCTTACTCGATATGCTTCGACCAGTGGGCTGGGGCAGTTGGCCCATATTCCAACATCGGTATGCTTTTGCGCAGAAGCATGTGCAGTCGTCGGTAAGATTGTTGGGAAAATCGTTAGAATTTTCAGATAATATACAATGTGACAAAGATATATCTGTATCGTTGCAGTTGCGTGATAAGGAGGCGAAGAAGAGGCGGTCTGATGTTTCAGGCGATGCAGGGGACCCACCGTGACTCTAGTATTCTTCCTTTTTTCCTTTTTGGGTCTTTTTAAGCGAGGAAGATAAATATTTTGCGCTTACTTCATGCATTTGGTATCATTTTCTGGTAATGATTTGTGTATCAACTTTGCTTACCGAGCAAAAACAGTGTTTTTGGAGACGTTTTCTAAAGTTAGTTTCATGCTTTTGAAATTTTTCAGATGGAGAATGTCTTTTAAGAAAATTTTCTTTGAAGAAAATGAAAACCCAACTTTCAATAAAATTTGTATGAAAAAATTGATTAATGCACCTACCTTTAGCCATTCATGAGAATAATTGATATGTGTGTGTGTGTGTGTGGGCGCGGGTGTTCTTTAAGCCATCCAACAACCTTCTCGAGCCCGGCCCATAGCCTTGGTTGGAACGTCTGCTGTCCGTACTTTAGTCGTCGAAGGAATATAGAAGCAGGGACCATCTTTCCTTCAGATACTGTCGGCCATGGACCGAACTACTATGTGCGTGTAGCCTGTTAAAATTAAAATTTGCGGTGACAGCCACTGGCCTGTAGTAATGCATGAAGGAAATCCACTTGTAGTTCCACTCTGGGGAGAAATCAAAACACCATTCCTGGTCACTAATAACCCACACTGATTATTGGACAGATTAATAGGGGAACTTTAGGAGAAAATAAAATTTTTCGCGAGGAAACGGAAACGCTTGCCGTGATGCACTGAATTGCTGCAGTCGACCATTAGTCCAAGGTGTAGGATACGACGCCGTCGACGTGCACTGATTGTTTCGTTCTCCTCGGAGCCACAACATCGCCTCTGTCGGCTCGAATGGCTGAGAGGGCCTGCGGGTACTCCTGCGAGACTGCGGCTCAGACCCTAGAATGGATCCACGCCATCATCCACTTCATCGAACCTTATACTTCTATCGTGGAATCCCACGTTGTCAATTTCTTCAAGGTTCGAGTCCAATCTTTCTCTCTTAGTTGGCTCGCAGCACTCCAAGGATTAGTAGCTCCACCATATTTCTTCTGCGTTTCAGGATAGGCTGTGGGAAGCTGTTGATAAGGAGTGGATGGACTGTCTGAGGGAGGAGTCTGTGGAGAATCTTCTACTTATTCCTTCCGGAGTGGTCCAGGTACAGTCTTGTATTATGTCATGCAGACGTTAGGTTGGTAGTTATTACGGTGGATTCCTCAATTTTTTTTCTCATGCGGAGAAATGATCATCATCTTCGTAGGATCACTGGCCTGCTTCACTTAGGAAGTTCATTCACACGCTGAAGTCTCTTTCATTTCGTAGAGATCAGGTTGACTTGCAAACGGTAATACTCTTTTCCCTCGTTCATTTTGTCTCTGCTTCCCTTTTGCTATTATTGAATTGTAACTTTTACTTGTGAATTCTGGATAAATCCTTTCGATGCTTCCTGAAGATAGCCTTCTCGCGTTGATAATGCTTGTCTCCTTGTGCATTATTGGCTAGACTAACTGTAATAGAGCCACATGTGACATAGTTCATGAGCTCGAAATGTTAGCAACAGGCAGACTGATGCGTCTCAAGTCAAATATAATTCTGCAGGTCAATCATAGGGGCTAGGCTGCAAATGGATTTCTTATTACTCGGGATTGATGTCTCTCACCATTTATCTCCTAGTTGTTGCTATTGTTTCTAGAATCTCTGATCTTTCACGTTCTAGGTTGTCCTCAGGTGCGCGGGGGATTGCCCCCTAAGATCAAGAAAATTCTTAAATTGCTGTATAAATTTCACTTAATTTTGTTTTTTGTTTTTGGTTAAATTATCTAATTTGCCCCCATTGAACCTGTCATCTTATTCATTAATTGAGTTTTGCCTCCCTCGGATGAGGTTTCTATTTGTCCCTGGATGTCAATTCTTTTCCCTTCTAAAAAGCAACCATTGGCAGATGTTAGGATAGTAAGGCTTCTCTTGGGATTCATTCCCTGCTAAACTTAAACCATGCAATTCTTGCAAGACTTAGCAGATGATTGAATCAATTTGGCCATATCTCACTTCATCCATGTATTCTCTTCCTCTAATTTCTATCTTTTCACTCTGCTCATTTACTTATGCTGTTCTTTCCGAAGCTTCCACTTTAGCTTCATTACATGCCTCGTGTATATTGGCTCTCTTTATCTAGTGGATACTTAAATTAAGTAAGACAAGTTCAAGTCTGGCATTGAGACATGCATCTTCTGTTGCAGATGTTCCCAGGTCTGCACGTAGACTCACTTAGCAGAGTACTCGTCCAAGGCATGAACATGAAGAAAAAACATGAAGTATGCTATGAATCTTTCTATATGGTTTCTGAGTTCTGAGTTTACTCATGAACGTTGATGTTTTGTTTCATGAAGGCTGATCTTACCACAGTGTACCTCTGGAGGATTTGTCTGTCAACACATGATTTGCCCGTATATGATTATTGTGTTAGGTTCTTAGTTCTCTCTCTATATTTTAGCATAGACTACTTTAATCCATTAATTCTTGTTAAAACAGGTAGAAGTTCTATCGGCCATTGTAAGTTTCATCACAAAGAGTGTGGGAGCTCAAACAATCATTGATGTTGGTGCTGGTCAGGTGTTATCCTATACTATCCCATTTATACTTTACATCCATTTCTCATATGTATAATGTTAAATTGACAGCTAAGACTAATTGAGAGGTCCTCGACGCTCATGTTCAAAAGCAAGTCTCTACACCATTGGCTTCTGACTTAACCATAAATCTTGAATTTTCTTTGGTTCTGGGCCTCTTATGTTTAATCATCTTCATTATAGTAATGTCAAGACCTGATATCTCTGTCATATAATCTATGAGGAATTTGATCATTATATTTATTATATGCAATCTCAAGATCTGATTTCTCTCTCCTTTTTCTCACGATATTATATGGATGAATTTTTCCTTTTTTTTTTTTTAATGCAATTTCGACTCTCAAAATTCTGACAAAATGTTGCTTCTAGGGTTACCTTGCACAAGTACTTTCCTTTCAATACCAACATTATGTAGTTGCCATTGACGCCTCTTCTCACCATGGACGTATTACGGATGCACGGGCAGAACGAATTAAGAAGCACTACGCAGCTCAAATACGAAAATCTGGGTGCATGGATCTTTCACTAACATTTTAATTTCCCAAATTATTTAATTTACAAATTCAGGTATTTTAATACGAGCTTGATTCTAGCTTGGAGTAACCATTCCAGTGGATCATGTTTGTACCATTATTGCCCCTTAGATGTTGAAACGGCATCTGGAAGCAGCCTCCATGGTCGGCAGTCCATCATACTTCCCTAATGATAAGATCAAGCCAGTAGACTTCCCTTCCCCTAGTTCCTACTTCCCTGTCCATGAAAAGATCTTTACTTTTGCTGGGTGCTGTTCCATATTTGGAATGTCATAGTATGACTATAATAGGTTAAGCAAATAAATGTTTGAGGCACCTTTCATTCTTTCGCATATTTTTCCATCATCACGGACTGCAAACCACAGGTCCTATCTTTTATTTATCTCTTGACTCTGTAATTTTTATTCTCATGTTAGATCAGCACTTATGAGTTTGAACATCCCGAGGACAATAACATTTAAGGTCTCCTCTGTAGACATATTGAAAGCCCTTTGTAAGATGCCTTTTGTTAACGATGAAGAAGAAAAGCTCGCCAGCGGTGAAACAGATGGGAATGAAACAGATTTATTATCTGATACAGTGGATGAAGCCTCACTTGTTCTTGCTGGTCTCCACGCATGTGGAGATCTATCAGTAATAATGCTCAAGTATGTGCCAGATGTCAATTTACTTTGAAACTTAGGCGTTTCTCTATGCTACTCTGTTTACTTTTTGGATATGGCTTTTCTAGTGTACATCTGTGGTGGGAAATGTAACTGTGCTACAGTCATTTGTTTACTCTAAAATGTAGTTATACTACTATCCAAACAAGTGAAGGTTGCAATGTCTCGTGTATATGATTTTATTGTTCTTTTTTGGCTGTCAGGACCTTTGCAGCATTGGATAATGTCAAAGCAATTGTTAGCATAGGCTGCTGTTACAACTTATTATCAGAAGATGGATCAATGGATCCTAGCTGTCAAAGAGGCTTCCCTATGAGCTCTGGCATTAGATCTGCTGGGTTATCGCTAGGGAAATGTTCTCGAGATCTAGCTTGCCAGGTTACATTCGTATTCGCAATATCTCTTATTGTCTCATATGACATGCACTTATGGTAATTAATTCATTTGATCAAAAGCTTAGTAGAAGATAGGGAAAGATCTTGAAAGTTATTAATTGGTCTCAACAGGTTTGCGAAAAAGCCGGTCTGGCTCCCCTTCCCCCTCTATCTTGAAAAAAAAATAATAATAAATTGCTTGAACGAATCCAACTTCTATAGACCTATCACATCTGTATATTGACCTTAAGCGAAAAATTTTTAGAGTGCTGAGAGGTGGAGGAGCCTGAAAGAGGATTCTGGTCTTCACAATTTTGACTTGCATGCTTTCCGAGCAGCTTTCCAAATGGTATACTTTCTTCTTCACAGTTGATTCCTCTGTAATATTTTGGGGATCTTTCTACCGTTTCTTCCGTCTCATATTTTGTGTTCTTACTAAGGTTCTTTGGAACCACTATCCGGAAGTTATGGCAACATGTCCATCAATTGGGCGACAAGGGAAAGCCATGCGGCGCCAACAGCAGAGGAGAATCCTGGAATCTTCATTGAATAAAAAATCTAGTAAGGAAACATCCTTGTGTCAAAATCAATCTAAGGGATGTTGCACTTTCTATGATGTTACTGGAGTGAGGAAGCATTGAGTAGTGAGTTATGCAGCTACAAGAGATGTCTAATTTTGCATCACAATTTTCTCCCACTGAGCATTTTCATTGTGTGTTGCAGGTGCTGGATTTTGCTCGAGGTTTGATAAGACTGATAGTTGTAGTATTAAAAGCTCAATTTGTGAAAGAGCTGCCTACAAAGCCAACTTCAGGCATTTCGAGAAATTTACCTCTGCAGGATTGCAACGGCTAGGTCTTCATCCTTTGCAAGATATGGATGTCCATGAGATATGGAAAGAGAATGAGCCATTCATGGTATACCACTCCTGCTTATTCTCTGAGCTGAGGTGTGATAGATTTCTTTCATTTTGTCTGTCAATACATGAGGAACAAGTTCAGGGTAGTTTGGATCCAATCCATGCAGTTGGCCTCGCTTGTCTTTCTCTGGGTTGTTGCACCTCCAATTATCACGTATATTAGAAAGAAATCAGAGTTCCGAATTGGATTGCGAGATAATTTTTAGGGGAAATATAGTGTAAAACATTATAGGAGTAATTAGCAATTTTTGTGATTTTAATTTCTTAAATCCAAGCAAAAGTTATCAATGATCTTACAAAGGCAGGGCTTTGGATGTGTTATTATCTTTAAGCTCTTGTGGACACCTAGTATACATATGTAGTGTGGTTTGAGCGTAACTCCTAACAAGTATACCATCATACTTCAATGCCAATGGACTCTAACTCATCGGATAGTTGAGACGTTGCATTTGAAACTGGGGAATGTCTTTTTTGCCACTGTATTACAACGTGATGGTGCCTTTATGGTGAAACCGGCCAATCAGAATAAATTATTCTCAGGGTTGTCTTTTGCTGTTTTGCTTTGTAGGTTTAACCATGTAGGCATTGCCACATGGTAATACCATGGCATAAAAGACTTTCTTTTGAAATTGGCCTCTTGTTGGCCAAAAAAAAAAAAATTGGTCTCTTTGGCCGAACTTAGTCATAAGATCCAGATTTCAGAGCTGATTGCCTTTTTTAGGCATTACTAAACAAAATTTTGTTTGGACATTTATAAAGTTTTGGCTAAATGAATGTGTTTCACCTTTCTAGGGGAAAAAGAGTTATCAAAGATCAAGGTGCAGCTGTATACAGTCTGATGGTCTATTTGATTAATCTTTCACGTAGGGATTTATTGGGCCTTATTGGTCCCTCAGAGCTGCTATTGGAGGTCTGTTGGAAACTCTTATTCTCCTTGACAGGTTGCTGTTCCTCCAAGAGCAAGGAATTTCCTTGAAAGCATTTATTTTACCTATATTTGATCCTTCCTTATCCCCAAGGAACGTGGCAATTGTAGCTATGAAATGACGATCTGAGACCAGAGAATCGTAATTGCTAGTTTTTGAAAGACACTTGAGGCAGAGTTTGGAAACTAACTAGATAATAGCCATTGTTGCTCCATCTCTCGCACTCTGTCCCATGTGCATGAGCTTTCTGGTCGCATTATCATAGGTGCTTTTCTAGTTACTATACTTATTTGGATTATAAAGTATTCAGCATTTGTTGAAGAAGCTTACTCTCAATGTTTTGTTGTGCTATTGTTGTGATTTAGACTTGTATTGCTCCGTATTGCTTGTATTAATGGATCTGGAGGAAAATTTGATTGGGATCTATGTCCATAGTGGTTTGGAGTCACTGTATGCTTGTCCATCACATTGGCGATCATTTTACTGATACATCGGACTGACAGGTAGCGAGTCATCACTGTGAATGTGTTCCAGCATCTTTCTGTTGACTTCTCTCGCTTGCTTGTGGGCTGTACTTTGTTTGAATGCCGTCTTCTAGAACTTCTGTTATGGTGTATCTACACTTACAGATGAGGTATTGCGATCATTGAATTGATATCTGATCAATGTATAATAATTGGGCAGTCGCCTGATATTGGAGCAAATATATAGTGACATATTGTTTAAATCATGGTTGTGAAATTTGAAGAATTAATTAGCAAATTTATACGAATTTAAGAATCTCCATTGTAGAAACGAGTAGATTTTTGAGTAAATTTGAAATAAAGAGGTAGATTCAGTAGTTCTGCAAGCGATGTGCGAACAATCCGTTTTCTTTGGGGTATTGGGGGATTCTGATGATACGCGCGTCAGAGTCTCCTTTCCGTGGTCTCATGTAGGCCTACGGACTGAGAGGGACAGATTCGTCTCCACACCAAATATGTTACCTACTTTGCATTGACCAATTCCTAAAACTCATGTTCCTCCAAAAAAAAAAAATCATCTATATATATAGAATAAAGACAGAAAAATCAATGTAGCTAGTGAATCCGTGTATATTTTGGTACCAGGATTGTTTTAGCTCTGGTGATAAAGTTTCTGTAGTTTATATCATGTAAGACTATAATTTTGCAGAGTAAAAAAAAAAAAAGGCGATCCTTTTGGGTCCTATTGTTTACGCAAAAAGACGATCAGAAGTGCTCTGGTCTGATGATAGCCTTCGGAGATTCTTTAGGATGGAGTTTACGCAAAAAGAAGTTTTATATTTTCATTACGTTATATCTCGTGTTCCTACCCCTGTTTTTTTTTTTTTTTTTGGTTAGGGGGGGGGGGGGGGGTATTAAAATCCTAATTTATCAATAAAAGATACTATTATTATTTTGATCAATCTGTCGTTTAACTTTAGCCACATGTCAAATACTTATTAGTACAGTCTAAAAATGATCTGGAGAGCAGGGTGTAGCCAAGGATATATCTCTTTCGTGCTCCACGTATGCAAGAAGAGATGCAAATTCCAACTAGTCCATTTATAGGCAAGCGGGTGGTAGCGTTGTTCCTATTGCAATAGAAGAGTTATTTAAGAACTGTGGATTTGATTTGGCATGGCTCCAGACAAAATAGCAACCAACACGACAAGAAGAGTTGAGCTTTAAAGATTTCATTTTCCAATGATGCAGCTGCAGGACGATGACATTGTTCTTATCGCAGTCAGAGCTTCAAAGTTAGAGTTCATGACGGCTCGGAATGTTTATGGAGGAAATTCTTTGACTTGACTGAGTCGCCCCTAAGGAGGTTTGTCTTTTTATTCTCTAATTCCTAGGGCAGGGGATTCAATTAAAATCAGGGACATGTTCACAAACTGGTTCATGGGAGGTGGAATTTAATAAGACAGCAACGTGGCGAGTTTAGGGGAACATAAAAGGATGATTTAATAAAAAAAAATTAAATGAAATTAAGTAAAAAATACATAATATATTTTAAAATTTTTCAATTTTAAGGTATGTCCATCTCTGCGCTTCCTAAATTCATCCATAACTAAAACTGACCACTCAGAAACAAAATGCGGCACTAGTACAAATCACCTGGGGAAAAGCTTCTGTCAGCCGGCTGACTATTTATTTATAATAAAGATGTGTACATGTTACACATTATATATGTTAGGTAACTTAACATTACGATCAGAGTATAATAAAAATGAATTATCTAGTCTAAAAAATAAAAAATAAATCACCGAACTTACATTTCAATGAAATAATTTAAAACCGGCCGCGAGAGGAGGAAATTAAAGAGGAAAAGAAGTTATCTTAAAATTGGGATCTGAATGGTGGGAAATTAAAGATGGGGGAGCTGCCTTCCCTAGAAGAGCTACACAACATATATCCGAAATGGGAAGTGGAGGATAAGCAAAATGTGCAGGAAGTGGGCATGCATGCCCTGCATTGCTTTGAGAACCAGCTTGGTTAGAATTGCCCCTAGTAAAGGGCATAAACCTGAATTTTGTCGAAAGATGTAGACACCTTTTAGACAAAATTAAACATAGGGGTGAAAACCATTTTGGGTTTGGACTGGTTTCAAAAGCAATCCAAGCAAAAGGAGAATTTTTAGGTCAGGAATAATATGTATGGATGATGGATGTCTACCGACCAAAAATCAAGTGAGGCTCTGATCTCAACTTTTGTGGCCGGATCGGATTATCCAATCGGTGGGGAAGCCATAAAATGGCTTATTGCAGCGAGCTCAGAGTGCTAGAATGACACACACGCACACATATGTATAGCAGTCTTTCTTATTATATGAGAGGAGGGTAACATTGTGTCATGCCTTTCGAGAAAAAAATGGGGATTGATTGGGAAGGCTTCTGTTGGATTGTGGCAAAAAATTTGAAGAATATTCCCGAGAATATATTCTGGAGAATATTTTGGGTAGTTATTATTAAATGAGATTTTTGTGGTAACCGACATATCTCTAGAAGATGCATATCATGTCTTGTGGGACACGTTTTGGGTTATAAATGTATATCTTCAGATCCTTGACTAAAAATCAAGAGAGTTGTGAGATCAATTCGAGAGTGCCTATTATGAGAGGGTTGATCTATTGTACTCCATCAAAAATAGCGAAAAATATCAACTAAGGCTCCTTAGCCCGTGGAGTATAGATCATAGTTGTCTGGAATCACGTATATTGAACATATGATTTTTTTCTTCCATATTCTCTCGATTAATTATTCGTTGCTCATACAAGTTTGATTCCAATCTTTAATCCCAACAAACTGGTATCAAAGCAAGTTTTTGGCAATTGCAGCTCAATCGACTTCTGAAGATGATGACGACGAAAGTAGACATTGAGAAATTTTGATGGGGCGATGAATTTCAGTCTGTGGCAGTTATGTATGACTGATATTTTCATTCAGAGTGGTCTGGAAGCGGCGATCGAGGATCGAGGATCGTGATCCCTCAATATCAGACGCCGATTGGAAGAAGTTGGATAGGAAAGCTTTATAAGCCATTCGCCTATGCCTCACCAATGATGTGTTGCAAGAGATTCACATGGAGACCACAACAGTCGATCTGTGGAGAAAGTTGGAGAATTTATATCTATCGAAGTCAATAGCTAATCAGCTCGTGTTAAAGCAACGGTTATACACTCTCCGTATGGCCGAAGGGACTTCGATAAAGACTCACATTAGTGAGTTTATCACCCTTATAAATGATCTCAGGACCGTCAACGTAAAGGTGGAAGACCAGGATCAGGCTATTTTACTCCTATGTTCATTGCCATCCTCCTATAAGACATTTAGGGAGACTATGATCTACAGGAGGATATCCTTGACGTTTGATGATGTCAAAGACAACGTTTTGCGTAAAGATAAGCTCGACAATGATTTTGGATCTAGTAATAGATTCGATGATCAGGCATTAGGCTTGATCGTGAGGGGTAGATCTCAAAACAAGTGTTCAAGTAAGAGTTGTTCCAGGCAAAGTCACGGAACAAGGACAAGACTTGCCACTATTGCAAGAGAAAAGGACATATTATATCCAAATGCTACAAGTTAAAGAATCGGAATAACATCAGTCAAGGGGTTGACAAGGGAAAGAAACAAGATGATACGGTAGACGCTGGAGTCGCCGAAGAGAAAGAGGAAGATGTCCTGCTAGCAGCCAATGGAGATAAATCATGTGGTAAGGATGAGTGGATTTTGAATTCGGGTTATTAATACCATATGTGTCCCAATAGGGACTATTTTTGCAACTACGAGTCAGTTGCAGGTGGAGTTATTATTATGGGCAACAATGCTGCCTGTAAGACTATTAGTGTAGGAACAATTTGCATCAAGATGCATGACGAAGTCATCAGGACCCTAATTGAGGTCAAACATATTCCTGACTTGAAGAAAAATCTTATCTCACCCGGCGTGCTGGATACAAATGGATCCAAAATTAAAATTGAGTCCAGCGAGATGAAAGTTTCCCGTGGTGCTCTCCTTGTGATGAGGGGAAAGAAGACCGGCAGTCTATATGTCCTTCAGGAAGTGACAATCGCAGGTTCAGCTGCAATTTCATCCTCCATGTTAGAAGTTGAAATCACAAAATTATAGCATATGAGATTAAGGCATATGAGCGAGAAGGGTATGTCTATCCTGAGCAGTCGGGGCCTCTTACCATCAAAGAATCTTGGGAGTTAGAGTTTTGTGAGCACTGTGTTTATGGAAAGCAAAGGAGAGTGTTCTTCAGCAGCGCAGTCCATAGAACCCAGGCCATACTTGACTATGTGCACTCTGACTTGTGGGGCCTGGCACAAGTAGCTTCACGGGGAGGTTCCAAATATCTCCTGACCTTCATCGATGATTTCTGTAGGAAGGTATGGGTTTATTTTCTGAAAAATACATCTGATGTATTTGATACCTTCAAGCAGTAGAAGGTCCTCCTGGAGAAACAGACAGGAAAGCAAATCAAGCGATTAAGGATAGGCAATGGCCTTGAACTTTGTAGCACGGAATTTAAAGAATTTTGGAAAAAGGAAGGGATCATTAGGCATTAAATGGTCATGAACACTCCATAGCAAAATGGTGTTGTAGAAAGAATGAACAGAACTTTACTCAAGCGGGCTCGGTGCATGCTTTCCAATGCAAGACTTGGAAAGGAATTCTGGGCAGAAGCTGTCAACCTAGCATGTTATTTGGTGAATCGATCACCAAATCGAGCTTTGAAGTTGAAGACTCCGGATGAAATTTAGTCAGGTATTTCTTCAGATTATACACATTTAAGAGTGTTTGATTGTCCTGCTTATGCACATGTAAAACAAGGGAAACTCGAACCTAGAGCTATAAAACGCATTTTTCTTGGTTATGCTTCTGGTGTTAAAGGATATAAATTGTGGAGTCTAGAAACCAAGAAAGTTATTATTAGTAGAGACGTTACGTTTGACGAATCTGCAATGCTAAGTTCGAGGAAGGACTTGTCCATACCTATAGATACAGGAAGGCAGGATGCTCCAAAGAAGGTGGAGCAAGATGTTAGCAATTCATCAGCTCAGTTGAAGGATTCGGGTATTACAAACCAGCCATTGAATCCGTTGGAGGTGGAGTTACCACCTGAACCACAATATTTTGTTGGATCGGGATAGATAGAGGAGAGAGATCAAACTGCCTCAAAGAGGGATCAAATCGCCTCAGAGATATGGCTACGAGGATATGGTAGCATATGCCCTACATGTTGTAGAAAACATTGAGTTGTCCGATCCATCATCATATTCTGTGGTGATCCAGACTCCTGATTCAGAAAAGTGGCTAGTTGCAATGCAAGAGGAGGTGGAGTCCCTACAGAAAAATGAGACTTGGGAGCTGGTCAAACCACCTGCTAACAAGAGAATTGTCAACTGTAAGTGGGTATTCAAGAAAAAGGAAGGATCAGAATCAGAAGGCACCAGATATAAGGCTCGGTTGGTTTCGAAGGGCTACAATCAGGTTGAGGGAGTCGATTTCCATGACGTGTTCTCCCCGGTTGTGAAGCATATCTCTACTAGAGTTCTACTAGCCCTAGTCGAACACACAATCTTGAGTTAAAGCAGCTTGCTGTGAAGACTGCATTTTTGCATGATGACCTAGAAGAAGATATTTATATGGAGCAGCTGGAATGTTACAAATCTAAGGGGCAAGAAAGTAAGGTGTGCCTATTGAAGAAATCCCTCTATGGGTTGAGGCAGTCTCCTTGACAATGGTACAAGAAATTCGATTCATTTATGCTAAATATTGGTTTTTCAAGAAGCAAGTATGACAGTTGTGTTTATATGCAACGTCTTAGTGACGACTCTTTCATATATTTGCTGCTTTATGTTGATGATATGTTAATTACAGCAAAGGATCTGTCTGAAATAAACAGGTTGAAAGCACAACTCAGTACAAAGTTTGAGATGAAGGATCTTGGGGCAGCTAAGAAGATATTGGAGATGGGAATTATTAGAAACAAACGCACAAGATGAGTCTTCTTAACTCAATGAAATTATGTGAAGAAGGTCTTGAAGTATTTCAGCATGACAGATGCAAAACTGGTTAGCACCCCATTAGCTGCACACTTTAAAGTGTTTGCATAGCTATCACCACAATCAGAGGAAGATAAAAGGTACATGGCTAAAGTTCCCTATTCCAATGCAGTTGGAAGTTTAATGTATACTATGGTATGCACACGTCTAAATATATCCCATGTTGTCAGTGTTGTTAGTCGTTATATGTCTTGCCCTGAAAAAGAGTATTGGTAAGCAATCAAATGGATTCTGAGATATTTGAATAGTGCCTCGAACGTTTGCCTAGAGTTTGGCAAAAACTCAATTGGTTTGGTCGCGTTTGATTTAGATTTCACTGGAGACTTGGATAGGCGCAAATCCCTCACATGTTACATCTACAGTATTGAAGGTTGTGCTATTAGTTGGAAGGCTTCATTGCAGGCTACTATTGCATTATCCACCATAGACGTCGAGTTCAAGGCCATGACAGAAGCAGTGAAGGAAGCAATTTGGTTGAGAGGCCTACATTCAGAGTTCGTTAACCAGAAGGAGGTAACTGTCATTCATTGTGACAGTCGGAGTGCAATACATCTCACCAAGGTCCGATGCATCACGAGAGAACGAAACATGTCGACGTCAGGTACCATTTTATTCGTGATGTCATAGCTTATGGAGATGTTCTATTTCAAAAGATCAGCACTCATGAGAACCCGACATACATGTTAACGAAGTGCCTACCTATTGCCAAGTTCGAGTATTGCTTGGACTTGGTTGGAGTCTCGAGAATATCGGGTTAGGCCTACTGGGGCCATTTTGGCTAAGGAGGATCAAAGTTCAAGGTGGAGTTCTTCTATCAAATTCAACATCAACTGGCTCGATTAATTCAAGCATCTCCAAATTTGAGCCAAGGTGGAGATTTGTTGGATTGTGACAACAAATTTGAAGAATATTCCCGAGAATATATTCTAGAAAATATTTTGAGTAGTTGTTGTTAAATGAAATTTTTGTTGTAATCAACATATCTCTAGAAAATGCATATCATATCTTGTGGGACACGTTTTGCGCTATAAATATCTATCTTCAGGTTCTTGGGAGGTAAGGCTAAAAATTAGTAGAGTTGTGAGATCAATTCGAGAGTGCTTATTGTGAGAGGCTTGATCTATTGGTTGATTTATTGTACTTCATCTGAAATAGTGAAGAATATTAACTAATCCTCTTTAGCCCGCGGAGTACAGATCATAGTTGTCTAGAACCACGTATATTTAGTGTGTGATTTTCTCTCCCCTATTCTCTCGATTAATTATTCGTTGCTCGTATAAGTTTGATTCCGATCCTTAATCCCAATAGCTTCGTTAACATTATAATTATAAAAGAAGATATATACCAGTTAGGCTTTCATGATGAGTTGCCTTTTTTAGCATTAAGTAACTACCTCAGTTTATTTATTTATTTATTTTTGCTGTTATTAGAAGTACAAGGCTAAACAAGAAGAACATTTACTTAAAATCAAGAAAAACTACTATTTTCCTCTCCAAAGCTTTCTATTAAGGACATCATTATATTCATGTCAAATACGAAGCACATTTATCAGTCCATCAGACAGCACGACGACATGATCTTCCCATGCTGATAATTAGTGAGTCCGCCATTGACAGCCTTTCCAGAACTACCTTGAGCTAGCCAGAAGTGGAAAAGGCTGTGTCCGAGAGGGTTACGCAAATTATCGACACAGTTTAAGACAGTGAAATGGGCAACATGATGTACGTACATAAAGCAAAACATTTTCAGCTAATCTCAAACCAAACGTGAAACGGAAGGAAACTTGGGACTCTATCATCGGCAAGCTTGGATGGGCTTCTCAATGTGTACATTACGACACTCCATCATCGGCATGCTAAGATTAATCCTCTAGTTTGATAGTTAGTTCACTAAATTTTAAAGATTTGTGATTTTGTAAACTTTAGTAATTGCATGCATAAAATTTGAATAAATGAAAGAACGATGCATTAACCAAAAAAAAAAAAAACAGTGGGATCACGAGCTCTTTTCAAGTATTTCCGGAAAAAAAAAGTGTTTTCGAG
The DNA here is from genome assembly GCA_037672795.1 of Lagerstroemia speciosa. Classification (NCBI taxonomy): domain Eukaryota; kingdom Viridiplantae; phylum Streptophyta; class Magnoliopsida; order Myrtales; family Lythraceae; genus Lagerstroemia; species Lagerstroemia speciosa. The sequence continues at coordinate 7,657,875 of CM075310.1, forward strand.
TAAGTAATGTTTGATATATCTTTGCCGTATCAATCACATTATGGATATTTTGTTTTAGTTGATCGTGTCAATAAATAAATGTGCTGATTCATGTCTATGCACGGAAACATGCCTAATTATATGAGTTAATAAAAAATCAATATTGGTTGAACTCAATAATAAATGGCATATAATTACATCTCTTAGTTACGATTATTAATAGAATTAGAGGTATAATTGCATAATTTTTTTATATAAATTAGATACATATAAGTCTAAAATGAGATAGAGAAATGGAATATAAAAGGATATTTGATCGAGGGAATGGGTAATTAGGCATGCGCACATCAGCATGACACCCTCCCTCTCCTTCCTTCCGTCCAACTCTGATGATGCCATGTGAACCCCGCACTCCCTTCTTACACGGAATTACCGGTTGACTTGCTCATATTTTTATCCCTCTTATTAGTTTCATCATTTTTTTTTCTTTTTTTCTTTTTGACAAATACCTTATATTTTTTCAGTACATAAAGAATACGAGAAGTCCTTTCAATGAGATCAAGTTGATGTGGTACCACTAGATCAAGTCTCCTTTTTTTCCCGATACCTTATGTTGTGTTAATTTAGATCATTATTAATACCCTCGTCCCCCACTTAGCCACCCTGTTTAAGAACTCACATTCATCTGCTGGCCTGGCTATCTCTCTATCCGCTTTGCTTTCTTGCTTCCATTGACATCTCCCTCCCCTCCCTTCCTCCCTCTCAGCCAGCCAGACAGCCAGCGGGCTAGGAGAGATGAGCAATATAAGTGCGGTGGAGGCAAAGTTGCCACCGGGATTCAGATTCCACCCGAGAGATGATGAGCTCGTCTGCGATTATCTGATGAGGAAGGCGGCCATTACTGAATCAGCTCACCCTGCAGATGACTCTCTCCTCATGATAGACGTCGACCTCAACAAGTGTGAGCCTTGGGACATCCCTGGTGAGTAGTCTGTAGCTAACCTAGCTAGCCTAATAATCCTTTTATTTATGCAATTAACGCAGGGTGCACAGCAACATGTTTGTTTCTACAAGCGTGCATCATCGGAATCAATAATTTAGTCATTTATTTACCTCAATTAGACGTTGTAATTTCTTTTGGTTGATTGCTTTACCGGAAAAAAAGAAGAAGATGAAGAAGCATCAGCAAAGAAATATATATATATATATATATATATATGCTCGCTCGTATCGCTTTGTAGTGAATTTTGTGGTGGGCATGCTATAATCTGATTTCGCACCCTTGCTTTTAATTTTTTAATGTATAGTATATTCCAGATACAGCAATCTAGATATACGCTGTATATTACCGCAGTTAATCATCTCAAAAATAACATGGAATGATAAAGCCAAAAGTTCGCTGTCGTGGGTTCATCTGACCAATCCTCTATGGAAGTTATTGACCAAAGTGGTCCAGCCTCTTTGTGTACTATATGCATCTCTAGATGGCAAGCGTTTTGTCAAATTGGCTTAGATAACCATCAATGTCTACTTCCAGCTGTCAGAAGAGTATATACCCTTTTTTTCTTTTTCTGTTGTTGATCATGAGATATCTAGAAACTAATTAATTAGGTTGCTGATAATGCAAGCTTGAGTTGGCTTGGCTCATTAAAGATGAAATGCTTCAAATCATAATTTTTTTGTATTTTCAAGACTCGAACTCGAAATATTACTTAAAAAAATATATCAAATCATCTTATTAGACTACATGATATATATTCTGGCTTCCTTTTCATCTAAAGTAATAATATAATAACTTTGTTATAATTTAGTGGCTCCTATTTCTGATTTTACTGGGCATTTTCAGAAAAAAAGAGTAATATTATTTTTTTTACAAGTAAAGAAAAGTAATAGTGGACCAATTGTTTCCTTCATCCTCTCTTGTGATATTAGTACAGTAATATAAGATTTTAATTCAAATTAAAAAATTTTAAATTTAATTCTTATCATAAAAATTATACTCCATTTCTCTTTATTTCTTATCCTTAACATATCTTATCTTCGAAAAAATAGTAAGTACATAAAAACTTTATCAAAAATTAGCACACAAATCAAACATTTCGCAATCTGATATTCTTTTTAAATGGCACTGACGCAATTCTTGGCCATGTATTAATGGTAAGATCTTCTATATTACTGCCTCTACCTTTATTCCTCCACGGTACCACACCTGTCTGGTTTACTATATGCGTACAGTACCTGCGCGCAGGCGACAATCCATATTGCATCTTTCCCCAACCATTGCCAAAGTATTACTAAATTGAAAAGAAAGAAAGAAATTAAAGAATCATGTCCCCATCATAGCCAACTACTAAAAATACCTCCTCCATTTTACTATACCAAAACTATCCAAATTCAGATATATTAACAAGAGTCTGCCTTTAATATTATATTTTTTTGGGTAATTAAAATGGAAACGGAGGACATGGTACACAACCTTTTACACATACAGTTTTATTAGTACTTGCAGTCAGATAATCATGTGAAGGTAATCACCATACTCCAGGTCACAGTAAATTATGCACATCATATTAATTATATTATTTTTTATTTTATTAAAAAAAACGAATATGGGGTTGAAAACCAACCACGCATGACTTCTGCCTGGCTGGGTGATTGAGAGGGTTTAATACCTTGGAATTGGAATCGAGAAAGAGCAGAATTTCAACCTCCAATAATGCTTGTTATAATAGCTAAAGACAAACACTAAAAGATAACTGGTGATGGTGAGCCGTCACCCTCCAAGGATGGGTGCTTAATTAATTATTCACCATCGGATTTGGAGGCAACCTCCCATCCAATTGGGGTGCCACTGCCAGCTGCAGAGAAGAGCGGGTGTGGCCATTGAGTTGATGCGCAGATTATTCTCTCGTCCGACACGCGTTTGTTATTTTTTCAAGTGATGCTGTCAACTTCCTCTCTTCCCTCCCCCCCCCCCACCCGCAGCTTTTTTCAAGTACGCATGGTCTCGACAAATGTCTACCTCTATCACGGCACTGACTCATCCCCTTGGATTGATTGATTGATTCTTCTTTACAGTTTGACTCCTGGCTTCCTTAATTACTCTTGAGGTTTGGCGGATTAGATTTAATTTACAGCATCCACCTCTACCTCTCTCTTTGCTTACGGAAAATGTCAATATGATATAACAGAAACTGCGTGTGTTGGTGGGAAAGAATGGTACTTCTACAGCCAGAGAGACAGGAAATACGCGACGGGACTTAGGACGAATAGGGCAACTGCATCGGGGTACTGGAAGGCCACCGGAAAGGACAGGCCCATCCTTCGAAAGGGGACTCTTGTTGGGATGAGAAAGACGCTGGTGTTCTACCAAGGACGGGCTCCCAAAGGACGGAAAACCGATTGGGTCATGCATGAATTCCGATTGGAGGATCCTTTTGGTTCTCCCCCCAAGATATCTTCCCTGAAGGTACGTAGTCAGGTAAATGGTCTGTCGATCGCATACCCCTAGCTAGCTATTGATCTTGTGAGTGTTCTGTAAATAGCAGCAACATGCAACAAAACTAATCACGAAAATATGCTCCCACTTGCGCCTCTCACCCGACTCAATAAAAAAATTGGTCTAGTCACTTGCTTTCTGGCTAGGACATTAATTAGCATATAAAACAACTCAAAACTATATACATTGCAGACATGAATTAGCTAATTATAATCCATCAATCATTGGCAGTAGAGATCGGTGCTCTGCTCTCTTGCGAAAATATTATTGCTTGATCCGATCATGGAATCGTCATCATTTCTCAATTTAATTTAACAGTTGATCATTGTTATATGCACCAAGACGACAAATTAATTACAGTTGCAATTACTGCTTCAACGTGTCTATTATATACTGTAGGGAGACAATCCTGTGATAGATATATCTTATAACGCGTTTATATTGTTTTTATACGACCAATCAACAACCAACTCCCGCAAACAAAAAACTCGGCTTTTATATTATTTTTTATTAGACTGGCCAATTTATAATTTGATGTAACACTTTAATTCCCTGGGCAATCAGGAATTAATAGAAGGCTGTTGTTGAATTTTTTCATTGCGATTTGGAACAGGAGGATTGGGTTCTGTGTCGTGTCTTCTTCAAGAACAGGGAAGTCGCCTCGAAGCCAAGCTGCTTTGGACTAGAGAGAGGCATTTCATCTCTCCCGCCATTAATGGACTCCTACATTACCTTTGACCCAGCCCGGCAACCCGGCGACAGCATGAACAGCGATTTCGGTGATGAGCAAGTGCCCTGCTTCTCCAACATTTTCTCCCAACAGCCCCAACCCAGCACCATTTTCCCGCACCTCGGATTTTTAAACGCAGTGCCCGCCAAGAGCAATGATGTAGATGTGCCAGTCTCAGTTGCTGCAGCTGCAGCCTCTTATGGATCATCATCGTCAGCAGCAATGGCTGGACTGGGCTCCTGCTTCGGCAGGATTAGTTACAATCCCACCGACAAGAAGATGCTGAAAGCCCTGCGGAACCAGCTCAACAAGTTTGAGGCTAAGAATAATGATAGCAATGTGAAAGAGTCGTCGCTCAGCTTTGGAGAGGGAAGCTCCGATAGCTTCCTTTCTGAAGTGGGAATGCCTGGTGGTGTCAGTGGATGGGGCCATTACTGATTGATTATTTTCGTAAATCCTAATCTCGCGAGGCTTAAAGCATAAATTTTAGTCGAAGAAGAATCAGCCTTTGGTCTTTATAATTGATCGATCGATGTTCAATAACTTCCCTCTAGTCTTTCCTTGAAGGAACATGTACCGAATACTCCGTCCCACTCACGTATTATTGTACATATACCTACATACTTAGCTGATCAAATGTTAATCATGATGGTTAAAGGTCAAGTGTTTCTTTTAAATGGATCGAAATCAAGCAGTGTCTATTCTAAAGCAATCGATGTGCACAGTGGCATATTTAATTTGTTTCACTTTCAGACCAGTTTACCATTAACAGGCTATAACATGAGAAATACGTACGTATTAAGAATTCGCCGTTTAAAAACTCCTGCAGAATTCAAAGCCTTAATTAACCTGTGGCTGATCATATTTTTGTGTGCACCAGAGAATGAGAATCCAAGCACGGAATGTCAGTTGTGTGCATGTAGGCGATGAATCGATTTATCAGTAAGTACAGAGGGTAAGTCAAGCAAGAAAATACATGACATATATACAGGCAGACACAGACTTGTTTGTAGCCCAAGTAAATTACTTTCGTGAACCGGCCGGGCATGCAAGGGGTAATTAATTAATAATCCAATGGAAAATTTTTAATTGAAATCAGCGAATCTCAGTGGTGAAGTCAGGAGGAGATTTAGTTCTTTTAATTTCGTGTTGTCTCGTTCCTATTTGTCAAGTCAAGCGTGTGAGGCGAGGGAATGGAAGAGTTTAACTTAATTACAAGAGACACAGATAGCTAGTGTGGCACCTTTAGTATTTGAACATTTCCAGAGATTCCCAGCTGCATGGCACTCTCTCCGCCTTCAAATTCAAAACCACAACCAACCCCACACCGGGCCGCCGCCCATCCCCCCCTGCATTTTATTTTTGTAAGAAATAAGAGGGTGGGGAAATAATTCTAGATATAATTAATGATTGAAATTAAGATACAGTGTAATCTCAAATAACCGGTAATAAATATCACTACATGGCTATGAAAGAAATGTCTCCCATTCGATATTTTTGAATTCTTCATTGAAGTAAACCACAAACTAATACACCAACTATGTTCCAACTATGCATTCACCAAGACATTTTTATTGTGAAATGAGATTTGGAAGAGGTAACGGGAACATAAAGGAAAAGTTGGATAGGTAAAAAACAAATTAATTACATATGTGTCATCTTTCCCTTCCTCTCATCGTTTAGGTTCGCATCATATGACGCCTAAACCTTAAGAAACAACCATTTGTTAACGGTAATCCATACCATTACACTACAATCGACCATGAAATATTTATATATGAACATATGTATACATACATAAATACGTATGCGTGTGTGTATATATATATAGATAAACTGATACCAAGGGTTGGAGTGGGAAAGAACTTCATTTTCGTTACCACACGGGTGGCAGTGACACCTCCCCAAGTGTTTTCTTTCTTTCTTCGTATGCTCCTGTACTTAGTCGTCGCTACTATTAATATAGTTGGGAATTTGATTGATTGATAGATAGATTGGAGAATCTCACCATTTATTATTTATAAAAGGAGTATTACCCGATGAAAGTGATAGATATATAATTTATACAGGGAAACAGTAGATCATCAGTAAGATATATATATATATATATATATATTAAGAATGACGAAATTGAAGAGCAAGGACTGGGGGCTGGGGGCAGAAATTAATTAATTAGGACTAAAAGTCCTTTTCTTTTCTTCTTTTACTATAGATTCTCGAATAAGTGTAACAAATAACAGAAAATTTCATAGTTCAATCACTGAATTATTAAATAAGCATATGATTACTTTTTTATCTAAATCATTAATTACAAATTGTTAAATTGAATTATTAGACGGATTGTTAACTTGATAGTAGAAGTTTATTTATTTTTAAGTGCATATTAAATTAAATACCGTGCGTGTGACATTATTGCTCCCTTCCCTGACTCCCTGGCTGACAGCCACTTCTAACTAAACCCTTGTGTTCCTCTCCTCAAAAGTCAAACTTAGTATTTTCCCCATTTTTATGTTTGATGATCTCCCAACTCCAACTTCTTTCTTCCTTCGTCTTCTTCTACTTTTTTCTAACCTGAATATTTGGCCCCCAAATGGCACTCTCGAAACGCTGGGGATGTGACCTTCCCCCGGCCCACTGTTATGTGCATTATGCATAGCTAAATGACATTCAACTGTGAAATATCCTAAATGTCCAGTCTTCTGAACCTTTTAAAAAAAAATAAAATTGAAGTGAGTATATTACGAGTTTCGACTATATTTTTGTTTGTGTATATACGGAATTCCTGAATGCTATATAAAACTCCTACGGTCCATATATGAATGAAGCTCATCGTGAATGTAGCTGTAAATTGCAAAGATGACAGTGAAACACAAATTGTTAAATAAACATTGAACGTAGTTGTGGTGAGTTTATAATAAGGAATCTGATCCATTATGAAATTTTAGCAACAATATGTGAACGTACATTTGCAGGCAGGCAACCCCAACCCCAACCCCAACCCCAAGGATAGGAAAGAAAATGCGATAGTGGAGAAATAACTATTCAGGTCAGGCAGGGCTGAATACTAATGGTGATGGGCGGGCGATGGTTATGTTCAGATTTTTCGCGGACAACACAACACAGCTTCTAGTTCTGGTTCTGGTTCTGGTTCGATCCATCAAAACTAAAATGGCCGGCCCGCAAAGGTTGTTTGGATCTCCACCGCATATTGGGCTGAGTGACCTACCCCTGCCTAGACAAGCCCATTTCAAGCCCCGTTTGCCTCCTCGACTACGATCGCAGCTCCGTCTTGTCGCTAACCCAGCCCAGAGAAATCCCTCTACTGGACAATCCCCATCAGACTCCCTAATAATCTCCTCTCTTGCAATGTTTTTGTTCTGTCTTGTTTTCCCTATATACCCTACTCCTGAGGATTATTTATGTTAATTTCGCAAACATGTCTAACTTTCACAACAGTTAATTGCAACTGAAACTTCAGATAGGTGTGCCAACTATCAATCACAATCATCTCCCAGCAACCTTGGATTTGAGGAGCTATTGAAATTGAAGCTGCGATTTCCATTTCTTTTTACTGTTAACCATCAAAACTAACACTTCTCCTCTTCTCCCTTGTATACATGACACCAAATTATAACAATTTTGAGAACTAGCTTCAATTTATGTCAATTGTCATGTTCACTCCTCTATTTGTCCTCTTTCTCCTCTTGTCCATCTAAAATCAAATATCTATTTCACATCTTTCTCTCATAAACTTTCCCCCTCTCTCTCCTTCCCTTACTCCCAGCAATAGCCCTCCTCCCGCTGCCCGTCCCGACCTTGGCTGGTGCCCAAGCCCGACCCAGCTACACCACACGACCTAAGCTCATGCCCGAGCCGACCTAGCTGCACCTGATGACCTGAGCCCGTGCCCAAGCAGACCCAACTGCACCTGAGTCCGTGTCGAGCCACCCAGCTGCACTTGAGTCCCTACCAAGCCAACCAACTGTTGAGCCCACCTACAAAGCCAAGCTACCTGAGTTGCTCCTCCCTCCCCCTATTTGTTCACCGTTCTGTCCCAGTGAAGCTCCGTCCATCGATGTCTTTCCTCCCTCCCTTCTTGGTACAGCTCCCTGCCCGGGACCTATATATAACCTATCGAAACCTATATATAATTTGTCGGGACCTACTTTGCTCATATGTAACATTCGGATCTTTATATGTATTTTTATCCTATGGTCAATGTATTTTGTGGGCCAATTACTATATTCTCCATAAGACTTTATGCTTAAGGCATGCAATGTTTTTCGAGACCTATTTATATCTTACCGAGACATATTTATCTTTTATCGGCACCTATTTATATCTTACCAGGATCTATTTAACTAAGAAGGGAAATATGGTTTCTCATGACTCCCTGACTAAGGTATTATTCTTCGAGACCAGTTTATATCTTACCGGGGCCTATTTAACTGAGAAGGAAAATAGAGTTCCTCATGATTTCTAACTAAAGTATTATTCTTCGAGACTTATTTATCTCTTACTTGGACATATTTAACTGAGAAGGAAAATAGGATTCCTCATGACTCCTTGACTAAGGTATTGTTTTTCATGACTTATTTATCTCTTACTATGACCTATTTAACCGAGATGAAAAATAGTACTCCTTATCACATATAACAAATAAATTATTCTTTGGGACCTATTCAACTCTTACTAGGTCCCATTCAACTCTTACTAGGACCTATTCAACTGAGATGGAAAATAAAACTCCTCATCATATCTGATTAAGGCATTGTTATTTGAGATCGATTTATTTCTTACATAGACCTATTTAACTGAGAAGAAAAATAGAATTTCTCATAACATCTTACTAAGGCATTTTTCTTCAGGTCCTATTTCTCTCCTATCGGACATATTAAATTCTTACTATGACTTATTTAACTGAGATGAAAAATAAAACTCATCATCACATATGACTGGGGCATTATTTTTCAAGACCTATTTTTTTCTTAACGGGACCTATTTAACTGAGATGAAAACTAGAAATTCTCATCACATCTGACTCAGACATTATTCTTCCTGGACCTATTTATTTTTTATCGGAACATATTTATTTCTTATCGGAACCTATTTATCTCTTATCGTGACATATTTATCCCTTTAATTTTTTATTTTTCAATTGAAAATATATTATTTATTCCATGTCATCCTATCTATCTTAGTAAACTGTCTATATCATCTTCATAGGACACGTAAACTTGCCACGTCAGAAAAATATAACGGAGTTAAGAAAAATTTGACGGAATATACCAATGTATTATATTTTTAAAAATTTTTGTAGTTAAGTGTTATATTTTTTAATTTTTATATCAAAATATTGTATTTAGTAAATATTTTATACCGCTGGACAATTACCCCAATTTTTCAAAAACCCTACCTTTGTTTTCACGAGCATTCCCTGGGCTCCGTGTCCTCTAAAGAAGGGGTGAAATAAGAGAGAGAGAGAGAGAGAAGGTGGCCCCCGGGTTTCGTCTCCGCAGAACCAATCGGCAGGCCACGCTGAGGGAGAGCCAACGCACCACAGCTTCAGCTTCAGTTTCATCCCCTTTCCATTTGAGCTGAGATGCCTTTCCTGAGGGTTTTTCTTTTCCCCTTTTAATTCCCTTCAGCTACAGCTAGGTCAGCTCCCCTCCCTAAGAATGATGAGGAATATTTGTTTTTGTCCTTTGGAGCTTTTATGACTCGAGCTCTCTTTTTAGCACTTTCCTGAAGCTTGTCTGTGAAGCAAATCTTGCGTTTAGTGAGCTATGGACGTGGTCAATTTCACTTGCTTCACGTGGAGCCATTGGGTGGTTCTCTGCTAAGCTGTGAAGTCTGCTCAATACTTCGATCTCTGGCTTCACGGACATGGATCGAAGCTACTGGATCATGAACAGCTCGCCTATCGGCGTTCCTTTTCTCGTAGGTCAGCCTTCCCTTTAGGTTCTGAGTTTCTCGCTCGCATTGATGAGGATCGCTCCTCGTTTTTAGTACCTCAGCCCCAGGGAGACGAGGGAAAAGGGAGGATCTTTCTCACTGAAACAATGGAAGATATTGGTCTGTTTAAGCAAGGCTGGAAGTGGATCCGATCACAAAAGGATGCCTACTCTCGCGCTAGAAATGCGGCCTTGTGTTTGAGAGACAAAGTGGGTGCCTTTTTGGAGCGCCATTGGCCGGTGGTTTGCTGCTGGTGTTCTAGGTTTGGGAAGTTGGTGCTTCATCTGCTGCTTTATTGGAGGGACTGTGTCTTCAGGGGCTTTGGTTCAGTTATTGGATTTGGTCCTGCCGCTCTGCTTGTTATCATCTGGAGTAGCTTCCTTAGTCTGACCTCATTTTCTTGCCTTGTTTACGCTGTCATAAGCATGGTATGTCCACTACCTTGTTCCATTGGGATATGAGTGTCATTAATGGTGTCTTTGTTCAGTTGCCTTTTCCCTTTTCAGTCCCTACCAAAATGCTTATGTAGGATGGTTATTGCAACAATTTTCTTCTGGTGTTTGTGATTGATGAGCATATGGTGTCTTCAGTTTAATTGGCCACTTTTCTTTTTCCACCAATTTTGAATGATCTATGTTTTCAGTTCCTGATCTTGGATCTGATGATTTGCTAAAATTTCATGTTCACTCTCTTTGTTTATCTGGCTTGTCCTCCTTTCATCAAAACCAGCACTACAGGGACGATGACAAGTGCATACTTCGTAAAAATCTAAATTTGATGGATATTCACTGGATGAGGTGAAGTTAATTGGATCCTGCATATGATTAAGGAATCTTGGGAAGAAGTCGCTTAATGTTTGCTTCAACTCAATCTTTCAGGGTGCTGCTGGAGCTGCCATTCAGTACTTGGGTTTCACTCCAGGTCTTTTTATTGTGGGACTATTTGCAATCTTGGTTTTATGGATGTATGCTAAATTCTGGATAACAGGAACTTTGTTTATAATAGGAGGTATCAATCTGCTGCCTTAAGATAATTGAAAAATGAGCATTTTCTCTAATTTCCTCAATGCCGTCTTCTTGGCGGTGCCCTATGAAGCTGTTGCTTCTGTATTTACAATGTTAACAATGTAAATGCAGGTTACTTGTTCTCCCTGAGCCATGCACGTCTGGTGGTTTTGATGGCAACTGTATACTCTGTTTATTGTGTTAAAGTTCGAGTTGGATGGTCAGGTGTCCTTCTATCTGTCAACCTTGCATTCTTCTCAAATGATGTATTAAGCTATTTGCTTCAGTGTTGTGACAATATAAGAGAGAGTACGCAGTCCACTGGGCAGAAGGAATCTGAAATTGCAACAGAAGATGAATATTCTGGAGACTGTGAATTTTCTTCTCCCCATGAAGAGCCTGAAAAGGTGCAGTCATGTAAATCATCCAGCAAGCCTCTTGCCTCCTCTTCTATTGTTGATAAGAAGAAAGAGTTGTCTACAAGAAAGGTGGTTAGAGAAGAATCATCTTCACTTGATGAGATGAAAAGGATAATGAGCAGTGTGGATCATTATGAAGCACTGGGTTTTCCTCATCATAAGAAAATTGATGCAATGATTCTGAAGAAGGAGTACCGGAAAAAGGTTTGTTCATCTGATCATATCACTTTTAGCTATGATAATCGTATATCTGCTATCCTCTTCATTATGTGAGTTGTGCATCAATTGGAGTAATTCTGTAGTCACTTATCATTGTTTTTGGTTCTACCTTATTTTAGAGTAAGGTGCATTAGAGGTAGAGCTATTTATCATTATATTTAATTGTGAGCTGGTCTTTTCCCATGACTTGTGATAATCCGTGCAGCTTTACAGTTAATTCTTTTAACAATGTTGGTGTATTTTAAATGCTGGTGCTTTGTTATTGTATTCTGCTTACATGAATGTCTGTTTCCATGTAAAATGTAGGCAATGCTGGTTCATCCTGATAAAAATAGAGGAAGTTCTCTTGCCAGTGAATCATTCAAGAAACTTCAATGTGCATATGAGGTGATTATTCACGGAACGCGCATGCTTCTACAATTTAGTTATCTGCCTAAATCTTTTCTAGCAATAAAGTTTCTTCTTGCTCTCAATTTCCATGTATTTCAGGTCCTTTCTGATTTTACAAAGAAGAGAGACTATGACGAACAACTGAGGAAAGAAGAAACTAGGAGTAGGAGTGTTTGCCAACAGTCGCATGGTTCTTCCCGTCAGGTAACATGTAACTCTGATAGTAATGTTTTGAACTGCTGACATTTTGTGTTTGCATTGATGATCTGTATGTAGTGCTGATTTGTTATTTTATTCTATCAGCAAGGTGGTATTGATTATTGTGCTGAGGAATCAAGACGCATTCACTGCACAAAGTGTGGGAATTCTCACATATGGGTGTGTACCAACAGAAGCAAGACCAAGGCAAGATGGTGTCAGGTTGGTCTCCTTTTTCCTTGTAAGAAAAAAGGAAACTACAAAGAAGAATGAGGATTTTATGCACTTATTTATTTAATGTTAAAAATATTCTGGTGTTAGGATTGCTGCCAACATCATCAAGCCAAGGACGGAGATGGGTGGGTCGAGTACAAAGGCTCGCTGGTTTTTGATAGGCCCCAAAAGGTATTCATTTCTTAATGGTCAGACTTGACCTTGCTGTGCCAATTTTTAATTGTATAGAATTTGAATCTACTACTGTTCCTCTAGCCTCTGCTAATGGATGCTTAAAATCATGAACTATTCTTTCTAGATATTGCTCCATGGCTGAAATTTTCATTTGGCCTAATAGTATAGTTTGCTTATGTACTTATAGGTGGAAATACCCCGGGCTTTTGTTTGTGCTGAGAGTAAAATCTTTGATGTGTCAGAATGGGCCATCTGTCAGGTTTGCACCTCTTCTCACCATTGCTCTAGCTGGTTTTAGGTTTTACAATTTTTAAGATCTTAATGTTCATCATATTCTCAATGTGGAATGTGAGATAAGACAATAAACAAACAGGAATAAAGAATAGAACCACTGTAGCTGTATGATCTTACTTTGTCATTTTCAAGCTTGCACCTGGCCGAACTTTTCCTGGTACTTATTTCGAGTGATTCATGTGCCATCTGATTAGTTGGAGTTGAATCTGGTCTAAAGTTATACTTAATTTCATTTGATGTGTCTCGTAACATGAAACTATCCCGTGCAGGGCATGGCTTGTCATCCAAACACTCATCGTCCCAGCTTCCACGTGAACATGGTTGGACTCGAGAGAAAGACACAACGGTCAAACTCTAGCAGGTACCCATGGGATTTGGATGCTGAAATGATGGACGAAGAAGAAGAAGAATTCGAGCTATGGCTTCAGCAGGCCCTTGCTTCGGGCCTCTTTTGTGAGACCCCAAAACGCAGAAAGAGCTGGAGCCTGTTCAAACTATATCAGTTGAAGGGTAAGAAGCAGTGGCGAAGGGCATCTTCTTAAATAAACAACTATGACACCTGAGCAAATGGATGTCCCCTTTCGTTCCACCATGAGAGTATTAAGGTCACAATAATTCCCAGTGTCAGGTACTGTTTAGGTGGTGATGCATGAAGTGTCCAGATTAAACTTTGTTCAACAGCTTCTTGCTATGGATTTTAAGAAGTCCAATCTTATTGAAGATGAGGGCATAATGGATCTGAGGGGAAACTACTTTTTGGGTTATCAATATGTAAAAAGTGTTAAGTTCAATTCCTGGTGGTCTTCTATGGGTGGAAGGTCAGTTTTGCTGCAGCCTCTGTCGGAAATGTTTTGGAGTATATTGAGAGAGCAAAGCTGATTCCATTGTGTCAGCCATCTACCAGATTGTTCTTCAACTCTTATCTTACTGCAGGATAGTGTGAACTCAGGCATGGGACGAGAAGTTCTCTGGAAATTACTTGCTGATGATTTCAAGCCTAAGTTACTACGTAGAATGATTAGTATCATCCCTAGAATCAGCCTTTGCGTGTAAGAGAACTTCGGCTTTGAACTGGAAAAGCTACTTGAATCACATTGGTCTACTACTCCACAGCAAATTTTGTACTTCAAGGCTTCACAAATTCTCATCCTTAAATGGAGGTTTTTGATGCATAGCTATTATGCACTATCTTTGTTTTCCTCCTGAGTATCTTATTGCTGCTTAAAGCAGAAATGTTTGACAGATGGCGCGTAGTCCAATCCACTTGACATGGAATACATATGTGCAGAGATATATGTGTCATGTTGTGTAGACGTACCTGCTTTATTAACTCTTCTTTATGGTATATCCTTGGAGTTATTCAAGAACATTAAATGGAGAATTTGCATGCCCCATGCGAACTTTCAGGTTGTAAACAGTTTGAGTGCTTTAAGGTTGCAAAGGTGGTTGCTACTTCCTGATCATGCATTGAGCACCAGTGTTGGTGGATTGTGCCTGCATACATCTGATTTGTTTCAACAAGGTGTACTAGCTGTTAGATTGTAGGATGCTTTGTCAGATTGGACCTCAATTTCATATTCTCCGTGAATATGCCTGTAATGTAGCCCCCACTAACTTTGGATCGGATAGATTGACCATGACATCAAATGCACCTCGACACTTTCGATGCCTGCTTCTGAGTCGAAGAGACTCCTGGCATCCACGATGAAGACCTGAGATAATGCTTTATTGTTACGAGTGAATTCTGCCACTGTCACCAAGCACCTGATCTCAACGGGAGGTGCTTCAACGGTTCTACCTACCTTAAAATGATTATTCAAGCGGATCTTGTCTTGCTTTAAAGTGCTAAAATTTATTCATAGATACAATTATGGGCTTGTGCATGTAGTCCTCAGAGCAGAGACTCGACCAGAGGATCTTATGTGAAGGACATCTGCGTCCTTCTGTGCTTAAATAATGTTCTACTTTTGTGGAATCCTGTTCGATTATGTTAGTTAAAGGGTCAAACGCACACCACGCTGAGAAGGCTTTGAAGCGGAGGCGAGGAACGTGTCCATCAAGCACCAACAAAATCCATCGAGGAAAATGTCCATCGTTTTACATCATAAGCACATGCTCATCATTCTCCTCCTAGTGGACGAACACTATCTATCAGCCAACCATTGGTAGATCGATTCTGAATAGGCTATCACATTCTCTATAAATAGTCTCGCAACATATGCATCCTCTCTTCCATGGGTAGCTTGGCGTGGGTAATACTAGCCAAAGCACAAAAGTATATAAGCCATCAGTATCCCTTCCAACTGCTCCCAGTGCTTGAGAAAGTTATGAGACTAAGCAAGACTCGACATCAAGTATAGAACAGGAACAATTGAAGCCATCGTCTTCTGGTATAATACATGGCTCCAGGGCCCACTGAGCCGATTATGCTGAAGAGATCCCAGTTGTTTCCCACACATCAGAGCAGATGCAAAGCTGTCTTCAGTTCACTGAAATGAAGCATGGTTGTGGCGACGAAGCTCTATCCCCAAGTAGTGGTAATTATTGGCCTTTCTGATCAGGTATGCATTGCAGAAGCGCAGAGTGTGTGCTGGGATCATTCCTCCAATTACTCTCATCTCCAAGCTATGGGAAAAAAATATCAGCCAACCAGACCCAGAATTGCCTGGCACAGACCAATCTGGTTCTTTGGTTACTTTGCTGGATGATGTAAGTCAAACAAAATGGCAGGATATACGGCTTCTATGCATGCATGCAAATGGACTATTGGTTGCAAGAAGAATCAGTTAAGGGTTTACCCGTAGGTCAGAAGCTCTAGACTGAAGCATCACTTCTAACTCATGCTTCATTTTTTCCCCCTCTTTTTGTGTTATATGTGGTGATCGAGAACACATTTTCTAACTTTTGCCAACTGTTCAGAGATAGAAATGCCCCATGGATGGAACCAAGCAACTCTATCATCGAGGACTGAGAGACAGCACTTTACTGAAGTGAGGATACCAGTTAATTACGAGTCCAAAGCACAATTCCATAAGCAGTACCTAAGTACTTCCAGATGATGTTGGAACTGCCTGAGATCATACCCGAAACCCAGTTACAAATCTTTGGACACCAGCAAAATCGGGGACTACTTTGACATTGAAAAAACTTCCATTGAGTTCTTTTTCCATGAAATCCGAAAGAAACCTGCTCTGCTTTCCACCATTTGTCTGCAAGAAATGAGATGATATGAGTAACACCGAAACAGTAGAGAGAGAGAGAGAGAGAGAGAGAGAGAGTTGAAGCAAGCAGTTCTTAAATGGCGAAAGAGAAGTACCTCAAAAGCAAAGTAACCGCCTGGCCTCAACATTGAAGCGGTGCCACGGCATAGGTGGAGAAGATCGTCCATGCCGTCGACACCACCATCGAGTGCCAGTCTTGGTTCATGTCTCCCGACTTCAGCCTGCAACCCCATAATCTTCTCACTCGGTATATAAGGTGGGTTACTCACAAGGCCTGCAAGTTTACCTTGCACATCCTTCAGGGGCTCAAACCAAGATCCTTCTCTGGCCTCAACTATTCCCTGTTTGAAGCAATACTTTTACAACAATAATAATAATAATAATGAGGCATGCCTAGTTCCATTCCCTTCATAATTCTAACGTAATAGTAAACCAAAAGCAAGGCACTTCTCGATCAAAAACTAAGAAATAAAAATTAAAAATCAATGAACTGTCTGATAAATTGGTTTAATGCAATCGTAGACCGCTCCGCTAACCTGCAGACCATATCTCTGCACATTGAAGGAAGCAACTTGAACAGCCACCGGGCTCAAATCTGTGGCAATGACCTTCCCGCAGCTCCCTAGAGCTCTTGCAACTCCGATGGCAATGGCTCCACTACCAGTCCCCAGATCAGCCCAAAGTCTCTCCCCCAATCCTCTGTCGTTGGAGACCACATCTGCCACCAAATCGACGAGGACCTCCGTCTCTGGCCTAGGGATTAACACCCCTTCTTGAACGCACAAAACTAAGTCTCTCCAATGCTCGCACCCAACTATGTACTGGAAGGGCCTCCTCTCTTGAATCCTCTGTCTCCACAGTCTGTACAGATCCTCAGTGCTCGCCTTCAAGTTGACTTCTCGTTGAGCGCTGCCACTGTGCGTACCTATCTTGTGAATCAGTGAAGGGTCGACGCCTTCTTGTAGGGCGTCTTCTAAGAGCCACCCGAGCTCTCTGCGGAGGAGAGAGGAGTCGGGCCCGTTGTCGGAGTCGATGAAGGTGGAACCTACTGAGGAAGTAAGGTCTTCGGCCCAACGGTGCCATTGTCGGAGATCGGAGAGGGGTGTTGCGTACTTGGGGGGCCTCAGGAAGAGAGGAACTTGCAGGGACTGAGAGGTTGGAGGTGAGTTGTTGGACAAGAGGAATGGAGATAACAGAGCAGAGGTTATGCTCGTCCGGCTGCGGACAGGAGGCCAAATGAAGGTGGACAACCCACCTGAACCGGTGAATCTTACCTTCATTTCTTACCTTCATTTGCCTCTTTCCATGGCAGTGTGAGGATGCAGATGATGATGCAGCGAGACCGGCAGCCGGCAAGGCGTCGCATTTATCCCCAGCTAAGGAATGTGCCGGGCTTTGCCCACTTAAATGGGCCAGAAATTGCAAAAGAAAATATCTTAATTCATTTAGATGGGTCTCCTACGCTGGGCTAGAGGAAAAGTGCCCAAAATAGCAGAATTTTAAAATAAATAGATTTAATAAACTATTAACGATTTTTAATTTTTTTTAAGAGAATGATAGAATTTGTTTTTTTTTTTTTTTGTTTCCCACCCGGTATCCGGTACCCGAAGGCCCGACTAATCCGGATTCGGGGTACTGTCGGGCGGTTTCCCGGGGACCCCTCCTAAGAAGGTTTGCTGCGTTCACAGGGGCTCGAACTCGGCACCTCTGCTTAAGCGACACAAGCCCCTTCCACTTGCGCCAACCTTCTTTGGTGAATGATAGAATTTGTTAATTATTTAACACAGCCCTTTAAATTAATGCGTGGACTGTGTTATTTTTAGACATTCATCAGATTTAATTAGTTAAATATGAAATATGGTGTGGACTGTATTAGATTTTGAAAATTATTTTTCTCGGGCAACAGCACTATTACCGGTGAAAATGAAAATTATAAGATCACACACTCTCTCGTGTTCCTTCTCCTGTCATCCTTGCGAACATTATTCACACTCCAGTCCTCTCTCCGGTTTCTACCTTCACATTTCCGTTTCGGAGCTCGCATCAATGGCGGACGGGGTGATCCTCTTGGACTTCTGGCCCAGCATGTTCGGCATGAGGTGCAGGATCGCGCTTAGAGAGAAGGAGATCGAATTCGAGTACAAGGAGGAGGACCTCAGGGATAAGAGCCCCCTGCTCTTGCAGATGAACCCTATTCACAAGAAAATCCCCGTCCTCATCCACAACGGCAAACCCATCTGCGAGTCACTCATCATACTGCAATATATTGATGAGACCTGGAGGAGCAAGGCTCCGCTGCTGCCCTCCGATCCCTATGGCAGAGCCCAGGCCGGATTCTGGGCCGATTACGTCGACAAGAAGGTAACTTCCCTCGTGTCTTCCAATTCCCGCTACTTTTTGGGTATATTTGGATGAGGATTGCTGCTGTATATCCTGCTTGAAGCTGATATGTGCGAGGAATTGTTTACACGGCTGAGGGTTAGCGGGCTCTGGTACATCCGTTCTATTTTCCTTTTTCTACTTCCCCGGTGATGAGTCAGTCCTCAACTAGATTATTAAAAAGGTGGTTATTTTGTTTATTTTAAAAGCTTTCTTTTTCCCCGAATTTTTATCACTCTTTGTCAGTGACTAGAGATTTAAAATTATACCCCCTTTTGGTCGTTCAGCCAGAAATCAGTCTAAAAAAAGAGGGTCAGATCTCCATGACGATATCCGACTAATTTGTTGTCAGAACTCGGGAGGACAATACAGATACAGCTTCATTAAGTCAGATATCAGCCAGTAAACTTCTCTGGGCACACCTCACTCTTTGTTTCGTTTCTTTTAGCTTTCCTGTCCAAGGCTACGATGCATCTTTTGCAAATTTGCTGGTCTTCCAACTCTTGGTAGTTGATGCCTGGTAGGTTCTGGTTTCTCCAATGACCTATCACTATTAGATAACAATTCCTGACCAGATATCCAAGCCCAAGGGACCTTTATACGCCTGGCTTCAAAACTTTTGGCTCCCTCTCTGCTCATCACGAGGAACTATGGTCACTTGGGGGACATTATTAGCTCCTGTTTCTGTAACAAAGTGGCTTCTTTTGAGTAGTAGTGGACTTTGGAGCTATAATGGGATCCAATAAATTAGTTCTCATGCATAAACTTGGAGGACAAAAAGAAAACTAACATAGTTTCAAAGTCCAGGTTAATACCCTTAACATTGTGCCACATATAGGAATACACATGCACAGTACATGAGAGAGAGAGGGAGAGAGAGATGCTACAGGTTCCATCTCACATCGCTGATGTGAAATAAAAATCCAGATTTATAAGAAACACATATCAGCTTAAGCCTTCATGTGAATATGATCATGGCCGATAAGGTGTAGAGCACGGGCTTGTTTTATCCAACATTGACATGCGAGGCTAGGCATTGATGGTTCTCCTGTATGGATTCTGGTGATGGAACAATTCATAGCCTTTGAACTCAATGCATTGATTAATTGCAGATCTATGATTCGGGGAGGAGAGTGTGGACCTCAAAAGGAGAAGCACAAGAAGCAGCAAAGGCTGAACTCATAGCAAGTCTGAAAGTGCTAGAAGGGGAGTTGGGGAACAAGCTCTTCTTCGGGGGCGACTCCTTGGGCTTTGTTGACATAGCCCTTGTCCCATACTACACTTGGTTCTATGCATACGAGACCTGTGGAAACTTCAGCATCGAAGCAGAGTGCCCGAAGCTCATCTCTTGGGCTAAGAGATGCTTGGAGAAGGAAAGCATTTCAAAGTCTCTTCCTGACCCGGAGAAAGTGTACGGTTTTGTAATGCTACTCAGGAAAAAGTTTGGTATCGAGTAGAGGAGACTGGAGATGTGATTGGGCAAAGGAAAAAGGCTTCAAGGAGGTCTATGCTTCCAATGTGTTGTAGTGTCGTTGTCTTAGGATGTCCTGTGGTTCTGGTCCCCGTGTGTATCCTCTTGTTTTTCACAGACAGGACGTGGAGGTTGCTTCTTTCGTTTGTAGCTTTTGCTTGATGTGGTGGATTTGCTTGTTAGTCGTTGCATGAAGTTTGGTGAGATGGAAGGAGACAATTGAAGTCGCTCAAGCAGAAAATTGGATAAATGTTCGTACTTGTTTACAATATACTGTTATCTGGTTTGAGATTTATCTCCTAACATTGCCCAGGAATGTTGATTTGATATGGGGAATTTGGCCAAATGTCTCTCAGACACCTGAAATCCAAATTAGAATAAATGTCATGGGTCTAATCTTTGGATTTTGGATATCCAGTGAGTCAAAATAACAATAATTCTTTTATTATGATATTGTGATTCATTTCCTTCAATTGTGAAAGATGGATAAAAAGGATGTATATTTAGGGTAGCGCAGTGAGCAGACGAATCTGGTACAAAATAATGGAGCACTGACTATTCGGGCAACTTTCATGGAAGAATTTTAACAATCTTGATCGAGCTTGGGCAGTTGGGTTTCCTTCACTCCATTCCAATCAATCCATTACTGAACTCAATGATGCTGAGGAAAGTAATCTAGAGGAACTCTTTGTTGTCCGAAAAAGAGAATTAGAGCAGCTGGCCTTGTAATCACTCTCTCTTCTTTTCCCTTTTCATGCGCGAATCCAGAGGTAAAATGAGTTCACCTGTTCTGTCATATTAGAAATTGGAGAGAAGTGGATGAGTTTGAAGGTATATAGAGCAGGACCTGCGAAACATGATCCTCTTGTGAACAGAGGTCGAAATGAATAGCTTTCCTGTGGATTTTAGAATGTGAAAGCACTGCACCATGGAGGGGCATCACAGATCCCTCGTCAGTTGATCACCATTGGCAATCCAACATGGTCCTTTCTCTCACTCAGAAAGGCATGTCAACTGATTTCAAATTGATCTTTTTTTTTTGTCGCCAGCCACGGTATCCAAACAGGCCCCACCAGCGGTGAGATGGCATCTTTCAGCCAACCATACTTGACTAATCCGTTGGTCGCCCCGGGTCGCACGCTTGGCAATGGCGGGTGAGGCTCCCAAGGGGGTGTCAATTTCAAATTGATCTTCAACCTTTGTAGATTTTACACACATTTTGCCTAAGTCTGATCTTCTTCGGATGATGATAAACTATTTTCTCTTTTCTTATTTTAATAAATGACGACCTTTTGGTTTTCTGACATTTCTTGAATGCTGCCTTTAATTTAAGCTAGCTGCTGATTTTTGATGACATTGCACGAAGTGACGTTTTTTACTGACTTGGATGGCATATGGTATCATATTTCAGTTTTCATTCTTCGCCATTCTTAGTTAGCTTAGCAGTGTATATTGGAGGCGGTGCAAGCCATGCATTTGTTTTGTTCTTGTGGAATTCTTCGTTGCATTACAATATATATATATATATATATATATAGTGCTCTATTTGATTTTTCGTCTTCCGCAGTGGCTGAAGAGACTGTGATGCACTTAAAACTTCTGGGTCAATAGGTACCGGAGGGGGCCGCATACCACTTGCAGAGGGGGATATTAATTATGAGTACACGGAAGAGGAGTTGCACATGTTGAAGAAGAGTCTACCCTCCCCCTCCTACCTTTGCAGATGAACCCAATTCAGTAGAAAACCCCGGTTCTTATTTACAATGGGAAAACTGCCCTTTTTTTTCTTTTCCACTCCAATGAATCCTCAGAGAGCATTCGATTCTGGTGGATATCAGGAAAAAGGATTGGCCTCTACCTCAAGCAGTAGATGGATCATGCATGGAGAGGAATGGAATAGAATGGAAAGAGCACCTGCTCCACAGTTTTTTTTTTTTTGGTAAATAGTGAAATTCCATTAATCAAAATGAATGTACAATAATGGACAAGATTTACAACATCATGGCACTAAAGTTCGGAGACTGATTTAACTTAATGGTCAAAAACGGTATCGATACTATTCTTAATTTGAGCTGATATAATACCACAGTCTTGATACTGGAAATAGGTTTTTGTTTTTTGTTGAAAAATCCTCTCATTCCTTATCCTCCAAACTGTGTAGATGAAGCAGGTATAGGCAAGCTTATTATGGCAAATTGCTTATTCCAGTTTAACATTCCAGTCTCTTGCACTTCGAGGAATTTCTAAAATAGCCAATATGTCATACCATATTTAATTAGTAATCAGATAAGAGAAGGAAAGATGGTCTCTCTCACTAACCCTGCTGCTCCACGGTTTTTTGAACCTTAAGATCCTATCTTTTCAAACTCCATCTAGGGGTGTGCAACCGAACCGGTTCGGGGAGAACCGAACCGGAACCGAACTGGAACCGAACTGGTTCGAACCGGTTCTCCCTGAACCGGTTCTATTTTGGTGCGGTTTTTTAGACTAAAAGCGGTTCAGTTAATTTCTAAGTGTAATTGATACGGTTAACCGGTTCGAACCGAACCGAACTGGTTTTACTTTAAAACCCATTCGGTTCAGTTCAAAACCGGTTCGAACCGAATTGAACCGTTTTAAAACCAATTCAATTCAGTTCGAACTGGTTTTGAACCGAACCGAACCGTTTTAAAACCAATTCAGTTCGGTTCGAATCGATTTTGAACCGAACCGAACCGTCTTAAAACCAGTTCGGTTCGAACCGGTTAACCGAATTGGTTTAAAACAATGCGGTTTCTTCAACATAAACTGGTTCGGTTCTTTACCTAGTGTGCCAAACCGAACCGAACTGGTTCTTTGGTTCGGTTCGGTTCGAAACCGGTTCGGGGCCGAACCGGTTTTCTGCACACCCCTAACTCCATCAATCAATACAATGATGGAACATGAAAAGCAATGGTTCCTATCTTTTTTCTAGTTCTTTGCCATTTTTCCAATGCTACTGCAATGTGACACTTTATTTCCACTCGAGTCTGGGTTTATTTCTAGCAGTTCTACTGTGCTCGAGAACATGCACCATTTGAAGCAAAGACACCTGTGAACGCTCTATTTGCACCATCGGTTAGTATCCGAATTGGCTTTTCAGAATCGCTCCAGTTGGTTTTTGAGTCTCATACACAGACAAACTGATGACCGGTCACTTCCCCTTACCAAGTAACCACAAGGAGAGGCCACAGAGGCCCTTTTCCCACTCTTGGATAAATAGAAGATAATATTGATAGACCGTGGTAAAGAAGACCATTCTTCTCTTCCAAAGTATTAGAATCATCCCAACAACGACCTGGTGATCTAAACTCACGCACGGAGCCAAAACTAAGGACATGCCCAGCATTAAAAAAAAAGGAAAAAGGAAAATCCATTACCTGGTCGAACATACAATGACATCAGCATTCTATGGGCAACACACTTGCATAAGTTGATCCTTGCAGCCTGCAGTTGATCTTTGCAAAGAGAAAACTCTGTGTCTTACAATCTCCAAAATCTAGCTGAGAATAGCATTCACTGGGGTTCTCTTCCCGCGAAAACTCGAAGACCTCTCTATCTGAATTTGATATACATAGTGAGTCTGCAGGAGTATTAGAATAAACAATTATGTACAATTTCTGCCCTTTTAATCTGGTAACCGATCCACTTCAGAGCTTCCAACTTGCAACCACTTTGGTTGTGTTTGGTTGGATGTAATGTAATTATTTTCCATGAAAAGTTTCAATTTTCTATCCCATTTTGATGTGTTTGACTGCAATCCACTCCTCATTTTTGAATTGCCGGGCCAAGGAATTTTTTCCAAGCAATGGTACTTTCCCGGAAAAGCTTTTACCCCCCAAAAGCAAGGCAATCTTCAATTACAATGGGTCCCGCAACTTTTTTTTGTCGAAATTACAAGAAGCCCGCGTGGGAGAGGGAGAAAGCTTAGGAAAAAATTTTAAAAGGAAAAGGGTGTTTTAGTAAATATTAAATATTCTAATATTATATTTTATTTATTTCCCCAGTAATTTATAAAACTTACCACATACAATAATTTCAAATTACGAACTACTTTCCATGTAAAATAATTACTTTCCCTGCAATCTCACTTTACCTTATAATCTAACAATATTTGAACCAAACGCTCCCTTTATGAATTCCAATCTGCCAAGGATGTGTATCCACATGCCTCGAGAAATATAACAAGTGAAGAATACATACGATCACGTTTTTCGGGCTCACACCTGCCGAGTTCACATTCAGTTGTTGTTCACCGAACTCCACAACTAATATTTCTATCTTTCGCATTGAATCTATTGAGGAGACTCGACCGGCAGATGAGAAATTCACCCGTGAAATGCCAAGGCCAGGGGATTTCTGAGATAATCACATACGCGCTGGCCGTCACGTACCTGCCAGAACTATGAGTGAGAGGCACAGAGAACTTGTACTGACAAACATGGAAAAAAATGTATGGGGGCAATGAAGAGTCTTCCGTTGAAGACCATGCGCTGCACTCATAACACCCACACACACACAAGTTTTTACAGGTCGGCAGAAAGGTCCCCCACCTCATAAATGGTTGCTGCATCGTGTTGACCTGGTAACACAGGCACCACTGCATAGGCATCTTCTTTTGATTTGGTCCCGATTCCATTTTCGCTTCAATGACCAGTCACTCTAAATAGGTTTGTTGTCCATATGATGATACATTCCCATTTGGCTTCACGCTGCATCAAATGTTCCCTTAGTCTTCCCTGTCAATGATCCTTGAATTTAAGTGAATTTCATTAAGCTGCTTTCACCATTCAGCTGAGATCTTTCTGGCGACGAAATGTCCTTTTTCGTAGCATTGACTGCTGGTCTGTACTGAATAGCCATCCTAGCTGCTTCTGTATGAAAGGGCCGTTTTCTCCTTTCTTTGCCAGGAACTTTTTGCGAATGTAAGCAAATACAATTCGCCCACGTGGACCTGATCGATATAAACCGAACCCGACTTAGTCATAAAGTATCTTCTCTCAAATGGTTACATTACTTTATAGAGGGGTTGTGTCCGTTGTGCGAAAAGTTATGACTCCTCCTCTACTTCAAGTACCGACAAATAAAATGGTAGGATAGCATAAACTTAAGTATGCATGTGTGGAAGTAACCATTCTCTAGAGAGAAAAACTGAGTGAGATCGGGTTTATGTGTTATTCCCATTAGAGATCGAGTTAGAGGGTTCTTGTGCTATGAATCGTGATTGGTTCTCGCTCGACTACGTAGTGAGGATCCACCGCCGGTCTATTTTGTTCGTGAAGGTTACCGGTACGTGATTCGATCTCGTACAACGATCTTGAAGAATTAAAAGGTATACCGACAACCCATCTCGGTATTACGATATATATGAATATGGATTTCTTCTATACGATATATGTATGTGTTTGAAATCCATCGTTATTGTGACAAATTCCAACAGCCAACATAGGAGCTATGAGAAATCGCGCTCAAGTAATCAATGCGGAGAAAGTTGATGGTCCAACAATGTCGGTGAAGAGTAGGGAAATGGGCGCTTCATGATCTGGGAGTCTATTAGCATCTACCGGTCCCGTGAACTCGTGGTCCTGTTCCAATCCTATAACATGCCTCACTTTAGCAGTATAAATTCATACCATGTTAGCCTCTCAAGCATTGCCCATCAGGACTCCAAAGATAAGTCGTTCCATCTTATCCATCCCCTCCTTTACTCTTGGGCCTGGCTTCAGGACTTTCATGCTCTCCTCGACCTCTGGATTCTTGCCTTTCTCATTTCAGTGTTTAGAGCTCACAGACACCCACACTGATCCACCTTGAACCTCTAATTGGGAATATCCTAGTAAAGCAAATGGCTAAGCTGCAGACTGCAAGGTTCGTCACAGAAGTTGCTCCTCCAAGACTTGTGGCTGGGTCCAAGCGGCCAGTGGTGAAAGTTCTTGCAACAATTTTTGAGGAAGAAAGAGAGATTGGAATTTGCAAAAGCTCGGACTCGGCTGCTTCACCTCTGAACGAGAGCAAATAGGAGTATATAATTTGCTCGCCCTGAAGCCTTGATGGGATTGGTTATTTTCTGTTAAGTTTTGTGGTTATGGGAGAGATTGGGAGAAATAAAGAACCGTGACATGTTTTAGGGAGCACGGTAAGGCGGCTAGGCTAAATAAAAATGGATGTGCATGGTGCGGGTAGAAAACAAATTTTTTTACGTGTGTTTTCTTCCTGCATGCACATTCATCCCTTTCTTGTCCTGTTCTTCTTTTTTTTAACCCTACATTTTAAGGTTTGAAGAGTCCGAATAATTGGCAGTTGAAGCTTCTCTCACTCCAAGTACTTCAAATTATTGCAGCTTCATCCCGGTAGGTAGATAGAACAAAGACGCAGAAGAAACTTCCAATTGGAAAAAAACAAATAAACCAACAACTTCAAGAGCAGACGATTTCAGTTTAACAAACATGAAAGAAGTTCTGAGTTCATGTCGCCACGATCTATAGAGCAGGGCACACACTTATGGAAATGAATCAGAAACGAGGATTCCAGCCACAATTCCATCTCTTTAGCTTGGGTGAGGAAAACAGCGTCAAGAATCAAATCATCATTACGCGGGAATGAGCAATGCATTCACCCTATTTATGAAGATGGGCATGCTTCCCTTACCATACCATACTACCGGGCAATGTGGAAATGGAATATCTTCTCCTGAGTTGTGAGTTCAAACCACCATAGAAAGGAGGACGGTTTATTTGGTCACAACGTAGGCTTACCAAATTACAGTCTTTTAATTCTTCCCCAAGCCGATGTCCAATACAAGTGGGTGAGTGTGTATCTCATACAATGAATAGATTGGTCAGCCATTTGAAGAAAGCCAGAGGAGCATTGACGGCAGTGCAATGCGATTGAAACACTCAGCACAGCAGCAATAATGTCGTAGTCATACACTCATCCACACACTGGAAAATTGTTGAACTTTCAGAGCATACTGACTATATATCCTACTGTTACGGTCAAAAAGGGCAACTGTTACAGAAAGAATCAAATTCCTATCCCCCACACCCAAATTGGCAAGTTCAACATTCGTCAGCCACAATAAGAACCCACCGGCATCTCTCACTTAACAGTATGCTTGTCCGAAAAAATAACCTACGAAACCCCCTTACTTCATCTTCCTCACTGTCTCACACTTGAAATACAGTAACAACATGGTGACATATCCACCCTGAGAATGAACCATGGCCTTGAGAAGTGCTACCACTGACTTGAATGTTCATTGTTAGGTGGATCAAATATAGAGCCCCACTGACAGAAAATGTAAGGCCACTGCCACGGTTTTCCAAAATAATGATGATGTTAATAACTGGGGTGCATACCGCGTGAGTTAAAGTAAGGGGAGGGAACTCAAGTAAAAATCTGAACATTAGGTTGGCTAACATAGTCACCTTCTTAGATTCCATTTACGACATGATCAATGGCATACATATCATCCTCTTTCTTGAGAAAATGACCAGAGGTGCCGGATGAGCTCCTCTTTAAGAGAACTAGGAATCTGCAAGCTGAAAATTGGTTTGGCATCTGCAATCAACTTCGTCCTGTGTCATTGAGACATGAAGAAAAAATGAATGGTCTGACTTGTGCAGGTCAAAATAGACTAGCAAGTTAACTAAAAAAAAGAAAAAGCAGAATGGTATATGAACCATTAGAGCTAAATAAGAAAGCATCTATACAAAAAGTAAAAGGAGAACCGGTTAGGGTTTTCATTCACACATCGACAAGATTAAGTTCTCTCTATTAATTTCAATGAAACTAAATCCTAATATGTGTGTGTGTGTGTGAGAGAGAGAGAGAGAAAGAGAGAACTCACTTCAAATTTTCTGCAGTCTCTGAAGTGTTATCCAATTGGGATGCATACGATCTCTTCTTCAAGTGCATGAAACTGTATACTTCCTCTGACCAGCCACAGGATCTCAATACTGAAGAGGCATTGCTCTTAAGTCTGGAAACAAAATAAATGAATTAAAACAAGCTCATAAGGGAGATAAACAAGACATGTTTCTCCCATCAACCATACAAGTCAAAATAAGTAATGACCTTTTAAATTCAAAATATACGTTTTACTCAATGACTAATGTTCACAAAATCCATTTTTAGTCAACTGCTCTGAAACCATATCAATTGGATCCAAACAGGGAATTTTCTGGCACAACCAGAATGTTTTGCCGTTGTCATCCAGGAGGATATTGAACAGTTCTCTAACATGCACAATGTAGTCAGCAGCCAGTAAACATATTCCAGTCGATGCCATATGACTCTAGAAATTCTCTTTTGAATGGACATCTGAGATTTCGATTTCCTGTGATTCAACTCGACCGGAGGTGCTTTAAAGTCAAAGTTTCTCGGTGCCTTCATTTATGTGCCAGAATAGAGAGAGATTTGATAGGAAAGTGGAAGAGACTTTTTTGTATATGATTACTTTACTGAAAGCTTAGTAAGGCAAGGAACTTTTTGCTAGACTTCTTGGAAGTAGTGTTTTTCTTCTATTGTCTCATCAGGGGGGGGGGGGGGGGGGGGGGGGAAGAGCTTTTGATGGTGTTAAGCTTACAGTTCTTTCAACTCTTCAAATTTTGTTTGTGACTGAGCATCCCGAGCCAGCAAAATGCAGCAATTGTCCTGTGATTTTCTCTTCAACCTAGAGACAGCAGGCTCACAAGGACCACTTCCATTTTGCCGCTTATGGTAATCAGGTCCTCTGAGTTTTGCATCTCTGCTATTTATACCATTCCTTTCACACAGAACTGATTTTACTGAATGCAGAACACCATCCCTAACATAGCCATTTTCAATCTCAGATGCAAAACCATTGGTCTTCTCTGCATCAGAAGTAATGGTTCTATCATTTTCATCACGACTTGCTGGGGCAGTAATTTGGTTTCTTTTTCTTTCAGAATAAAGAGCTTTATTCTCTTTGTCATGGCCATTCCCGTTTGATAATACTGATTTGTATTTGTCACTCTTGTTGAGCTGAGCAGGGTTCTCCATCTCCCCATTTCCTTCTACCAAGTGATTCTTACAGGGTTCCGCTTTTCCATTGGTAAGGGCAGGCACTCTTCTGGATCCAGCATTTCCAGCAATGTTAAACTTCACCAGAGGGACAGATCGCATCTTGTCAACCTTAGGTGAGGCAGATACACCCATCCAAGTAGACTCCTCAGCTAATGGCTTTGCAAGAGATGGTTTTGATAGGAGATCAGAAGCATGACTTTTCGAAGTTCCATTACCATTGCAGTCTCGAGATTTTACTCCATTAGAAGGCCAACATGCACTAGAAGATGCAGGCCTTTGTTTGGTTCTTGAGAAGAAAAGGATATAGACCTTTTCTGACAACACCTCTTCCAGAGTTGCTAGAGAGACATATGCATCATTACAGCGATACCACCGGCCCATTGCATCCTAAGGGAAAAGAAAAAGAGATATCAGAATCCCAGAAACATGTTGACAGAGGTATCTGAATGAAAGTACCAGTATAAATCAGAAAGACCTTAATATAAGCATAGTAATGTCCCGAATCCAGTGAGCAGCCTGCATGTACAATAGTACCGAAGAGATTATACTCTGGTGATGAATCCTGCATCCGTTATCATGCAGTGGATCATTAGTTACGATAAGGCCATTACCATGTCAAAGCAATGGAGAAGTAAGATGGAGCTATAAGAAAAACAGAAGATGCAATTTGATGAGTATCATGAATGGAATTCATATACATTTTGATTACAGAACCTAAGACTAATTTTCTTGATATGCAAAAAATAAAAGTAACTTTTACCTAGGTGGCAACTTTTAGCAGGTAAAATAACCCAACGCGGCACCAATCGATAAGATATAGATATTTCATAATCAGGGAAGACACTGACATAAAATTCACACGAGAAGGGACCACCGGAGAAGACAAACCTGGCTTGTTTTGCACATGAAGCTAGAAAGCACCAGAACTTCGTCAAATGAAACAACCTTATCGATCTTCCCGCCATATATCCCCTCAAACCTCTACACAAGTAGCGACACACCATAACTCAGTGTTTACAAGGCTTTAAAAAATATACCTTTAAAGGTCAAGCATCAAAATCTGTTAACAACTTACCTTAAGTTGTATTACAAGAACATTTGGAGCTTGGAACACTGACATCTGCTTCCTTGCCACAACCAGTTTCCGGCAACTAAACGAGCAAGTACATCTCATTATGTTGTGCATTATCTCAGACAACGTGGGATATACAACAAACACTTCGTTGAAACAAAAGGAGGTAATCAATTACTTACTTCTCGCACTTGTACTTGTTGTTGCCATCTAAAACCTCAGGCTGGAAAAACTTGCGCAGTGCCTCCTTAAGCGAGCTGCTGTACAGAACATCTAGGCTAATATCCATAATCTCATCAACCTTTTCCGAGTCTGCTCCACAGGACAAACACTTAACCTGACTCTGAAGAGAGCCGCCAAAGATCTCCTTAACAATGGTTCCGTCATCACCCATGGAAGCCTCTGAGCTTCCTTTCCGCTGCTGATGCTGCTGCAACTTCTTGAGGCGTAGGCAGGTATTGTGACAGGCATCGATTACGTAATGGAGGAACTCATGGGCATCCTCCTGACGGCCGCTCCGAAAATGCTCTGCGAACAAGCGCAGGCAGCTCAAGATCTTGGACGGAGCGTCCTGTACGAGATCTGCTCTCAGAGAACGGGCTATTCGCTTCTCTAGTATGCAGAACGGACAATCTCGCTTCCTCTCTGCGTCTACGCTCGAATCGCCTGCACAATTGGAGTGAACGGGGTATTGCTCTAGATTAGGGTGGTGAAGAGACATTCGTGAAGAAACGGGGAACGCGAATTAAATACAAAATAACAATAGTGGAAAAATTAGCGCTTTTGAGAGTTGATGAGGTGCAGTAGGAAAAAGAAGGTAGGGGCACGACCACAGATGAATCTTAGGGGAACATACAGAGAGATGAGTGGAGGTTGCGGAGGCAAAAATTGGCGAGGGGAGGAGTGTAGGTGAGGCACTGGAGGACGCTGTTGAGATAGCAGGAGTTGCCGAGGTTCCTGAGGCCGAGAGGAGGAGCGTTCTTGCGCTTCTGAGCCAGAAAATTCGGCTGCCAGCTCATCTGCAACTGCTGCTGCGGCGGCGGCGGCGGCAAGGCCATCAACGACCTGCTTCTTGTCTCTCACCTCCGGTCGACCACGCATTGCACAGCCTCCGTTCCTGAAGGCGGCTCCCAATAGTCTCCGCCAAAGCCACAATCGCGTCCCTCTCTCCGCCTGTCCGTCGCTCGCTCGCTCGCCTTCGAAAGGGGAAGTAAAGAATGAACGATTTTTCCTCGCAACGGGGACTGGTGTGTTGCTTGTCGATTGGAAAGTTATTAATTTCATTTTTACTTTTTTTCGCCTTCCTTTTCAAGAAAAACTATTGGAAATTAGTTAGTACGAAAGGTCAAACGGGAAAAAAGGGTAAATTTGTATGTTAAAAAAATTCAAAAGTCTTTATTTTTTTAAAATTTAAGTGTTTCGATTTTAATGAAAATTTTAACTTTTTTATTGAAATTGAAACATTATATATTATTAAAAAAAAAACTCCAAACATTGTCTTATTTATAGTTTAACAAGGAAAAACAAAACAAAGCAGAATAGAACTTGGAAGGAAAGAAGGGAGGAGGATGAAACGGGGGGGAGGTGGTGGCGGGACTGTTGTGTTCGGGCCTGTTAGTGTCTTCTACCCTCTACCAAGGCCCAGTCCACCTGGATCTAGCTGAGAAGGCGGGGTTCAGATTTTCAAGAGCTACAGAAAAGGATGGGCCTGCAGAGAAAATAAAAGATGAAATACCAAAAATCATGGGCCTCTTCCCTGGGCCAGTTACAAAAAAAAAAAGAAAAAAGAAAAATGCAGCCTCAAGTCCAGTCAGTCTGCTCTTCTGAACATAAGGTTTTAAAAATTATGGTATTGGGTTGGGATGGCAGGTCCAGTCAGTCTGCTCTTCTATGCAGAAGATTTCAAAAATTATGGGATTGTGATGGATGGATGGATGGATGGATGAGAAGAATCGTTGGAGGAGGAGGATCATTTACACAGTAGCCACCAGGAAAGTAAGAAAGTACTTGAAGTTAGATGGTGACTTCTTATCCTTAACTTCAACTTGTGCTAAACTACTATAAATTTTTTTCATTAAAGATGACATGATATATCTAAATATAAAAAATTCCATTTAATTCAAGTTCAAAAAATATACATTTTGTCGTTCCCTTTCTAGTTTCTTCCTCCCTCTTTTATTTTTTCCAAGGGAAAGAACTTCAGACAGCCTTTTTCCATTCCAAAATTTCTCAAAAAAGGGCGGAAAAAAAAAAAGAAGCTTTTAGGTAGTAAACGACTGATTTGTCGGGATTAAAGTGTTAGTCAGGAAAAATAGTTACACGAAGAATTCCTTTTTTTTTTGTAACTCTTCCAACTTTCAGAAGAATCTGATAAAGGAGACGGAAAGGAATCAAAGATATGTCTTATTTCCAAGATTCAATTGTTAAAAAAAAATTTCCTATGTCCTTCCTTGTTTAAATAAGAAAAAAGGAAGTCACTTTTCCACTACTATGTGTTAATGCTTAAAAGTGGCACAACTCTCTACTAAACTTACAAAAATAGCACCAGTTTGTAAAAGTTTGTAAAACTAGCACCAATTTATGTTAAATGTCATTTTTGCCCTCCTCTCTCTCCCCTGCAGCTCTCTCTCTCTTGCCTCTTCTTCCTCTTCATTCTGCAGCCGGCGGCAAGCAGCCGACCTTGGGCGACAGATCGGCGGGTGACAGCATGAAAGGCGTCCGGCGAGGCGACGGCGAGAGCAGTGGCCGTTGGGGCGCCGGTCGATGGAGCGAGCAGCCGGCACAGTGGGCGACAGCTCATCGGGCAACGGCGTGACAGGCGTCGAGTGAGGACAAGGCGGGCGACAGCGCGGCGAGCGTCAGCACGGCGGGCGACATTGCTGCAGGCGTCGGCACTCTGGGCGTCGCGGCGGGGCGTTGTGGGCTTCAGGGGGGCGGCGAGTGCGTCGACTGTCGCGGGCATTGGGGGCGGCGGCTGTTGGGTGCGTCAGGGGCGGAGGGGATGGTGGGTGTGGGGGGTGTCTGGGCGGCCGGCATCGGAGGGTCGGGGTGGGCTTCGGGGGCGGAGGGCAGGTGGAAGAGAAGGAAGGGCAAGGGCAGGCGGGAGAGGAGGCAGCAGAGGGGAGGAATTAGGGTTTGAAATGGGGAGGGTATTGTGGGTATTTTTAAAAAAGTTATTAAATAGTGATTTAAAATGGTGTTATATTTACAACTTTTTATAAAATGGTGCTATTCTTGAAATTATCTCCCCAAATAGTGCTAGATAAATTTTCATCTCTTTCCACTATCCCAAAATTTCCCTTTACTCAATGTCCGGCCAATCAACAATCACTGCTTTAATTCAAAGTTCAAAACTTGAACGTTAAAACCTCTCTCTTCCTCTTCTCCGTCCGAGCTTTGATTTGGATTTATTAGGGGGTAGGGGGCAAGAAGGTCTCTCCTTTACAGTGGATATTCAGCTGAAAGAAAGCATTGGCGGCACTGCTATTGAATTTACCAGGTAGTTCAGACCTCAAGGTATACTTTGCTGGCTTTAATTACAGCCGCACATCGTTCTAATCGACCACGACAAAAGTTGGTTTTTTTAATAGGTGCCTTTTTCTCAGTCTTGATTTGTTTGAAATACGAAGAAAGAAAGGAGAGGAGGATCTTGAAAACAGGAGTTCCGACCTCTGCAAATTATGCTTTTCAGCGAATTTTCAGATGCAATAAAATGGGAGGAAAACTGGTTAATTTATCGTTTATTAATTTGTCATAGATCTTGCAACTGGAATCAATTACTCATTGATTCATCCTCAGAAAGCTGCTTTTCTGAGGATGCAAATTGTAGCTGAGCATTTAACAAACCATAGATTTGTGGCTAGATTTTTTTTGGGGGGGCTGAAATTTGTGTCTATATTTTAGGTTCATCCT
The DNA here is from genome assembly GCA_037672795.1 of Lagerstroemia speciosa. NCBI lineage: Eukaryota > Viridiplantae > Streptophyta > Magnoliopsida > Myrtales > Lythraceae > Lagerstroemia > Lagerstroemia speciosa. Next base: position 7,692,091 of record CM075310.1, read on the forward strand.
CTTCATGCTCCATTGTGAATGCACTTTCAAGTTTTGACCACTCAAAGGAAATCATACCCAGTTTGCAGAACATTCATAGCAAGAGACACTGGGTCGATCTTGCACTGCCTTCTCTCTTATTTGTTATGCCAACATTCGATTTATGTTGGAGTTGGATGAAATATCCCTACATCTTTGTTTCTTTTGGCTTACAGGGTGCTGGAAATTATGCCTCAAACACAAGCAGCAAGAAGCACGCATCAGCTAAGAACCTCGATATCTCATTCTGATCCATTGCCTTGTCGTTCCTCGAGATTTTCTGCCAGATCAGATTTGAGCAACCAAAGGAAACTGGGTGCTCATGTCGCTGACTTAGAATCTCACCTGGGGCAAGCACAAAGGGAACTGAAGCATTTGAAACTGCAGTTAGCGTCATCTGAAGTCACCAAGAAGAAGGATGCTCAGATGAGTCCTGTGAAAAGAATGACAAATAGAAAAGCTACTAGTGAGAGTAGTCGGCTGAAGGAATTGTGTGTTGTCAGGCAACAGGAAACAGATGTCTTTGAAGTGCCCTTGGCCGAAGGGGAAGTGATTAAGGAGCTAGAAGAAATGCCCGTTGATGATTCAGTTTTGAAGGCTGATGAAATAACTTCACTCAGAAGTCAGTTGGAAGAAAAAGTGAAAGAGTTAGATGTAGCGTGCCAGGCAACGGAAAGCCTGAAAGGCCAGTTGAAGGAAGCCTCATTGAATGAATTCTCTGCCAAGAACAAGAAAGAGGAGACGGCCTCGAGGCTGGCTCAAGTGGTGGAGAAGCTCGAATCAAGCAGAGGAAATGTCATCCAGTTAAGCAAAATGCTGGAAGGTGCTGAGGAATCTAAGAGGGCACTGGAAGAAGAAATGAAGGAGCTGAGGTTGCAGACTGATAAGTGGAAATCAGCTGCAGTTGCTGCAGCTGAAGTCATTGCTGCAGGAGTAGAAGGGAAGTCAGCGAAGATTTCTGACACACATGGATCGCTCGATAAGAGTTTTAGCTTGCTGATTGAGACTTCTTTCAATGGTTGTGGAAAAGTAGTTGATGACCTTGGGCATGAGCATCAAATGAGCTCAGGATTTAGAATGTTTGGGGACTTGTGGAAAAGGACAGCGCTGAAATAATGTAGGTTGGCCTCTTTCTTTCTGTTTATTGTAATGCTTGAGGTGAGATGGATGGTCACGGACTACCTAGTGAAATGATGCAACTCCAGCTATCCTTCTTGTTTATTTAGAGTTCCTTTTTCTTTTTGATGGGTGGGGCAGTTCTGGATGCTTCTCTTGATTTATGAGGCACGAAATATTTTACAGTCTGGAACAAGTTTATATCCCCAGGTGTAGTCAAATTAATTATCTTGATTTAACTTGTGCTGTGGAAAGAACAACCTATATCTTTTTGTCTATGATCGAGTAGAAAAGGGGCACATTAGATCAAATTGATGATACCTGCTGATCTTTCCATGAGGTCTGCACTTGCTGCATAATAATGTGCATGTAATAACAATTCATTTGAGAAGTAGGCTCTAAATTTGCAGTCACATCAGATGACAAGGTTCTGGTGTGATATAAGCAGGATGTAGATAAAACTCCCTTGATTGCCTCTGAATATGAGAGATCATGGTCTGTTGTTGTGTCCTGCCATATGGGCTGACCGCGTCTTCCTTGTACCTATATATATGCATATGTATGATTCATTGCATAAATATATGGAAGCTAGCTAGCTCGGTGGAGTTTTCGGTCAAAAAGCTACTTAAGAACCTTCCGTGGCTGCGTAGAATAGAATGGGTCAATAATGTGTCCAAACCAAACAGCTTCCCGGAAAGAAGATCTCTCTGTGTGCCCATCTCTATTCTCTGCGTTACATCTCGAAAGCTCTCTCCATAAACCAAAAAAAAGTCCCCACCAACGCATCTCTAGATTTGAAGTCCCAATATTCCATTACTAATATATTGATTTCAGTTCTATCATTGAACGCGCATTGCACCACGGACCCTCTCTCTCTCTCTCTCTATATACATATATGTACGTATAGACACACACACACACATTAAAATGCATCTTAGAGTTATACACAATATTACGACGCCGACAGAGGATTTGTTATAACATTGTCAAGCGGTTCGAGCTATTTATATAAATAAATATTGGGACCCTGACCCTAACGCATGCATTGCACAACTCAACTCCAATCAGATGATCAACTACTTGAGAAGTGAAAAAAGAGCTTCTTCAAATTTAAGCACATATATATGCAGGAAAGGCAACACGAATAAATACTTGATTTTTGTTTTCAAAAAAAAAAAAAGCAAAAACGAAAACAAGCGATCGACGTGTTCATCAAACAACGCAAGCTGCTTTGTGGTCGTCGAATATATGTGGCCTCTTTTTGAGTGAACACTAAATGAATCTACGTGTGCGTCTGTGTTGTTTCAAGCCCACAAGATATTAAAAACCTTTAACTGCGGGCCATCCTCAACCCCCCTCTTCCTCACTTTCGTCACTCCTTCCTTCTCCTCCACTATACTTATACATACTTATATAGTCCATTCCTAGTCAATGGATAGTGACCTTGCAGCCGGGCCCTTTTGCAAATTTCTATTTTTCAGCAAGTATGTACATATACCTATATACATATATGAATAGTTGTAACTACATGCGTATACATTGTACGTAGGGAAAGAGTTCGTTTGAGCTCATCTTTATTTTATTCCAAGAGCAATGTTTAGACTGAGTCGTCTGTCGTTGGTAGATTATGAAAGGTTAGTCTTCTATATAAGATTTGTATACGGAAAGAATAAACGAGAGAGGTTCAAATTCCTGGCATTTACTGAGGGATTATGGCAATTTCTTTAAAACTTAACCTAATAATATTAGAACTCGAAATTTTATTTTTTTAGAAAAATTGTGTTGAATTATCACAATATCATACCCCTCTCTGCATATATAATTAGACGTGAATGAATCATTCACAAAGGAATGAGAGAGAGAGCGAGTCAAAAGAGACTAAGAAACGATAAAATGCGAGTACACGGTAAACTTATACATATATAGATACATTTATATGTATTCAATGTTAACATCCCTATCAATCCATGTAATTAGTTTGACTACGGCATAGATAATTATTTTTGTGGAATAAAAAGCAAATGTTCCACCTTCAATGAAAAATCTAAACAAAAAAAACAGAGTAATTAAAAAGAAAAAAAAAGACACGAATCACCGCCACCTTTTTTTTCTTTTCCCACTGTTCATGACTATGACGCTTCATTTTCTTTTTCATATTCCTTTTTTTTTTTGCTTCCTATTTATTTACTTCTTAACTCTTCTGTTAAACCATTTTTTTTTTCCAAAGATTCAAACGGAGGGAGGGAGGGAGGGAAGGAGGCTCCCTGATCCTCACGAGGCAGCTATACGCTCAAAGTGCTGGAGCCTATTATCCGACAGCCTCGTTGCGTAGGCTGACTTCTTGTAGTCGAACCAAGTGAATTCCCTGTACAACAGGCTTTCGTTTCCCCTCACCAGGGACGGCAGCGGACCGATCCTCTCACTCAGCGGCGGGCCCCCAAAGTATACCATTGAAATCCTCGACTTCTCTCCATTGGTCTTCACCCTGTGCTTCACGCTTCGGAACCTTCCATTGGTCATCACCTGCGTCGCATCGTAACGGTCGCATTCTAATTAAATTATCATGGATGGAAAACATGTTCTATCGCTCCACTCCGAGGCCATGCCCCCTCATTTCTCTCTTTCTTTCTAGTTTCGCTCAGCAGACGCTGTCATTACATATAATTTGACCTGTACCTGTAGCGAGTCGCCGACGTTGACGAAGAAAGACCTCTCGTCGGGCGGAACACAAATCCAACTCCCGTCTCTCTTCTGTATCTCCAGCCCCGACACCCCGTTGGATCTTAGGATGGAAATTATCTGGGGATCTGTGTGCTCTCCGAACCCGATCACGTCCCTTCCATTCAGGGATCGGTCAAGTTCCGTCCTTGGAGGGTAATGGTTGATTCTGAAAACAGAGTCGCTCCGTTGGTCCTTTAAGAGTTTGCTGAACACATTCCGCTGTTGAATCTTCAAACCATCCGCCATTAATTCCAGTATCTCGCAACCCATGTTCCTGATCGCCGTTATATAATCATTCAAAGCGCCCCTGCATTCGTAAGATGACGAAAGAGAAAAAAAAAAGCATAATAAGGAAAGAATTCCTGTCAACTAAGGCAAATCTTTCAAGTCAAACTCAGGGACTTTTGCTGCTCTGTTTTTGGTTCTCTCACCGGAATACTTCTGGGTTTTCCCGGAAGACTAATGGGAGCTTGCTGGAGTCAAATTCGGGGTTCGTTGTCAGGAGAAGGTACTCGAGCCAACCAACATCGCCATTCAGGCCAATATTCTTGTTTCCATAGCCGAATGGACTGGGAAGCCGAGGCCCTGCCCTTACCTTCTCAGAGAGGGGTAATGAGAAGAATTTTATTGCTTCAGATTCCAATGCTGAGACGAACTCGAGGGGCACCCCATGGTTGACGACTTTGAAAAACCCGAACTCCTCACAGGCCTTCACGATGAGGTCCTTGGACTCTGTTTGTGCGAGGTCTATCAGGGGCAAGGCCAAGGCCTCGGCCTCGGAAGAATCGCCATTGGAGAGACATGAGAAAGCGGGTTTCCGTAAGAACATGGTGGAATGTCTTGGCTTTCCTTCCCACAGTTTCGGAGTTTGGGCAGAATATGAAATGAGAGACAGATAGACGATATTGAATTGGATGGAGCTGTAGAGAAGAGCTCAACCTGAACCTGAACCTGAACCTCTCGGGTAGTTTAATATGATTGGAGAAGAAAGAAGCAGATGGAAATTTGGTTTTGGGTCCTTTCCTATTTATAGTAGAGAGTAGAGAGAGAGAGAGAGGTGGGGGAGATATATCTCTCTTCTTTCCCTCCGTAAAAAATATGGCTTTTGTTGAGGATTAATGACGTGTTCAAATCTAACCTTTTTAATAGCTGCATTACGTGATCTTCAACGCAAATATTCAATGTATCTTTAACCAATTTGAGTTAATAAGCTCACGGAGGAACAAAACTTTTTAGATAGGTAAGAATAAGACTTGATACAATGTTTTTACTCTCGATCTGAAATCAACTGATCTTGGATCTAATTCTTGTTGATAACAAAATTCGAATATGACAAATCATATATATATATATATATGTATATATATATATATGAGAGAAAAGAAATGTTCGGCAGCTCAATTAATTCATGCGGTTAGCAATGGAATTAAAATTTGGATAGAAGGATAAAATGTTTGCACGTCATAACAAGTGAGGAACTTTATGGTCAAAGGGGAGGAGCATTAGTGGCTATCGGCCTTAAAACAAATGATAGGCCATAGGTGGCTCTTTTGTCCATCACCAATTCCTTTATTTTTTTTTTGAAGGGGCGCGAAATTAAGCAATGTTTCCACTGGAATAATTCATACTTATCTTTGGATGATAAAGAAGACTCCACCACACGTGCACATGGAATATTTTCTGCGTTCTACTTTCTGTCTGAACAGAATCACTGGGTAAGGCTCGACTGCTTCTTAATTACAGATAAATATTCTATCTATTGTATGGCAAATCAGACATTCTACATGAAAACTATACGTCTTATTAATTTTGTGCAAATTCTAGAAGCAAGCAACCAATGTATTTTATATTCTTCTAAAACAGAAACATTTAAAATTCAATAACACACCAAATTTGTTTGGAATATCATTCAATGTATGCAAGTATTTTTCTTTGATGGGAGTTGGTCAGTAGAGTGCCAATCTCTTCCGTCCAATCAATATGGAATCGTATAGATAGGATCGGTCATTTCATTTATTTTAGCAAGTGGTTGGAATGGATAATTAGTATTGTTAAATGAGATTCTTAAGGATTAAGTTGAAATTTAAAGGGGATATGCATGCATTGATTAATATAAATAATTCCTTCGAGAGAGAGTAGTCTTCGATCAGACCTCTCAATTTGCAAATCGATGTTGAATATCTGATCATATTACCTTTGAATTTCCTTTATTACCTGGGTTAGTGGAGCGATAGTGGGATTGGGAGTGGGAGTGGAGATCGACATATCAACAGATATACATCCAAATCGTACATACATTCATTATATACATGGCATGGTTTTTTTTTTTACGAATCTCAAGTTTTTTGATTGGATTGAATGAGAAAGCCACTAAGTGATCAAGAGAATGAGAGAGCCACTCATTAAAAACCAAACCAAGCAAGCGTGACGATGGCCCGTCCCCTCCGTCACACATAGACATAGATGGAGATAGAGATACATTCAAAGTTGTCCTCTGACCCAAAATCATGTCATTTCACGGTAGTCGATCGATACAGATCATGTGGCAAACATGAAATTAATCAATTTATCCCCTCCTTTAACCCACCCACTCTTCTATTACTTGTGCAGTGCGCCTCCGGCTCCATTTTCTTGAACTCTGACCATCTCTCTCTTCCCTGACAGATGAGATGACGATGATTATCAATATCAAAATATCCTCCCGCAAAAAGATCGATACAAAGAAACTTTTTAAGTCAGTAATTACCAAGCTGAGCGCACACATGTATATTACACACGGAGAGTCTCGAATTCAAATTTTTTTATTAATGAAATTTATAATTACGATAGTCTTATCATTCCGAAATGAATCAACTTATATCTTGAAACATTGATTATTTAGTGCCAATTTGACCCTCTTTGTTGTCATATTGCATCTATAAATTCAAAGGAGTCCAACAAATAATATAAGTTAGAGATAGAATTTAAGTTCAAGATGGATTGATTTTGTGCGCTAAAGAGAGAGAATTCTTACGCGTTGGTTTTTTCAAACTTTATATAGAATCATATACATCAAGAGGCCCACAGCCTGCTCACGGTTATGTTGCTGCTTCCTAAAAATTAGGTCGGTCTCGGTCACCACCGCACCGCGGAGATGTCTGCTACGTGTCCCCCTCCCCCCGCACTAGCTTTCCAGCATGGCACAGTACAACCCAGATGGCTTTTCCAGCAAATAACCCCCTTCCCTCTCCACCGTCCTTTTATTTTCCCACCATTGTTGAAGTGGAAGAGTGCCCCCCACTGGGGCCACTGCCGACTTACGTAGCCCACTTCCCTCATCAACTCTCTTGCTTCCATTGCATACAATTCTTTTAAACATTACGTATTGATTGATATAATACAGTCCAGGTACAACCATAGTGAGTAACAAAAAAAAACTGTATCCATGTTAACTCTAAATACTACTCGAGCAGGTTCTTTTTTTCATACATAATATTTAAAAACTGCCACATTCCAGAATCTAGAGGTCTCATGATTGTGCTTATGACATCCTGTAATATTTTTTCCCTTAAAAAATTGATTTTTTAAAGATAAAAACACACGTGCGTTGAAATGAAAGTAGAAAAAGAAAGAGGAGAAGAGAGAGCACAAGAAGCACCAGCCAGCCGACCTATGCCCTGCTGCTGCTGCTGCTGCTGACTCGTGTGTTGACGTCAGATATCGCCATTGGCAGCTTTTCCTTTCTGGTTTTCAGCAGGGTCAAAAGCGTCTACTAAGTCGGCGCGAGAAAAGCAGCAGTGTCTGCTCTGCTCTGCTGGCTTTTTAGCCAAGTCGTCGTCTGACCCTGACGCTCACATCACATTATTATGAATATTAATTATATAGGAAAACAAATACAATAAAAAGAAACAATATAATAAAAAAGAGCGTTTTCTCGGTCGAATCGGAAAGACTCCAATCTAATTAACAGCTCTTCCTAACTATTCTGTAGTGTCTTCCTCTACTGCAATGTATGATTTTGAGAGGAATCTGATTTCTTTTTCGATTACTTGCTATCATAATCCCTTTTCTTCTGGAAGAAGTTCTTTTTTTTTTTTTTTCCTGACGTAAACAAGAAGAGTACTTTCAAAATTGTTAATTCATAAATGCGATGCCAATGAATTTTTTTTTTACAGGAACATGATAAATTTATATATTCACTTTCCCGTCTATGTATAAATATATAATGTAGGTGTTTCGGAACTTGATGTGATTGATTGCACTTACAAAATGCTTCTTGAACCGAATCATGAATTGGGAGATTTAAGGATGAATAACTAGAGAAAGTTGGCGAATGATATTTAAACAGTGAAATGCATTTAATCATTTTTGAGCTTCTAAAGAGTCAAATTTGTCCGCAACACTAATTATTGGGCTAAATATTTCACATCTCTTTCTCTTGAATGCTTAATATGATTAATCCTTGACATGATTTGATGCTAATCACTTCCCGCGGTAAATATCATTGATCCCGACTATTACTATCATCATCATCATCCATAAAAATACATGAATGCCTACGGGTAAAGAAGATAACATACGCACACATGCACATCAAAGCTGTATATGGCGCACTCTTAAGTTGAGCCTGATGCATATAAATCTCTCCTTTTTTTTTTTGTCTGTCATAGATTGCCAAAGGACTTTAATTTCACTAGTAAATTGACACTTTTAGGATGTACAAGCTCACCGTCGTAATGGGACGTCACTTGGAGACGCTTCAGTTATCACTGGAGCCACCATCTCAATCTCCTGTTGGTAGCCTTTCTGTCCTTGAATTTAGTCGAAGACCCTGCAGCAAGAAATCAAGTTCTCATGAGAATCCCTCGGGACCCAGGTTGAGAGGTACTTCACCCCTTTAAACCTCTTACAAATTTGTGTGAAAGTTTATTCTTCATAGTTCATACTTTGCAATCAAATAGGTAATATCCAGAACCCAGTTCTCAGGCATCCTAATTCCAATTGCTAAATATGTAAACTATGAAAGCTAAACTGTTATTACTGGCACATATATGATCAACATGAATTACTGGTTTCCAGGAAACAGAGCTCCATGTTATCCAGGGGAGAAAAATCGAGTTTCGACCAAAATGATAAAATGTCTTTTCATTGTTATTCAGCTTCAACTATCAGGATCCAAGTACTCTAATGCATGTAAACTAAACCCGCACTAAGGCAAGAATATGGGATGGGATACTTTGTAGCATGCAGTTGCTAGAGAATGCGGATGCAGATAAGAAGGCGAGGAAAATAATTATGTCAACATTTAAAGTTATATCAGATGTACCCGGGGAGGGAGGGGGGCCTTCTGCACCCTTAGTAGATCTGAGCATGGGCTCTGTTTTTTGGGCTTTAACTCTAGGCTTGGAAATATAAGAGGCCCTGTTTCTTGGTTCTGTATCTGATCTTGGCCTGCGAGCTGCCCTTTTTCTCGTTGGGCTTGGGAGTTTTTTATTGGGCTAGTTGGGGGCTGGTCCGTTTTGGGGGAATCTCTCATTTTTGTAAATGTCGTCCTAGGGCCTGTACATACAACCATTGAAAGTGTATATATATATATATATATATATATATATATAAAAGGTTATATGAGATGTTGTTCCAGTACACTTCGACTGGGGAGATATCCTGAACGGTAGAACTAGACATCCACACACACACACACACACAATGGAATTATAGCAGCCAATTTTATACTTATCTCGTGTCTGCACCACCTCGTAGCTTGGGCGCTTGATGCAGCTACATGTAGGCAGAAATATCCCGATGTTCTTCCCGCACCTGGGAACTTTCCACTGACCCAAACTGAGAATATTCAGGAGAAGTGAGAGCTTGAACAGGCTAAAGACTGCTATGGGTGTTTTAAGGCTGAGAACAGTCGAGTTTCCAATGCCCAGAGAAAGACATGGCATTTCCATGGGCTTTTCAATAATGGAGGGCATTTTGTTCAGTTTGTTCAGAGGCAGATACAGAGACACGGGGGTGGAGTAGGAACAAATGACTTAATAAGGGCCATGCCAAAGTGAGATCATGGTCCCCATATTTGTACCACACAGAGGGGCCCCTGTCATTAGCTTCTTTGTAGTCTTAAACGTAACAGAGCCCAAAGCTAACAGAGTATTTTGCAGGTCACGGCAGGTTTCAAAAGAAGAAAATGAACCACTTTGTATTGCCTTATCCGTTGGGGCAACTGTGAGATCCACATCAATGGCTTGAAGAGTGGCCAATTATAAGGTACGATAAGTATCAGAGCAGATGAGATGAAATATCAGATAGGGAATTCTGATAGTCGCTCTAGCATATCTTTCATAATAGCACGTAGAGTAGCTTCAATATCTTCGGTGGCTGGATGTGATTTGTCTCCAGCAAGGAAAATTTGGATGCAGTCTTTGATGATTATCCAGCTGCATCCTGGACTCTTCCTTACTCCCCTTGATTTTTTGGCCATTCTGATGCTGTCTCCTTTACTGAGTTTTTCCGATACATCATATAAGTTTGACAGGACAACGTAAGGGGTTGCATTATCAGGTTGCAATTTCATCAGGTTTCTAGCTGCAAGTTCTGCAAGATCTAAGCATGAGTGTGTTTTGCTGGCACTAAGAAGAGCTCCCCAAACACCAGCATGAGGCTCAAAAGGCATGGAACGAATCAAATGGACAGCTTCTTCTAACAACCCAGCCCGCCCTAATAGATCGACCACAGAAGCATAGTGATCAGATTCGGGTTCTATGCCGTGGAGGGATTTCATGGATTTAAAGTGCTCCCATCCTTCTTCCACCAGTCCTGCATGACAGCAGGCTGAGAGAACAGCAAGGAAAGTAACTTGATTAGGGTTCTGTCCTTCATTCAGCATTTTCTTTAATAATCTAACCGCTTCTTCACCAAATCCATTTTGTGCTAGACCGGTGATCATTGAATTGTAAGAGATGATGTTGGGTACCCCAATTCCTCTGAAAATTTTGTAGGCATCCGTCACATTCCCACATTTTGAATACATAGATATCAGCAAGTTTTGTATCGAGAGATCATATTCTGCTTCTATTTTGAGTGCATAAGCATGAACCTGCAATCCCTGGTCTAATGCTGCTAATCCAGCTGATCCCCTAAGAACACAGCTCAGAGTGAGAGAATTCGGTCTGGTTGCCCCTCTAAGCATTTTGATGAACCATTGGAAAGCCTCCTCGTATTCCTCATTGTCTACCAAACTTGATATGATGGCAGTCCATGCAATGTCATCTTTAACTGGCATCATTTCGAACAGCTCAATGGACTTCTCTGTCATTCTAATAGTGGAAAAACCAGAAATTATAGTTGTCCAAGAGACTAAATCCTTGATGGGCATTTTTTGGAAAAGCCTATAAGCCTCTTTGATGTTGCCACTTTGAGTATAACCAGCAATCAAAGAATTCCAAGTAACTACATCTTTTATCCTCAGTGTATGGAATATTTTATTAGCTGCATCTATAGAGCTGAACCTGCAATACATGTTGATCATGGAATTACCCAAAAATATATCAGATTGGAACCCCAGTAGGAAGACTAGGCCATGCATCTGTAATCCTTCTTGAAATCTTTCAGAATCAGTGCAAGCTTCAACCATAACTGTCAATGTAGTGGAATTGATTCGCACCTCTCCTTCCCTCCACATATTCAGAAACAGCATGAACCCATCCGGGAAAAGTCCTAGCTTCATGTATCCATTTATCATTGCAGTCCAAGTGATAACATTCCGCTCCGGCATCTTATCAAATAATTCTCTAGCTTCGAGTACCCTTCCTTTCTTGCAATAACCATCGACCATAGAGCTAAAAGAAACCACATTTCTCTGCTCCATACCTGCAAAAATCTGAACTGCCTCATCCAGCGCACCCATCTTCAAGTACCCGCTTAACAGTGCATTTGAGCAAAAGGGGTCCCGCCACTTAACCGGTATTTCAGAATGCAGCTTCTTTGCCATGTCCACCATTCCTGCCCGAACAAGGCCAGTGACCATAGCAGCATACGAGACAGCATTAGGATCAGGGATCTTTGAAAACAAATGAAAAGCCTTGTTTATGTCACAATCATTGCTGATGTACGCAGTGATCATGGCATTATAAGAAGCGGTGGTCCTCTGGGGCATATCGTCAAACAAATGCCGAGCTCTCTCTATCTGGCCATTATCTGCATAAGCCGTCAGCATCGCGGTCCAAGAAACGGTGCTCTTAAAAGGCATACGGATGAACACGGATTCCGCGGCCTCAATATTGCCATCCCTTCCATGCTTTGTGATCTGGGTGTTGCAGTAAACAGTGAGACTGCTGGAGCTGGTTCTCCTGCCTCTTGCTGCAGAGTGGGGAGCAGGTCTACGAACAGCAAAGGTAGATATACGCGAGATGGAAAGACGAAGGTAAGAGTAAGAGACGGTTCTATGGGGAAAGGCGGCAATTTGTTTGCCTAGTAGCATAGCTCTAGCCTGGAGATACAGCCATAGCTAAGAAAGGGAGTCTCAGAGAGAGACAGGAGCGCTCCCAGCTGACAAACAAAACAAGTTGGCCGGCCAGGCCCATGGACGAGGTTAAGCTATAATTTGTTGTTTTTATGGATTTTGAATAACAAAATTAATCAGATTTTTACTCCATTTTTCTCATAATTGAAAATCAACGGCCGCTTTTTTAGGTAATGGTGGTTCTTCAACTCTTAATGATCTAGTTAATCAGATTAAATCTATCTATAGTAGATCGGGGAGAGAGAGAGTGCGTGTCAAGTCCTTCGGTCCTTCACCCTTATCATTTTTTTTTGGTCGCCAGCCAAGTTATCCAAGCAGACCTCAACAATGGTGAGACGGCATCTTTCAGTCAACCGTATTTGACTAATCCGTTGGTCACCCCGGGTCGCACGCTTGACAATGACGGGTGAGGCTCCCAAGGGGGTGTCTGTGTACGTGAGGTCTCGAACTTGAGATTTCTTTAAACGGCACCGAGCTGCTTACCACTCGGCCCAACCCCTTGGTTCACCCTTATCATATTACCTTCATTATTGAGGAAATAAAAACTCTCTACTGCGTTTCCGGTATTACACTTTTTTGTCTTTTTTATTTATTAAAATTAAATAAAAGGGACAACTGCAGAAATTTCCTACCCTGTCCCGCTGCACCGGTCTTTCAGATTTTTTTAGGCTAATATATATATATATAGTGTTAATAGTAGATAATAACACAACTCTCCACTAAACTTATAAAAATAGTACAAGTTTGTAAAAATTTTAAAAAATAATATCACTTTATGATAAAAGTTAAATTTACCACTCCCACCCACTCTCCTCTCCTCTCCTCTCCCCTCCCCTTTTACAGCCTTTTGCAGCCACTCCTCCTCACGCCCGCCGATGACGGTGAGCAGCTGGTGACTCGTAGTGCCGGGTGATGGGTGACTCGCAGCGCCGGGTCGGGCTTTGGAGCATCGGATGCGGGGCGACGGTGCATTGGGCTTCGGTGCGTCGGGCGCCGGGGCGTCGGTGCACTGGCCGGCGCCGAGTGACGGGGTGGGCAGGGGAGAGGCGGGCAGGTCGAAGAAGCGGAAGAAGCGGCGGGTAGGGGAAAAAATGAGCGCAGTGTTTTGGGAATTATAAAAAAATGAACATATATAATGATGTTAAATTTAAAAAATATTACAAATCGATACTAATTTTAAAAAAATTAAATTTTTTTATATTATATAAATTTTCACCTCTATATTCATCTTTTCTTTTTTTTTTTTCCTGATAATAAATAAAACTGACATTTTTCCCTGTCATCATACGTACGTTGTCAGATAAATATGGAAGTCTCTCCAAAAAACTCTTATTTTCCTTTAAAAAAGGCCTGGGCTGGGCGGTCCATCTCCATCCATTTCATTTTTTTTAGTTTTCCATCCGGTATCTGGTACTCGAAAATTGATCAATTAATCTAGATTCGGAGTACTTTTAGGTGATTTCCCGGAGACCTCTCTCAAGAAGGTCTGCTACGTTCATAGAGGTTCGAACCCAACATCTCTATTTAAACGACACAAACTCGTTCCACTTACGCCAATTTTTATTGATCATCCATTTCATTTCATATCTTGGCCTCTAAGGAAAATAACTAGGAGACGCAGTCAATTGACTTTCCCCTCCTCATCCAACCCCTCCCTCGATCTCGCAGAAAGATCCTACCTTTGGACAAAGAGATCAACCGTTCCCTGGAGCAAGGCAGACCCTTTTAGCAGATTAACATAAGGATGAGCAAGGACGAGGAGAAGAGCGGAGGGGTTTCCAGCAGCACCGAGTATTCGCCTCAGTACGGTACATTTCAGGGCGTCGCCAACTATCCTCCCCCTCATCCGCCCACCCAACCTACACCTGTGATCGGATTCCCTCAGCCAGTTCCACCGCTGGGTGCCGATCCCTCCGCCCCACTTCCTCCCCATTACTACCCTCATGGGTATCAGACTGTTCCAGGTTTGTGCAAACCCTGTATGTTACAAATTGGGACGATTTTATGATTATTGACAGAGCCCCTAGGAGTTGGAGTATGTTAATTTTGATGGCCCAAATTCTGTTAGGTTCGGTCCACTGTTTAGTTTAAGTGTATTACGATTTCCCTTACGTTATATAGTTGGAGATTTTAGGGTTTTTAGCGTGTGATAGAAAATAGAGAGCCATTGAAAAATAGCTGTCTCCGCTCGATCTTTTCACTATAGTCCCTTACCCAGGGGTTTGCGACGTATATCTGTGTGTTCTTCTTATTTCTTTCTGTTATCTATTTGTCTTTTTCGAAACAGAGGATCTGGGTCGTCGAACTTATTTCAGAAAGGTGGCTGCGTTAAGTGCAAGTTTCGTTCTTGATTTGTTAATAGATAGTTGAATTGATAGGAACGAATGCTCAGGGATTATGATTTTTTAAACTCAGTTTTGGCCATGTTGATGTTCAAGTGAAGTGTTCGTGCTGATAAGCTCTCTGAGTCACTGTAATTGGGATTAAGATTTTGTTCAATCTCAAGACTTACTTACCTGATACCTTCCGGTGTTCTGATAGTTTCTCATGATATGAGCTTCTTGAGCTGATCTGTTTTAATTAACTTAGTTTGAGATCTTCCGGTAATTGTATATCATGATAACATCATGGAAATTGCTCAAGACCTTTTATATTCTAGCTCAATTGTCTGAGAAGGAAAGCGATCTGATTGTATCTTGTAGTAAATGTTATCATGACTATATGATTCACCAGTTGGGCGCTTTTGAAATGCAGAAACATGTCCGTTCTGCTTCTGCTTTTAGGAAAAGAGTGTCTAGTAATTAATGTAAATTGAAGAGAAATATTCACTTCGACATGATGTCTCTGCGCACAAGGGTAACCTTGGTTGCACCCATTGTTCTCTACGTGCTGCCTAGTTCAGAAGGAGAAGAACTAGCAAATCTTTTTGCAGTCTCAGCTACAGATTGGTGGAATGAGGAATTATAGACATCACAGTTAATTGAGAAGGAGAAGAGCTAGCAAATCTTTTTGCAGTCTCAGCTATAGATTGGTGGAATGAGGAATTATAGACATCACAGTTAATTGAACTTGTAACTTTAATGACCTCTATTTTGCGTCACTCATTTCCCAGGTTATGCTGTTGTTGAAGGAAGGCCCGTGCGAGAAAGGCGCCTCCCTTGCTGTGGGATTGGTATTGGCTGGTTCTTGTGAGTGGCCCATTACTTTCCTTCTTGGTTAGCTTATAACATACGAATGATATGATGCATTTAGAAATCATCATTTTGCACACTCATAACTCAATAGTTGGTATTTCTGCATCATTTTGGTGTCTCTCGCCTGACTCTCTCTGTGGAAGAAATTCCATGGCTTTGATCTTTTTTGACCTCTCTGATTTTTTGACTGTTTTGAAGGTTTATTATTGGCTTCTTTCTTGGCGCCATCCCCTGGTACATCGGATTATTGGTTCTACTCTGTGGCAGAATAGATTACCGAGAAAAGCCCGGATATATTGCTTGTACAATTGCTGTGCGTGAATCTGTTTATTTTCCTTTACGCATTATTGTCCTTCAAAGGGAACAAATAACCTACCCTTTTGCATGTACTGGACTGACGATGATTTTTGTATCATGCTCTTAGGCTATCCTTGTCACAGTTGCCATTCTGCTTGGAGCGACAAAGGGAGACCATGACTGGTAACTTCACATTGGAGGGTGACTTTCTTTTGGGCCAATTGTTGAGCCTAAGCATGTACATGACCTGATTACTACGAAATATGTTGAGAAGAGTCTTGCAGAAAAAAGTGAAAAGTTGTTCAGTTCTAGAATCATATATTTTCATTTGTGAATGCTGTGAAAAGAAAATCTGTGGCTACTGTCTTTAATCTGTTGCACAATGCTCGTGTCTGTGGAATAGCATGGCTTTTTGCTGCCCGATCACTAAGCGAGCATTTGATTTCTCTTCTGGTTCTAGGTTATTATTTATCACCCTGTTTCTGTTTCTCAGTAGATTATGTACTTGATTATGTATTTCTTTTCTTTGACCATAAAGCATTCTCCTCTTAATTACAAGCGGACCCCCATAAACTTCATGAGAGCTCTGATGCATCTCATACGATAATGATGTTTGGAATTCCGGGTGGCTTCTTTGATGGTTGAAAAGAAATTTTAAAAAAGAAAACAGGAAGAAGGAAAAAAGAAATATTAGGCAACATCAGTACTATTGAATTTTTGAGTAGCATTAATCGATTCCCATCACTCATCAAACTGCAACAAAAACAATGTCCTTCCTTTCCCAATCAAGCGCAGTTTGCAATCGATTCCATGAGAGAAACCACATTGCAGGCATAAATTCACATCCGACATGTCATTGATACAGTTCTGGCCTGCTTAATAATTTATATATATATATATATATATATCAAGAGCTGATGCCACCTTGATAGCTATGTTATCACGCCTTGCAGAATTTTCCAGTCAAATTCCTTCGCTTCTGCTGTCCAACTTGTTATTTCTTTATTCTCTTTCTATCATACTCTTCCAGATGAGCCAGAAAAGTCTTTCCTAATCAATCAAGGTTTTACTTTTCTCCAGCAAATAAAGCCATTGACTGATGATACTCGTAGCCTATAACAGTCATGGACACTGATCCGCCGTCATTGACTTGTTTGTTTCTTTTATTTCTTTCCATAATACCCGTCTAGATGAACGTGGCAGATCATCGTTGAAGATTGATGTTTCCTTTGGAAAATGACAACCCTTTGATTCCTTAACGAGGTGTCTTTCTGGAAGTCTTATATTGACTTTTCTATCTTGGGACCTTCCAATGAACTTTCCTAATTCCTACACATTTTAGACCATAAAAACTCCTAAGTACTCTCTTATCCTTTCTCAGAACAACAAACGCCAGAGAAAGAGAAGGCAAAAGAAAGGAAAAGTTCAAGTAGGACAAATGGGGATACTAATCTTCCTCCTAGCTCTAGCACTTCTTTGGACATCTTGTAGAGTCTTGAACTGGGTATGGCTGAGACCAAAGAGGCTCGAGAGATTTCTCCGGCGGCAAGGTCTTTCAGGGAGCTCATACAAGTTTCTATCCGGAGACATAAAAGAGAGCACGGAAATGTTGATGGCCATGACATCAAGGCCCATAGGCCTGTATGATGATATCTTGCCTCGAGTCTTCCCTTTTGAACACCAAAGTCTCAACTCTTATGGTACTTTTTCTCCACTCTTGAATTGATGATGAGTCCATCTATTGGTTTAAAATGAAGCAGGCATCAGTGACATTCTTGCAGGTAAGGATTCTTTTGGGTGGACTGGGACAAGTCCTAGTGTGTTTCTCATGCATCCCGAGCAGCTAAAGGATATTTTCTCCAAAGTATACGACTTCCAGAAGCTAAGTTCGAACCCTCTGGTGAAATTGCTGGTCCGTGGAGTCGTTAACTACGATGGGGATAAATGGGCAATGCATCGAAAAATTATCAATCCAGCTTTCCACATAGAGAAACTCAAGGTTCACACTTCTATATGAACCAAAAGCACCTCCTTTTGTTTTGTGAGTCAAAATTGATATTGGTGGATAACCGTGATCCAATAATTCTTATTCTATCTTTTTTTTTGCTATTGAAGCTTATGTTGCCAGCATTT
Organism: Lagerstroemia speciosa; assembly: GCA_037672795.1. Lineage (NCBI taxonomy): Eukaryota > Viridiplantae > Streptophyta > Magnoliopsida > Myrtales > Lythraceae > Lagerstroemia > Lagerstroemia speciosa. The sequence continues at coordinate 7,710,073 of CM075310.1, forward strand.
CATTCAACTTGCATGGAGATAGTGACAGGGTGGGAGAAGTTGATGGGGGCACAAGAAAGTGTTGAGCTCGATGTATGGACTGATCTGCAGAGTTTGACCCGCGATGTGATCTCGCGAACTGCATTTGGGAGCAGCTACAAAGAAGGAAGAAGGGTATTTGATCTTCAAATTGAGCTAACTGACCTCGTCATAAAAAGTCTTCAGAAGGTCTATATTCCTGGTTGGAGGTAAAAGTACATAATCTGATCAATAAATCAAGTAGTAATCAATCGTCTATCAGAGTGCACGCGTTCTAGCTCTAACCATGTCAGCATAATAAATGTGTGTGTCTGTGCATTAAGTTCAGTTTCCCTGTGCCATTGTCATACAAGTGTTGTGCCTGTCCCATGTAGGTTTATTCCAACGAAAACAAACAGGAGAATGAAGGCCATCCACTACGAAGTTCAATCGTTGGTTAGAGAGATGATTGAAAACAGGCAAAAAGCAATGAAGGCGGGAAATCCAGCTAGCGATGACCTGCTGGGACTGATGCTGGAGTCTAACATGAGGGAAATTCGAGAAAACCATGTGAACAAGAATGGGAAGGTGGGAATGAGCATTCAAGATGTAATTGAGGAGTGCAAGCTATTTTATTTGGCAGGTCAAGAGACAACCTCGTCTCTGCTTGCTTGGGCAATGGTGCTACTGAGCATCCATCCTCAGTGGCAAGACCAAGCCAGGGAGGAGGTTCTGCAGGTCTTTGGAAGAGACCAATTCCCAGACTTTGTTGGGTTGAACCACCTCAAGATTGTAAGTGATGAAATCTCCTCTCTGTTGATGAATAAGTAACTAGACTTCTAGGAAAGAAAACTGATCATTGCTTTCCTCTTATATCCCAGATTACGATGATTCTCTACGAGGTTATGAGGCTATATCCACCGGTTCCAATGATTGGTCGTACTGTTCACAAGACAACAAAACTCGGAAAACTAGAAGTACCAGCAGGGACAGAACTAATATTGCCCGTCATATTCATCCACCATGACAAAAGACTGTGGGGTGAAGATGCCAAAGAGTTTAAGCCTGAGAGGTTCTCTGATGGTATCTCAAAAGCAACCGGGAACCAAATTGTATTCTTCCCATTTGGCTGGGGTCCAAGAATCTGCGTTGGACAGAACTTTGCATTGCTAGAAGTGAAAATGGCCATGGCAATGATACTGCAACGCTTCACCTTTGAGCTCTCTCCATCTTATGCTCATGCTCCCATTTCAACCATCTCTCTTCAACCCCAGCATGGTGTTCAAGTCATTCTACGCAGATGCTAATATTCTGACCAATAAAGTTGTGGACAAGATAAAGAGTTCGACAATAGGATATCTTTGTTATGCAGTACATTTGGTGTGCTTTTTATGATCATGTAATAGCTCTGCAAATGTTAATTTTATCTTGTTATCAATGAAAGCAATGCCTTTTGGAGCTGCCTGGAATATATACATTTACTTTGTTTGGGAGGCCTGTCATGATTTGAAGCATGGCAGGGATGCACTTCAAGTGACTGACTTGTGGAGCTCCATTCGACATGCTGTTTGTTGTCGTTTGTTGGGAGTGCAGTACCTCTGCACGAAAGGTTACTGATAGTCACAAGAGCATGCTGTCTCAGTGAGGGGTTAATCTACTGCCTTAGAGATGTGGCTATTAAGTTTATGGACTTGTTTGTTAGGCTTTAACATTTTGACCTAGCAGTATGTACTTCGATATTTTTCGTTTATTTAATAAAGCATAAAAAAAAATGCAATGCCACTTATTCCACCCACAACCAAACCCCCACCCCCACCCCCCACCAAATGTAATTTTCGAGAGGCCAAACAGAAAAAAAGGTTCAGCTTTCTTCACGAATTGATTGATATGCAACTGCTGAACGTACAACGGCATCTGCGGGATGCAATACTAGACTAGCATAATTATCTAGCAGCTGAGACAGTACCCGAAAGTGAAGATCAAGGTTTGTATAAATCAAGTAGGAGGATGTCATCCTCCGTGCAGCAGCCTCTTGAATATAGGTATCAGGAAGCGTACCAGTTTTGACCACCTATAGACTTCCCAATCAAGCTCGGTCCATCAAAGCTTTCTTGTAGAAGAAGCCTCAGAGGGCATTAATATCCACAGGAGCGTACATTTGGTACCCAGGCCAAGCAAGATTCAAAACTATTCCATTATCCTATTGTTTTGAAAAATGTCAAGATCTTGTCAATGCAATAGCCGCCGAGTGAATCGCGTCATGGCTAATCTCACTCTTTTGTAGCTTTGTTATTACCCGTGCTACCCAACTTTTGCCTTGCCTGGATCATCTCGTCTACCAGTTTTGAAGTCTCTAAATCTGAAGCTCAACTGTAGTCTCTAATCTGCTCAATTTTTGAAGTCCCTAACTGAAGTCTACCAGTCTTTGCATTAACAGTACAGTTCCATCAATCGCCAATTAGAAAATGTTCTCTCTAACTCTTAAAACCAAAAATAACCTTTCTCGCCTGATATTATACATGATTGGCTAACAAAGTTGCTCTCCTGAAGTTGCGCATGAGCATGGAAATTATTCATTCATCAATTCCCTGGTTTGAAACTGTGAGCCTATGAACTTGACGGGCTTTTATCCGTAGCCCACATGGCCCAAAAAATTTATAACATAAGTCCATAAGTAATTATTATATTTATTATTATATCATTGTCAAAGAAGCCTCACACACGCACACACACATATATAAATATATATATATATATATATATATATATCCTTTTCTCTTTACTTTTTGGCATTCTGCCGTTTCTTCCCAACGAAAAGAGATGGAGAGAGAAAATGAGTAACAGAGGGTGACAGAAAAGTTTGAGGAAGGAGAACGGGAGCGGAGACGTAGAGGTCGGGAAGGATGGAAGGAAGAAAGGTAAACAAAATAGGATGTAAATATCTATTTCAAGTCTGTAAATTTTAATACTTAACAGTACATTATAGTTAATATAATTTGAATATAGATATATGAATAATATGATATATGAAGATAATAGAGTTGATTATAGTAGAATAGAAATAGAATAGAAATAGTAGTTGTGCGTCGAAGAGATGGAAGTAGAGTGGGGAAAAAAAGAAAACACAAAGAGCTAAAGGTAGTCGCAGAGACGAAGGAAATGAAAGAAAAAAATTGAAGGTAACTGAGACCTAGTTCAAATTAAATAAATTATATTACGTAATATTATATATAGTTTAGTAGGATTTAGTTAGATTAATGTATACCCATGAGTTTTAATATGACTAGTAAAAGTCATAGGGTTAGTGTACTTAGAATGAATAATGTTCTAGAATGAGGTCAATAAAAGTAGAATGAATAATGTCATAGAGTAATTTTTGGGATCGTTTTCCATATAAATATGTATGGTATATTTTAATTTATTGTGAATGATATTATAAGAAGGAAGGAGACCTAAACTAGATATATTGGAGACTCAGCTTAGCAATGGAATTGCTTGAAGGGGTTGTGAGTACTGTTTTTCATTGTAAAATAATTTATAGTATTTTATATAAATTTATACGATCATCTAGTGAAAAATTATATATATATATATATATATGTAGCAATTGCATGGCTAATTTATGCATGGCTATTGCATATAAATATACATATGTATATCGCATTTGCATGGCTGATTGCATATTGCATGCAAATATGAATTGGCAACACTGTAGATTATAGAAATTATATTAAAAATCGATACTTAGTAATGATATTGTTTTTAACTGCTGTGAAATCTTTATGCCAACATGTGCATTTTATATGTATTTTACACTATTGTATGTGATTGTAAATAGCCATAGTGACCGCTAAGCCGATGAACTAAAAATGAGCCAAAAAAGAGAAAAGAAAATACAAATGAAAGAGGAAAGAGATGAATTTAATGTACAGTTGGTGTCCATCGAGGTAATTTACTTCTGGTTTTCAGTGAGATATAACGATAAGATAATTTAAAACTATTCTTACCGCCAAAAATGGGCGGCCCCGTGGGTATAAGGTGTGCATACGAAGGGCACCAGGAGATGGAAGGAAGATTGATATAGATTATTTCACGGGGTCACGGTATTGTCGCAGAACGGAGTATCGATATTGTCATAATTCTGTCGCAGAGGGAGTGCGATCCCATAACTATTATTTGTATTGATTAATTATTTACATTGCATATATAATATTATTGGGCATAATGATTTGATATTCTTATTATGTTATGAATTATACATGGATTTTAAGAAATTATATCATGATATTATTCTACTTTAGAAATTTATATTCACTAAACCCGCAACTCATCCCCTGCGATGATTTTCAGCTAAGTTAAAGAATGACGAGCAGTTTGGGATAGTTATTTTGGTTTTCGAGTTTCGGAGATCGGCATTAACCATTTTGTAGACAAATCTTAAGTATAGGTAAGTTAGTGGTAAAATAGTTTTGTATATAATGTTACGACCTGAAACTTTTGGTGGAGGTTTTAGGATAGTGGAAGGAGGAAATTGTTGTTGTAAATGAGATATTGGAGTATGTATTATACTAATGGATATTATAGTAGGCTTTTGTCTTATTTGAAATACTACAAAAATAAGAAAAAACTCTATTAAATTTTCAAGTCGCTACAGAAACACAATTTACTACATGATGGACGGCCTTTTTTTTCCAGGGTGCCTTTGCGTACCAGAAATCTGGAAAAAAAAGAACTCAGACACTTAAAATAAAATCTATACTTGGGGGAGGACAAACAAGAAAGGACAAGAGGATACGGAGAGCATAGGTGTCGATGTTTCTTGCCTCGCAAGATGATAACTTCAATCTTCATTTTGGACGATATCTGAAGGAGCTTCCTATGTCCATCCTCGACCTTATAAAGTCCTTGTTCACCCGCGTGCCAGAAATCTGGAAAAAAAAGAACTCAAGACACTCAAAATAAAATCTATACTTGGGGGAGGACAAACAGGAAAGGACAAGAGGATACAGAGAGCATAGGTGTCGATGTTTCTTGCCTCGCAAGATGATAACTTCAATCTTCATTTTGGACGATATCTGAAGGAGCTTCCTATGTCCATCCTCGACCTTACAAAGTCCTTGTTCACCCATGGAACTCCAAAGACATTAATTCACCCCCCACCCACACCCCCACCCACACACACACACACACACACACACACAGAGGGAAGCGACAAACAGAGTAAAGGAGGAGAAAAGGAGTGGAAGAGGAAAAACGTGAAGGAAATGTCAGCTGCCTCCTTTGCCATAGGACTGTCCGTCTTTGCTCTAGTAGCTGTGGCATGGGCTTGGAGGGTCCTGGACTGGGTGTGGCTCAGACCAAAGAAACTCGAGAGGCTTCTCAGAGAACAAGGATTCAAAGGTAATCCGTACAGATTCCTGTTCGGAGACCTGAAAGAGAGTGTGAAGATGCTGAAAGAATCGAGGTTGAGACCCATTGGACTCTCAGATGATCCAGTGCCTCGTATATTGCCATTCGTCCTTCAATCTGTCAATATCTTTGGTAAGGAAGACTTCTCAGACTATCCATTGTTCCCACAGTTTTCTTCACCTGATATTATAATGTAACCCTTCTCGGATTCGGTTTTACTATGTCCATGATTACCCAATTCAAGTACCTCTGAATTGTTTTTTGGCCTGATGATAACCTTCTCTGTTATTCATCCATGTTGTCTCTTTCATTTCTGGAATCTCTCTCACGCCAAAACAAAAGAGCCAGCATTAACGATAGATCCAAAGTTGCATCAACTGGTCTAAGACCCATGTTCGCGAGAAAATTATGTGAAAATTCATTTGAAAATTTGCAGGTAAGGATTCTTTCATATGGATGGGACCAACTCCGAGACTGAATATCATGAACCCTGACCATATCAAGGACATTTTCTCGAAGATATACGACTTCCAGAAACCATCTTCGAGTCCACTAGTTCGGCTGCTGGCTACTGGAGTGGCAAACTACGAGGGCAAGAAATGGGCAACTCATAGAAAAATCATCAACCCTGCCTTCCACCTAGAGAAGCTCAAAGTAATCTCCACGAACCAAAAAAATAGGCTCTCCTTCTTTGCTCAATCAATTGCCACTGGACAGCTGATCTCTTTCATCTTTTCTGTGGCAGCTAATGTTTCCTGCTTGCTATTCAAGCTGCAATGATATGGTGACGAGATGGGATAGGTTAATCTCTGCAGAAGAATCGGTTGAGCTAAATGCATGGCCCGACCTTCAAAATCTAACCCGTGATGTGATTTCTCGAACAGCATTTGGCAGTAGCTATGAAGAAGGGAAGCGAATCTTCGAGCTTCAGGAGGAACAAGCAGAGCTCGCCATCAAATTCCTCCAGACAGTCTACATCCCAGGATGGAGGTAAAAGATACTCAAAATAAATAAGTAAATAAACAGAGGACATCGACGTCAAATCCAAATTCTGTTTAATGTTCCTTCTTATTTTTGAGGAATGATATTGCATGTAAATGTCTTTACTATTATTATGGCCATTGTCCTCAGGTTTGTCCCCACGAAAATGAACAGGAGGATGAAGTACGTGACGGACGAAGTGCACTCTTTGCTCGGGAGGATCGTCAGCAGAAGAGAAAAAGCTATGAGGGTAGGGGAGACTGCTCCTGGTGATCTGTTAGGACTATTGCTGGAGTCAAACATGAAGGAAACAGAACAAAACAAAGGAAACGAGACAGGGATGAGCATCCAAGACGTGATTGAGGAGTGTAAGCTTTTCTATTTGGCAGGGCAAGAGACAACCTCGGTCCTCCTTGTATGGACAGTGGTATTACTGAGCATTCATCATCAGTGGCAATCCCAAGCAAGAGAGGAGGTTTTGCACATATTTGGAAGAGATGGAAAACCCGACTTAGATGGGTTGAACCGCCTGAAGATTGTAAGTTGAAACTTCTATTGATAACAAAAAAAATTGGGCAGAATGATTGCTAACCTTAAAAGCCGATCTCATCTACTTTGTTTGCAGGTTACAATGATCTTATACGAGGTTATGAGGTTATACCCACCAGTCACAGAGCTCAGACGTTTCATCCACAAGGAAATGAAGCTTGGGAAATTAACTATACCAGCAGGGGTAGAACTGGCACTGCCCACATTACTCATCCACCATGATAAAGAGCTCTGGGGAGAAGATGCCAAGGAATTCAAGCCTGAGAGGTTCTCGGAAGGAATCTCAAAGGTTACTAAGAACCAAGTCTCGTACTTCCCATTTGGCTGGGGCCCTCGAATTTGCATAGGGATGAACTTCGCACTCATCGAAGCAAAGATGGCTGTGGCAATGATACTGCAACGGTTCTCCTTCAGGCTTTCTCCTTCTTATGCCCATGCCCCAGCAACAGTCATCACCCTTCATCCCCAACATGGCACTCAAATCATTTTGCATAGAGCTTAATGTAACAATGGCAGCATTAAGTTGGAACACACCTGATATTGTCAAAATGGTACACACAAGTTGATGATAAATCTGTTTATTACTTGATGAGATTTGGTTTAGCAATAGTAAGAGAAATACTAACAAAATAAATCCTTTAATAGTTAACCAGTTATCCTGAGTAAATATAAACTTCCTTTCAATTTTTTCATGAGCTAATAAGTTGCTCCTGGTTTACTTTAAGAAGCATCCAGTAGTTTTCCAACAGCAGTTCTGCTTCAATTTGTGTTGAAATAATTTAGGATGCTCGTAAGCATACATCTTGATGGAAGAAGGAAAAGAAAAAATGCGAGAATGTGCGTGTTGTTTACTGCACCACAACTAGCAGATGCAGAATGCATCATAGAAGGTGGAGACGAAAGGAGCTGATTACAACAATAATTAGCCCCCAGGGGATACCTTAATTTCTGGTCCTTGTACTTCGAAGCACAATATTTTTTTTTCCTGTCACTTTCATCTTGTTCATTCTGCCACACTTGCATTGAAAGTAATTGGATATGTGAAAATATTTTGCAAGTAGACTTTCACGTTTTACTGCCATTAGAGCTGGGCTCCTTTGAGCTTATGATCTAGAGATTGCAAACACTTGCTCTGGTCAGAATTCGTTGGGTTACTAAAAGATCAGAGAGGTGAGGACGAACAAAAAAAGAAGCAAATGGAGAAGATGGAGACACCAAATGTTTGTAAAACATAACTAAATGGGAACGAATCCATGTCAGTGGTCAGAACTCACGAGATGGAGAACAAAGAAAGAAAGAAAGGAAAACACAAATGTGCAGATACTAAGTATTTATTCATCATAATGGAATGAATTCTAAAGTTTCTCCCCAACTTGCAACATAATACATAATTGATAGGAATTGCATGTCAGCAGTCGGTGCCCACAAGTTCCTCTAACACGAGTGCTATAGCATTCTAGGATTTGTAGAATATGGCGAGTATTTTTGTCCTCCTCTGAATAAGACTAGCAGCATTATCTTTGCAATACTTGACAGTAAGGGCCACCAACTACGGGTAGATGCAGTTAGCATAGCCTGCAATTCATGTCAAAAACCATAGAATTATAACAAGAAAGCGTGTAATTGGGCTTGAGGTTCTTAGCTTACAGAATAGCAGCTGGTGAGAATATGTATAGATTTCGAAGGATGTGCGACCACATATCTGAAAGAGGGCTATTTATACCCACGAGGGGCAGGGCTTTGGGAGACCTCCCAGGTTCAAATCCCAGAGGCACATTCCTCATGGGTGGAGCTTTATAGTCCTCGAGCTCGTGAGGTTCACCTGACTTACCCGGCACACGTGGTTTGTGGGCTACTGCGTGTGCCCCGATGAGGAGGTGCCGCGATCACCAACTAGTCAGACCCGGAAGGCGGTCGAATACCTCGGTTATTAAAAAAAGAAAAAAAAAAAGAGGGCTGCTTATATGTATCTACAATCAACATCTTGTAGATCGTCTAAGATAAGGCTATTTTGCTAACCTGTGCATTTGGCTAAGAGCACTATCGAGTTTTTCAATATTGCTTACTTCATCTTGCAAAAAAGCAAAGGAACACAAAGTTGGGATTCTTACTTGGATCAGTCATGACGATAAGGCCAGATGCCCTGAAATCGCAGTTCCAGTGGTTCCTTCCCTTGGACTGGTAGTAAAGGTTCATGGCAACAGAGGCGTGGTTCATGAGATTGTTGGGGTTGAAGCATGGGCAGCCCCTCTGAATAACTTTGCAGTCCACCTGAGAACAAGCGTAATTGATGTTCGCCAAGAGTGTTGCTTGATCAGATGATGGCTTTGCTATACACCAAGTTTTCTGCAAGTTCAAGAATCACTGAAATCATTTCCATAATTAAGTTTGTATCTCTTAGTTATAATTGACTCGTCAGCCTTCTTTCTTAAAAATTGTTTGATAGGCTGAGAGATTACCTGCTGGGTGGCAGAAGTCATTTTTCCTCCTGTAAATTTTGAATTTGAAAAAAAAAAGAAAATAAAAAATTAGAGGCTTCGAAGAGCCGAGAAAAACAGTAAAACTAATGAGAAATACAAAGTAAACTCGGACAGAAAACAGCCAACCCCATTCAGGCCACCCTATTTTCCATGTACAGACATGTTAAATCATTCAATTGAAGAGGCCTGATTCAGGAATTCAGATGCTAAAATCATACTCCCATAAAATAAATTTCAATCAAAAGACAGCCAGAATTCGTGGCTCTTGGTGCCAAGAACTAATTCTGAAGTCCCATTTCACGTTACTGACAGAAATGCAACTCATAGTCCTGAGTAGAGCAAAAACTTTGCCTGAACCAGTCATTGCTGCATTGCATAGAAGATTAAATTTTTTTCTCAAACCCAACTAGATATACTACTGTTTACACCATCCGGTGAATCCTGAACCTCAAATATATTCTCTTTGCATGCAGAAAATCCAAAAAAACAAAGAGAGAACGTTAAAGTTGGGATCTTTTTGGCTGATAGATGCTGGATTTCCTGGAGAAGATTTGTGTACCTAAAGCGGAGGACGTAATTAGGAGCAGAAAAAGAGAGGCAACTGCTTCTTTCGCCATTGAAGGGACTTGATCTCTTAGCTGTAACTGCTTTTATGAGATGAATATGGTAATGATGGGAGAAAGGATCAGAAAGACAGAGAAAGAGATGGTGCACCGTGAGAGGTTCTGTCTCCGAGGAATGAAAGCAGAAAAAGTCTGAGCCTCTTAAATAAAGTCTGACTGAGAGAAGGCCAGTTTTGCTGCAACGGCTACTTTTGATTCAGAGTCCTCTGCGAATTCAACCGTTGATAGGAGGAGGAAAATGGAACGGGGTAGGAAAAGGCACCTTCCTAAAGAGCATGTGATCTCTGGGCTTATATTAGCAGTTGTTTGTCGGTATTGTCAGCTTTTACTTTATTTATTAGCTGACTTGGCCACTCCTTTCTTGCAAGTTATTGTGCTTTGCTCCCCCGGAAGAGGAAACACCCGTGGCACCAGGGGCAAGTTAATTGATAGATCTGTGTCATCAAATGCACGGTAGATCAAAATTGGCTCCATCTATAATCGATTTAGTTCTACCAAATTGGGCATCATAAATGAAGAAAAAGATGAAAGGGTTCAGGACAACTTACATCTTCACTGTTGTCTTTGGCCTTTCTTTGATATTTGAATCTTATCCAGCAATGAGCAACGTGGCTGGATTTGATTGGTCAGGATCTTCTCAGCTCGGCAGTTAGACAGTCGAGAGGCAGCTTCAGAGTCAATGCGTGTTTCTTCGGACATATCCAGAAAGGGACTTTAGACGGGGAATTCGGCTGTTAAAAGCTCGTAGAGCTACTACCATTCATACTTGAAGCAACAAAAAGGCAGAACTTTGTGAATTGGGAGCTTCGAAACCCAAAGGTACAGCAAGAGAAGAGCAAGAAAGAATGCAGGGATTAGGATTAGGGGCGGCTTCAGGGGCATTACTGCGCCCACCATCACCCACCTCCTCAGGATTCAACACTCCTAGTTTTTGTTTCCAAACCAGACGCCAACTTTTATTTCCTTACAGCCACTCCATCTCTCCTGCCTCCACTTTGCTGCCAACTCAATTCACTGACCGGACTGCAAACAGATGCCAATTCACCGTCAGAGCTGCTTCTTCAGGTGAGTTTCCGTGGAGTTCCTTTCTGCTGCATCTTACCCAACACATTGCTTATATTATTTACATTAAATGACCATGGTTGGGTTATGGAAGATTGAATGTGTTTCATCGCTTCTTTTCTATGATCTTCAAAATCAATGGCAATAGCAGTAAGGTGTAGAGTAAGGTTATTCTTCACTGAATCTTTTAACGTCAGATTTCGCAGGTGAATATATATGACATATAATTTTGTGGCTGGAAGCCATAAAATTGGAACATGGAATTCTCTAGTCACGTATATGGGGTTAATGATACTCATCCCTAAATACTTGTAGGCTATTATTGACACTTATTTGTTTGTTTGTTTTTTTTTTAATTGGTAAGTTTTGTGCTCTTCATTCAAATGGAGATATGTACACTTTTTCACTAAAAGAACTAATAATAAAATAACACTCGCAAGCCAAAAGAAAGGAATACATAGGCTCCGATTTCAATTACTGGGGCATACCCAAGCAGTAAAAAATTGCTTGTGATGCTTGGTGACAACCCTCTTGCTTATCTATTTCATCCCTTATTATTGACACTTATCTCTAGAACTAAACTGTGAAATATGCATCTTCTATCCTATGTTTAACCATGGACCTTAAGCTTTAATGTCAACATTTTCCCCTATCATCCATACAGTTGGAGGCGAACAGTACATAGAGGAACCAGCAACGAATGTGAAGTTCTCAACATCCTTGACATTACCAGGTTGCTCAAGTCCATTATCATTGCTTGGGACAGGTTATTTGCTTCTATCTTCTATCAAGTGCGTTGCTTGTGTTCTCAACTCTTGCTGTAGATGAGCAATTGAAGTGTGTTATCATCCATGGCCATTGCCATGAAATTGGAATATTTCATTATATGTGATTATGAATTTTTATGTGCCGCGTCTTTGCAGGATATAGGGAGAAAGTTTTTGCAATCATTGGTGTGAAGGTCTACGCTGCAGGAATTTACGTGAATCCATCACTATCTACTAAACTAGAAGCTTGGAAGGGGAAATCAGCGTCTGATATTCAGGGAGATGGATCGTCGTACATCTCCATTTTCCAAGGTGATAGGTGGTGATTTAACTGTTTGAGAGAGAGGGGAGATTGTATTCTTCGCTTTTGACATTACTAGCCTAACAAAATTCTATAATGCATTGCAGCTCCTTTAGAGAAATCGTTACAGATCGTTCTCGTGAGAGATATCGATGGTAAGACATTTTGGGATGCTTTAGACGAAGCCATCTCTCCAAGAATCAAAACACTCTCTTCGATGGATGAGTCAGCCCTCTCAACCTTCCGTGGCATTTTTCAAGGAAGAACTCTTAAGAAAGGGACCTTCATATTCTTAACTTGGTTGGACAATTCCAAAATGCTTGTAAGTATTTAGCATAGACAACAGCCATTCTTTCTTCTATATGAAGTTGGCCTGAAAGATAAATTGGTGATAATGATCTGAGAGTGTATGATCGCCAATTTGTTTTCAGGTTTCTGTTTCGTCTAATGGTTTGCCAACTGAAGTGGATGCTACAATTGAGTCACAGAGCGTGACCTTTGCTCTTTTTGATGTCTTCCTTGGAGATTCTCCAGTTTCTCCCTCCCTGAAAGGCTCCGCCGCCAATGGTCTAGTAAAGCTTGTAAACTAGTCATTGATATTTGGATTTGTTCATTAATGGTTTAGTCAACAGATCAGGGGATTTTGTCGCTTCAGCTGTCTTGATATCTTTTTGATTTCTTGCTGTATACTATTGTAACTTTGCTTATGTACAACTATGGAGTTTTCAAAAAGTGAATTTAGAACGGTTCTGTTCCATTTGGTTTGTCTAAAAGAATGAGTAGAGCATGGTACTCCAGAAAAATGACAATAAAACAGAACTGAGTAGATTTACTTGAATATATAAAGCCATGAGAAATTAACAATTATTCACCAATTTCTCCGGCCTTTTTCTGCTCAAGCATCTTGACAACCTCAGCCATGGTGGGTCTTTTTGAGGGTTCAGGTTCGAGGCACATCGATGCGATGCCAAACACACTGTTAATCTCATTGAGTGGACAACATTCCAAGCTGCTGTGAAGGACGTATTCTTCCCTCTTGTCTTTCACAACTGTCTTCACCTGTTCCAAATCAAAATGAAGTTGACTCTGATGAGTCATCGGATGCGTATTAAGCTACATATCAAGTGTAGCATACAACTAACCAAATTTATACTAGAAAACAATTGGAATAGATTACCCATGTAACAAGCTTGGTTCCCTCCTCCGGAAAAGTTTCATCTGTTGGTTTTTTGCCCGTCAGAAGTTCTAGCAGGACAACTCCAAAGCTGTAAACATCTCCTTTTGCTGTCGCTCTCCCTGTATCGAAATACTCTGAAAAAGGACTTAATTCACAACCTTATGTCCCTTGAAAGAGATACTCATTGACTATCTCTTTTGCTTACATATATATTATTTATCTGATGTTCCTTACCAGGAGCCAGGTAACCAAATGTTCCTGCTACGAAAGTCGAGACATGAGTCTTGTCTGGCTCCATCAGTGTGGCGAGTCCAAAATCAGAGACCCGAGCATTCATGTTTTGATCTAACAATATGTTGCTTGACTTTATGTCTCTATGAATTATGTGTGGGATGCAATCATGGTGGAGATAGGATATTCCTCTCGCAGCTCCAACTGCTATTCTACACCTCGTCGGCCAGTCAAGGAGCTTGTTATTCATCGATTTGCCTGCGACATAACTATCCATGATCAGGAGCACAACAAAATATCTATGTTGCTCTTGAAAACTCATTCAGTTTTCTGTTTCACTGGGCGAAAATCTGTACTATGATGCAGCATATTTTTCACTGCTTTATTTGCTTCCAAGAGTAGAAAAATGAGAAATTAGAATGATCTCTATAGTTTTGGTTTCTTTTACAGTAAAAAAGGTAACTAGGCTAGAATTCATACCGTGAAGTGCTGCATCTAAGCTTCCATTAGGCATGAGCTCGTAGATAAGGAGATTGTAAAATGGGGCAGTGTAGTATCCATGGAGAGTAACAATGTTCCGATGTTTTGTATGCCCTATTGCCTCCAACTCTCTCTTAAATCCTCGGTCCCCAACTGAAGTTCCCTTGTTCAGCCTCTTGACAGTGAAGGCCATGGATTCGTTTATCACCAGCTTATAGACTGTCCCGTATCCTCCTGAACGAATGATATCCTTGTTACTTAGCTTGAGTGTCTTCTTGAGGAATGACTCTGATGTGAGCGACTGCATAGTCGAATTCCTGAACATAACCATCTTTCCATCTGCGATGAACATCACACCAGCTACATACATCAGCAACATCCAATGGTGATCTGTGAAAACCCGAAATTGAATTGCTCAAAAGAGACTCTGAAGAGATCACCTGGGAAGCCGTCTTCGTAACCTAACTGCTGTTTTTTCCTCCATCTCTTGTAGCAAAGAACGGAGATGACAACCTTTGACGTAACAAAAGCAATGCAGCATACTGTGATGTAGAATGCCAAGACAACAGCATTCCCCATTTATCTAGCTCTGCAAGGTCTGATTCGAGGAATACAAAAAGGGGGATTGCAGCTTTCTGCTCTCTCCTATTTCTAGCAAAATGGTGCAAGGAAAGGCAGAGAAAAGGTGGGAACTGGTAAGTGTTTGGAAAAGGAAAAGATGGAAAGAGAGTTGAAAATGGGGTTCACAACACAGCAACTGTTGCACGAGTGATATCAAAAGCTTAGAAATCTCCTTCTCTGTCCACTTCTTTGACGCTTGATGATCGTGTCACTGACAAGGTACTCGTTAGTACACTTTGCCACCTCATTAGGAAATCATTTTCTCCATTCATGTGGAAAGTCTTTTCTTCTCTTCTTGACGGTGACAGGAAAGAAGAAAAGAAAAGAAAATGAGGATGACGTTGAAATTTGAAATTTAGAATGGAATTATCAGATTTATCGAGTGTGTAATGATGCCTTGAAATAACTTTTGGCATTTTTCTCCCCCGAGTACAGGATAAGGGAATTACGAGGAACACGTGGCCCCAATAACAGCTGTGCTTGTGATCTGTCGTCCCACCAGATTATTTGCTTGTTCAATCACCGCTAAAAGTCTAATTTACTACCAAACAGAGCAGAACAGAACACGTGAGGATTCATACAATTGGTGAGATAGGTAGGTACGCGTTACATGTTCCATCTCACTATCTGTCCATCTCATCAATCACCGTCACCACTTGATACTGTAAATAAAACAACTAAGCTTTTTCTGTCCTCCACTCCATCTGTTGTGAATGTGTGTGTTTCCATGGCGTACGAAAACCTGATTAAGTAGTCAGTAATTCAAGCCTTTTTCTAGCGTTGAGTTACATATGACTTAACTCTGCACCAAAGAGAGCAACAATGCATAGAATGCCGGTCTGAGGACTGTCTTAACGAACATGGTTACGTGTCTCTCCTTCGAATACTTCTTCAGATCAATGGAGTCGTCGGAGTGCCAAGCAACTAGAGAGGGTGAGCAGGACTCTTGGAGAGATGAGTGTCTTTGTAATGATGAAGGATGAGCTGCACACCGATTGAGTTGGAAAGAGCATAAGATTTGTTTCAGACCGAGAAGAAGTATAGCATATTATCTCCCATGCCAAAAGAATACGGAGGACTCTATATAAATCATGCAAGATGCAAAAGGTTAAGAGGGAGGGATCAACCCTGGACATGGACAGGGGCCAGCATGTTGGTGGCGTATAGGAAAGTATCAAGGGATGGCATGAAAAATTTCATCAAAAATTGGAAATTTAGCGTAAAAAATTTCGGTAGGTGGTTGCATCTTCAGCACCCTCAGGCTCAGTCTGTCCTTAGTTAGAGGAGTTAGTGTCAGTGGTATTTCTAAGAGATTTTGCAGAAGAGGGTATAGGAGGAGGGCAGGAGAAGGATCAGGGAATGCAGTAGTTTGAACAAGGGTAACAATCCAGTTACCCTTTCCGTCGTTTATCATATTAGAGCTTACCTAGGGTGACTGCTGTGGCTTGTTCAATTCAGAGGAATGTGACGTCCGTACTAGAGGAACCAGGAACCACCATTTTCAGCCTTTGACAGTGAGCGAGTTGGGAAAGGTCAACTGCATCACTATTCTCGAGAGTCCACAGCTCAGAATCTCACACTTACGTGTTGATGAAGATGAAAATCAGAGAGAGAGAGAGAGGTCTAAGATGAAGTTCTGAACATGGATTTAAATCGCGGTCGCGGGTCGCGTAACGGTCGCGTCGCGGTTGTAACGGTTTCGGGTCGTCGCGGCGTTACATAACGGCGTCGCGGGTGTCGCGGTCCGAATTTTTTTTACGCATAAAAAATGAATAAAAATAAATATAAAATATTGTCAATGTCACTCCCATTCTCACATCTAAAATAAGTGACTCAAAATTGTGAATAAATCATTATTGTACATGGTTTTTCACCAAGTGGTGGAATGACGCGCTGGATTATAGTATGATTCTGCTCCATCTTCATCATTTACTTCACTGGATTGCATCCAACCATGTCCAAAAAAATAATTTGCAGCACTATTACCAAAATTGGCCTCTTGATCCTCATGAATTGTTGGCGGTGGATGCAAGGCGAAATTATATCCATATCCATGATAAAAATGAGGTTGTGAGTAACTGTGATTACTTTTCGCTTCAGATGAATTGCCAATTTCTAACCCACTAAAACTCTCACTCATACTATGATAATGATATGGGTCCCTATCAAATTGCATCAACTCTGCATCTCTTCGTTTTGTCCTGCGACTATGACTAGCACCGCCTTGTCAAGTTATGTACTTTCACATCAAATTTGTACATGTAAAGATATTGATGATAAATTATCCAAGTAATTTATGTATTACATTGAATATTCATTCAAGAAAAATGATATTTCTCAGCATTTCTGTGCATACAATATCAATATAATTTCGTATAAACATGTTTTCCGATAAAAGAATGTGTCAAATATATGTATTTTTGATAAATTTGAAATAGCAAAACATGTAAATGTGTATAAAAATATGAATAACGGTATAAAAGTGAAGAAAAACGGCCGTCGCGGCCGTTACGGCCGTTTTTTGGCCCGTTACGCCGTTACGTCACGCCGCGACGGCCAGCGATTTTTTTTCCGGCCGCGACGGGCCGTTTTTTAAAACCATGGTTCTGAAGATGCGCAGCTTAACCGAAAGAAAAGCTTTAGAGATTCTATTCATTAGGGTCTGATGGCTGTTTAGTTCTCCAATTGCTCCCAATAAGAAATAACTCTTGAAGCCAACCTTTGAGCACTCTGTTTCTTGTTCCGGGAGAGAAATTGGTGTCTTCTGCTCAGGTTTTAACCCATGAACCGGCAGACAACTTCATAGATTTGACGTGGGGTCAAATCGTGCTCTTCAAACGACAAAAATGTAAGTACAAGAAAAATTAGATAAAAGTATGACTAAACTGACTCGCTCATTGACAAATGCAATAATTTCTTCATAGATATGAAAAACGAGCGAAGATCATCATCAATGTTGGATGGTCGCCACCAAGGGATGACTGGTTTAAACTCAATACAGATGGATCGACCTTAGACAAACGGAGAAGGGCAGGAGCTGGAGCGCTGATCCGAGATTCCACCAGAAGATGGGTGATAGGTTTTGGAAGATTTTTAGGCGTTACTAATAACTTGATAGCAGAACTTTGGACTGTTAGAAATGATTTAACTCTAGCAAGAAACCTTGGCATTTAATTCTTATGTTTGGAATTGGATGCAAAGGTAGTTTTTGATATGATTTGGGGCTCATCCTCAGCACACAAAACACTAACAACGTTTATTGACGATTGCAGGACACTCGTGGAGTCATTCCCAGGCTTTCAAGCGAGACATATATGGAGACAAGCCAATGGAGTCGCAGATCTACTAGCTAAGGATGCTAAGAGCTTGCCACTTTTTACCTCAATAGACTCGGTTGTGCTACTTAATGATCCACCGAGTACTATTATGCCTTTGATGTTTGCGGACATGGTCGGGGTAGTGCACCCTCGACTTGTATGTACTTATGCTAGGTCAACTGTTTAATGACTGCTAGTTAATATAATTATCCTTTTAAGATTAAAAAAAAAAAACGAAAGACATGCATTTCTATGATAGTCCACAAATGCACCACTTGGCAAATAGACACAAAAGGAGATTATTATAACAAACCCAACTAGACAGTAATTAGTTACAAGATGGGAAAGGACCGGCTCTAATCAGATGAACAGGGTAGCCATATAATTGATTGGAAAGTCAAATAACTGCTCCGGACCAGCAACAGTGTCCGTAGCAGATAGTACGCAAGTTCTTCATACAAGAGAATCAAAGACCCAGCAGATATATGAAGCGCTCCTCCTGATTGACCACGCCACCAAACAGGCGAGTTTCCGGATGAAGCTATCTCAGAGAGCTGTTTCAAGAATAATAATACTACGGCTTGAAACAAGGAAAGACAGATCATCAGAAGTTCGCAGCAACCCTTAGTCGATTGTTCTATTTTGGTTTGAGCTTCAAGGAAGCACTGCAAGTACAGGAATAGAAAACACATGATCAACTGGTGAAGGAGACGAAACCTCTCTGGAAGAAGAAAGAAGAGTGCAGTTACCTATTAATGCAATAGCGTTTCCCAGTGGGAGGTGGGCCATCATCAAAGACATGACCAAGATGAGCATCACAAACTGCACAGAGAACTTCCTGCCGCGGCATGAAAATAATGGAGAGGTCCAACTTCGATTTAACATTTGACCCAGTAGGCTGATAGTAAGATGGCCAGCCCGTTCCACTGTCAAATTTGGTGGATGATCTGAAAATAAATGGCATTCATGCACCATTCAGAGTCATTGTAAGTAATTGGGCAATTAAGAGAAAGATTGACAAACAACACGCTACTCACTCGAACAGTGGCGTGTCACAGCAAATGCAGTGGTACGTCCCTGGAGTTTTGGTGTTCCAGTACTCTCTGAAGAGGAGAGAGTAGATCAGTAAAGAACATTTGTATAGTAAACTGGACATATCCCACTTACTCTCTTTTATCCTCAAGACATTAATTTCACTTCTTAACTTCACACCTCGAACAGGAAACCATACCCGGTGAAAGCCCGTTCAGTGCCCTTTTTCTGCGTCACATAGTACTGCTCAGGTGTAAGCCGTTTCTTCAATTCATCGTCACTGACAGGGGAATGACCTGCACTTCCTGTGAATATGCAAGGAAGAGTAAATGACTACTCAGAATGCTTTAACCAGAGTTGCTAGTAGCTGCGTGTGCGCACTGTTTTTCAAGCGTCTGAGTAGAACGTAAGAGAAGGATGACAACTGCCCCTTAAGTCGATCAAAATTAACTGATATTGTGCAGTACCAGGGGAAATAATCACTTCGTTCTCTTTGTTGAATCAAACTTTATCACTCTTTACCTTACCAAAAAAAAAACTTTATCACTCTTTTTACCTTTATCTTGTTTGGTTTGGTTTTCCTTTTTCATTTTTTATGGTATCTGCAGAGACATTTACCAACTCCCATCGCAATACAAGAATAGCAGCCTAATTACAGATAGGAAGGAAGGAATACCTCACCCAACATTCTAGAAAATATTCAAGGAGAAGAATCATCTCCAAACAATCCAAATTGAAAACTCCATTCATTCCCATCTAATCAAAAAGGTGTTTTTTGAATTACTATTAGACATACTATCAAATTCGGCTTAAAATCAGTAAAATATCAACTTTTTTTTCCTCTGTGAGACCTCAATTACTCAATAACCCAATAAGAAGATCTCTATGGACAAACCACATGGAGGGGGTTGGGAGGGGGGAGGGGGTGGGACCTCGAAGGTTGTCGGGTTTCTGAGAAGAAGCGGAGGAGCCCATAGCTCGGACTGAGACGACAGGGGAAGATCTTCTCTGTCTCCTCAAAGCCTGAGAGGCAGAAGGAATAATTTTGGACTCGGAAAATATCCCTAGATGGGTTTTCGAGGTTATGAAGTGTGCCTGCAATGTCAGAGCATGAGAAGCCATGGCTGAGCTCTTCTTAGAGAGTCCCATTTGCCTTTTCTCTTTTGGGATAAATTAAAGTCCTTGCTTTCGACGGTGGTGATTGAATGTTGCTGTCTAGCTCTATTTGGCCTTGGGGGCAGGTGATGAGGACACGTGGCGTTTGGAGGTGATAGACAAGGGGAGAGGTTTTGCCTGTGCCACGTTGCAGATACTCGTCAACCGGACGTGTCCATTCCAACACTATTCAATTTCCACAGGACCAAGAAAGATCAGCGCTCGCGGTGGAGATGGCCCGATGTAGAGGCCCAATGGGCTCCATTTCTTCCCTCTTATCCTGCCTTCCTTTCGTTTCGTTCCTCTTTAACAACAATCCATTCATTATTCATTAGGTAGTAGACCGACAAGATTTCACTTATGAATTCTGGAAACCCGAATTTAGAAAAGATCCATCCACACAATTGTTGAACGAATGATAGCATTTGATGTCAATAACGCTAACTCAGTGCATGCGTGTGGCTGAGATTGCTGTGTGAGGTAGTAAGGTTCCATGGAGAAAGGGTCACCTGTGGAACTTCCAACTGATAAAAAAAATAAAAAAAAAAAGAAGGAAAAACTTTAGAATCCTATATATGACCATTTGTCCATTATTATGCGTACAGGATGCAGAGAGAAAGCACTGCATTGAATTATTTAAAAGATGAAAAACAAGTAACGAATAAAATGATAATCGATAGTCATCCATCTACATTAGAAGAATAATACTAGTAAACCATATCGAAGAACAGTAAAACTGTAACCAACGAGATTAACTCAAGTTGAGGAAATCAAAAAGATAAATTTCCGGCTGGTTGGTTAGGTAGTGCCATCCACCAAAGATGCATCATCAATTTATATTGCAGGTGGAAAGAGATGCATCAACTATAGGTTCTTGTCCACCTCGTATGCCCAGCAGAACTCAATGCAAAAGTGGAGCTCTATTTGTTTTATTTTTAAATAAGCACTTTTATTTTAAATACAACCGTCCAATGGACTAATTCTGTTTTTTTTATATCTAAATTAGACAAAATTTATCAATA
The DNA here is from genome assembly GCA_037672795.1 of Lagerstroemia speciosa. Lineage (NCBI taxonomy): Eukaryota > Viridiplantae > Streptophyta > Magnoliopsida > Myrtales > Lythraceae > Lagerstroemia > Lagerstroemia speciosa. The sequence continues at coordinate 7,731,277 of CM075310.1, forward strand.
CATTTTTTAATTATTAAGTGATGCTTACTAAGAATGAATGCAACTCTGATATCTAAAATGAAAATTGGAGACATTTATTTTTCTTAATAAATAGTAGAAATCATTGAAATAAAATAATGCAATGTTATCATACCCATAGAGAACGGCATGCTATTAGGGGTATTATAATTACGATACAAGTGGCTTCACAACGGGAAAATGGAGGGGGTGAAAAAAGGGATCTTTTCAGGAATACGGTGATGGCGTATCTGATCTGACCGTTTGCGTCTCCGGAACACACTTATTTAACTGTTCGGTAAACATAACCAGAAATACAAAAAAATTCCAACTTTATTCATTGTTCTCATCTCTCTCTCACCTTTATTTGTTTCTCTTCTCTTTGTCCTCTCCTCTCTCTAGTTGATTCTATTCGTTCTCCTGCCATCACCGATCTGCCTGTCCTCCTCTCTACCCCCCGCTTTTGCGATCGCAGCCCTCGTCTAGGGTTCTGGATCGCCAATCGCGGTAGGGTTCTGTGTCTCGGGAGATATCTGTATTCGAGATTGTGGCCTTGCGGGGGCTTAAATTAGGGTTTGAGGACAGAGTGGACGCATTTGTACTTTGAGGAGGAATTGCGTCCTTGTGATTCGAGACAGCTCTCTCTGGGGCAAATGCAGACGGTTTCTTCTGTGGTTCTTCCGAGTCACTGACTTGATCTTGTCGACTAATTCCCGTTCTTTGCTTGCTTGGTCTATTATTTGTTGAAATTAAGAAACAATAGAAGTCAATTCTTTCCAAAATCCGGAGAAGATGCCGCAAGAGCAACCTAAGAAGGTGTGATCTCTGTGCTCCCCCTCTGCGTCCTGTGATCTTGTTTTTTTTTTTTTTTTTTGTCTTCATTATTGTGTTTGCTGCTTCTTTTCTTCTTCCTCTTCCCCACTTCTTTTCCTTGTCTTGAACTGAGAGTCTTCATTGTCTATCAGGTGGTTTTTGACGGGGAGAAACTGGATGCTGATTATCTAATTGTTTAGCTATGAGATCCTTTTTTGATCCCATTAGATTTTTTTTCTCACTCGACTTGGAAATGTGTTTCTTTGTTCATATGCTTGCATTTTTAAGAATCCATGTACATCTCTTCTGTTCTTTCTCTGAACGAGAATTTCTTTATCTTCAAGTTGCAGATATTTATGTTCTTAACCTTTACCGTGAACGACTTGAAAATCAGGAAAATTCAGCTGCCCTCCTGCAAAGGGGTTTCGTCTAACAGTGCCGAACAATTACTCAGTGGAGTTTCGACACCCAGAATTTTGCCCGACCCTCATCCATTAACAAGATTTTTAACTACCTTGCTTGCTAGCTGATTACATTTCTCTTGATATGTTACTCCAGTGATTTTTATGCTTTTAGTTATCTCTAGAATTTCCCCTTTCAGTTAATGTGTCTGTGTTTGCAGATGTCTTGCTTGTGTACTCTTAATCTTTCTTTTGTCTTTGGCAGTTGAAGGAGACTGACTTTTTCACGGAGTATGGGGAAGCTAACAGGTATAAGATTTTAGAGGTTATCGGGAAGGGGAGCTATGGTGTTGTCTGCGCGGCCATTGACACCCATACTGGAGAGAAAGTGGCGATTAAGAAGATACATGATGTTTTTGAGCACATTTCTGATGCTATTCGAATTCTACGAGAAGTCAAATTGCTCAGGCTTTTGCGCCATCCCGATATCGTTGAAATCAAGCGTATTATGTTGCCACCTTCCAAGAGAGAGTTCAAAGATATTTATGTGGTTTTTGAGCTTATGGAGTCTGATCTTCACCAAGTCATCAAAGCCAATGATGATTTGACCCGGGAACACCATCAATTCTTCCTTTACCAGATGTTACGGGCATTAAAATACATTCACACAGGTAAGTTACAGCTTTCCTTCATACTTGTTACATCATCAAGTATTTTGGTCACGCTTCTCAAATAAGGGCATGGTTAAAATTTTGCTCTTCCTCATTTTCTTATTACATTATTGTTTTGGTTGTTCTGGTTATTGCATTGTGTGGCTCTTGGGTGAAAGAAACGTGACACCCTTGAAATTCTGTCTAGTTCTGATTACCAAGGTTATTGTTGCAGCAAATGTGTATCATCGAGACCTGAAACCAAAAAATATATTGGCAAATGCAAATTGCAAACTTAAAGTTTGTGATTTTGGACTGGCCAGAGTTGCTTTTAGTGACACACCTACCACCATATTTTGGACGGTAAATATTCAGCCGTCCTCCTCCATTTATCACCTCTGACCTGAGGGTTTTTGTTGAGATATATCTTTACGGCTTTTTCGTTGCAGGACTATGTTGCCACTAGATGGTATAGGGCTCCAGAGCTTTGTGGATCTTTCTTTTCTAAGGTATGTTATCATACGATATGTGTGCCTTGTGTGTTTGAATCACACAATAATGTAACTGAAGCTTGATATTTGGTTTTGTTTGAACAAGTTTGCTACAGTTGCCTTTTTAGGTAACTTGATGTCAATTACAGTGATGCTGTGGTCTATGACCTAAATCTTGTACTTAGAGTTTTACTTACCTGAATAGAGAAGTGGCAATTTCATAACTGTAGGATGTGTTCTGAATACTTTATAGTAAGCAGTAATGTTAGACAAAATAATTGTTGTTCAGGGAGGACTATGAACTCTCCTGGAAGTTGATATTTCTTTCATCAGGTAACTGTGTTGGGCTATGCCTCTCCAGTGGAGTGATTTGCTGTTTGAGTTTATCTTGTTTTTCGTAAAACTTTACCTCATTTGTTGCCATCTGCGTCGCAGTATACATCTGCAATTGATATTTGGAGCATTGGGTGCATCTTTGCTGAGGTTTTGATGGGGAAGCCATTGTTTCCTGGTAAAAGTGTTGTCCATCAGTTAGATTTGATCACGGACCTTCTTGGAACTCCATCATCAGATACAATAGCTGGAGTATGATGCTACTCACTTGATCTTCTATATTCATTCATGTCATCAGTCTTTGTACTGGAATGATGTCTTAACAATTTTTGGCTAAATTCTTTTTCCAACTGTTCTCAGGTTCGAAATGAGAAGGCTCGGAAATACCTTATAGACATGCGGAAGAAGCAGCCTGTGCCCTTTACACAGAAATTTCCCAATGCTGATCCATTGGCCCTCAAACTGTTGCAAAGATTATTAGCATTTGATCCCAAGGATCGACCAACTGCTGAGGAGGTCAATCTCATCTTTCCTTTTGTTCTCTTAATCTCGCTGTTGATTACAATTCTTATGAGAAACTTGTTCATTACTTTTTTTCCTCAATTTAATTGAATACTTGGGGCCTTCTGTGTAAATAGGCACTTGCTGATCCTTACTTTAAGGGCCTCGCAAAGGTTGATAGGGAGCCTTCTTCTCAGCTGATCTCAAAATTGGAGTTTGAGTTTGAGAGGCGAAGAGTAACAAAGGAAGACATCAGAGAACTTCTATACCGTGAAATCCTGGAATACCATCCGCAGTTGCTCAAGGACTACATGAGTGGGAGTGAAGGCACAAATTTCCTCTACCCAAGGTATCACAACTAAATACTTGTGATCATTTATGGATGTTCTGTGCTTCAAAAAGCTTTTGTGTTATTTTGACAGTATTTGTTTTAATTGTTTGATGCAGTGCTATAGGTCAATTCAGGAGGCAGTTTGCTCATCTCGAAGAACACGGTGGAAGGAGTGCCCCTGTTATTCCTTTGGAGAGAAAGCATGTTTCTCTCCCACGGTATGACAAGTTTTCTCGTTCTCTCTTTTCCCTCCCTAAAATAGATTAGTGAAGTTCAAGATTTTACTTCCACATGTGATATCATTGCTCTCTCCCTTTTTTTTGTAGGTCAACAGTGCACTCACGTACAGTCCCTCCAAATGCACACACTAGTGGGTGTTCGGTAGAAAACAGGGATATCAATGAGGAAGCTTCCAAGAGCTCAGGAGATACCGACTCTATTGATGGAAATCCATCGAGGTCTGCCCGCCCACCTCCATGTGTGCCAAGCGGTATAATATGTAATCTTTATATCACTTTGTTCTCGAGTTTGGTGATTTATTCAGATTGACCAATGGTTATCCCATTTCAAGAGACTTACAAAGTTTAATGGTATGCAGCCAAACCAGGCAGGGTTGTTGGACCAGTTATAACGTCAGATAGCGTCTGGGACAAACATGATCCAAGGTTTTACAGAAATGCTGTGCTTCCCCCTCAGTCAATCTCTCCATACTGCTTTTTCAGGCCACAAGCTGGGGGCCATGAGAAACCTGTGAGAGACCCCAGCAGGAACTCTGCATCACAGGAGAAATCATTTAACCCAGCCCCTCTGCAGATTAACCCAAATCCCTATTTCCCTTCCCAGGCATCTTCAGTAGAGCAGAAGCTGAACGAGAGAATTGCAATGGAGGCTAAGATGTTTCAGGCACAGTCTCAGTTCGGGGCTGTGGCAATATCAGTTCATAGGAATGTCGGTACTGTGCAGAACGGGTAAAAGAAGTGAAAAATCTACTGGAGGGGATCTGGCTTGAGCCTTTAAGATGGTCAGTTGGATGGGGCTGTAAGTGAGATAGGGGGGGTTGTCAGGGAGGGCTCTACGCTTTCATGTGTCATGCAATGTTTGCTTGATCCCATCAAGGAGTACGTCCTTGTTCACTATCACGTGTAATGAACTATCCCATTAAGGAGTCCGTCCATGGTCGCTATCACATGGAATGGATTTGCCTCATTGAATTTGTTTTAGTGGAAACATAGTCTTTACTCATTTCTTCACGTCTCTCTCTGGTCTGGCCCTTTACACCATCTTCCCATTCTTCCATATTTATGGTGGAAGTTAAACCATTACGTGCACATTCGGAGGATGTATCTGGTTCCCGAGCTGAGACCATGTCATGTTTGGTATGAATGAACGGGTGGTGGACGGACGGAAGTTGGTGCAATTACTAGATCACTAAAGAGTGTACGGAAACTTGACATAACAATTGAGGGGCTGTAATCAGGCCATTCTCGTACATCAGAAGAAATGCATAAAATGACACACTCCAGTAAACTTTATTGCTTGTTATAATGGTTCTACAGGGCGAAAGGATATTAACAAGATGCTGTAACTATCCTGCTGGCCATGTCTTTATTTGGAGCATATTCAAGGAGGTTTTACACGTTTTATGACTTTCTGCCAAGCTCTCTAGAAAGTAGTCCAATCTGCTCATAGAAAGAAAAGACTTTCCCTGCTCTTATTTAGTTTGCACACTACTGCATGGGAAGAATTCAGAGCGTCCACGAATAGACCGTGAAGTGCTCAAATCGGTGGAGAAAGAAATTTGTCCCTCTAACGGCTAGAATTAAAAGAGAGAAGAAAGTAGCAACAGGAAGCAAATTAAATATGCCATGTATTTTATTAATGAAGAGCCCCTGCTGGCCCAGTGACCTGCGGTGGACCTCCCCGTGAACCCTTCAAAAGCACCCGCCCAATACATTCTCCATGTCATGTTCATCTTCTTCCTTTTCCCAATTGCACGAATACAACTATAACTTTTTCATCTCGCTCTTTCCACACTTTCAGAGAATTGGGCTCTCATAAAAGGACATATGATAAATATCATACATGGAAGCTCTATGGAACATAGAAGACAAGTGGAAGCTCACTACTCAGGAAGCTTTCGTCCTTCTCGGTTGTGCTGCTCTTGCTTTGATCGGGCTTGGAGTTGCCACGTTCCTGAAGAGACCAAGAAGGAAGATAACCGCTGATAAGCCCCTGGAGGTTCGAGGCAATGAGACCGATGAGAGGTGCCATTCTGGGCCGAGCTGTGGTGGGCTGGTTCAAGCGATCGTCAGGAGGGTGCTGATGGGCTCCCTGAGGTGGAGTAGGGCCAAGAAATGGGAAGAGAGGCCGTCCCCGCTCTTGGTGTTGGACCTGGAGGGTGGTGGCAGAGAAGGGTGGCACAGCCATAACTCCGAGTCGCCTGTGTGGCAGAGGCCAATACTAATGGGGGAGAAGTGCGAGCTTCCAAGGTTCAGCGGGCTCATTCTCTACGATGAGAGAGGTCGGCTTCTCCGAGAAGCTTATCATCAGCAGGTAAGAGCAAAGTCAATCCTGAATGACATAACTGAATAGTTACGAGAATAGAAATTTATAATTTATTGTCCTCTGGTGATAATGATGGGTCGTACTCGGTGTGACAAAATGCAGGAAAAAACAGCTGCTGTTGGGAGAACTACTCTGAAGGATTTGCTGTGATTGTCTCTGCGCGGCTTCTGTTGTTTTCTTATCCAGTTTCAGGATGAAGTATACTCTGTTTGGCTAGCACTGTTTAGCAGTTGAGATTAATCTCTTGTTTTATTTGTGGTGGGAACATTTGAAATGGGCGATGACGTGAGGCTGTACAACTGTAGCAAACTCCATTTTGGATAAGAAGAACAACAACCTGATAATAAATGGTGTCAGTAACTTTTCCGCTCCAATAGAATAGAAAATCTAGCAGCAACACCTATCATTGTCAGTAAGTAACATGCAGGCTGCCGGGGGGCATTGCTAAACCTTGATCTATTATCATGGAACAGATCTGGACATGTCTCATACAGTTCTTCATTGCCATCCCATCAGAAATTTCTCTGACTCAATCCACCTCTCTACTACCATAAATCTGCCTTCTTCCACTAACTCCACCTTGAATCTAAAGATGATGTCTGCCTTTGCTTCTGCCAAAGCCAAACTGCATTTACACCAAAAGTTGTCGAATTTGGATTTTATCTTTCATGCAACAGCAAAGAAGAAATTATCATTGCACCATTAGATCTCAGTTGAATATGAGCATGATAATATATCGGGAAAATACGCATGCTTGCAGTTGAGTTTTTGTTGCTTGAGACTCCGTAGGATATTATTTATGTCTCAATCAATATTTTTCAGATAACCGGCGATGGTATGGACTGGAGCAACCAAGTCCAACTGCTGCTTGATCCCAATCGGATCGGAGCCACCCTCTGAGAGTGATTCCTCTCAACAGAAGATGTTAGCCTTGTTGTCTTCTTGATAGCAGCCACAGCCTCCTGATTTCGCATTTCCATCTCATTAGACTACAGTAAATGAAATCCTACAGAATCATTTGATTAAACCAAATTAAACCGTGACAACAAATCCTAGCAGGTCGAAAAAAACGACAGGACAGGACAGGAGCAGGCATACTTGAAAAATCAAACCAAAAGCTGATGCTATTACCTGGAAAAATCGTTGTGCATCATTGACAAACTGCATGACTAACAAAAAAATAGCAAATTAAGCACTAAAAAGAAAGAAAGAAAGAAAGATTTAGTTCAATTTTGAAATTGGAGTTTGTAAAAAGGTGTGCAAACTTAAAAACAAAATGGTACAAGAAATTTCTGAATTGAAAGCTCAAGACCGATCAAATAAATTAGTTCTTGAATCTTTTAAAAGTCAAATAAATTCTTGCCAAAGATTTGCATTTACCGGTTCGGGGCCTTGACCCGACGAGACTTATGGGCCTAGGGCCTGACTCGGCGAATAATGGGGGCCAGGTTCACTAGGCTTTTGAGCCCCATGATTTCATTTCGAGGGATCTCCTTCCTTCCATTCCGGCGGAAGCGTGGAAGGTTGGGGCACCTCTCTGGAACATTGCATTGCAAATGCCAATGGCAATGGTTGGGAAGAGCCATTATTGCAACGCCTGAGCTGAACTCGCAGAGAGAGTGATAGGTGTTTGTAGAGTAGGAAGGTAGGTAGGTAGGTAGGTACGAGGCGAAGGAGGAGGAGATCATGGCTAGGAGGAAGATGCTGCTTCTGTTGAAACCACTCGACGCCTATTCCCTTGGCTCCTCCAGTGGCATCTCCCGTCTCTCCAATCCTCAGGTTCTCTCCCTCTCTCTCCATAAGGATATTTTGCTCGGTGGATCGCGGTTGTTTTCTTCTCTCGATCGCTGAAACGCCACGGACGACCTCGTAATCTACGTTCTCTCTTTTAACCGTTCTTCGCCTGGTTGTCTCTGTTTATAGAGTAAAGCGTGCATTTCGTTGGCTTAATTTTGCATAGTTTGTAGCCTAGCCTCTGCTGTTTGATGAAATGTCAAATTACTAGCCAGCCAGCCAGCCAGCCGGCAATAAGCTATAGTATAGATTTATGAAAATTTCCGTTGTGGTGCTCGTGAGTTCCTCCTGCAATTGGATTAAAATGGGATGCGCAGATTAGAATGCATAAAGAGGCTTGCTTATTCATAATCACGTAATGGTCTTTCCTGGAATTTGGAGCATCGCTGCCTCTACAGTGAACAATGTAGTCTTTCAGAAGCTTGTCTTGTCTCCCTCCCCTGAATTTTATGCACGTGAATATGTTTTTATTACCTTTAGCTTGAATGGAAGTTGACTGGAGAAACAGGGGGAATTACTGCCTTTTTTTGTTTATTGGTCATGCTGCTTCGTTAAAGTGTTCTTGATGACGGTGCAGAATTTACATCATCTGGATAGCAGGTATGATGTGCACAGGGATGCCATAAGCTTCTGTAAGAATATCTTGAAAAAGAAATTCGTTGACTGGGAAGAGATGCTGAGGGACAATCTATGCCATCCCATCCAAAATGTGGACATGGTTGTTACTGTTGGTGGAGATGGCACCTTGTTGCATGCCAGTCATTTTGTGGATGACTCGATCCCAATACTTGGTGTGAATTCTGACCCCACAGATATGGAGGAGGTTGCTCTTTTAGTATTTCATCATAAGTTTTTAAGTAAGTTATTGTTGAATAAACTCCAAAAATCATGACTCTTTTTGTTGTTACTGCATAGGTTGAAGAGTACAGTAATGAATTTGACGCTACACGAAGCACTGGGTACCTATGTGCAGCGACTGTCAATAATTTTGAGCAAGTACGCTCCCCTAAATACCTAGCATTTGTGAGAAACTGGAAACAATTTTGTTATCCAACTTTTGTTGTTATTATGTATTGAAAAATATTCCTTGAACGATAATGTGGATTCAAAGCGATAGGAATCCTTTCTTCCTGGAAGAACAATTTTTGGTATAATGGAAGTGCTTCCTGTCATTTGCCACTGGCATATTTCCTTGTGGGTGTTAATTGTGCTAGCTATATATGGTTTTACGAATATTCTTTTAGTGCTGTCATAGCCCATAATAGCTGAGCTCATACATCTTAGAATAACATCTAATAATGAAGCCAATGATCTCGGTAGTACTCTTTTAGACCTATCCTTCTATCGCATGGACTAGCCCAGCTTTTTCACTGTCATACAGTAATGTACTCTATAATGTTTAATATGGAACATCAGTATTTGCTAATATCTTGCAGGTTCTAGATGACATTCTCGAGGGGCGAGCAGTTCCTTCAGAACTGTCGAGACTGTCAGTGCACGTGAACACGAAGCTGCTGCCCACTTATGCTCTAAATGACATTTTGGTTGCCCATTCATGTCCAGCTGAAGTTTCTCGGTTCTCGTTTAGGTTAAGGATTCACCAATTTCTTGTCGGCTCAAAAGTTACTGTTAGTTTCTTTTATTATATTGATTAGGCCAGTGAAATTGTTCTTCTTATTGGCAGAATCAAGAAAGAAGGCCAGCCTTGTTCTCCACTGGTGAACTGCCGGTCAAGTGGTCTCCGAGTTTCAACAGCTACTGGCTCGTCTGCTGCAATGCTCTCTGGTGGTGGGTTCCAAATGCCCATCTTATCCCACAACCTTCAGTACATGGTGAGGGAACCGATCTCACCTGAAACTGCTTCTAGCCTGATGCATGGGCTAATCAATCCAGACCAGTCTATGGATATTGTGTGGTCTTGTGGAGAAGGCTTTATATACATCGATGGTTCTCATGTGCGCTACTCTATCAAATATGGGGATATGGTCGAGGTATCTACCATGGCCCCAGTTCTGAGAGTTTACCTGCCCCCTGATTTGTTGGGAGAGGGAGGATGCTGTTTCAAGCAAAATTCTGTTGGGAGGAATTGGAAATTGTCAAAAATGTGAATAACCATTCTGCAGGATAGATATAGAAGATCACTTTGCATGTGGATTTGCAGATTCGGTTTCCGGTTTCTGGCGTGCATCTTATTATTTTGCATATTGAGGCACCTCAAAGAAGCAGGGAGGGCAGTTTTAGGGCCATTGTTTGATAGTTGATGAATGATTGGAGCAAGATTGGATATTCTGATCTACCGAGTACAAGGGTGTTTAGACTAGCCGTGGTGCATGAAGTTAGTTCCATAGCTAATGCAGCCATAGAAGTCCTCATTTTCCTTTCAAGTTAGATAATCTTCATCTGGCAAACACAATTAATTTTTTGGGTCTGAAACACATGCTAAAGGAAAGGTAACTTCTGCATGGTGGATTTTCAGGGGCGTTGGTGAACTTTGTACGCTGATGGATTCCACATGTATAATGTACAGTAGATACTGGACTGTTAGTATATAGCATTCTAAATACTATTATGGAAAAAATAATTGCAGGTCTGGACTCCTCCATCTGCCTCTGAAACATTCTCAAACAGAGCGATTCTTTTGATTAAACCTCACACGCACCCCCCACACAATTGGAAGAGAAAAACAGATACTTCCAAGAAGCAGAGAATAAATTCAATTCTTGGTCGTGTCCATGAATATATCATCCGTAATTGATTGTCAGTTCACTTTTTAAGGAACTTTGTCAGCCAACATGAAAGATTTTGGTCCATCATAGACGTGGATATTTGAACTGTTCCCTGCTGCTGATTAATGACCAACAGCAAAACTGTAACAGCTTGTCTTATAGAGGTAGAAAATTGTCCATGCTGTCTCCTGTCTATAGCATTAGGATCAGGTCCTTCCTTGAATTCAGTTCCCAGCTGCCGAAGTAGTTTTATATCATTAGTGCAGATTCTGGAGGATAACTTGCTGCATTAAGACTGCCAAAATGCTGCCCGTGGTAATGTTGACAACATTGACTGCATCATTGTTAAGCTGCAAAGGAGGACAGAAAATACCGAGAATCGAACATATCACATTCACCAGCTTCATACTGATATAATCATGAAAACAGTTGATACTTCAAAAAGGAGATACAGTCAAAGTTAGCAAATGACAATGGTCAAAGTTAGCCACATTCAACTCCTAAATATATGGACTTTTGATGGCATCCATTCCTTACCCAGTGGAACCCTTTCTTATCTTGAAGTGCAGCACCGATTATGCTCTCACCAAAGTTAGCTATTTGTGCAGCTACCACACATATAACAGCTTCAGGTGCACTTACCTGTTTCAGTGAAACAGAACCATGATAGGATGGTCATCAGCAGCATCTAGTGACATAGGTATGGTTGCAACGTTCAATGGTCATACCTCACCCAATAGATAACTAGCAATGGCCAAAAAAATGGATGCTAATATTCCAGCAACAGTTCCCTCGAGGCTAACGCCACCTTCAGTTCCCCTCGGAACGACTTTGAAAGTTGTTATTAAGTACCTGATAGCAAATATATAGCACGGAGTGTAAAAACCTATTTCACATAAAACTATGAAAACAAGAACGTAAGATATCTGATTCCAGCACCAAACAAATTTCTAACAGAATAAAAAAGAACGTAAGATATTTTCATGATCAAATTGGAACCCGAAAGTTCCGGTGTGGTAGCTTCCAGCAGCATGTTCAGGTGGAAGATCACGGGTAGCAAAATCAAAAACTAACTGTCAATATGAGGAGATAAATATAACTCACGTTGTTTTGCCATAAGCTTTCCCGATCTCACTGGACACTGTATCACTTAACTTTGTACAGAAGCTGGCAACGAATCCCAGTCGCCAAAGATGAGTAAAGGTTGCTCCTCCAACTCCGAATATAGAAAGAAAAGCGCATAAACAACCGGCAGCACTGGAACCGACAACGCTCCTTGGCCCTCTTCTACCTTTCCTCTTCTCAGCCACTCCCTGAGCCTCTTTCTGTGCCATTTTCAATTTCGTTGCTGCTGTCCCCTAAAAGGTTTTGAATTAGTTAAATCATAACTACCTCAACAGAAGTGTAATGAGGAAAACATGCACGATCAATTATTTCTACTACCAGTGGATTCAACTCCAAATAAGATTCAATAAACAGCATATTACAGTCAAATGATCAGAAGTCTGTGGTTTATCGAATCAACAGTAAGAGGATTATGAAGTAGAAATGGCCCCAGTAGGAAACACTATCCATATGAAGGAATGGCTGCTAATTCAACTAGACATGAAGGACCATTAGCTGAGTTGGTGGGGGGAAGGACCGAAAGGAAAATCATAAGTGGCCCCTTTTTTGTCATGATTCGTCAGTCAATTGTCACAAGAAATATGAAACCAAATCGAGTTACTATTTATATGCAAGATCCTATGGACAGCTAAGATGGAGAGGCGGTACTGAAAAACATGGCTTCTAGATCTTTCTCATTTCAGTAAAACTACGGGAATCCACATATTTTAGTGGTGCATAAAAATTGAAATGACGATAGATTATTCATGAACATCAAAAACACTGCGGATCACAGAGTGCCACTAACTCTCTATATGATAGGGATGCCAAAGTAGGAGTAACTAGATCCAAATGCACATCCTTCTGCTATATTATTGCATCGGCTACAGCTAATGGATCTTACTATGATGAAGTAGGTGGCAACGAGGAGAAACCCAGAGGGCCCAAAAGCGCGCCAAGTGAGAGTACCCAGCAAGAAGGCCGCTCCAATTCCCGAGACTGAGAGCCCAGCAACCAGAATGGGAGATCCTGCGACGAAGATCAAGAGATTGCTGAAGATGGCGGACTTCCACGTGGCGGGTGACAATTGGATCAAGGTCATCGCCTCTGACACAGCCCCCTCCGCTGAGAGGGCATTCGAAACCGGCAGCATTCTGGAGGATTTGGAGATGGAATTGGAGTTCCGGAAGACAGGTTGACGGAGAAATGGAAAGCAGAGGATCGAGCTGTGAGCGTCAGAGGGGCTTCGATTTGAAGCAGAGTTGACAAAGGCATGGCTTTCGGATGAGTGTCTGTGAAGTAAGCTTGGTGGACGATAGGAATCCCTGCCCTGACGCAGGGGATTAGACCCGGTAGTGTCCGGTTCAGGATCATCCGGTTCGATGCGGTCATATTTCAACCGGTTTAAGAAGACCATTTGATCTACTACCATTTCTTATCCATCCACCGGTAACAAACGAACTTTCTACTTCAATGGCGGTACTGTGCTCGTCTTCTTCCTCCGCAATGTTTTCTGCGCAGAGGCCCTCATTCCCCTCAAGCTCTTTCAAAGAAAGGCGCCGCTCCGACTCCAATTCTAGGCGTCTCATTCGTCCTGATGAAGCCAATTACCACAGTAAGCAGTAGGCACAGCTTCATCGTGAGATGCCAGGAAGGACCTCTCCGTCATTCCCCTTGATCAGAGATGGATGTTCGAGGAGTCCGAGATCAATGGCCCCGTAACCTCTACCTGTCTCTCCCTTTTGGTGTAATGCCTTTATACTACCAAAAAAGGTCATTCAGGCAGTGGAACAGAAGTGCAAAGCTTTCTTGTGGAAAGGTGGAAATGGATCAGCCCATGGAGAAAAGCGAAATGGGAAACTATCTGCCTTCCAAAGCCAGAAGGCGGACTTGGCATCAGGGAACTCGCAACTTGGAATAATGCAAGCGTAATGAGATATATCTGGATTCTCTTCCAGCAGTCTGGATCCTTGTGGATAGCTTGGGTAAAGGACCATCTGCTTAAGGGGAGGTGTTTTTGGTCATTACAAATCCCAATGAACTCTTCTTACTCTTGGAAAAGAATATTAAAGCTGAGAACAAAAGCTCATTCCTTATTGAAATACCAAATAAGGGATGGGGAAACTACCACGTTCTGGACTGACAATTGGTGCCCAATTTCTCCCCTGTTGTTCTCCACTCGATTCAGGTATGGGATCCCACTAGAAGTGTCAGTGCCATCAGTATGTAGAATTGACTGGGAACACAGGTTCTTTAGGGACAATGATAGGCGGGTCTTGCAGCAGCAACTAGTCGGGACTCGCCTCATCCCTAGCAAGCCTGATCCACTCCTTTGGACCACAAATGGGACTGGCTCATTCACAATTGCAAGTACTTGCGATGCCTTGAGAAGGAAAGGTGAGAAAGTGCCATGGTATCGACTTATCTGGTCCAACCCGAGTGTCCCGAGGCATAGTTTCATCAGCTGGTTAGCCATTCACAACAAACTATCCACGAAGGATAGAGTTAAAAAATGGAATGTTGACCTCGATGCTACTTGTAGCTTGTGCGCTATTGCAGGAGAGGACAGAGACCACCTGTTCTTTGCATGCCCCTTCAGCAGGGAAATATGGGAGCACATACTATCAAAATCTGACATCCACAGAACGATGGGCACTGTCTTTTGAACTACAGTGGGCAATCCGACATCTAAAAGGCAAAGGGCCAATAGAGCTACTACTTAAATTGTCATGGCACTCATTCCTCTGCTTCATATGGAAGGAAAGGAATCAAGTGCTCTTTTGCCAGGAGAGACAGGACAAAACTCGTGTTCTTAACTTCATCGTGTTGGTGGTCAGGGGAAAACTCCTAGGACTCAAGAATTTGCAGACAAGAGTAAGAACCCCACAACAGGGAGCCTACCTTGCCTCTTGGGGTAGTTTTCTGACAAACTTGTAATGCATAGTTTGAGGCTACAAGTTTACGAACTATTTATCTGCTATGTGCCATTCATTTTGGGCCTGCGAGCCTACTCAACCCTTTCCCGGATGCTTCTCTTTTTGTTTAGGGGCATACTGAGTCATTTTCTTTTGGGGCCTTAGAGCGTAGATAGAGATATCACTAATCCTTTTCCTTTTGGGGCTTGCAAGCCTCCTTTCAACCTTGGGCTTGTACAGTATTTATTCGATGAATATAAGAGCACAGCTGACTTCATAAAAAAAAAAAGCATGGTGTGCGCGTGAATCGATTGGTTGAATTTATTGGATATCAACTGAGAGAGAAATTCTCCTGCCATTTAAATAATTTTGCAGTAGTCGGGGATGTGGGTGAAGAACCTCTTTTGAATCTTGTTCTCATTGAACTAGTTTTTCCTAGAGAAGCCCAAAAAGTTCGTTTTTTCCCTCTTTTGCAGTGAAAGAAATAAATTGCTGGCGATTGAAAAATAGTCACCAATTTTTTGTCAACTGAAACAATGCGGGATTAATTTTTGATGCTGTGAAGGATTCAATTGTTGCAAAAACAGTAAACATTGATTACCAGCTAAAATTTTGGCTGTAACATTGGGGGCATAGATCATTGTAGCAAGATCATTCGATATTCATAATTGTTTTTTAATTTTTCTTGTAGGACATCTGGAACTATACATGGTACCCTAAAGCTGCAGACCATGTGAATACTGATAAGCCCTGGTATATAGTCGACGCCACGGACAAAATCCTTGGCAGACTTGCATCAACCATTGCCATTTACATTGTGGCAAGAATCTGGCAACATACACCCCTGGCATTGACATGGGAGCTTTTGTGATTGTGGTATGTCATTTATAGCACAAAGGAACATGGTTCTTCAACTCATCTATGGTGTACGGTTTTCTGAATCTTGCAAATCATGACTTGTAAATAGCCTACTGTAGCTTTAATAGTAGTATTGTGGCTGATAAAATGATGCCATGTCTTACTACAAAGTAAGTTTACCTTGCTGCTACATTTCTCTCTTGAATTGTATAGGTGAATGCTGAAAAGGTTACTGTATCTGGTAAGAGGAGGACCCAAAAGCTCTACCGGAGGCATTCAGGAAGACCAGGTGGTATGAAGGTGGAAACATTCAATCAATTCCAACAGAGGATTCCTGAAAGAATTATCGAACATGCTGTCCGTGGTATGCTGCCCGAAGGAAGGGTAAGTGCAGATTTATCGGTGGTCTGGATGAAACCAGTTGTCATTCTCTATCAATGATTCTCATGGCTCTAGGTTTCTGTTATATCTTGGAATAACCTTCCCTTTTTAAAGTTGGGCATGCCTGAGGCTGAGTTTTCCCCTTTGTTCTAGTATATGTTGGCAATCAACGTCGTCTTTTCCTTATGTTGGTGGTGTTCAAGAGTAGGTTTGCATGCTACATGAAGCTAGGAATGACTTGTCTGATGATGCATTGTTACATGCTAATAGTAAGAGGAAGAACTGAAGCTAGGAATGGCTTGTGGGTGAATTTTGAGTTGGCCGGCCCCCAAGGATTGTTTTTAATGGTACTTGTATCTGACGATACTTGAGGCCTCCTTCATGATTGGGAGGCTAGGAATATAGATTACCAGTTTCAGATGAGCCTTTTTTTCACCTTATTTTCAGCTTGGAAGAGCACTATTCAACCACCTGAAGGTTTACGAGGGTCCAGATCACCCCCATCAAGCGCAGAAGCCTGGTGAGCTTCCCATCAGGGACAAGAGGATACACAGGCAAAGATGAGTTACAGCCATTAATTCTCATGGAAGCCCTCTCCAGAATTCGCCCCGTTGTAGCACTGTTTGCATTAAAGCCCACACTTTTGACAGTTTTTTTGTTGTTAAATTTAGCTGCAGAGGTTGTCATTTTGATGCTAAAAAATACCATTACAGTTCAGATGTTGAACATTCAGCAATTTAATGGAAAAATGTACTGAGAATGACCTCATTCAAGGAAGTTTGTACGGTCCAGCTATTAGTTCATTTCACAATTTAATCTACAGATTTAAGAATAGAATATAATATTTTTCTCACAAGTTGAACAGACTAGCAACTGAATTGTAAAATTTTCGCTCCTTGAATGTGTTTGGTTCAATGGGTTGGGATGACCTCCTTCATAACAGGATCTCAAGAGAGGAATAAGAAGTAGCGATCTAAAAGATAAGATTGCTGCCCAAGCAATCTAAATATCTATATACACTTTTTAAGATTGTTTGAATGGCATATTCAGCTGTGATCACATTATCACTCATTCTCCTGATAATCTATCTTATAGACAAATAAAACTCTGTTGTAAAATTTTCATTAATTTCAATATTTACTATAATCTAAAAATACTCAAATCAAACTCATAAAAAAATAATTTGAAGAGAAATAGCCAAAGTAAGATAAAGAGAATTTCCACTGAAATGTCATGCACTTGTTTCCTTAGTGGAAGGAAACTACCCATAAATCGGTAGAATATCTAGGTACACGAAAGCAGTCCACCCTGTAATAAAATCCGCATCTAATTACCTATGACGCTGTAAGATTTAGAAAGCTAAAAAAAGAAGAGAAAGAGGGACAGTTCACTCATCCATCCTTAGCTCTTCCACCTAATTGAAACCGTCACTGTTGGATCAACAGTAACACAGAGACCAGTAGGAGCATCACAAGGTCAAAAGGTAAGCCTAGGGATCTAAGCATCCAACCCTCCGACTCCTGAGAAGCAGTCGGGCTGTCCGAAGGTCCAGGTAAACCTGAAGGGCTCAGCTCGGGAGGGCCTGGCGCCGTAGGCTGTCCAGGGCTAGGCTGGCCCGGATGTTTGGACACATCAGAAGGGCTTGGGGCACTAGGGGAACGTGAAGGGCCCGGAGAACCTGAAGGTCCTGGGGGCACGGCTGAAGGGCTTGGACTTGGAGAGCTTGAAGGTGAATGGCTAGGCACCGCCCGAGGTGGCGATATAGGAGAGCCTGAAACTGAAGGACTGGGCACCGCCGGAGGTGGCAATATAGGAGAGCCTAAAGGTGAAGGACTCGGCAACGCCGGAGGTGGCGATATACTAGGCTGAGGACCGTTCGGCGACGGTGCGATGCCGGGATCAACGCCTTCCCTGGAAAATCAGTCATAGTCATCATATTCACTGAGAACCAGAAAGGACAAAAAAATAAAATAAAATAAAACTAGCCGAAAAACTTGTCCGGAGAGAAATAGAATGAAACGATTTTCATATTAGGAAAATTATAAGTATTTTAGGTCTGTTTGAAAATATAAATGAATGTAATTGATAAAGGTGAGGGAATAGGTATCTTTTAAGTCCTTTTGAAGGAATCTTTACTTTTTCAAGATGATAAGAAAATGCATGCTGATATTCTTAAGAGTGCAATTAAGTTGAATATATGAAAAGAGAGGTTAATATATTTATTTTGTTTCAATTCTCTTTTGATTCAAGTGTATTAAAGCTGTTACATTCTAAGAAGAGATGCATAGAGAAGCTGATTCCAGGTGTCGGGGACACCAGCGAGGCACCAGTGGCTGCAATCTCTGAACCCACTTCCCTTCCCCGTGTATATAGAAGGGTGACCATCTTTCCTGAGCTGGGAGAGCAGAGTAATATCGAGATAATGCGGCGGATTCATCATCGCGCTCAACACACCCTCTACGATGGCCTTTCCTGGGATCTCAGGTGAGGGGTACGTGGGTCCTAGCACTGGCTGTGTCTGCCCTTCACATCCTGTCGAGCTGGTGTCATTCCACTCCTTGGCACTGCAGTACAGGGAAATAGGAAAAAAGTTACATATGTGGTAAGTAATAGAATGCCCTTCCGGGCAGTACTAAATTTGGCGCAGAATAGGACTGCCTAGATATGTGAAATCTCTCGATCCCAACTGATCTGCATGCACGTAAGTGTTTTTGAGAGTGTAACTGGGGAAGGCGTATAATATATACAGTAAGAATAATATGACTTACTGGAGGTGGGTAGCAGATATTCCTTGGAAGAAGACTGACGTGCTGCGGGGATCCATGTTAGAGTCGATCCACTTGGACCAAGTAGTTAGTCCGATCTTCAGGGCTTCTAGTCGGTCCATGTCCTTGTACAATTTATCTCCAACTTGGAAGAAGTCCCACCTGCAGCACCAGTTAAAACCCATCATGGCCATGGACCTTGCTAGCGAAGACATATATATAATAACATCAATAGCAAACAGCGATGCATTTACGAGAAGAAGTTTGTACGTTTTGAGGGCGCCGGTGTGAAACCACCAGTGATAAGTGTTGAAGACCAAGTAGTCCATCCCTTTCCAACGGTCGCCGGTGGTAACGCTGTCAAGCTTCAACACTGTCCCTTCTTTCTGATGGACCAAGTCGACCAAGAACGTATTCTTCACCAGCATTATCGAGATCCCATAGTCCTATATATTGGAATCGACAGAGATTAATAATGAGCAATCAGACAGATTTCATGCATGGGCAAATCCTGCAAGACAATCTGACCATCAAGGACTTATTTCTTCGAGGAAAAACCACCGAGGATGCAGTTACAGGCCACAAATGAAAAATAAGAACGAAGACAGAGAGAGAGAGAGAGAGAGAGAGAGAGAGAGAGGGAGGGAGGGAGGGAGGGAGGGATGCCAAATTAACCGGAAAAGAGAAAGTGGAGAGGTCGTCTTCTGGGTGGGTCAATGAGTATTTGGCCTCCGGGACTGAGGAGTGAAGCATGCACGTGAACGACTGCCACATATTGTTGCTCAGAGAGTCCCCAACGAACATTATCTTCTTTCCCTTGTGCCTCTCCATGAAATCCCGACCATCAAAACTGTAAATCGATTGACCGTAAGGAATAATGACTTTCCATGATTGTATTATAGACTGCTCATAGAAAAGTAGCCCTTGCAGTGCGTATGTATAGGACATGAGAGTTGAGTGCACCGTAATGAAACCACTGTTGCAAATATAGTAGTGGCGGGACTGGAGGAATTACTTGACATCGATAATAGACCATCGCTAGTGCTGTGTTAAGAATATAGAACTAAACTGCATGCATGCATAGGAAAAATAGCTAGGAGGATACAGAATAATGTACTGAGTGAGTGACCTTGGAATATTGCAGCCTTCAGGCTTCCACCTGTACTTGAGGTACTCGTGATCGGGCCTACCATTCCTCTGACAATCGAATCCCTGGCCGATGAAGGGACAGACAGTGGAATTGTAGATCCTGATGGAATCATCATAGACCCAACTCCCCTTGAACAGATCACAGCCCTTCAACTGGGTCTGGCTGACTTTTGTCTCTTCATATTGTTGCCAGCTGCTATGGAACTGATCAAAACTCCCAGTAATGGAATCAACAAGTAGGGAGATTGACACGAGAGAAAACACAGCAATTAGACAATGATGACGATACATGATGACTGGACAGGAAGGTGAGAGGATTTGTGAATGAGCTGCAGTAAAAAAAGAAGAAGAGATGATAACTATATTTATGTTTTTTTTTTTTGTGATAAGGGCTATATTTACGTTCGAATTAATAATGGTAATGAATTCTCAATTACGTGTACTTGTCATTTATTGGGCATTGAATGCTTAATTTGGTTAAGGAATCTTTGGATTTTATTGGCTTGCATGAATTGCATATTTTATGGATACGGAGATCATTGAGCAAGATTAACTTGCCATTTAGAAAAGAAAGACAGGAGCGGTCCTTCCTTTTTGGTCAAATATCCCTATTTTTGTCACTCTCCTTTTCCAGGCAATGAAATGTTCTGTACACGGAATTTCCAGGTCTGCGCTGGTTTTTGAGAATGGAGGAGATAACGATGATGAGATAATTTAACAAAATACCAGCAAGATTGGCTTTTAGCATACTTCTCCAGTTATATTGAGAGGGAGATACAACATTGTGTTATATATCCTTTTGCATATGTGTGTGTGTCTGTGTATCATCATTTACTATCACTCGTTCAATATATGTATTATAGCTTTTGTTGTTTAGGTGATATGACTTGGAAAAAAAAAATCAAATGCAGTGAACCAGTGATTCTAAGCTCGTCCCTCTATGGTTGTTGGTCAACTTCAAGGTTTCATGCTTAAAGGCTCTCTTTACATTTGTGTAAAAACATTAGATTACTTAGAAGCGTGATATTTAAACCTAATCACGATAGATTCTGTGAATTGTATATTAAACTTTTGATGATACTATCTTGCACGTATCAATGCTTTTATTAATTGTTCAATTTATAATTACCAAAAATTGTTCAATTTATGAGATGCACTTTTGATTAGACATGAGTCTAATTATTGCGTACATGGAGACGATAAATCATCATTTCAGCCGATATATTTTTTGGTCATTTTAAAA
This sequence comes from Lagerstroemia speciosa, assembly GCA_037672795.1. NCBI lineage: Eukaryota > Viridiplantae > Streptophyta > Magnoliopsida > Myrtales > Lythraceae > Lagerstroemia > Lagerstroemia speciosa. Next base: position 7,752,294 of record CM075310.1, read on the forward strand.
GAAAAAGACATGACTAAATAAAGAGTCAACAACCCCGCCCAAATCCCTACCAATTTCTGTGTCGTCAAGTAGTCACGATTTCCTCGCATAAGAAGCGTCCAATTCCAAAACCTAATCAACTGTCGTAGACAGATTCACTCGTCAAAGAATCATGTTATTAATCATCAACCAATATCTGTGGAACTAGGTCCACAGAGAGACATCCCATCACCCTCCAAACAAGTACTTCCATGCACCAACAACAACCAATGATGATGAATGGTCAAAGAATGAGATTGTAAAGAATCTCGTTCCAAGTATCGGGAACGCCGGCTAAGCACCAGTGGCTGCAGTCCATCCCCGTTCTTCCACCCAGGCCATAGACGGAAGGATGCCCATCCTTCCTCAAAAGCGAGAGATTTGTTATGTCCAGCAATGTCACGGGCTTTGTGATGTTCTGCAGCACCGACTTCAAGACTCCCACAGCCTGCGGCAAACCTCCGGGATAAGTTGATCCAAGCAGTGGTTCCTTCTGGCCCGCACAGTTCTTTGCCTTTGGTTCCCCCCACAGGGTGCCACTGATAAACGATCATAGATAGATAGATAGGGAGATGAAATAAATAGAAGCTTTTAGAGATATGCTCTTATATATAAGAATTACAATTCTTAGAACTAGCTAGTTAAAAGAATGCTTTCTTTTGGGATGAGAATGAGATGAGATAAGATCAGTGGGACTGATGAAAAGAGGAGCTGGCTGGCTCTTATGATTTTACTTGTAATGAGAAGGAGAGATCCCTTGGAAGCAGACGGTTGACTTTGAAGGGTCGATGTTGAGGTCGACCCACCCGCCCCACGTCCTGAGTGCTGTCTCAAAAGCAACCATCCTGTCCATGTCCTTGTACAGCTTCTTCCCCAGCTCAATATAATCCCACCTGCAATCAATTCAATTCAGTGAGCACTTATAATAAACTATAATTCTGTACAGCGAGGTAGGAGTCCAATTCAACGCACGGTTGAGATGGGCCCCTGCGGTTCCACCAATGCCAAGTGTTGAAGGTGAGCATGTCCGCATTTTTCCAGAGCTTGCCTCCCAGGATGGAGTCCAATTTCAAGACCCTGCCAATGTCTTCTCGCACCACATCTACTAGGAACACATTTCTATCCAGCATAATCTTCACTCCGTAATCCTCCATTAACAAAAAATAAAATTGTTGCCATTGCTATCCTCCACACCGGAACGATAAGATATTATAATAATGTGGACTGTGGAGTGGATGCAGGCATGTACCTACCGTGAAGGTAAATGTGGAGACATCTTCTTGCCGGGTGATATTGAATTGGGCATCAGGTACCGAGGAGTGAAGCATGCAGGTCAGTGACTGCCACTGATTCCGGCTCAGTGAATCTCCCACGAACATTACCGTCTTTCCCCGTAGCTTCTCCAGAAATGCCTTTCCATCGAATCTGGGGGGGAATAAAGAAGACACAGAATTAAGAAACATGCCTAACATTAAGACAGAGAGACAGACAGATAGACATCGCGGACCGTGAGACTTGCGCCTCCCACCCAATTACTAAAAGAAAATTTAAGGAATCTCTGTAAACGAAACCAATAAAAAAATCATTAAAAAAAAAAAAGAACACTTTCTCGTTTCTTTCTCCACCCTTTATTATGAGCATATATGTAGTTTTCAAACAGGCAATCACACGCATGGAGACTCGAAAGCTGGATTGCCTTCCTATTCCAGGATACTCGGTTGGCAATGAAGGCCACGCGCCTCAGTCCAGATCTGTTGAGAGTGAATCTCACGTTAACTAAATTGAAGAAAAAACTTGAATTTATAAGAGAATTAGATATCACTACCTATTAGTTTAAACTTTTAGGTAGAAACGGATCCGAGGCTTTTATTGGCCCATGTGAAAATTTAATGAGATCCGGACTCAAAAGACACACGAGCCATATTGCAGGACAGTAGCAGTAGCACTAGCAAGTGGGGGCAGTAACTTTTTTTCGTGAATGTCGTCGGTCATACTACTCAACTCCTCATCGTCGAATCGGATACAGGTTTAAAAAGAAGAAGAAGAAGAAAGAGTGCCTGCCTTATAATAAATTACCTGGCCAAGTTGCAGTGGAGGGGCTGCCAGCGGTAGTGGGTGAAGAGGAGATCGGGGCGGCCATTACGGAGGCAGCTGAACTCCCTCTCTATGAACGGACAGCTAGCCGACGCATTGTAGAGCGGATAAGAAGAAGAAGAAGCCTCCATCACCCAACTCCCCTGGAACAAGTCACACCCTGCTGCTATTGGTACTTCTGCTGCCTCTGTCCATGGGTGGTGGTGGTGGTGGTTCCCGTCAGGGGTGGTCCTTAAAGCAACAAAAACTATGGACAGCGCCAAAACTCCCGCCGGGGAGACACTCCGACTACGATCCATCCAACTTAGGATCCGATCCGGAGAGCAATCTCTGTCTGGCTGTCTTGTCTCGAGTTGCGTGTGGGATTTAAAAGAGCCCCAGCGCCAACGGGATGAAGGACAGAAGGTAGAGTAGAATTAGAGTACCATTTATTTTGCTTAGATTTATTTCCATTTCCCACTCTCAGGCGTGTCACGTGTGTGTGAGAGAGAGAGAGTAACTATGATTAATTACATATATATATATATATATATGGGCTTGGTTTGTTGGTTGGTTGGCAATAGTGAGTGATATGGGCCTGATTGAGGATGGAAGGAAAGGGTAAGGGAGAAGCTGCCTGAGCCTGAGCCTGAGCCTGAGCCTGGGTGCTGATTAATGAATGGGTCATTCGTTCAGTCACTCAGTTTGCCTATTTTTTGTTGATTTATTTTTTTTGTAATCAATAAAATAATGAATGGAGATTTGTTGGAGAGGTAGGCAGTGTTTCGTTGATGTGAGAAAATTGCACTTTGCCTGCCCCTATTTCTTTGTTGAGATGAAAACAACAACAGCTCTTTCATCCCCGCCCTGCCCTTTTCTTCTTTTCTAATTCATGTCCACTTTACGGTGGTATGTGTAATGAATGTATTTTAGCTATTTTTTTAACCAAGAAATTTTTCGGTGAGTTGTATTCACTGTGAATTATTATGAAAAATTACTAATACTTTCTTTTATCTTAATAAAAATACCAATATTCTCTACTAAGAAAAAATGGTTTATCATAAACTCATCTCGCCCCCAAAGGAATTTCTCAATTTTAACCTTACAAGCATGGTGAGGAAATGGTACAGCTGCTGATTGACGCGCTTGCACTTTTGTGCACTTTATGCAAGCAAAAGGCACCGTCACATCTCATCTACACAGGACAGGATAGGAGATGATGTTTCATTTCATCATCATTTTCCCCGGCTATATGCAAATCCAATTTTTTTATTTTTTATTCCAGTAAACTACAGTGAAAACAAAAAGGCACTGTGTTTCTATCAAATTTTAACTAATACCTTGTTACCTTTTGGTAATTGAAGTGAAGTGAAGTGAAGATCTTGATCCACTAAGGAAGGAAAGTAGTTGGGTAACCAAGAGGGGTTGAGCCGAGTGGTAAGCAGCTCGGTGCCGCTTAAGGAGGTCTCGAGTTCGAGACCTCACGTACGCAGACACCTCTCTTGGGAGCCTCACCCGCCATTGCCAGGCGTGCGACCCGAGGCGACCAACGGATTAGTCAAGTATGGTTGGCTGAAAGATGTCATCTCACCGCTGGTGGGACCTGCTTGGATACCGTGGCTGGCGACCAAAAAAAAAAAAAGTAGTTGGGTATTTTTACAAGCCCTCCTTTAGAAAAGCCGCGCAAGTGAATTTTACACACACATACACACATAGCCTAGTACGGAGATTTGAACTAATCAATCCCACCGTACCAATATATATTATTATTATTGGCTATTATTGCAATCGTATTATATTATTTTATAACAGCTATTCCTTAAGCTCACCTGCCCAATAACAGCAGCCTTAACTACTAATTAGGAGGACAGATCATATAACATAATAGTGACGTAACCCAAAAAAAAAAAAAGGGTCAGAATTTTTATATTTAATTATTCCATCCCATTACAAAAATACATTTTATCAAAATATTATCCCAAGCAAAGCAAAGCAAAGCATTCAACTTCTCCTCCTTGCCATCTGCACGTGAAAGACGAGCCAGTGAGTGGGAAGGACAGCACCGTGTATAGTTTAGTTTAGTGAACACACGGATTGATTTGATTACCTCAACTCCACTTTCTTCTTTCATCATAACTGCTGTGCCCTTAATCCCGATTCTTCCAATAATCCGTGTCCAGCAACATCGGGTAGAGATCATTACCAGATGCCGATGACCCGGTCCACGGCGCATCAATTGACATGGTGTGAACTCGCTTACCATGATCACTCTTCTCGCTCACCTCCTCCTCTCCCCCCTCTTCAATTCCCCTGAAGTGCTTCCTCATTGCCTCCAGCTTTGTATCGTCGTATGACAACGTGTTCTCTGGAATTGAAGCTGGCACATTCGCCTTCCCTTCGAGCATGCTCACCACAGCAGACATGGAAGGCCTCACTGAAGGGGAGACATGAGTGCATAAAAGAGCTACGTGGATCATCCCCATCACCTCCTCCTTGTTGAAGCCGGTGCCCAGCCTCGGGTCTATCAGTTCCATCAGATCCCCTCTCTCTTTCAGAACGTGTGCCTGCATTACATTCATTACCAGGGTGCAGTGCAACCCCCTGCTGTCAAGCATACTACTTCCTAGCAGCTACTAATGTTTCAATTAGAGACAGTTGACAGAATCGAGATATTCAAAGTTTGAAGGGCTAATATTATTGCATTACCCAATCAAGAAGATAAAAGGATTCCTGTTTCGTCCGATAACTTGTGTTGCTCTGACCGCTGACAATCTCCAAGGCAACAATTCCGAAACTATACACGTCTGCCTTGTCAGTTAGGTAACCCCGCATTGCGTATTCGGGTGCCATGTACCCACTGCAAAATCATCACATTTAACAATCAAAGAAGGTGAATGAGAAGCGTTTTTGCAACAATCAGACAGACGCAGTAATTCTCCTCATCATCCTTGCAATTCATCTCTAAAAATAAATAAAGATGTCGAAGATGACAGAGAAACTTGAAGAGAGGTAAAAGTAGCCATGAGCGTCCAAACCAAGCAAGGAGAACTCTTGAAAAGAAGATGACCCACAATGTTCCGGCGATCCTTGTACTTATGTGAGTGTTATCCTCCTCATCAAGTTTCGCAAGACCAAAATCTGAAATTTTTGGGTTGAGATTCTTATCAAGTAGCACGTTGGTGGCTTTTATGTCTCTGTGTACGATCTTCAGCCTCGACTCTTCATGAAGATAAGCTAAACCCCTTGCTAAGCCCACGCATATATTATGCCGTGTCTTCCAGTCTAAGTGCAGTTGAAATTCCCTCGGTCCTATAAGCCGACGTGTTAGCAAAATTCCAGGCTTTCATTCATCAATGCACCAAAAGAAATACGTGAAGCTTGTAGAGTAATTGGAGCATACCGAACAAAGCACGAGCAAGACTGTTGTTTTCCATGTATTCATACACCAGCAGGAGTTGGTTTCCTTCGATACAACATCCGTAAAGCCTCACTAGATGAGGGTGCTGTAGGGCAGAGATCATTCCTATCTCATTCACAAACTCACGATTCCCTTGCTTCGACTTGGCAGAGAGCTGCTTTACTGCGATTGTGGTGCCATCTGACAGTAGCCCCTGTACAAGGAGATTCAATGTCAGATGTATTATGCTGTTGATATAAACCAGCTTCCAACTAAAAAAAGCCCTCACGCTGTACCTTGTATACAGAACCGAAACCACCTTCCCCGATCTTGTTTTCAGGATTAAAGTTATTTGTGGCAGCTTTAATCTGCCTTAGAGTAAAGGAACCAGTTTGCAAATCTAGACCCTTCAAATCTGCATGAAAAACTATAGTTAGAACAACGTAAAGGGAAGTTTTTTTTTTTTTTGGCAAACTTTCAAACGTGAAGGGAAATGTATAATTGAACGAGCTATCAACATCCACCATTCGGACGTAGATTTGTTACTTATTGTATAATAAATTTGTTGGTTAAGGTTCAATTTGCAAGAGATTCCACAATAAGATATAGATCAGGAGTGTGTGTAGTTCTTCTTCTGATGATAGTTGTCATTTGAGCAATGTCATTCGGTGCAGGCAGATGAATTACTCCTCTCAACAGGAGATGTGCAACACTGCAACCCCTGTAAGTTAGAGAATACCTTGTTCTGTTGTATCTTTTTGCCTCAAACACCTTCTCCACCAAAGTATCCCCACAATCAGGAATACAATGAATGCTATCGATACCACGATTCCAGCCACTGCACCTGCAGATATCTCCTTCGGAGGCTTGTAGGTTGCATGATGTACAGTGATTGCCGATATCAAAGGACCATAAACTCCTCTGTATGGGATGGCAGTGGTCCCCTTCCCAGCCCAGTAAAGGCGTATTTCAAGAGTGCCATCAGTCACATTAGCGGTTAAATTTTGTACAGTAGCCTTCCCTACTCCGCCTGCAGCATCTGCAATATTGAAATCTTGCACAGCCAGTTTCCCCTGAAATCACTCAACCCAGCGAGCTCAGTTTCTAGCGAGCAGAATGGTTCCTTTACTTAAAACTCTTCCCGTATTCAAAGAGCTTTAAGCGTGGACAACTATTGAAAAAGCAATAAGATGCAGAACTACCTGAACAAACACATTGAAGATGCGCCTCCCCAGGCTGCTATAACTTTCATTGCCGGTGAACATAATCTCAGCAAAATGAAGATGTACTGTGTAGTTTCCATTCATCAGACAATATGCATAATAAGTTAGAGAGGTGGGTGCAAGACGGGCATTCATGTACAGTTCTGGATTGACCATCGAGAGTGTAGATTTATTTTGCGTAGTAAAAGAATCTGAGGGCTGGTCATCATCCATAAAGTTGCCTGTGCTACTATAACCCCAGAAAGATTCAGGATCTGGGAAGAACTTGGCAGCTGATCCTGAATCCGTATCACCCATGTAAGTGGCGGAGTCAACTTTCACTTGTCCTCCCCCACAATTTATGTTTAGATAGTAAGGTCCTGGAGAAAATTAAACAAGTACAATTAAGTCTAAAATACAGAATTTATGCAAATTTATATTTCATTCTTATTTGATCTTCCCACTTTGAGAGGGGGAAAAGTTCAGTAAACTCAGGTAACAATGTCACCATTCACCCGATGGAAATTGCATCTTTGTGAGACCATCTCAGAAGCTAATATTACTAACAAATTAATCATGAAAGTGATAAATGTCTCTGCAAATGGGCTCGCACCGAAATGAATGGAAAATTTTATGGAGGAACCAGCTTGCAGTTTCTAAATGGATTCTTCTCGCAAGCGAACAAGTTACTTTTTGTCTTTCTTTTTTCTGAATTAGTCTAAACGCTAGTACTCATGGGACATAGTAACCAAGGCAATCCGAAGAGCAATGAAGGAAAAAAAAAGGTTGCCAAGAAGAAACAAGGCGTGAGAACATATGATGTAATTTTGCACGAGGAAAAAAATACATGGACTGAGAACAAAATAATATATAGGAGAATAAAAAATTTAGAAAATGATGTAATTTCTCGAAATTTCCTGTATTGTCACTTATGTTATTAATGATCTAGAAAATTACGAAGTTTTTTTCGATTTCCCCGTTTTGCCACCAGTCAATTTTTTGTTATAATGTCATCAAAATTGCCTACATAACAGCCCATGTGGCACTATAGGACACATGGCAGTACAGAAAGTTGTCACACGGTAGTTTTGTTACGTGATATTAAAAAATTTTGAAAAATAGCTAAAAATTTTGGAAATATATGAAAATTTTTAAATTTTCTAAAAAAAAAGAAAATATTTGTAAAAATTCAGAAAAAATAAATTTTACAATATTAAAAAATGCTAAAGTCATTTTAAAATTTCAAAAATTTATACAATTTTTTAAGAAATTAGAAAATTGAGAAATTTTTTAAAAATTTTAAAATTTATATTTTAAAAATAAAAATATTGTCGGAACCAAAATGTGAAGTATACAAATATTGAATAGACCAAAGTGTTCAGCAGATAATGAACCCATGATAGACTACCCCATCTTTCGGATGTTATTTGAATTGATGAGTTATGAGAGTAATAAGGGGAGCATTATGGCGGAGCAAATTGTGAATGAGACACATTAGGGATGGATTTAAGGAGGGTGCATGGGGGGGCAATTTCGGGAAACTTTATAAGATCCTATGCAAATATTACTTTATTTTATCCAATTTTTATTAAATTATACATCATTCGCCCTCCAAAGTCTTCATGATACTTTCCTATACAATTTCACCTCCCTTAAATTCTTCACGTTAGTTTCCTATAGAATTTCGCCCCCTACCCGAGCAATTTTTCTGGATCCGTCCTTGAGTCACATAACTCTTCATTAGGAGGTGTCATGAAAGCATGACATAACCCTATGCAAATAACCGCTTCATTACTATGATAAACATAGTACTAATTTTTGGCCTAAACCACAAATATCTAGAGGTCCGTCATATTATAAATAATACAATTCGAGCGGTGGGGTCCACTATACTTAATCCACTAGACATCAAACCACGTCAACCATTCAATCTACTTTGGTCTATCACTATAATAAAATTCTTTTTTAAAATCATATATTTTTCACATTCTCCAAAATTTTCAAATTACTTAATAATTTCATTAAATTTATCTTACATATTTATAATTTCTAAATTTTTATTTTTTATTTCTATATTTTTTAAAATTTTTCTTTTTTTGGAATTATTTGAAATATTTTTAAAATTTTTCCAAATTTTATAGATTTTTCTAGGATTTTCTACATTTCTCCTATTTTATGAATTTTTTTAAAAATTTTTTTATTTTCTGAATTAAATTGTTTTCATTTTAAGTATTTTTAAAATTTTTTAATGCCGCGTCAGCAAAACCTCTATGTGGCAACTTTCTGTAGTGCCCCATGTCCTATTGTGCCACATAAGCTACCACATAGGCAATTTTAATGACATTATAACGAAAAAATGACTGGTAACAAGTCGAGGAAAACGAAGCAAATATTATGATTTTCTAGGTCATTAATAAAGTAAGCGACAATATAGAAAATTTTGGAAAACCACGTGATTTTCTAGACTATTTAGCCTGTATAATATATGATTAGGTCTACTTACTTTTTGAGCATCGAGTCATCTTCAAACAGGATGTTGCTCCTCTGAAATAACATGTATCAATAAAAATGGGTGATCACATTCAGCAAGCACTATTCACTAGTTGCACAAAATATAACTGCGATTAAAACAACTTTACATCAATTGCAAGACAATAATGACCCCATTCAAAAAAAAGAAAAGGATATGACCTCCTCAAGGAATGCAGAACCAAACTTCAAATTGAGGTCAGTCATACATGTTTAGGAGGAAGAGGCTGTATGCTTCTCTTTTAACCTTTGTACGGGGTTGTAACACATTCAAAAGCCACGTTTGATGTTAGATATGTCAACTATTTTATGCTCCGACTCATAAGTGGTATTTTCAGAGTTTCTATTACATTCAAATTTTGTGGGATTTAACTTTGTAAAATATATGTCAGTCCTATAAGAGATTAGGCTCATGTGGAGGTAGGTATTGAGAAATAAATCTCAAGTTTGGCAGCTTACAGGTGGCATGTACCTTGAATACCCGCCTTTTAAAATTTAACCTCGAGTCGGGTATTCCTATAAGAGATTGGACCCATATTAACCTAAAAGCTTGAACTTATAGCCAGTGGTACTCAATTATTTTTATATTTCAAGCCTCAATCCATTGATTGTCAGACGTGGGATTTATTCCTCAACAAACTGTAACAAGATAAGATATGCATTTCTTTTAGTAAAATAGAGGGCAACCGTGATTTGTGTTAAGCAATAAATCTCATCTCAAAGAGTTAAAACATTGATTGAAAATAGGTGTATAAGAGAATTGGAAACCAATATTTAATAGCTTAGCTTTTTAAGTAAAAAGGGACCCGATCTCTTGTAGGCTTGGATATTTTACATGAAAAAGCAATAAATGAGGATTGCCACTTAATTCAAGAAAAGCAAAATTTCACGAGGTGAATCTCAGCTTACGATTTATTGGCAGCGGATGGGCTAATGAACAAGTTCCTGTATATAGAAAAATGAAAAGATAAGATCAAACATCAGATGGAAGACGTAAGAGATTCATGAATAGTGCAAATAAATTCAAGTTAGAGATTCATGAATAGTGCAAATAAATTCAAGTTGTCATAATTAAGGAGGTTTTGTACAACTTTGATAAAAAGAACACATACCGACGATCCCATAATTGACAGTTTGAGATATCAGTGAAGTTGTTGAAGGAAAGATCCTGTTGCCTACAAAACAGGAAGTCATGAAATAGATTATGGATTGGGGCATTAAGCATAAGTTCTCAAAATAGCATCACACCTTATACAATATAGCCTGTTCGATATATCATAACAAGATAGTCCAAGAGCCAAAGGGAAATGGTGAAAACAGAACAGAAACTCCACAAAGCAATGAACACGTGCACAAAAAGGGTTCCAAGAGGAAGATAATTAAATGAAAAATTATAAGTGCAGCGTAGAGCACCTGAAAGAGAAGCTTACCCATTTTTAATCCAAGCAGGCACCGGGCCAGTAAGCTGATTTTCAGTTAGATACCTACAGAAAATGAATATTATTCATTTACCTGTTCTCCTTCAAAACAGAATGAATGAAGCTTCGACATTTGAAGAGGGGTATTTAGAAAAGAACATTATGATCACGTATCGGTGTTACCACTCTCTATTGCTTGAGGCTTGATCTTCTCAATTTACCTTCATCATTGTTCCATGTTCTGTCTTTCTATCCGACCGTTCATACATGTATACATAAACATATGTATCCAAAACATCAAACTACTTACAGAAAATCCAAATCTAGGCTGTTATAGATTTTTGGAACTTCCCCACTGAGCTTATTGAAGCTGACATCTCTGCAGAAAAGTTCAAGCAACAAATGAGAGGATGTCCACCTGCCTAGAAGCTCAATTCTGGGGAGACAATGAATGTGAACATACACCCCATTGCTATCATGCTTCTAAGAGGAAGAACATCATAAATATGTTCCTCTCAAGAATTCATAATGTGAAGTTTGAAATACATATTCTGTGTTAAAAACTTTAATTTTCATCAATTCGAGAGGCACTGCTTTGAATGGGCGTGCTTCCTTCCTATGAATAACATATCCGCATACTGTACATATTGCAAGACAATTTTAACACGTCAATCGTCCAATGTTTAAAAATGATGATTTCTCTACAAAGACGGATGATGACATACTAAAACAATGCCACCTTAAAGTTCTGGTTTTGAATGTTAGAAGATAACTCAAAATTAAGAATCAAGGCAATTTGAAATGAGATATTACAGAGGTCATACCAAAAAAAAATGTAAACAAGGCAAAGTTTTTTCTGTGGTTCAGTTCAGCCTTTCCAATGGTAAATTCAATTTGGAAGTGAAATGACAAGAAAGAGAGAGCGCCCGTCTACTCACAAGGCTTTTAAACTTGTCAATCCTGCAATATAATCTGGTAGCTCCCCAGTGAGGTTGCAGTTTCTTAGAATCCTATGAACATGACAGTACAGACATTTGATTAGCAGATGACAAGCTTGCAGGCGTAAATATTTTCAAAAGAGAATGATTCTTACAGCGTCTTGATTGCCTTTGAGGAGCTGATGTTTGGAAAGAGAGCTTGGCTTCCATTCAAGTCACTAATTCTCCTGGTTATTGAAATTCATTCACGTGTAAGCCATTATATTAATGAAATCACTGGTGAAGGAAAATGAACATCACACTGACAAGTCAGTTAATCCTCCTAAAGCTGCAATGCTGGGAGGAACTGGTCCCTGCAACCCACTTGCTTGAATTACCCTGTTATCACCGAATTTTGGTCAGCTAAATGAACTGCTCCCTTCCATTAACCAAAAGATAATGTGGATCAGTAAAAGGCTCTCACAATTTGGTCAGATTTGTCCACTTCCCGATGAAATCGGGGATCTTTCCGGTGAACCGGTTATCTCCGAGCCGTCTGTAACAACAAAAGACTGCCATATCCACAGGAATATGTGTACAGTAAAGAAAGAGCAGTTCATTCGCACAAAACAAGGAATTAGAAGCTTACATGTCCTTTAGTGCCGATAAACTTGCAAATGTGGGTGGTATCTCTCCGCTGAAATTATTTGAAGTTAGCAACCTAAAACCAATAGAGACCGAATGTTTCAAGGATCAGAGAGCATGCGTCCCGATGACAGTGTTCCTAATCTCGAAAGATGAAATCAATTAGGAAGGGAATGCGCATATTGGGAAAGAAGATCCCACAGTCTTTCAAGTTTGATCAAGTTGCCCAGATCTGCAGGAAGCTCCCCCGAGAGATGATTAATCTCCAGATTTCTGCGACGACAAACCAAAAAAAAAAAAAAAGGAACCATATTGGAAACAGATACTTTAGTGACTAGAAACGTAAAGTCCAGTGGGAAGAAGAGAGATCAACTCACAAACTGTTGAGCGTAGACAAGTTTCCAATCTCTTTCGGGATGGGACCAGTCAGTCTGTTTCCTAGTAAAGAGCTGCATACAGCACAAACACACACATATAAATCCAATGCTGAGCAGCCGGAGAGGGAGGAGGTTGGGGGTGGTTGGATTACATGCTGACGATACTCTGCAAGGCGCCCCATCCGCTAGGTATAGAACCGTTGAGGTAGTTCCGAGTGAGGTCTCTGCGGAATGAGAGAGAGTGAAATGGCAGACCGAACTGAAGTTCTGAAAGATTTTACTGCCCGTGCTCAATCGAGGTAGTTAGAAGAAATGCCGTAGAGCACAGAACAGAGATCACCAGAGAGACGAGAGAGAGAGAGAGCTTTTTACTTACAGGTTTTGGAGGTAAGGAAGCCTAACGAAATCTTCGGGGAGAGTTCCCGGGAGCGACTGCTCTTTCAGTGATCTGATCATAACATAACATATTAATTTTAAAAAAAAAACTATTTTTTGAAAAAATGGGACAAATTTTAAAAACCCCTGCATGCACTGCACTGCACTGCACCCACCAAAAAAAGGGAAAATGAGAGGAGGCGGGACGGAGGGCAGAGAACAAATTGGAACGCGTGGCCCGATTGGGTGTCTGAGGACTAGTTCAAGGCCCGTTATGGACTCGAGCTGTGCGTGGTCCAGCTGAGTTTATAGAAAGCCCTTAACTAGATAGAGATTTGTATTAGTTTATGTATGTCATTAAGGAAATATCCAGTTATTGAGTTCCGAATTACTCCAGTTTTACTTAATTTTTCAAAAAAAAAAAAACAAATGTAATATTTTTATGTGGAGCTGCATTTATGAATTGTGTGTGTGTGTATATATATATATATATAGGGAGAGAGAGAGAGAGACCGTCTCTGGAAGTAAGCTGGCAAGCTAGCTGTAAAAGTCATAGAGGTCAGCCCCCAACTAGGCGGATGACGCGGCATTGGACAGATGAATTATTATTATTATTTAAGAATAGGAATAGGATGCGGACGGAGTTAGCAAGTTGCTATTTCTTATCGGGACTACCCACCCAGTACAGGTAATAGTACTGCTACTTGTAGTAAGCGACAAACTCCTCATTTCAATTCTGTCGGCCTCCTTCCCTGAATTCAATGTTCTGTCTGCTTAGATATCTGATTAAGCTTCAATGCCGCCCGCACCAAAAGTCAGAAGTCCATCCATAGATTTAATGCATCACAGCTAAGATATTTTTGGAGGGATACAAACACGTACTTAAGATTTTATCATGTACCAGTTAAATTAACCCTAAGCTTTTTTTTTTTTTAAAGAAAACTGGAAGTGAGAAATACCTATTTATTGAGTCAGGTCACAGATACAAAAATCAAACGGAATTAATATATATGAAATTTGCTCAATGTATAGCTAACTTTGTTAAACCCTTGAAATTAATTAGAACACTTGAACGAATTCTCCAACTCCAACTACACACATGTACTTTCTTCTTCTTCTTTTTTTCCCCTTTCCCTTCTTTTTCAACCCGGAACCGCATGGGCAAGAGTTGAGATTCTTTCTTTTGTTTTTGGGTAGGAAGCTGCAATGGGTGATGATATAATGCAACAGCGCACACCTTTCTTTGCCTTTTGCGCATATGATTATTTATTAACTGAATAATTGAAATACATATATATCCCCTAGTCTCAAACTCGAGTTCGCATATAGCAGCTAGCTAGATGTATATCACATAGAGCTCTATATGGGGGAGGGAAGAAGCATACGTACATGTCAGTGACGTGGCAGACACTGTCGTTCGAGATCGTGCAGTTGCAGGTCACGGCATTGCTTTCATTGGAACTTCCCCAACTGCACGGATCCACCTTGAAATCCCAGTCCTTATTCAGTGTCTTGGCTATATCCATCAGTGCGCTCACTGTATATATGTAACAACCCAAACAACAAGAAGAAGAAGAAAGAGGACCCCGAACATTGACAAGTCATCTCATCAGATTGTATTGAATCTTTTCACCGACAAGAATATTAATATTTGAAGAGCTTGAAGGAGGAGCCAACCTTCATCTTGTGGAAGTTGAGCGGCTACAGGGGCAGCCAACGCCACGAGGGACAGGAGAAAGATGGTGGAGGGGATTAGAGAGCAACAAGCCATCCGGAGCTCAGCAGCAGAGTTAAGAGAGCTTCTCTCTGGCCTGCCTGAGGATTCAAACACAAAAGGAACGGGATACCTCTCTCTCTTCCCCCCTCTGTGTATGAGTTTTCTATATATAAGCAAGAGGGGCTAGTGTGACAAGCCCTTACCAGTGGCTATATTAGGCCCACAACCTGTACACTAGTGGGCCATATGACAAGCCATATTAGTCCGTCGTCTTTTACTTTTCTTATATGCAAAAGGGGAACAATGTTTAGAACGTGAAGGGAAGCACGGCCATAGCCGAGGAAGTAGACTTACTTGGCCATCGATTGAAGGTTATGGAATGAGATAAGAAGCTTCTCTTGACTCTTCCGCACGTACTGGCATGCAGTGATGAATTTCGGAGAGGCGCGGGGGCGATTGCCCCTGAATTCGAGAAATTCCATGAGATTTTAAATAAATTTTATTTGATTTTATCTCATTTTTATTGAACAATACATAATTCACCCCCTAAATTTTTCACTTTAATTTCCTATAGAGTTTCGTCTCCTATATAAATTTCTAGATCTGTCCCTCTCGCATGGACTTTTAAATACATAGTAATGAATTCTTCCTTCGACCTCCCACCCACCATCGCGCGCCGCCGCCGCCCCCCCTTTTCTTGCTGAGTTATGACCATATATATACTACCAATAATACTGGTGGCCTGCCCTGGCCCACCCACTTTAATTCTGTTGGACAAGAAATATATCATCAATCAACAAAATCAAACAATGATCAGTGTATACAGTTGATTTTAGGCAACCGTGTATAGTTTAGTTTAGTGAACACACGGATCGATTTGATTACCTCAACTCCACTTCCTTCTTTCATCATAACTGTTGTGGCCTTAATCCTGATTCTCCCAATAATCCCTGTCAAGCAACATCGGGCAGAGATCATTACCAAAAGCCGATGGCCCGATCCACTGAGCATCAATTGACATGGTGTGAACTCACTTAACATGATCACTCTTCTCGCTCACCTCCTCTTCCCCCTCTTCGATGCCCCTGAGGAGCTTCCACATTGCCTCCAGCTTTTTATTGTCGTATGACACCATGTTTTCTGGAATCGAAGCCAGGACATTAGCCTTCCCTTCAAGCATACTCACCAACGCAGACATGGAAGGCCTCACTGAAGGGGAGACATGGGTGCATAGAAGAGCTGGTGGATCATCCCCATCGCCTCCTCCTTGTTCAAGTCGACGCCCAGCCTCGGGTCAGTCAGCTCCATCAGATTCCCTCTCTCTTTCAGAACATGCGCCTGCATTACATTACGAGAGAGAGCAGTGCAACCCTGCTGTCAAGCATACCACTTCCTAGCAACTACTAATGTTTCAACAGGCTGGCTCTAATGCGGATCTGAATAGGATTAATTAGAGATAGTTGACGGAAGCGAGAGATGAGCACTTCAAAGTTTGAAGGGTTAATATTATTGCATTACCCAATCAAGAAGGTAGAACGATTCCTGTTTCGGCCAATAACTTGTGTTGTTCTGACCGCTGACAATCTCCAAGGCAACAATTCTGAAACTATAAACGTCTGCCTTGTCAGTTAGGTAACCCCGCGTTGCATATTCCGGTGCCATATACCCACTAAAAAATCATCACATTTAACAATCAAAGAAGGGTGAATGAGAAGCATTTGTGCAATAGTCCGACAGACACAGAAATTCTCCTCAACATCCTTAAAATTCATCTCTAAAAGAAAATAAAGATGTTGAAGATGACAGACAAACTTGAAGAGGAGTAAAAGTAGCCAACAGTGTCCAAGCCAAAAAAGGAGAACTCTTGAAAAGAAGATGACTCACAAAGTTCCTGCGATCCTTATGCTTATGTGATTGTTATCCTCCTCATCAAGTTTCGCAAGACCAAAATCTGAAATTTTTGGGTCGAGATTTTTATCAAGTAGTGCGTTGGGGGCTTTTATGTCTCTGTGTACAATCTTCAGCCTTGACTCTTCATGAAGATAAGCTAAACCCCTCGCTAAGCCCACGCATATCTTGTGCTGTGTCTTCCGGTCTAAGTGCAATTGAAGTTCCCCCGGTCCCATAAGCCGACGTATCAGCAAAATTCCAGGTTTCATTCATCAATGCACCAAAAGAAATACATGAAGCTTGTAGAGTAATCGGAGCATACCAAACAAAGCATGAGCAAGACTGTTGTTTTCCATGTATTCATACACCAGCAGGAGCTCATTTCCTTCGACACAACATCCATAAAGCCTCACTAGATGAGGGTGCTGAAGGACGGAGATCATTCCTATCTCATTCACAAACTCACGATTCCCTTGATTCGATTTGGCAGAGAGCTGCTTTACTGCAATTGTGGTGCCATCTGACAGTAGCCCCTGTCGCAGGAGATTCATGGTCAGATGTATAACGCTCTTGATATAAACCAGCTTCCAATTAAAAAAGCATACGGAACCGAAACTGCCTTCCCCGATCTTATTTTCAGGACTAAAGTTATCAGTGACAGCTTTAATCTGCCTTTAAGTAAAGGAGCCAATTTGCAAATCTAGACCCTTCAAATCTGCATGAAAACAATAGTTAGAACTTTTACCCACGTAAAAGTAAAGTTTTTTTTTGTTCTTTTAAACTTTCAAACGTGGGAAAGTTACAATTTGAGCTATGAATATCCACCATTTGGACAAAGATATGTTACTTATTGTATAATAAATTTGTCGGTCAAGGTTCAATTTGGATTGAGTTTCCATACTAAAATATGGTTCAGGAGTGTATATAGTTCTTCTAATGATAGTTGTCATTAGAGCAATGTCATTCGGCGCAGGTAGATGAATTGCTTCTCTCAACAGGAGATGTGCAACACTGCAACCCACGTAAGTTTGAGAATACCTTGTTCTATTGCATCTTTTTGCCTCAAACACCTTCTCCACCAAAGTATCCCCACAATCAGGAAGACAACGAATGCCACCGATACCACGATTCCAGCCGCTGCCCCTGCAGCTATATCCCTTGGAGGCTTGTAGTCTGCATGATACACAGCGATTGCCGATATCAGAGGACCATAAACTCCTCCATTCGGGACAGCAGTGGTCCCCTTCCCAGCCCAGTAAAAGCGTATTTCAATAGTGCCATCAGTCACATAAGCAGTTAAATTTTGTATTGTAGCCTTCCCAACTCCACCTGCAGCATTTGCAATATTGAAATCTGGCAGAACCAGTTCCCCCTAAAATAAAAAATCCATTCGACTCAGTGAGTTCAATTTCTATTCTATTAAAGCAAGTTGAATGATCCCCTTACTTCCCTAAAACTTTTTCCCATATTCAAAGAGCTCTGAACATGGAAAATAACTAACTGAAAAAGCTGGAGAATGCAAAACTACCTGAAGAAACACACTGAAGATGCGCCTTCCAAGGCTGCTATAACTTTCATCATCGTGAACATAATCTCAGCAAAATGAAGTCGTACTATGTATCTTCCGTTCCTCAGACAATATGCCTTCCTAGTACAGTTCTAGTTCTGGATTGACCAACAATAGTGTAGAGCTATTTGATGCAATATAAGAATCTGAGCTGGAACCATCATCCCTTAAGTCGCCAGTACTACTATAACCCAGGAGTTTTCAGTATGTTGGAAGAACATGGCATCTGATCCTGGAGAGTTATCACCCATGTAAGTGGCAGAGTCAACTCCCACTGGTTCTCCCCCGCAATTTATGTAGAGATTGTAACGTTCTAGAGTAAATTAAAACAAGTACGAGTAAGTCTAAAATACAGAAGTCGTGCTATTTTTATTTCATTCTTATTTGATCTCTCTCTTTTTTTGGAAGTATGGTGTTTTGTATTGCATTCAATACTTTAGATCTTTACATCAAAAATAGGAGAGCTGTAGGTCAAGGAGTTAAAAGAAGAGTCTCAACTCTCAACTTTACTGCTACATTGGAGTTAGAAACCCTATGTTATAGTCTTGGGACCAACAAAAGCCGAGATCTAACTTTGTCAACTATATTATCTAGTAACTTCGGGGGGGTCTTCCATGTTCCTCTGAATAGAGGAGCATTGCGTTCCTCCCAAATCAAATAAATGTCACCATTCAGTAACTATGAGAGGGGGGAGTTCAGTAAATTCAGGTACCAATGTCACCATTCACCTGATGGAAATTGCATCTTGTGAGACCATCTCAAAATCTAATATTACTAACAAATTTATCACAGAAGTGATAAATGTCTATGCAAATGGGCTTGCACTGAAATGAATGGAAAAAGTTATGGAGGAACCAGCTCGCATTTTCTAAATGAAATGTTCTAGCGAACAAACAAGTCACTTATTTTTTGTTTAATGCGCATATTGGGAAAGAAGATCTCTCAGTCTTTCAAGTTTGGTCAAGTTGCCCAGATCTGCAGGGAGCTCCCCCGTGAGATGATTAAACTCCAGAAATCTGCACCGAGAAACAAAATTTAAAAAAAAAAAAGGAACTATACTGGAAACAGATACTTAATTGACTAGAAACGTAAAGTCCAGTGGGAAGAAGAGAGATCAACTCACAAACTCTTGAGCATAGACAACTTTCCAATCTCTTTCGGGATGCGACCAGTCAATCTGTTTCCGAATAAAGAGCTGCACACAGCACAAACATACACATAAATCCAAGTACGAAAAATACAATGCTGAGCACCCAGAGAGGGAGGTTGGATTACATGTTGACGATATTCTGCAAGCCGCCCCATCGAGGGGGGATAGACCCGTTGAGGCAGTTCTGAGGGAGGTCTCTGCGAAATGGGATAGAGTGAAATGACAGACTGAACTGAGAGATTACTGCTCGTGCTCAATCGAGGTAGTTAGAAGAAATGCCGTAGAGAACAGAACATAGATCACCGAGGGACGAGAACGAGAAAGCTTTGTCCTTACAGGTTTGGAGGTAAGGGAGCCTAACGAAGCTTCGGGGAGAGTCCCCGGGAGCGACTGGAACTTCAGAGATCTGATGATACATAACATATTCATTAAAAAAATATTATTTAAAAAAAAGGGATAAATTTTAAACACCACCTGCACCCACCGAGGAGGACGAACAAATTGGTACAACGTTAGAAATAAAATTTTCGTTTTGTTTGATAATCCAAGCGAGCCATTGAGGATCGGAGTTGTGCGTGGTCCAGCTAATAAGAGGAAGGTCCTTTTGGTCTCTTCCTATTTCAGGTGATTGTTCATGGAATTAGAGGAAGATTTTACAGTTATGGGATCTCATTCGACTTTTTCCAGCTTATCATACTCTTCCCATGATAGCTGAGGACACTTTGATATGGTTACCTTCTAAAAAATGTACTTTCACTATTAGAAGTGCTTGGGATCAATTTCGACTCAAGAGTGCTAAGGTTCAGTGGTGCAGAATGGTATGGTTTTTAGGCCATATTCCTCGAGTCTCATTTGTATGCTAACTTATCTGACTCAACATATTGCCTACTAAAGACAGATCGAAACAGTGGCAAATATCTATAGAATCTGACAATTGCGACTTCTATTATTTGGAGCAAGAGTCCCGCGATCATCTCTTCTTCAACTGTCCGATTACTGGAGTTGTCTACAGACATTTATTACATAAAGTAGGTAAACTGGATGACTGAGTTAACCTGGTTGCTATCACACAAGGGCAGGTCTTTGGATACTACCATCCTCAAGTTATTTTGGACTCAATATATGTACGTGGTTTGGTTTGAGCACAATTCTTGAGTACATCATACTTCGCAGCTGTCGATTGACACTATGGTACATAGTATTTTTGAGATGGTGCAAATGAAACTTATTTCATTGCCTAACATTATATTTAAGATTCACTTTTTACAGCAGATTACCTTTTTAGGCATTACCTGTACATAAACAGTTCTGACTAGTTGTAAATTTTAAATATATAAATGTATTACACCTTCTAAAAAAAGAAAGCCCTTACTACAATTTTACTTACTTTTTCAAAAAAAAAATACAAATAATAATGTTTTGATGGGGAGCGACATTTATAAATTGAAGATAAAACTCTCTATATATAGGGCTCATTGGGATAGATGTGGATGAACTATAACCCCCTAGAAATGTATACGAAGTTTTCTCCTCGTACGGCTCGAGAAATTGAAAGTTAGATCTATGTATAGAATTATAATGTTAAATAGATCCATAACATCATCAAATCAATTAGAGGATTATTTAATCCTTTTATATATATATATATATATATATATATATAGGTATGTAGAGAGAGGGAGAGCAACCACATATGACGTGATCGCCTTATGGGCCGACAATCCACGAGGGGTTCATATGTACGACTAGACGAGAGGGCCCAGTCATGTCATGTCTTGGCCCACCGATAGGAGAAAGTCTTTTATGTATGGGTATTATCATATGATGGTATTTATATGGTGATATATGTTAATTAAAATTAATTACTTTTTAGATTATTTTTTATTTTAGATTTTATTGAAAAAAGAAAAATAATTGATTTTAATTAACTGTAGCATAAAAAGATGAATGACATGGCATTGGACAGGTCAAGTGAATTATTATTATTATTATTATTATTATTATTATTATTATTATTATTATTATTTAAGAAGAGGAATAGGATCAGGATGGGGCGGGGGGTTTGCTATTACTTGAGGGGACCACGCAGCCAGCAGTACAAACAATCAGTAGTAGATTCTCCTGCTCTACTTGGATTAATTCAATGGATATCTCATTTGGGGGTTCAATGCCGACGAGAAAAGTCCAGTCCCATCCATCGGATTAGATTTAATGCATCCCTAGTACTACTACAGAGATAGGATATTTTTCTGGATGGATACGAACAATAATCAAACATGTACCTGCCTCTCATTAGATTAATTTCCAAAAAGAATATTGAAAAATAAAAAGGTTGCGGATTCGTGGATTTCCGGGAATCGGCACCGACAAGGAGGGTTTGATCACGGATAACAATGGCTCTAATGACATTTTGGAATCAGAGAACTTTGGTGGTATTCATCTTCATGGTAATATAATAATTTGAGTTTTCATTCAATATTATCGGTCTCTTTCATTCACTTTATAAAAATTAAAAATACATAAATGAAACCGGAAATATTTTTCACATTTACTTATAAAATATATAATGGAATGAAAAGTTACATCGACAATTATATTTTAGATAGAAATAGGAAAGCATGTAGAAGAACCTTTTTTTTTTTTTGGCCACTGGCATGCCACTTTTGAAAATAATTTCATTAAATTAGTTTATTTGAAAGGTTAGATGATAGGGATGATAAGGATTAGTTCTTACAATTTATAATATTATTGTTGCGGTCCCTTACTCTCATTAATCAGTCACCATGTTGTGAGAATTTGTCTTTGTGGACTTTCATTTTGTCATGCATAAATTGTTTCTTTCAACATGCAAATTAATTATGTAGAAAATTGGGACATGTACAGAGAAGTAGAATGCATGTGAAAATCTTATACAGCGTATGTATAAATATATTAAAAAAATTGAGGTGATATTAAATATTATTATATATTTATATATGTGCTACGACGTTGTTTTGTATATATGCCAATGTATTCAATGAATGGGCTGATTACATTTGCTAATTTAATTTGGTACGGGTAATGTTTTACTATAATTCTTGGAGAATTATTATTGAACTGGTGGTAGTCTCTAATGTTCGCTGATGTCAGTCCCTGTGCGTGTATATCTTAATTCACGTTGGATTGGATGCAGCAATGCCAAATCAACTCCTCTTTTTTGAATTAAATTTTTATTTATTAGAGTTATTAAAATCATAGAGATATGTTAGGAAGGGGATATTTTTATTGTGCATTTTTGTAACCATATTTATAATAATCATTTTATTTCAATGTGGTTATGAGTGACTGTGAGTTGAAGGTATTTTCAATAAATGTAAAATAAATTGGAGTTGAAGGAAATACTAGTGGAATGGCCCTAGAGACAATAATATGAGAATAGAGGAAACCAGCCATCAACAAGTAAGTCTTCTATCGATGTGTTTCTCTGGATTAGGAATCGACCAATGAATTATTTGAGTAATGAATATCAAGCAATTAAGATTTCAGTCGACGAGAAGAAACATTCGAGTTATGTATCCGTACTCTACTAAATGATTATAATTGAGACAAATTCTTAATGTGTTGTATGGAATTAATATATTATATTCTATAGCATGTATATGAGACATGTTAATAATCAATACTAATCAAATTTATAAGTGAGAATTATGTGATTTATGACGTATGCACTTGTGCACTGTTAACTTCATGTGTCATTATCTCGAGTATTTCTTATATTGAGTACTGAGTTAAGAAAAGAGAATTCATAATCATATGGGAGTGTAAATTGAAAGTTGAGGCGACAACTCACACATGTATCACCGGAATCATATATGAAACGAGTTTGAAATAATTATTGAAGTGTGTCGTGTGGATATATTGTACTAGTCAATTTTTATCCAATGCGAATATTAGTATTTGAGTGAAGTTGCTTTTCTAATTCAATTGGAGCAAATGCATGAGAATGCTTGTGAATATCAAAGAGGATGATGAAGGACATACTCACTCGAGAAGTAAGAGTATACGTCAAATTTTCTTGTGTGAAAAGGTACATACAAAGTGAGAAACTTTTATGAAAAGGTAAGAGCTAAATATTTTGGTAAGTGCCACAAATATGAGCCTAGTAAGACAAGCATATAATTATGAAAAGAATGGTGAAGAAAATGTGTGATACCCTATTTGATATATGCTTGTTAATTCTCCAACAATGAGATGAGTTATAAAACTTGTATGATATGAGACTGTTACGGGATTAATTGAAGTGAATCCTACCCTATTTACTGTGATGCCATTTAAGAGGAATTGACCCATTAAGGGGAAATCATGTTTTGATGGTTCAAGGGCTCTTCGCTATGGATTGTGTTAGAAATGTAATACGTATTTATATTTTCAATGCATTATTTAAATATGTGAGAAACAGTGGGGGTAATTATCAAAGTCATGTATCTGATTCAATGTACTTCATTTCCACAATAAGAAATTCATGATATTTATCCTTAACGATCTCGTAGTCTTTTAGAGGTGGAGTAATAAAATGGTTGTAGAGACCGCTGATGAGATTGTCTATGCAAGTATGGAGGTAAGTGGCTACCTTCTATGTATTATCGGTAAAATTTTATAGTACTTGTTAAACTGAGATAGTGCAAGACTATTACGAAATTGGCGTTGCTATAGTGAGTTCCACACAAAAGACGTAGGCCAGTTGCGATTGTTCCTAGGTATTGAAGTTGCAAGAGCAAAATCAGGTATTTTTCTATCACAAAGGAAGCATGTTCTTCATTTGTTGGCTGAAACAGGAATGTTATGATCAAAACCTGCTAATACTCTAATGGATCCTAATATTAAGCTTGTAGCTGATCAAGGAGAACTGTTAGATGATCCTGGAATGTACAAGAGGTTAGTTGGGAAGTTAAATTATTTAACAGTTACTCGACCTGATCGTTGTTTTGCCACTAGCACAGTCAGTCAATTTTTAGATTTACCACGGACAAGTCACTGGGAAGCTATTCTACGTATTCTATGATATCTTAAGAATGCTCCTAGTAGAAGCCTATTATATCGAAATCATGGTCATACTCTCATAAAAGGTTTTACTTATTCGGATTGGGCTGACTCTTCTTTGAATAGGAGGTTAACTATAGGATATTGTATTTTTGTTCGTGGTAATATGGTTTATTGGAAAAGTAAGAAGCAATTTGTAGTGGCTAGATCTAGTGCGGAGTTTGAATATAGAGCTATGACTCATACTACTTGTGAATTGGTATGGTTGAAGAGTATGTTACAGGAGTTTGGTGTTAAACATTCACAGCCTATGGAGTTGATGTGTGATAATAAAGCAATCATGTATATTGCATCAAATCCAGTATTTCACGAGAGAACAAAGTACATCGAAGTTGATTGCCACTTCATTCGTGAGAAGATTGCAGAGAATATAATAAAGACCAGTCATGTGGCATCTGAAAATCAGCTGGCCAATCTATTCATGAAGTCTTTTGGGTGTAGTCCTATTGATTATATTTGTAACGAGTTGGAAGCCTATGATATTTATGCTTCAGCTCGAGGGGAGCATTAGAAACCTTTTTATTATGTTCTAGGGGTATTATTGTCTTTTTAGTTTAGTGGGTAAATTGAATTAGGATTCAACAACGTTAAATAGTTTTCAAATTCAATATACACTACAACAAATATAGAAATTACCGTCCCAAAAGTTTCATCCACACGTGGACGGTATAATTTTTGTTTACTTTGTGTCTGATTTTAGACAATAAAAACATATCTTCTTTCAATGACAATTTCATCAAATTTGTAAGGAAAAACTTGGACGAAACAATTCTTTATTTAAAATATCATCCATTGTAATGCAACAATTTGTGGACGAGAGATGCTGTGGTTTTTTTGGACCGTGCATGGACAATAACTGATGAAATTTTCATTCAAAATGTGATACAATTCATCCATACTCCAATTTCGTTAATTTGATGGCACGAAAAATTTCGTTTTACCAAATTTTATTAAGATTTAGGCTTTACAATATTTAATTTATTCGGGAGATTTGATTTATTTTACAAATTGAAGAAAATCCTAGTACTTGAGAAGTAGCTTTATTAGTTCGTTCCGAGTTTTCACTGATACTTAGGACATAAATATTTTGTTAATATCACATTTGAAAATGATATGTATATACATAAGATGTGATATATATTACTTTATTTATTACTTTTA
This sequence comes from Lagerstroemia speciosa, assembly GCA_037672795.1. Lineage (NCBI taxonomy): Eukaryota > Viridiplantae > Streptophyta > Magnoliopsida > Myrtales > Lythraceae > Lagerstroemia > Lagerstroemia speciosa. Next base: position 7,777,809 of record CM075310.1, read on the forward strand.
ATGAAAAAAAAATTACTTTGGTCTCACTTTAAAAATTCCTAAAATACCCTTTACATGTGAATTTTTAACCACAAATGAGGGTGAAATTATAAAATCATTCTTTATACCACTTAGAGTTATTATTATTCTATATAATATTCTTTTTTTATTATATTTTATTTATTCATTGGAGAGGACTATCAAGTTAAACTGTATTTTCCTTAAAACGTATATGAAAATGAATTCTCGGCTTAATGGTTAGTGTGTCCCACTTATCATGTTCACAGAGGCTGCTTTGAATTTGATTTGAATTGTAGATGACGTTTTGATAGTTGGAGACATTAAATACACACACACACACACACTCTTCAACAACTGTACTTGGGAAAAACATGCAATGCAAGGATCAAAACTCAATTCCGGTGTTGATCTGAGCAGAGAAGGACTCCTCGTAGCAAAATTCCGCACTACCACAAGCTTCGATCCCTGGAAAACACACGTGACGTCCAAAAGGTCATATTGCCACTCACTCTATTTACATTATAGACGTCCAAATCGGAGTCCCCGCACCACACCTTTGAGACGGCATTATTTCCTGAAATACGCTCGAAAGCAAGCAACCCCGCTCGGTTACGATTTGGGCCGGAATTGTCCCAGTGATTGGGCCTCAATTGGCAACTAGCTAGTGCAGTGGAGGCCCATCTACTCCCCAGCTCCCGGTTCTCTATCTTTCCAAACCCAAACAACCCCCGTCTTGTCTTGCTTATGCGATTAGCTTTCCCTCCTCCATCTCTGCCGGTTCGCGTCTCGTATATCAACAAGTCATCGATCCCCAAAAAGCTTCTTACGACTTCCGAGGAAGGATAGGGTTCAGTTGAAATTTCAGATCTTCTGCTCGGTAATTGCGGTGATCAGCCTTGATCAATAAGAAGGGACAAAGCGTTTCTCGAGAATTCGGATAAGGCCCCCGATCCTCCCTCTATCAATGGAGGGGCCCCCGTCGTACCCTGGAATCGACCTGCGTGATTACCAGACTGGCCTCCTCCATCAGCAGGTAACTCCCAACCTTTATATGAAGTTTAGGAATTCAGGATTCTGTTAGCTTGCTCTTCTCTAGGTCTTACGGAGATTCTGATTGACGGGATTATTGAAAAATAGAAATATAATTGCTTAGGCAATGCCTGGGAGCTGGTTATGATTGATTCGGTTGAATTTCTGGGTTTTAGAATTGGTTGATATGTGCATATGAGAGGACTAGCACGGATTTCATTCGTTTGAAAAGCTTACATGCAGAATCTGCTTTTCTTCTGCAATATCGGATTCAGTTCTCTAACAGAAATTGCCCCTTCTTGGTTTCATGCATTCTACTCATCCGTTAAAAAAACATGTTTTTTGACTCTAAACTCCTTCAAATTTAACCAAAAAAATAATGCAAGCTACTTTGGTAACTCTCTTTACAACACTAACGCTGTACTTAACTGATAATTTGCGAGGACTAGATAGTGATGATGGTTAACGAGCCAATTTGATTTTTCACTTTCTTGACTCTAGTGTTCCATAGGGCAAGAGGAAAGCGGAACTGTTGTTCAGAACGAAAAGATGCGGCAGGGAAGTCATGAGAATGAAGGACATGAAGACACTGTTGTGAATAAAAACGAAGATGCCACTGTTGGCCATCAGAAACTGGGCAAATATTTCTACTATGACACTCCACATTCTGAAGAAACAGGGATTTGGATACCAGTTTCTGTTCCACCAATGTCAGGCAGTGGGCACGAAGGATGGGACCGAGGTCTGTCCTTGAATGGGGGCTATTTGCCCGATGGAGACATGGGTTGGGACCAATTCTTCGGAGAGAACAGGGAGCTGACCATGTGGGACGTGGTGATAGAGATGCTAGTTGCTGCAAGAGGGAAAATGAGCGCTATCACTTCAGGAAATGTTCACAGGTATGGAATTTCGTGGGTATCAAGTCATCTTCTCGAGCAAGCTTGGAAAGAGATGGCCCAAACTCTGACAGAAGCCAACTTCAGTAACATAAAGGAAATTCTCGAGGCAGAGCCCCCGAGGTGGTTACCTGACAGTTCTGCCTCCTCTTGCATGCTGTGCAATGTTCGCTTTCACCCCATTATGTGCTCTAGACACCACTGTCGATTCTGTGGGGGAATATTCTGTAACTGTTGCTCCAGAGGAAGGAGCCTACTGCCCCCAAAGTTCCACAAGAGTAACCCCGAGCGGGTCTGTGATGTATGCTGTGTGAGGCTTGAGTCAGTGCAGTCTTACTTGATGGACCAAGTGAGTCGAGCTGCACAGTTGCCTACTCAAGATCTGACAGATCTCAGTACCTTGAGATCCTGGCTGAATTTCCCATGGGGCCAATCCATGGAGTATGAGATATATAAGGCTGCAAATATTGTCAAGTGTTATATGAAGGTAACCTCTTTTTCGATTGATTTGTACTTGAACCATTATCAGCGCTCATTCCAGAATGTGGTATAGAATATTGTTTCTGTTTGTAAGTTCTGTACCAACACTATATGCTTCCTAGAACCATCTTCCTGTCATATTTCGAAACAGCATTTCCTACTATTAATGAATCTGAATTTGAATTGGCAATTATATGGAGGCCTCTTTTTGGTAACAAAGACTCATTGCTGGGCAATTAGGGAGGATTAATTATACCCTTGGATCATCTGCTTGGAACTTTCTTCATATTTCTTTGTTTAATATACTAGTTCATTGTTTGGTGAATAAAAAGTTGGTTGCTCTTATTTAGGTTTGCTCTGGAACTCCAGAGAAGTCCATCCCAGATTCTATTCTCAGAAATGCAAAAGGATTGGCAATCTTCACCGTGGCAAAAGTGGGAGCGATGGTGACATACAATGTCGGGACAGGAATAGTTGTTGCTCACCGGCAAGATGGTTCCTGGTCCCCACCTTCTGCTTTTTCATCATTTGGAATTGGTTGGGGAGCACAGGTGATGGAACATTCTCAAGTCTGACTCCATGATTAGCATAATGTCGTGCGAAAAGCATGCACGTTTCTAACTGACACCAGTGCCATGGAACAGGTTGGAGGGGAACTAACAGATTTCATTATAGTGTTAAGAACAACTAGTGCTGTGAGGACGTTTAGTGGAAATGGGCACCTCTCAGTTGGAGGAGGGCTGAGTGCAGCTGCTGCAAACTTTGGCCGTGCTGCTGAAGCTGGGATACGTGCTGGGGATGGTGGTTATGCTGCATGCTACACATATAGTTGCAGCAAAGGTGATTTTTTTCCCCCCGTCTTGAATAATTTCCTACTCCCAATAACGTTCCTCAAGGGTTGTGTTGCTCTTGCAACAGTTACAACCAGGGCAGAGCAGACAATTATCTGATGTGCCTGCTGTCCTTGATATTCTTGTTGAATGTTTCACAGATTGCAAGTTTGTTTTTTTGTTTTTTTCCCCCCTTGATGAGGCCCTATAAAATTCAGATGAGTTATGATTGGCATTCCAGGTGCATTTGTGGGTTGCTCCCTGGAGGGTAGTCTGGTGATGACAAGGGCCCAAGAAAATGCTAGGTTTTATGGCAACTCTTCCATCACTGCATCGGAAATTCTTCTCGGTTCAATGCCCGGGCCTCCTGCTGCTTCAATGCTTTATCATGCTCTCTCGTGTCTATACGAGAAAGTGGAGAGATGATGCTGGCGTCGAGAAGTCGTCATCATCAAACTACCGTTGAGATAGCATGGTTCCACCTCTAGATTCGGTCACTCACTCTTTACTAAATGTAAATCTCTCTATTCATGGTCCTCTCAAGTCGCTGCCACTGATTGTATAGCGACCCAATAAATGTTTATGTACATATATTACTCACACTAGAGCTTTTGCCCTCAATTTGTCAATGGTACTGATAATTGGTCTTTGTAAATGATGGAACGAGTCACTTTAAATTATTTATGAGAAGTTTCAGTTGGTGTTTGGTGATTATTACGGTGATGGCTCTTTTGTTTCAAGCTTCAACAGATCATCATTTAAAATCTCAATCGATCATCTGTAATCCGCATAACAGCAGCTTACCTGGATAAATTTGGCATGACCTAAGACCTTGCCTTTTTCTTTTCTCACCGTCCAACTTCTATGGGCAAAGTATAATTTTTCAGTGGATGACATGGATCTACAAGGTCTGCAAGTACTTGAATTATCCTGTTTGTCCTATCCATCCAGTCAAGGACAGTCTAGATTGAGCAAGTGACGTCCGTTGGATCGATTTTTAGGGTGGACCTGACCCTAGATCATCACATTCTCGGTCCTGGAGATTCTCTCGTTCCCTCTTGTCATCTATTGCCATGACCGTCGCAGGTACCTTTGAACGCTTGGACAATTTGCAGAAATACCCTGGAAGGGGTGCTATATAGGGAACTCAACTGGATTTGCAATCCAGAGATTATATCCTGATTTGAATACAGCAACAGCAAGTTCATGTTGTCTTTGCTAAGCTTTAAAAGGTTGGTAAGGTCCAAACAGAGAAAAGAAAACCCACGAAAATATTAGTTCTTCAAAATGAGCTTCAATCAATGAATCTTCGAGTTATCCGTGAACCAAGAAATGCATTATTTCTTCTTTATGAGACAATTTATGCTCAGACAGTTCAGATCAGTGCTCTCTCTCCATTGTTCCGGGTTACATGAGAAACTCAGGGAAAACACGTGCTCCAGAATGTGAAATGGAAGTTGACTGCAGCAGCCCATGAATGATGTGCTGTGCTGTGCCGTGCTGTTCACGATTTATAGTCAATCTTGCGCAAAAGGTCCAGCATTCCCAGCTCCAACTCTATCTAATCAAGTTTGCAGGCTCACTCAGAACGTATTTGGGTAGTTCGTATCTTGCACCTGCAAGAACTTTGTGTAAGGCATAACGAGCAGCACAGAAGAAATCCAAGTCACAGTAGTCAGAATGTAAGGATTGATTACCTCTTTCATCGTAGCAGACTGTCAAATCAGCATTTTCGACAATGACTCCTGAACCATCAATAATCGCTTGTGCATGGCCGAGATTACCAATTTCTGCGGCAGCTCGAAGTGCATCCCAGATCTCTATCACCCGAGAATGTGATATCCAGAATCGTCCATGTAGGAAATATTAATGTAATGTGAGGAGATCTGTAGGTTCTTCGCATAATCTTTCCTTTTTTTGTTGGGGGTTTTATGCATTCAATTGAGCTTGAATATCCCACTCCAAATTGTTAATTACGATCACAAATTTCGTGTTGTTTCAAGCAAAAGAAGAGGAAGTTTGTTTTGAAATTTCACGCGCACAATATGCAAATGAACAACGTGGCCAACAGCTTCTGAAAGCGACAGAAGGATTACCTCTATTGCCACCATAGTGAGGAGCAGTGTCCCAGAATTCTTCACGCATCTGCTCAAGTTGAGCCCTTGTTATTGCCTCGGAATGATTCCAGCGTTTTGGTTTCCGAATCCTTTTCCTTGTCCCTGTCAGCAGATTGATTCCCCTAAAGTTATCGTATGTCAGAAGTCGGCAGTTTTATAAGTCAGATAGGAGATCAAATGAGATAGAATCCCGACTTCAACGGCCTTAACCGGAGGATTTTGCTCACACATTCACAATGGAGAAACCTACAACTCCTGCTTATGAACCAAAAAAGAATATTAACAGTGACGAGTCATTGAGCTAAACGGGAAATTTGGAAAGAATGGGAAGACTTTGAAGGATGGCTAGCTATCAAGAGGATACTGGAGAAGTATTTATTGGAGTACAATACAGTTACAATCAGACGCAGATTGATCAACTTCATTCATGGCAAAAGCTTGGATCTCAAGGAAAGTATCTCTAAGCAAAACTTTTGGAAGAACATACTTAATCTGAATGGTCGTTCCTGCAAGAATCAAAAGAATTTGTAAGGAAACTCAAGTTCTGTTCACACTTCGTAGTGGACTGAACAAGAGTTGTCCGCCAGAAATATGGTAGAAAGAAATCTCTCTCTCTCTCTAGAATAGCTAATATATAAAAACTTTGATCCTGTACCGATCTCATACAAATCCCTGGATCTAAGATTATGAACTTGCGGAGGTTAATGCCATAACACATACTGCTGGAAGAGATGAAATAGACAATCAAACAGGGCACGATAAAAGAGAAAGGCGAGGCCATCAGTCGCAGGGTTAAATGTCGAAGTCCGTTCCAACAGGTGAAGCAGAGAAAACTCAAAATCAGCAATTCCTCTCAGAATCTGTGGACGTTCAATCCGATTATCTCCCCGGTGTAACGTATCTTCACCGGGACTCGATACCTGGGGACTGAGCACGCAGTAGATAAAACTGCAAGCAAGAGCGCTGTAGAAAGTGAGAGAGGAGACTGAATGGACTCACCGACTCCATTGGCCTGAGAAGATCCGATGCAGCCCATTCTGGCGGTTTCGCTGAGTCGGCAACTCGTAAGTGATGGTAGAGGGAAGTTAACTGTTGAAGAAATAACTGAAATGCAGACGTCAACTCAATCTGTTGGCACCAAATAAATGGTCAAAGGTAGTCTCTTGTCCACGTCAGTATCCAGTTCCACGTGTGCATGAATGATTGGTCATAGGTCATCGAGCTGGGAACATGTGTCAGGAGCCCTGAAATGACATTTGAGCTCTGGCCGCAGCTCCCGGACCTGCCCCCATCAGAGATCCACCTTCCGCCTGCCCAATCTCTAACTAGGGTTCCATCTTCGACTGGTCTCGGATCTCTAATTTCAATAAATAGGTATTTGTGTATCTGTTGATCAGTCAGGAATTTCAATTACCTATTCGAACTTCGTGATTGCTTGTAGATAGATAGCAAGGTCCGAGTTCTCTCTCCAGACGACAATTGGCATTCCGATGAATTCAAATTTTTTGTTTTCACCATAATTGGTTTTGCTTGGTTTGTTTGTGGATTTTGTTTGGCTACTTGATCCATTGTTTATTCGTTTCTTTTTTGTCCTAGACTTGCCCCGAGGTTGTCGACTTTAGCTCCATGCAGATGATATAATTTTGGAAACTCAGATGAGCGCTTCGGTTGCTGGATACGGCAGGAAAAGGAACAAAAGTTCATTTTATAGCGTTCCTCAGAATTGAATCTTTTCCGGTGAAAGAAGACATAATTTCAGGAAGAGCCAGAGCAAGAAATCATTTTAGTAGATTTTTTTTGGAAAAAAAAAAAGGATTGTCGTATGGTTTTTCGGATGAGGAATATTACACAGACAGAAGGATATGAATTAAAAAGATTTTATGATGCCTAATCAGCAACTTTTGGATATCTGATTTTCTCATAATTGATCAGTTATTTCAGCTGGGACAAGAATAGAAGGAAAGGCTCATGTACATTCAATGTAAATCAGGTTATTTTTATTAACAATCTGATGCGATGGTGTTTTTCCTAGATCCAGAATCCGCCCTTTTGTGGTTATTGAGGTTTCTGACATTTTAAAACATGGGCTGATTTGTTTTAATTTCCATACTGTTCATTAGCTTATGGTAGTTTCGTGTGGACCAGGCGCTAAAGCTATTTTGAAACTGTCTTTCAAGGAAAAAGAAATGTCTCGTGATTACTCTGCATGCTGATGGCTTGTGCAGGCTGTACTGAGATAGCATTAACTGGGCACCATTGGACGTGGATTTAGAGTGCTTGACCTCTTCAGACAATCCCTTTCTTTCCTGCCAGAAGTTCAGAATGCTGATAGGAAAGTCCCTTTCTGTGCGAAGCTCATTTACACCGTAATCTTGCTCTTCATTTTCTTGGTATGTAGTCAGCTTCCCCTCTATGGCATATACTCCACAGCAGGCGCTGACCCGTTCTACTGGATGAGGGTCATTCTTGCTTCTAACCGTGGAATGGTAATGGAGCTTGGTATCACCCCTATTGTCACATCTGGTTTGGTGATGCAACTCCTGGTTGGTTCAAAGATCATTGCAGTGGACAACAATGTCCGTGAGGATCGAGTTCTTCTGTAAGTACTGCATGACGTTGCACTGATGTGGCTCTCAATTGACTATTGCTACTAACTGGTGCCATGATTTCTTGCTCTCTTGCTATAAAAGCTGACTGTAATTCCTCTTCTCCCAGAAATGGAGCACAGAAGTTGCTGGGTATTCTGATAGCTATTGGTGAAGCTGTGGCCTATGCTCTTTCTGGGATGTGTGGCAGCGTTAGCCAGCTTGGAGTTGCAAATGCCATTCTGATTATTATTCAACTGTTCTTTGCTGGAATCATTGTCATATGTTTGGATGAACTACTCCAGAAAGGATACGGTCTGGGCTCTGGAATTTCGCTTTTCATAGCAACAAATATCTGGTGAGTTGTTTCCTCATTTTCACATTGATGCTCTATGTCTATAGGCAGTTGACTTTCTCGAGGTCCAAAGCATCACGTATTGCTGTAAAAGCTATTAAGAACTCTTGCATTAGATAAATTTCTTATCAAAGCATATGGCTCATGAATCATGTGACTAAGCTACTTACACTTGTATTTGTAATTAATTTACAGTGAAAACATCATTTAGAAAGCATTTAGCCCAACTACAATCAATAGTGGATGAGGAGCTGAATTCGAAGGTGCCGTCATCGCTCTTTTCTATCTCCTGATTACCCACACCAACAAGGTCCGTGCTCTTCAGGAGGCATTTTACCGGCAGAATCTACCAAATGTGACGAATCTGCTTGCAACAGTTCTCATCTTCCTAATAGTCATATATTTCCAAGGATTCCTGTTGTTTTGCCTGTGAGGTCAAAGAATGCCCGAGGACAGCAAGGATCCTACCCGATCAAATTGTTCTACACCTCTAACATGCCCATCATCCGGCAATCTGCTCTTGTTTCCAACATCTACTTCATCTCTCAGGTGCGTGATTAAATCATCATTCTAATGGTTTGGTGTCAGTGTTTATGCTCCATGGTTAGTTTGCATCTTATTTATATCTCTGTTGGTGCAGTTGCAATATAGAAAATACAGTGGAAACTTCTTCGTGAACCTCTTGGGTAAATACTCAGCCGGCTAATCTATCCCAGGTGGTGGTATAGCTTATTATATCACTGCTCCATCAAGGTGATTATGGTTTTCCTTTTTGCTCCTCAAACTGCCTTCTGTATATTTGCTTCGCATCTCACTTCACATGCAGCATTTTAGTATTGACGTTTTTGCTGTTTTACTGGCTGCAGCTTAGCTGATATGGTGGCTAATCCATTCCATGCACTTTTCTACCTCGTGTTTATGCTGTCGGCATGTGCTCTATTCTCAAAAACATGGATTGAAGTATCTGAATCTTCTGCAGGAGATGTTGCCTAGCAGCTCAAGGTACAGGAAACTTTTTTGGCTCTCCTCCAGTAAATGTGCCAGCTGATCCATTGTATTTTCTTCAAAGTGGGAATCTGAATTTCTTTGATGATGACAAATTGTCTGTTTGTCTTAATGCACAATTGCTGGGCTATCATTTTAAGTCAAAAATGAATTTACATTTATCGGCACATGAAGATTTGTCAACATTACAGATTTCAGATACAGATAATCAACCTTAGTAGTGCTGTAATGGGAACTAGTACCTGTTAGTTTATCACTTTCACATGGTAAAGGAATACAGACTAGATCATGTTTGTTTGCTGCAATCCTAGAACAGGATCTGCTTGTTTGGCTCTGCTGGGTGAAGTTTCTGTTGATTTCTTTTCCTTGTCTTAGTGATTTACAGGAGCAACAAATGGTGATGCCAGGTCACCGCGAATCAAAAGAGCTTAACCGCTACATTCCCACTGCAGCTGCATTTGGGGGAATGTGCATCGGTGCTTTGACTGTGCTCGCAGATTTCATGGGAGCAATCGGTTCTGGTACAAGAATTCTCCTCGCCGTCACCATTATATATCAGTACTTCGAGACATTTGAGAAGGAGGACAGTGAACTCGGCTTCTTTGGTTTCTAAGCTTTAATGCTTCAGTCTCCGGGCAGTGCTTCTTACTGACCTCTTCCTCAGTTTTGGCAAACCTGAGAGATGTGAGTTTGGTTCTTTGGTTAACTGCCAGAAGCTGGAACTGAAGATGTTAGAGTAGTTCATTCACTCTCGAGAAACGTGGAGATATGGTAGATGTCAAAGATGGTTTTGTTTCTTAAAATGGCCGGGACTTGTTTTCTTCTGTTGTGCACTAGTGGATCCCCTTCTGTATCATTTTCCTGGCCCTCGGTCCTGTAGTCTTCAGATGTTCACGATGCGAACTCTTATAATTGGTTACTGTGATGGTGAGCAAGATTTTTATGGGTAACTGGTAATTTGTTTCCATTTCAACCTCAGTTAAGGATTCTGAGAATTTTAACTCAGTTGTTGGAAAAATGCTCTTTTCTATTCTCTGTATTCTTCCAATTTTATGGGCCGGATACTTATGATGAGATTGAAATTCAATCAATCTCTTTATTCATTTTCACTGCATGGGCCGTGTTTGTTTGGCTGTGCAGGAGTAGAAGCTCAGTCATCTTAACTTGATCCGAGTCTCCCTCGGAACATCCTGAGTACAATGCATGTATGAGGATTTCTTATTTTTATCTCTTCCAACAACTGGTATGTACGAGTCCGAGCTACTGTATATAAGATATAATCCAGACAACCGTATGTCAGATCAAATATATATGGATGCATGCTGGATGAGATTGAAAACCAGAAATTTTTTCCACATGGACAAATTAAGTACAATGGGAAATGGGACTAAGAAGCTCAGAGAATTTAATTAACCGGTCTGTCGTTGAAACAGGAAGCTGCGAATTCATTCAGAAGCGCTCTTGTTGTGATGGAAGAGTATATGTATGCATGGGAGAGGAAGACATGAATAAATTATACTGAATACTCTTATTCGACACAACATTCAGTACTAGTCGTTGTTTGTACATAAAATATGTAAAGTTATTTGCGACAGACGAGCACGATCATCAGATCAGCACGTTTTGCCTGTAACATGTAAAGTAAAACAAGACAAATGATTGATGGAGAGAGAGGGGGGAGAGGGAGTACTACACTATGATTGATAGAGAGAGAGTACTACACTACTACTGATTATTTGAAATGCATATACGGACACACACACACACATATTCATTAATGGGAGGAGAATGGGCAAGCTGTAGCAGCAGGAGTAGATGAGAGCGCCTGATTAGGCGATCCCTTCAGCAGTCCTCCGAAGAGCTCTGCCGGGTCGTAATATATCTCAACTTCTTCAGCTCTCAAGTCTTTGTCAACCTTGAGGGTTCCCATCCCAACAAACTGCACCATCTCTCCCGTTGGCGCATGGCCCTTGAATGGCCCCTCGAAGAATCCCCAGTGCCTGAACTTGAAGGCAATCGATGGTGGCCCCGAGTAAACTTGGAGCACCTCCCACGCGAAGCCCCGTGGAAATGCCGACCTGAAGGCATCGTGAGACGACTCGTACGTCTCCTCGTCGGCTCTGTAATATTTGAATCCCTCGGGAAGGGAACTCTTCAGCAGAGCGTTGTAACTCCCGGCCTTCAACGTTTCCTCCGCCGACAGTGCCTCTCTCCCTGGATAATGGATAGAACGAACACGTGCATACGTACGTATATACATATTAGAAAACCATACTAATTGTCTGTACGTATATACTCAGCAGTAGTATCTGTATACCGTTAACGATGAACTTGAAGTTTTGGGGATTAATGGTCTTGAAGTCGCGGATACGAGTCTTGTGGGAGAGCTCCATCTCCCACGACTTTATGGCGTTCTGAACCGTCTCCTCCAACGACCCTTCCGGCCATTCCTATACATGCATAGCATGCAAACCAGTCACTACTTTTGTGCACTCAGATACGTGATTTCCATATTTTCGACGATCATGGTGATTACTAGAATCATTTAATTTCTTTTAATTTAAAAAAGGGGTGGGGAGAGAGAGAGGGAGCGAGATCACCTTAGTCCGGCCTTGCTCGAAGAGGAGGTTAACGGAATCGTACTCCGGAGGACCACCGTGCCTCCACAGGGTTCCCTCAGCCACATCATCGTACAAGAAGGAGCGGTATTTATCTGCCAGACCGGCCCTACTGATTGCCGCATCTTCTCTGGCCATTGGTGTGTGCGCTGTGTGTAATTTCGCTTCCTCTTGTTCTCAAGAAGATATTATATATGGATATATAGCCGACGATATTGAAGGTGCATTCTACTTGCATTCATCTAATAAATTAATTGCATGTATACATATATACATATATATATATATATAACAAATCAATTCAATATATTATCACAACAATATAACCATCATTAAGAAAACGGTTGAGTGAGACCTTGTCGCTCTCTATCTAAAATATTTAAAGAAGCCGACTTTGTGACAACATGTTGATTCTAGTGTTACGTCACAGACAGCAACTAATTCAACAACTCAATCAGCAAAAAGACACACATCGAGCCATAGGTACGTACAACATCAACAACTGATGGTGCTGACACACAAACACCCACCTACAAGACTGTTCCTATCATCTTACGACTTTTATATCTCGTGCATCCCGTTGAGTGGACGAGAAAAGAACAGCTCCACCTTCCACCCCAATTCCCAAAACTTCAGATCGTTGAATTAATTGGCAAATATTGCAAGTGGAGGTCACTGTCATTCAATGGCAGGCTGGCTATATCTTAACATTGATTTTGATCAGATGGTTCGACCTGGCATTCAATTCAATTATCATCAACTTGCGATTCCGTCCATCAATGTCAGATCAGATCAGTTCAGATCGAGACCACTTCTCTGTTTTTGGCCTTCCCCACCCACCCTCTCACTTTTTAATAAATTGTTAATTATTGATGCCCTCCCGTTTAATCAAGGATGCAGGAAAACCAAGAAAGTCACTTGCTTCACAATGTTATTTGTCATTATCACACCTATCTCTTAATTAAATAGGCAGGCAGGTATTATCAGAATTGCCAAATAGAAAAAGGAAACACCATCTAGATTATCGGTTCGATGATCGCTGACCGCAAAGAATGACCCACCCGGTTACTTGCTGTCTCGCTTCTAGGCCCACTCCCACTGCTATCCAAGTCCAAGCGAAGGATCAGCAATCATCTGGGCCATAGCATTGCATGCACTTGACAACTCTGACCAAGTTCAGATATGCCTGCCGACACCCACCCCATTGCTTCATAATCTCTGACGGACAGGCCCATCACTCTAAAATCCAACTTACTTAAGCATCTTTTTGATTCGTTTGCCTCTTTGTTCATAAGTGTTAAGCAGTCAATCTAACACTTCTCCTCTTCTATCTTACATCAATAATATTATTTTATATCACTTTGTAAAAATAGCACTATTTTATGTTGAATGCCATATTTACCCTTTCTTGATAATTAAAAAACAATTTTTCTTTAGAAAAGAAAAAAGAAAAAGAAAAGATCACTCTCTCTCCTCTACCTCAGCCCCTCTCCCATAAACTCTCTCTCTCCTCTGCAGGACATTCAATCCGATTATCTCTTGGTATGTATCTTCACCGGGACTCGATACCTGGGGACTGAGCACGCAGCAGATAAAACTGCAAGCAGGAGCGCCGTAGAAAGTGAGAGAGGAGACTGAGTGGACTCGCCGACTCCATTGGCCTGAGAAGATCCGATGTAGCCCATTCTGGCGGTTTCTCTTGGTTTTCACCATAATTGGTTTTGCTTGGTTTGTTTGTGGATTTTGTTTGGCTACTTGATCCATTGTTTATTCGTTTCTTTTTTGTCCTAGACTTGCCCCGAGGTTGTCGACTTTAGCTCCATGCAGATGATATAATTTTGGAAACTCAGATGAGCGCTTCGGTTGCTGGATACGGCAGGAAAAGGAACAAAAGTTCATTTTATAGCGTTCCTCAGAATTGAATCTTTTCCGGTGAAAGAAGACATAATTTCAGGAAGAGCCAGAGCAAGAAATCATTTTAGTAGATTTTTTTTGGAAAAAAAAAAAAGGGATTGTCGTATGGTTTTTCGGATGAGGAATATTACACAGACAGAAGGATATGAATTAAAAAGATTTTATGATGCCTAATCAGCAACTTTTGGATATCTGATTTTCTCATAATTGATCAGTTATTTCAGCTGGGACAAGAAGAGAAGGAAAGGCTCATGTACATTCAATGTGAATCAGGTTATTTTTATTATCAATCTGATTCGATGGTGTTTTTCCTAGATCCAGAATCGCCTTTTTGTGGTTATTGAGGTCTCTGACATTTTAAAACATGGGCTGATTTGTTTGAATTTCCATACTGTTCATTAGCTTATTGTAGTTTCGTGTGGACCATGTGCTAACTATTTTGAAACTGTCTTTAAAGGAAAAAGAAATGTCTCGTGATTACTCTGCATGATCATGGCTTCTGCAGGCTATACTGAGATAGCATTAACTGGGCACCAGTGGAAGTGGACTTAGAGTGCTTCACCTCGTCAGACCTTCACTTTCTTTCTTGCCAGAAGTTCAGAATGCTGATAGGAAAGTCCCTTTCCGTGAGAAGGTCATTTACATCGTAATCTTGCCCTTCATTTTCTCGGTATGCAGTCAGCTCCCCCTCTATGGCATACACTCCACAACAGGCGCTGACCTGTTCTACTAGATGATGAGGGTCATTCTTGCTTCTAACCGTGGAACGGTAGTGGAGCTTGGTATTACCCCTATTGTCACATCTGGTTTGGTGATGCAACTCCTGGTTGGTTCAAAGATCATTGCAGTGGACAACAACGTCCGTGAGGATCGGGCTCTTCTGTAAGTACTGCATGAGGTTGCACTGATGTGGCTCTCAATTTACTATTGCTACTAACTGGTGCCATGATTTCTTGCTCTCTTGTTATAAAAGCTGACTGTAATTCCTCTTCTCCCAGAAATGGAGCACAGAAGTTGCTGGGTATTCTGATAGTTATTGGTGAAGCTGTGGCCAATGTTCTTTCTGGGATGTATGGCAGCGTTAGCCAGCTTGGAGTTGCAAATGCCATTCTGATTATTATTCAACTGTTCTTTGCTAGAATCATCTCATATGTTTGGATGAACTACTTCAGAAAGGATATGGTCTAGGCTCTGGAATTTCGCTTTTCATAGCAACAAGTATCTGGTGAGTTGTTTCCTCATCATTTTCACATTGATGCTCTATGTCTATAGGCAATTGACTTTCTCGAGGTCCAAAGCATCATGTATTGCTGTAAAAGCTATTAAGAACTCTTGCATTAGATAAATTTCTTATCAAAGCATATGGCTCATGAATCATGTGACTAAAAGAAAATTAAAGGAATCTCTGTAAACCCAAAAAAAAATTAAAATTCTTCCTCCACCCTTTATTATGAGCATACATGTAGTTTTCAAACAGGCAATCACACGCATGGAGACTCGAAACAGGATTGTCTTCCTCTTCTAGGATATATAGCTGCGTGAGGCTCGGTTGGCAGTGAAGGCCACGCGCCTCCGTCCAAATCCAGACTCAAAAGACACACGGGCATATTACACTACAGTAGCAGTAGCACCAGGCAAGTGGGGGACAGTAATTTTTTCATTGGATGTCGTTGGTCATACTACTCGACTCCTCATCATCGGAATCAGATACAGGTTTAAAGAAGGAAGAAAGACGAGTGCCTGCCTTATAATGAATTACCTGGCCAAGTTGCAGTGGAGGGGCTGCCAGTGGTAGTGGGTGAAGAGGAGATCAGGGTGGCCATTAGGAAGGCAGCTGAACTCCCTCCCTATGAAGGGACAGCTGGCCGACGCATTGTTGAGCGAGTAAGAAGAAGCCTCCATCCCCCACCTCCCCTGGAACAAGTCACACCCTCCTGCTACTGGTACTTCTGCTGCCTCTGTCCATGGGTGGTCGTGGTTCCCGTCAAGGGTGGACGTCAGGGCAACAACGAGTATGGACAGCGCCAAAACTCCCGCCGAGGAGACACTCCGACTACGATCCATCCAACTTAGGATCCGATCCGGAGAGCAATCTCTGTATGCCCGGCTGGCTGCCCGTCTTGTCTCGAGTTGCGTGGGTGATTTAAAGAGCCTCAGCGGGATGAAGAACAGAAGATAGAATAGTGTTAGAATACCATTTTGCTTAGATTTATTTCCCTTTCCCGCTCTAAGCGTGAGAGAGAGAGAGAGTAATTATGATTAATTACACACACATATATATATATGGGCTTGGTTGGTTGGCATTAGTGATATGGGCTTGATGCGAAAATGTTACATAAGTTGAGTGCATGGATGACGTGATAAATTTAACCAATGAATTTTGACACATAAGCGAATATGTCAAGCCATGTTTAAAAATGATTATTATTAATGAATATAACAAGATGATGTAATGTTTGATAATGATCTATTAAATGTTTATTAATGGAGTACACGGATGACATGACAAACTGAACTCGTGTAGCTTGATTGAGGATGGAAGGAAAGGGTAAGGGAGAGCTACAGGTAGTGTTGTTAAATAGGCCGGTTGGGCCCGGAACCGGCCAGTGTGAACCGTGAATCGGCCCGGACTAGTCACGAACCTTAACCGGCCTATCCCGTACGGGTTGAGTCGCCAAAATTGTCCAATTGAACAGGAACCGGATCGAACCGTTATTGACTGGAACCAGAACCGGACTGTTATCGACCTCGAACCCTCTCAGAACCGTGAACCGAACCTGTTTAAGGAGGAAAAAAAAGGGCCTAGGGTTGCCACCATCTGCGTGCCCCACAACCAAACGTCAATTACTGGGCAGTGGGCCCCTAATAGAACAGAGACAGAGCAGGCCCCCTTTTCTAATATTATTTAATTTACATCATATTTAAAATATAATAAATACTTAATATATGGACCAACAATATTAGTTATATAATATTGAATGTAAAAATATAAATAAAATACTATTAATTCAGTTGATTAAGATTCTTAACTTTCAAGTAGAAGACTTGGATTCGAATTTTAATAGTGAAATCTTTTATTTTATTTTAAAATAGTACATAAAATCCTAAAGATTCAAAAAATAAAAAAAAATTCTGGCCAGTTCAGTCCGGACTGGCACATTTGTGTGACGGTCTCGGGTCGGGTCACTTGGGCTTGAACCGTCGACCCGGCCCAGCTAAGAACAGCAGCTACCAGCGCCTGCCTGAGCCTGGGTGGTGATTAATGAATGGGTTCGTTCGTTCATTCATTCATTCAGTTGCCCTTTTTTTTTTTCTTTTGGGGTTGATTTATTACTTTTTGTAATCAATAATAACAATAATAATTTATGGAGATTTTGTTGGAGGGTTAGGCAGGGTTTCGTTGATGTGAGAGAATTGCATTTTGCCTGCCAGCCCCCAACCTCTCATCCCCTCCCGTTTTTACCCCTTTTTTCTTGTTGAAATGAAAACACCATCTTATTTCTTTTTCTAATTCATTATGTCCACTTTACTTAACGCTGGCATGTTTGCATGCAAAAGTCACCGTCACATCCCCTCCGATAGGATAGGATAGGAGTGGGGGGATGATGTTTCATTTCTTCATCGTTTTCTTCTCCTATTTTTCTCCAGCTATAAACTAACTAACTAGAGCAAAAAGAACTTTTTCCCTTTCCGGCTTGCATTTCTGCCCCCATTTTTAATGAATTACTTATTACCTTTTGTTTTGGTAAGTGAAGATTTTGATCCACTTACGAAAGAAATGGAGGAGAGTAGTTGGGTATTTTCACAAGCCCTCCTTCAGAAAGCCGCATACGTGAATTACGTACATACACAGCCTAGTACGGAGATTTGAACTAATCAATCCCACCGTACCAATGTAAAAAATCAGTCTGAATTTTATTCCCCATTACAAAAATACATTCTATCAAAATATTATCCCAAGCAAAGCATGCAACTTCTCCTTGCCATCTGCACGTGACGACAGAGTGAGTATTAGTAGTAACTTATTGGAAGAACAGCACCGTGTATAGTTTAGTTTAGTGTCGAACACACACGCATGGATTTGATTACCTCAACTCCACTTGCTTCTTTCATCATAACTGTTGTGCCCTTAATCCCGATTCTCCCAATATTCCGTGTCCAGCGACATTGAGTAGAGATCATTACCAGAAGTCGATGGCCCAGTCCACGGAGCATTAATTGACATGGTGTGAACTCGCTTAACGTGATCACTCTTCTCGCTCACCACCTCCTCTCCCCCTTCTTCTATGCCCCTGAAGTGCTTCCTCATTGCCTCCAACTTTGTATCGTCGTATGATACCGTGTTATCTGGAATCGAAGCTGGCACATTCACCTTCCCTTCCAGCATGCTCACCACCGCAGACATGGAAGGCCTCACTGAAGGGGAGACATGAGTGCATAAGAGAGCTACGTGGATCATCCCCATCGCCTCCTCCTTGTTGAAGTCGGTGCCCAACCTCGGGTCGACCAGTTCCATCAGATCCCCTCTCTCTTTCAGATCGTGTGCCTGTATTACATGATTCATTCATTACCAGGGTGCAGTGCAACCCCCTGCTGTCAAGCATTCTGCTTCCTAGCAACCACTAATGTTTCTTTCAATGGTCTGCAATTTTTACTTCTTTTAGGGTGGCTGGGATGCAGATCTTAATAGGATTAATTAGATAGAGTTGACGAAATCGAGATATGAGCAGTTCAAAATTTGAAGGGTTAATATTATTGCATTACCCAATCAAGAAGATAGAAGGATTCCTGTTCCGCCGGATAACTTGTGTTGCTCTGACCACTGACAATCTCCAAGGCAACAATTCCGAAACAATAAACGTCTGCCTTGTCAGTTAGGTAACCCCGCATTGCGTATTCGGGTGCCATGTACCCACTGCAAAATCATCACATTTAACAATCAAAGAAGGGTGAATAAGAAGCATCTGTGCAACAGTCAGACAGACGCAGCAATTCTCCTCAACATCCTTAAAATTCATCTCTAAAAGTAGAAAAAAAGGATGTTGAAGATGACAGACAAACTTATAGAGAGGTACAAGTAGCCAAGAGTCTCGAGGCAATGCAAGAAAGAACTCATGAAAGGAAGAGGACTCACAATGTTCCTGCTATCCTTGTGCTTATGTGAGTGTTATCCTCCTCATCAAGTTTTGCAAGACCAAAATCTGAAATTTTTGGGTTGAGATTTTTATCAAGTAGCACGTTAGTGGCTTTTATGTCTCTGTGTACAATCTTCAGCCTCGACTCTTCATGAAGATAAGCTAAACCCCTGGCTAAGCCCACGCATATCTTGCGCAGTGTCTTCCAGTCTAAGTGCAGTTGAAATTCCCTCGGTCCTATAAGCCGACGTATCAGGAAAATTTCAGGTTTTCATTCATCAATGCACCAAAAGAAATATGTGAAGCTTGTCGAATAATCGGAGCATACCGAACAAAGCACGAGCAAGACTGTTGTTTTCCATGTATTCATACACCAGCAGGAGTTGGTTTCCTTCGATACAACATCCGTAAAGCCTCACTAGATGAGGGTGCTGAAGGGCGGATATCATTCCTATCTCATTCACAAACTCACGACTACCTTGCTTCGATTTGGCAGAGAGCTGCTTTACTGCGATTGTGGTGCCATCTGAAAGTAGCCCCTGCAGCAGGAGATTCATTGTCAGATGTATTGTGCAGTTAATATAAACCAGCTTCCGATTGAAAAAGCCCTCGTGTTGTGCCTTGTATACAGAACCGAAACTGCCTTCCCCGATCTTGTTTTCAGGACTAAAGTTATTTGTCGCAGCTTTAATCCGCCTTAAAGTAAAGGAGCCAGTTTGCAAATCTAGACCCTTGAAATCTGCATGAAAACTATAGTTAGAACTTAGAACCACACAAAGGGAAATTCTTTTTTTTTTTAAGTATCAAACGCAAAGGGAAAGTTACAATTTAAGGAGCTATGAATATCCACCATTTGGACATAGATATGTTGCTTATTGTATAATAAATCTGTCGGTCAAGGTTCAATTTGGATTTTCCATAATAATATGTAGATCAGGAGCGTAGATAGTTCTTCTTCCAATGATAGTTGTCATTGAGCAATGCCATTTGGTGCAGGCAGATGTATTACTTCTCTGAACAGGAGATGTGCAACACTGCAACCCACGCAAGTTAGAGAATACCTTGTTCTATTGTATCTTTTTGCCTCAAACACCTTCTCTACCAAAGCATCCCCACAATCAGGAAGACAACGAATGCCACCAATACCACGACTCCAGCCACTGCCCCTGCTGTTATATCTTTTGGAGGCTTGTAGTCTGCGTGATACACAGCAATTGCCGATATCAAAGGACCATAAACTCCTCTATTCGGGATGGCAGTGGTCCCCTTCCCAGCCCAGTAAAAGCGTATTTCAAGAGTGCCATCAGTCACATTAGCAGGTAGATTTTGTATTGTAACCTTCCCAACTCCACCTGCAGCATCTGCAATATTGAAATCTCGCAAAACCAGTTCCCCCTAAAAAAAACATTCGGCTCAGTGAGTTCAATTTCTATTCTATTAAAGCAAGTTGAATGATCCCTTACTTCCTTAAAACTTTTTGCCATATTCAAAGATCTCTGAACATGAAAAATAACTGAAAAAGCTGCAGTATGCAAAACTACCTGAAGAAACACATTGAAGATGCGCCTTCCAAGGCTCTTATAACTTTTGTCATCGATGAACATAATCTCAGCAAAATGAAGATGTACTATGTATCTTCCATTCCTCAGACAATAGGCATAATAAGTTAGAGAGGTGGGCACAAGTCGGGCATCCTTGTACAGTTCTTGTTTTGGATTGACCACCCGGTGTGCGAAGTTACTTGATACAGTATAAATATCTGAATTGATATTATCATCCGTAAAGTCGCCAGTGCTACTATAACCCCAGGGGTTGTCAGGATCTTTAAAGAACTTGGCAGCTGATCCTGGAGAGTTATCAGGCATGTAAGTGGCAGAGTCAACTTTCACTTTTTCTCCCCCACAATTTATGTAGAGATTGTAATGTCCAGGAGTAAATTAAAACAAGTATGAGTAAGTCTAAAATACAGAAGTAATGCGATTTCTATTTCATTCCTGTTTTATCTCTCTCCCTCTTGAAAGTATGGTGTTTTGTATTGCACTCAAAACTTTAGATCTTTACATCAAAAATAGGAGAGCTGTAGGTCAAGGAGTTGAAAGAAGAGTCTCAACCCTCAACTTGACTGCTACGTTGGAGTCAGAACTCCTATCTTGTAGTCTCGGAACCGAGAAAAGCCGAGATCTAACTTTGTCAACTATATTATCTACTAACTTCAGGTTCATTTGAATAGACAAGCATCGGGTTCCTCCCAAATCACGTAAATGCCCACCGTGAGAGGGGGAAAAGTTCAGTAAACTCAGGTAGTAATGTCACCATTCACTCCATGTAAATTGCATCCCCGTGAGACCATCTCAGAATCTAATACCAGTAACAAATTAACCATGGAAGTGATAAATGTCTCCGCAAATAGGCTGCTCGCACTGAAATGAATGGAAAAAGTTAGGGAGGAACCAGCTCACAGTTTCTAAATGAATTGTTCTCACGTAAAAACAGGTCACCTTTTTTTGTTGAATTAATCTAAACGCCGGTACTTATGGGACATGGTAACGAAGGCAATCCGAAGTGCAATGAGGGAAAAAAATTCACCAAGAAGAATCAAGTCGTGAGAACATATGATGTAATTTTACATGAGGAAAAAAATATACGAACTGAGAATAAAATAATATATAATATATGTCATTGGGTCTACTTACTTTTTTGAGCATGGAGAAATCTTCAAACATGACATCGTTCCTCTGAAATAAACATGTATCAATCATAACAGACAGGTGATCACGATCAGCTAGCAAGCACTCTTTCACTACTTGCACAAAGATAATTGCGATTAAAATAACTTTATATCAATTGCAAGACAATAATGTCCCCACTAAAATATTAGGATACGACCTCCACAAGGAATGCAGAATTAAACCTCAAATTAAGATCAGTCATACTCAATATGCGTTCAGGAGGAAGAGGCTGTGTGCTCTCCCTCTTTTAACCTTAGTACGGGTAGGCATGTCAAGTATTTTGTACTCTGGCTTATAATTCATGTAGGATTTAACTTTGTCAAATACGCGCCAGTTCTATAAGAGATTGGCTTAACTTGAGAGTGGGTCTCAAGAAATAAATCCCACGTCCGGCGACTTACAGGTGATGCAAACCTTGAATACATATTTTTAACAAGTAACCTCAAGTCGTGTATTCCTATAAGAGATTGGACCCATACTAAAAGCCCAAATTTATAGTTCGTGGTACTCAATTATTTTTATATTTTAGGTTTCAGTCGGATGCGAGATTTACTCCTCGACAAACTTTAACAAGATAAAAGATATGCTTCTTTAGTAAAATAGATGGGGCAACCATAATTTGTAT
Organism: Lagerstroemia speciosa; assembly: GCA_037672795.1. Classification (NCBI taxonomy): domain Eukaryota; kingdom Viridiplantae; phylum Streptophyta; class Magnoliopsida; order Myrtales; family Lythraceae; genus Lagerstroemia; species Lagerstroemia speciosa. The sequence goes on from CM075310.1 coordinate 7,800,127, forward strand.
TGAGCAATAAATCTCATATCGGAGAGTTAAAGACATTGATTGAAAACCAATTTATAAGAGAATTTGAAACTAACATCTGATAGCTTATCCTTTTAGGTGAAAAAGGGCCCAATCTCTAGTCGGCTCGGATATTTTACATGGAAAAGAAATAAATGAGGATTGCCACTTAATTCAGGAAAAGCAAAATTTCACAAGGTGAGTCGCAGCTTACGATTTATTGGCAGTGGATAGGCCAGTGAACAAGTTCCTATAAATAGAAAAAAGGGAAAGATAAAATCAAACATCAGATGGAAGATGTAAGGGATTCCTGAATAGTGCAAATGAATTCAAGTTGTCATAATTGAGGAGGTTTTGTACAACTTTGATAAAAAGAACACATACAGATTCTCCCGTGGTTGACAGTTTGAGATATCAGTGAAGTTATTGAAGGAAAGATCCCTACAAAACAGGAAGTCATAATATAGATTCTGGATTGGGGCATTAAGCATAAGTTCTCAAAATAGCATCACATATCTTAAACAATATAGCCTATTCGATATATCATAACAAGATAGTCCAAGAGCCAAAGGGAAACGGTGAAAACAGAACAGAGGCTTCACAAAGCAACGAGCACGTGCACAAAAAAGAGGAAGATAATTAAATGAGGAATTATAATGCAATGTAGAGCTCCTGAAAGAGAAGCTTACCCGTTATTTTTAATCCGATTAGGGTTAGGGCCAGTAAGCTTATTTTCAGTTAGATACCTACAGAAAATGAATATTATTCATTTACTTGTTCTCCTTCAAAACAGAATGAATGAAGCTTAAACATTTGAAGAGGGGTAGTTAGAAAAGAACATTATGATCACGTATCGGTGTTACCACTCTCTATTGCTTGAGGCTTAATCTTCTCAATTTACCTTCATCGTTGTTCCAAAATCTGTCTTTCTATCCAACCATATATACACGTACATATAAACATTTGTATCCAAAACATCAAACCACTTACAGATAATCCAAATTAAGGTTGCTATAGTTTTGTGGAATTTCCCCATAGAGTTTATTGAAGCTGACATCTCTGCAAAAAGTTAAAGCAATAAATGAGAGGATGTCCACCTGCCTAAAAGCTCAAGCTGCAGAATGTTCCGGGGACACAATAAATGAGCACATACACCTTATTGCTATCAGGCTTATAAGAGGAAGAACATCACAAATATGTTTCTCTCACGAATTCATCATGTGAAGTTTGAAATACATATTCTGTGTTAAAAGCTTTACTTTTCATGAATTCAAGAGGCACCACTTTGAATGGGCGTGCTTCCTTCCTGCGAAAAACATATCCATATACAACACATATTGCAAAATCAAGACAATTTTATCATGTCGATCTTCAAATATTAAAAAATGATGATTTCTCTGTCAAAGACGGATGATGATATACTAAAACAATGCCACCTTCGTGCTCCAGTTTTGAATGTTAGATAACACATAACTACGAATTAAGGCAATTTGAAATGAGAAGCTACAGAGGACATACCAAAAAAATGGAAAAATGACAAAAAGTTTTTTATGTGGTTCAGTTCAGCCTTTCCAATTGTAGATTGAATTTGGAAGTGAAATGACAAGAAAGAGAGAGTGCTCGTCTACTCACAAGGTTTTTAAACTTGTCAATCCTGCAACATAACCCGGTAGCTCCCCGGTCAGGTTGCAGTTTCTTAAAATCCTATGAACATAACAGTATCAGAGATTTGATTAGCAGAGCAACAAGCTAGCAAGCGTAAACATTTTCAAGAGAGGATGATTCTTACAGCGTCTTGATGGCTTCAGAGCTGATGTTTGGAAAAGGAGCTTGGCTTCCATTCAAGTCAGTGATTCTCCTGGTTATTGAAATTCACTAACATATAAGCCATTATATGGATGAAATTACTCTGGAAGGACGATGAACATCACGCTCACAAGTCAGTTAAATTTCTTAAAGCTGCAATGCTGGGAGGAATCGGTCCCTGAAACCCACTTGCTTGAATAAACCTGTTACCACCGAATTTTGGTCAACTAAATGAACTGAATTAGATGCTCCCTTCCATTAACCAAAACATATTGCAGATCAGTAAAAGGCTCTCACAATCTGGTGAGATTTGTCCAGTTTGCGATGAAATCGGGGATCTTTCCGGTGAAGTGGTTATCTCCGAGCCATCTGTAACATATCAAACAAGAAAAGACTGTCATATCCACGGGAATATGTGCACGGTAAAGAAAGAGCAGTTTATTCACCCAAAACAAGGAACTAGAAGCTTACACGTCCTTTAGTGCCGTTAGCTTTGCAAATGTGGGTGGTATCTCTCCGCTGAAATTATTTGAAGTTAGCAACCTAAAACCAACAGGGACCGAATATTTCAAGGATCAGAGCATGCCTCCCGATGACGGTGTTCCTAATCTCGAAAGATGAAATCAATTATTAAGATTGCCCATATTGGGAGAGAGGATCTCACAGTCTCTCAAGTTTGATCAAGTTGCCCAGATCTGCAGGGAGCTCCCCCGTGAGCTGATTAATCTCCAGACTTCTGCGCCGAGAAACCAAAAAAAGAAAAAGAAAAATGGAACCATATTGGAAACAGATACTTAAGTGACTAGAAACGTAAAGTCCAGTGGGAAGAAGAGAGCTCAACTCACAAAATTTTGAGCGTAGACAAGTTTCCAATCTCTTTCGGGATGCGACCAGTCAACCTGTTTCCTTCTAAAGAGCTGCACCCAGCACAAACATAGACATATAAATCCAACACGAAAAATCCAATGCTGAGCACCCAGAGAGGGAGGAGGTTGGGGGTGGTTGGATTACAGGATGACGATACTCTGCAAGGCGCCCCATCCAGGAGGTATAGACCCGTTGAGGTAGTTCCGATTGAGGGTTCTGCGAAATGGGATAGAGTGAAATGACAGGGGGAAGAGAGAGGGAACTGAAGTTCTGAAAGATCAGTGCTCATGCTCAATCAACGTAGTTGGAACAAATGCCGTAGAGAACAGAACAGAGATCAAGAGAGAGACTAGAAAGAGAGCATTTACTTACAGGTTTTGGAGGTAAGGGAGCCTAACGAAGTCTTCGGGGAGAGTCCCCGGGAGCGACTGGTACTTCAGCGATCTGATCATACATATTAATTTTAAAAAATTTTAAAAGGGACAAATTTTAAACACCGCCCACCGCCCCCCGCCCCCCGCCCCCCAAGGAGGAGGAGGAGGAGGAGGAAATTGGTACAGCGTTTAGAAATAAAATTTTCTTTTGTTGGATAATCCAACCGGACCGGTGTCTGAGGGCTAGTTGAAGGCCCATTAAGGGCTCTGTGTAATTTTGGAAATATCCTGTTACTGAATTCCCACTCTTTGAATAATAAATTACTACAATTTTACCTAATTTTTCAAAAAAAAATGCAAATATATTATTTTAATGTGGAGCTACATTTATAAATTGCAGATAAAACTATATATAGAGAGACCATATAACCAACGAAGGTTGGCGCAAGTGGAAGGGGCTTGTGTCGCTTAAGTAGAAGTGCCGGGTTCGAACCCCTGTGAACGCAGTAGACCTTCTTGGGAGGGGTTCCCGGGAAACCGCCCGACAGTACCCCAAATCCAGATTAGTCGGCCAGCTTTCGGGTACCGAACACCGGGTGGGAAACCAAAAAAAAGAGAGAGACCATATATGGCGTGATCGTCCTATGGGCCGACAATCCACGGGGGGTTCAGATGTATGACGAGACGAGGGGGCCCATGCATGCGTGTCATGTCACGTCTTGGCCCACTAATCTTAAAGGGTCGGGTCAGCTCACCTCAGCTCTGGAGCTGGAACTAAGCTAGGTGGAATTTGGAAAAGCCAGAGGTCAACCCCCAATAGTGGAGGAGGATGACGTGGCACTGGACAGATCAGGTGAATTACTATTATTTAAGAACATGTATAGGATAGGAGTTAGCAAGTTGAGATTTGTTAAGCCAACTGGGCAGCAGCCCACTGGTGGGCCATAGGGAGGTTCACCTGAACCTCCTAGATTCAAATACCAAGTGAGACGCTTCTCTGTTAGTGAGAGTTTTTTATCATAATTTATCATGACTTATCCAGCACATGTAATTTACGGGTTATTACATGTGTTATGATGAGAATGTGTCGCAACTACCGTTAGTTGGGTTCAGAAGGTACTTGGATACCTTAGTTATATATATATTAAAAAAAAAGGAGTTGCTATTTGTTATGGGGGACAACCGTACCCACCCAGCAAGCAGTACTAGTAGTAGTATAGTAGACTCTTCTCATTTCAATTATGTTGTCCTACTCTCCTCTCCTTGGATTCATTCAATGCATTTGGGAGAAGTCAAGTCAAGTCTCATCCATTAGATCAGACTTATTGCATTACTACTAGAGAACTAGGATGTATATTTTTGCTGGAGAGATACAAACTATAATCAAAACATGTACCTGCTTGCAACCTGAAATTTATCATGTACTATTTATTTATCCTAATTTAAAATATTTTCCTAATAGAAAACCGGAATAAAAAAAGGCCACTTAATTAATAGAGTTAGAGCACGGATGAGAAAATCAAACTTACATATGTATATCGTTTCTTAACTTTAACAACACTTAATGTATATATTCTTCCCAACTCCTAGGAATCACATGGGCAACGGTCGAGGTCCTTATCGGTGGACAGAGTCTGGTGCATGGCAACTTCATATCTAATAGCCCTAATAACATGTTTATTATAATATACGCAGGATAGGAAAGGTGACATATAAAGCAACTGCAGCACCAAGTGTGCAAATGACCAAATAATTGAACTACATACGCATCCCACACTCAGTCCGAAACACGACAGGGAATCCGTTGCATGCCATTGCAAACCATGCTAGATAGCAATTAGCATATAGCAACCAGAGCGCTAGCTGGCTAGCTAGCTGGATATATATATATATATATATATATATACAATATAGAGAGATATATGGGGGCATGGGGAGAAGTTAGCGTACGTACATGTTAGTGACGTGGCAGACAGTGTAGTTAGAGAACGTGCAGTCGCAGGCCACGGTGTTGTTTTCATCGGAACTTTCCCAACTGCACGGATCCACGGTGAAATCGCAGTCCGTCTTATTCAGTGTCTTGGCTATATCCATCAGTGCGTTCACTGTACATATATATGTAACAACCAAACAAGAAGAAGAAGAAGAAGGAGAAGGACATCGAACATTGACAAGTCATCTCATCAGATTGTATTGATTTTTTTTATTCCCGACAAGGATATTAATATTGGAAGAACTTTGGAGGAGGAGCCAACCTTCATCATGGGGAAGTTGAGCGGCTTCAATGGCAGCCAAGGCCACGAGGACGAAGAGGAAGAAGAAGAAGGTGGAGGGGATTCGGGAGCAGCAAGACGACATCATCAGCGGAGCAGCAGAATTAAGAGAGCTTCTCTCTCTGGCTTGCCTGGGGCTAGCTTCAAACACAAAAGGAACGGAATATCTCTGTGTGCGCGCGCGTGCATGAGTTTTCTATACATGAGTAAAACGAGTGAGTGGATAAGAAGAGAAAACTAGTCCCTCTCTCAGTCCGTCTTTTACTCTTTTCTTACAGGCAAAAAAAGAAGAAGGAAACAGTGTTTAGAACGAGAAAGGAAGCATAGCCATAGCCGAGGAAGTAGACGTGGCCATTGATTGAAGTTTATGGAATGAGATCAGAGGCTTCTCTTCCGCGCGTACTGGGCACGGAATGGAGTTTTATAAAATACATACATAATGAATTCTTCCTTGGACCTCCCACCCACCACAACCACCACAAAGGGGTAAAAAACAATTATTACTTTTTTTTTTCTTTGCATAGTTATGACCACCAGTAATACAGGTGGCCTGGCCCACCCACTTTAATTCTGTTAGACCCGACAAGAAACGGACCGTGCATCAATCAACAAACTAAATGTAAATGTACTCCTTCTTGATTGGGTCTATTCGTGTTGAATAATTCTTTTTCCAATTTTCCATTGTCGGGCATGATATGCAGTTACCCCCACCCTACACAATTCATGGCCCTTCATATCGTTGAAAAAATGCTCAGCGGATCCAATCAACTTTGAAAATGAAGTGACGTTGTAAACATGAAATTAAAGATTGCTCTATAATTTGTATCATATATCTCTTGGTAGCTTTAGTTTTGAGAGAAAAAGTACGGGGCTGGGCTGAATATTCTAGCCAGCCAGCAGGCACCCGTGGGCAGGGGCCGTGTGGACTGGGAGGCAGTGGGACCAGGTGGGAATGGCAGAGGAGAGTCAACTAGTCTATACTGTCTTGTCCAAAAAAAAAAAAAAAAGGTAGTCTGTACTGTTTCCTTTCCTTTTTGGCCCCCCACCCCCTTGATCCCAAGTAGCTAGGATGTTGCACTTTACCAGAAGATCTTATTTTATCTGGTTAATATCTATAAATTTATACTGTGACATATATAGTTTTTATTTCATGCAAGATTTGTTGGGGGGTTAAGGTTTTTATTTTATTTAATTCATAAATAGGAATTAATAAATCATCGTATTTTTAATATCTTTACTCTCATTGTTTTTTTACTTGTTTTAAAAATACAAATAATTTCATTAAATCATTTTCCAGCTAATGTTCAATGCAATGAAAAGATGATCATATCTATCTTCTCCTTTCCAGTACAGGTAGAAGAAGATAATACCAAGATAGGAAAAATTTTGGGCATCGATTGACGCCAAAGAGGAGTGAAATTATCATGTTCACAGGGGCTGCTTTGAATTTGATTTGAATTGTAGATGACGTTTTGATAGTTGGAGACATTAAATATACACACACACACTCTTCAACAACTGTACTTGGGAAAAACATGCAATGCCAGGATCAAAACTCAATTCAGGTGGTGATCTGAGCAGAGATGGACTTCTGAAAGCAAAAAAATTCCGCACTACCACAAGCTTCGATCCCTGGAAAACTCACGCGACGTCCAAAAGGTCATATTGCCACTCGCTCTATTTATGTTACGGGCGTCCAATTCGGAGTCCCCGCACCGCACCTCACCTTTGGGACGGCATTATTGCCTGAAATACGCTCGAAAGCAAGCAAGCCCGCTTGGTGCGATTTGGGCCGGCATTGTCCCAGCGATTGGGCCTCAATTGGCAACTAAGTAGTGCAGTGGAGGCCCATCTACTCCCCAGCTCTCGGTTCTCTATCTTTCCAAACCCAAACAACCCCCGTCTTGTCTTGCTCATGCGATTAGCTTCCTGCCACTTCTTGTCTCGTAGATCAACAAGTCATCGATCCGAAAAAGGCTTCTTACGACTTCCGAGGAAGGATAGGGTTCAGTTGAAATTTCTGATCTTCTGCTCGGTGGTTGCGATGATCAGCCTTGATCAATAAGAAGGGATAAAGCGTTTCTCGAGAAATCGGATTGGACCCCCGATCCTCCCTCTGTCAATGGAGGGGCCCCCGTCGTACCCTGGAATCGACCTGCATGATTACCAGACTGGCCTCCTCCATCAGCAGGTAACGCCCAACTTTTATAAAGTTTAGGATTCTGTTAGCTTGCTCTTCTCTAGGTCTTAAAGAGATTCTGATTGACGGGATTATGTAAAAATAGAAATATAATTTGCTTAGGCAATGTCTTAAAGAGTCTGAATACTCAGATGGCCAATCTATCCCAGTTGGTGGTATTGCTTATTACATCACTGCTCCGTCGAGGCGATTATGGTTTTCCTTTTTGCTCCTCAAGCTGTCGTCTCTATATTTGCTTCTCGTCTCAATTCACATGCAGTATTTTAGTATAGGCTATTTTGCTGTGTTACTGGCTGCAGCTTAGCTGATATAGTGGCACATCCATTCCATGCACTGTTCTACCTCGTGTTTATGCTGTCTGCATGTGCTCTATTCTCAAAAACGTGGATTGAAGTATCTGGATCTTCTGCAAGAGATGTTGCTAAGCAGCTCAAGGTACAGGAAACTTTTTTGGCTCTCCTACGGTAAATGTGGCTGCTGATCCATTGAATTTTATTCACATTGGGCATCCAAATTTCTTTGCCATTGATGACAAATTATCTGTTTGTCTTAAGGCACAATTGCTGGGCTATCATGTTAAGTAAAAATTGAACTTACATTTATCGGCGCATGAAGATTTGTCAATTTTGCAAATTTCAGATACAGATAATCAATCCTTAGTAATGCTGTGATGGGAATGAGTCCCCATCAGTTTATCACTTTCGCGTGGTAAAGGAATACAGACTAGATCATGTTTGTTTGCTGCAATCCCAGTACAGGATCTGCTTGTTTGACTCTGCTAGGTGAAGTTTCTGTTGATTTCTTTTCCTTGTCTTAGTGATTTACAAGAGCAACAAATGGTGATGCCAGGTCACTGCGGATCAAAAGAGCTTAACTGCTACATTCCCACTGCAGCCGCATTTGGGGGAATGTGCATCAGTGCTTTTACTGTGCATGTGGATTTCATGGGAGCAGTCGGTTCTGGTACAGGAATTCTCCTCGCCGTCACCATTATATATCAGTACTTCGAGACATTTGAGAAGGAGAAGGAGGACAGTGAACTTGGCTTCTTTGGTTTCTAAGCTTTATTGCTTCAGTCTCTGGGCATTGCTTCTTACTGACCTCTTCCTCAGTTTTGGCAAACCTGAGAGATGTGAGCTTGGTTCTTTGGTTAACTGCCAGAAGCTGGAACTGAAGATGTTAGAGTAGTTCATTCACTCTCGAGAAACGTGGAGATATAGTAGATGTCAAAGATGGTTTTGTTTCTTAAAATCGCCGGGGCTTGTTTTCTTTTGTTGTGCGCTAGTGGATCCCCTTCTGTATCATGTTCCTTGCCCTCGGTCCTGTAGTCTTCAGATGTTCACGATGCGAACTCTTATAATTGGTTACTGTGATGGTGAGCAAGATTTTTATGGGTAACTGGTAATTTGTTTCCATTTAAACCTCAGTTAAGGATCCTGAGAATTTTAACTCATTTGTTGGAAGGGAAGAAATGCTCCTATTCTATTTCTCCATATTCTTCCAATTTTATGGGCCGGATACTTCTGATGAGATTGAGACTCAATCAATCTCTTTATTCATTTTCACTGCATGGGCCGTGTTTGTTTGGCTGTGCAGGAGTAGAAGCTCGGTCACCTTAACTTGATCCGAGTCTCCCTCGGAACATCCTGAGTACAATGCATGTACAAGGATTTCTTATTTCAACAACTGGTATATACGAGTCTGAGCTACTGTATATAAGATATAATCCAGACAACCGCGTGTCACATCAAATATATATGGATGCTGGATGAGATTGAAAACCAGAAATTTTTTCCACATGGACAAAGTACAATGGGAAATGGGACTAAGGAGCTCAGAGAATTTAATTAACCGGTCTGTCGTTGAAACAGGAAGCTGCGAATTCATTCAGAAGCGCTCTTGTTGTGATGGAAGAGTATATGTATGCATGGGAGAGGAAGACATCAATAAATTATACAGAATACTCTTATTCGACACAACATTCAGTACTAGTCGTTGTTTGTACATAAAATATGTAAAGTTATTTGCAACAGACGAGCACGATCATCAGATCAGCACGTTTTGCCTATAACATGTAAAGTAAAACAAGACAAATGATTGATTTGGGGTGGGGGCGGGGCGCGGCACGCACTACACTATGATTGATAGAGAGAGAGCACTACACTACTACTGATTATTTCAAATGCATAGACGAACACACACACACACACATATTCATTAATGGGAGGAGAATGGGCAAGCTGTAGCAGCAGCAGGAGTAGATGAGAGCGCCTGATTAGGCGATCCCTTCAGCAGTCCTCCGAAGAGCTCTGCCGGGTCGTAATATATCTCAACTTCTTCAGCTCTCAAGGCTTGGTCAACCTTGAGGGTTCCCATCCCAACAAACTGCACCATCTCTCCCGTTGGCGCATGGCCCTTGAATGGCCCCTCGAAGAATCCCCAGTGCCTGAACTTGAATGCGATCGATGGTGGCCCCGAGTAAACTTGGAGCACCTCCCACGCGAAGCCTCGTGGAAATGCCAACTTAAAGGCATCGTGAGACGACTCGTACGTCTCCTCGTCGGCTCTGTAATATTTGAATCCCTCGGGAAGGGAACTCTTCAGCAGAGCGTTGTAAGTCCCGGCCTTCAACGTTTCCTCCGCCGACAGTGCTTCTCTCCCTGGATAGTGGATTACGTATATACATATTAGAAAACCATACTAATTGTCTGTACGTATATACTCAGCAGTAGTATCTGTATACCGTTAACGATGAACTTGAAGTTTTGGGGATTAATGGTCTTGAGGTCGCGGAGACGAGTCTTGTGGGAGACCTCCATCTCCCACGACTTTATGGCGTTCTGCACCGTCTCCTCCAACGATCCTTCCGGCCATTCCTATACATATATAGCATGCAAACCAGTCACTACTTTTGTGCAATCAGACACGTGATTTCTATATTTTCCACGATCACGGTGGGTGATTACTAGAATAATTTAATTTCTTTTAATTTAAAAAAGGGGGGAGAGAGAGAAAGAGAGAGAGAGAGGGAGCGAGATCACCTTAGTCCGGCCTTGCTCGAAGAGGAGGTTAACGGAATCGTACTCTGGAGGACCACCGTGCCTCCACAGGGTTCCCTCAGCCGCATCATCGTACAAGAAGGAGCGGTATTTATCTGCCAGACCGGCTCTACTGATTGCCGCATCTTCTCTGGCCATTGGTCGTGTGTGCGCTGTCTGTAATTAATTTCGCTTCCTGTTGTTCTCAAGAAGATATTATCTATGTATATATAGCCGACGATATTGAAGGTGCATGCTACTTGCATTCATCTAATAAATTAATTGCATGTATACATATATGTATAATAAATCAATTCAATATATTATCACAATAATATATCCATCATTAAGGAAACGGTCAAGTGAGGGCACATCATTCTCAATCTAAAATATTTAAAGAAATCAACTTTGTGACAACATGTTGATTCTAGTGTTACGTCACAGACCAACTTAATTAATTAGCAACTAATTCAACAACGCAATCAGCAAAAAGACACACATCGAGCCATAGGTACGTACAACATCAACAAACTGATGGTGCTGACACACAAACACCCACCCACAAGACTGTTCCCACCATCTTACGACTTTTTATATCTCGTGCATCCCGTTGAGTGGACGATAAAAAGAACAGCTCCACCTTCCACCCCAAATTCCCAAAACCTCAGGTCGTTGAATTAATTGACAAATATTGCAAGTGGAGGTCATTGTCATTCAATGGCAGGCTGGCTACATCTTAACATTGATTTTGATCATATGGTTCGACCTGGTATTCAATTCAATTATCATCAACTTGCGATTCCTTCCATCAATATCAGATCAAATCAAATCAAATCGAGACCACTTCTCTATTTTTGGCCTTCCCCACCCACCCTCCCACTTTTTAATAAATTATTAATTATTGATGCCCTCCCGTTTAATCAAGGATGCAGGAAAACCAAGAAAGTCACTTGCTTCACAATGTTATTTGTCATTATCACACCTATCTCTTAATTAAATAGGCAGGCAGGTATTATCAGAATTGCCAAATAGAAAAAGGAAACACCATCGAGATTATCGGTTCGATGATCGCTGACCGCAAAGAATGACCCACCCGGCTACTTGCTGTCTCGCTTCTAGGCCCATTCCCACTGCTATCCCAGTCCAAGTAAAGGATCATCAATCATCTGGGCCATAGCATTGCATGCACTTGACAACTCTGACCAAGTTCAGATATGCCTGCCGACACCCACCCCATTGCTTCATAATCTCTGACAGACAGGCCCATCACTCTAAAATCCAACCAACTTAAGCATCTTTTTGGTTCGTTTGCCTCTTTGTTATAACCTGTGGATTTCCTAATATTAACATTTTGATGATAATGTATGTGAGCTCAGGATTATTTTCTCAGTTGTTTATCCTGAGTTCGAATTTGATCGGCCCAACAGTGTTGAAGCGTGACATTTGCTTTGCTTAGATAATCTTCGTGGTTTAAGCAGTTAGTAGCTAGTAGGAATAGCAAATGCTGCATCAGAATCCCTGCTCTGCCCTGCTCTGCTACCGATGAAAGGGTGAACGGAGCGTACATTGGTAAACCATATACATGCCATTTGATAAATTCTAACGTGGGTTGAGTTCATGAATTTCGTGATAAATTAGGTTAATATTTGTTTGATGCATTAAAGAAAAAATGTATTGCATCAGATTTAAAAATAAATAATATTTGATATAAAAAAAGTTAATATAACAATTATTATTATTAAATCAAAGAAACCATCTGTTTCTCTTTCTCAGCAGTCACCACCGACCGCTAGGTAAGCTCTGACTGACTTCAGTTTCTCGCCTTTATGGGTCCAAAGACCCGGTCAAATAGTTTACTGACATACGCTGTTTTACCGTTGAATTGAAATGCGCGCCACCTGTTGTTCATCACCGCTGCCTGAGCGTGACGTTCCTAATCTTTTTTCCCATTTCCAATTGGATCTCGCTCGCTCGCTCTCCCTTCCTCCCGGGAAAAACAAAACAAAAAATAGTAAGAAAATATACCGAAAAGAATTCTCTCTTTCAGTTCTCCCTCCGTTATTGACAACGTTTGACATCAAGCGCGGAGGCGGAGGCGATGTCTCTTGGAAGGAAGTTTCTCTCTCGAAAGTTCTCCAAGTCATTCCGAGACCTCAGCCGGTCATCCGTGACGGTTGAGGAGGGTTCCTCCCCACACGGGGGTGAGATGGGCCTTGTCGAATCGCCGGCAGCCGCCGCTGCCTACGGGCAGTCGTGGGGCACAATGCTCCCGGAGCTGCTCGGGGAGATAATCCGGCGGGTCGAGGCTTCGTCTGACAGGTGGCCCCAGCGTCAGAACCTCGTCTCATGTGCCTGCGTCTGCAAACGGTGGAGGGACGTCACCAAGGAGATTATCAGGGCTTCCCTCAACAGTGAGATGATCACTTTCCCCTCTTGCCTCAAGAAGGTTAGATTTTCCGTCATTTCTCGGATAAAATTGGCGGTTATTTATTGATCTGGTTCTAATTATCAAGTTTATGCCCTGCTTAGTTCTGTGCAATTGAAGAAAAGTTCTTTTTTTTGGGTTATTCCCCTCGTTTTTCAAGTCAATTCAGGATTATGGGATTTTTTCCCTAAATTTCCTGGGATGAAATCGAGGTGATTTGACGGTCATTTCTTGACAGATTACTCTCGCGGCCCTGTGATGTTCCGTTCTTTTTTCCCCCAAAATCGTGGATCTGGCTCGATTGGTGTAACTGGAGCTCTAGCATTAGCTTATGAATGATATTAAATCTCTGGTCCAATGACCTCTGGAAATGCCAATACGGTAGTTAATAATTGCGAGTTAAATGACCATTTTGGGGGTATGAATCAAGAATGATTTTGTGGGATTATATTTCTCTATCTGTCCTGAACCATTTTTTTTCACATTTAAATGGAAGATAGATCGAAGCTATTGTAACCAACTTGGTATTTTTTGTTCCCTCATTTTTCTTAAAGTGGTTACTGCTGCTTTATTCATTCTTTTTTCATATGGTATTGTTGATGTCTCTATTGAGAAGTAGAATTTCGTCGATGCCGCTGAGAGTTAGGACTCTGTGGAGGAACATCTTAATATGCCAGAAGAGGTGGTTGGATATCCTTATCATTGTTTGGATTTTGATGCTCTTTTTTATTTTGTGGAGTCCAGAGGCAAAGACAAGGTTGTCTCTATACTTTAGCTGATAATTTCTTGCCTTTGATGCAGCCTGGGCAACACGACTTTTCTTATCAATGTCTTATTATAAGGAACGCTAAGGACTCAACTTTCTACCTTTACCTTGCCCTGACTCCGTGTAAGTTCAGACTGGTAATTTATTATTTTGAACCTTCCATCACTCTATACATCTCATCGATGACAGTTTCTTGCTTTGGTTTAATATATTGAATCTTCATTGTTGACCTTTATCTGAGTGGGGACCATAATTAGAATTTTTGCTGCTGAACTTTGACATAGCCCAATCTTGATGTATTCCACACTGTTTGTAAAGGAAGCTGGTTCGCCTTAGTGGTCTTGTCAATCTCTTGACTTTGCCTATTATGAACTCTTAAGGAGATTGACCATTGAAGTCATAGTGGATATCATGCGAACTTTACATTGGTGGCCTCTCTAATGAAAGCATCTCCGTTTCTTTGTTTTTATTTGTTTGGTAGTGCTGATTGGTACATAAAGGAGCAGAGATTCATTTTTGCTTGCTAGCAGGAGAATTGTCTGTAGTGTCTATCTGATCTTGAAGAAGTATATCTGATGGTACTTGTTTCAATGGTTAATGGGTGGACTTATACTCTCATACATATGCCAAAGTGTTTGTCTAGTTTTTCCATCAGTAATTTAGACTGACTGGTAACCAGCATAGAAAATTTGTGACTTTCGTTTCTGTTGAAATATTGGGCTAATTAAAGCTCTACAAATGATGGTGCTGAGGTTGCATTTTGTTTTTGCTTTTCTCTTGTCCAAAATAAATTGGACCTTGGAGTTATAGCTCCAGAATTTGGGGCAATTGTTTTGGTCTATGAAGACAGCATTTGGAATCTGATAGCAAGAGCTACTAATATCCTGTTTGCTTAGTAACTCGCCCCTGGATAACCTTTCCTGTTCTTTCTCCTCAGCATTCACGGACAAAGGGAAATTTCTTTTAGCAGCTCGGAGGTACAGGCGTTGTGCCCATTATGAGTACTTAATATCTCATGATGCCAATGATTTTTCCCAAGGAAGTAATGCATATGTTGGAAAGTTGAGGTAAAGCTTCTTTGTGTGAATAGGTACAGGGGGGTGTTGTGCTTTGTTAAATAGATTCTATTTGCAGTTCCAAAAATTCTAATTCTTTGATAGGCTTCATTTTATGCAGAAGCCTTATTAAGTAGTCCCCAATCCGACATTCCCTTAAAGGTCCTGAAAGTCCTCCAAGTTCTGCACTAAAAGCCTTATCAATAGCCTTAGCTGCATTCCGTTTCTTAGAAAGTGAAGATTCGAGAAAATATTTGTTGTTTGAGCAGGAGGACCAAAAGCTTTGCACGTTTGTTATGGTGTTTTAAACTCTCAATCAACTTTTCAAGTCTTCTATACAGATTTTGAAGAAAGCCGAAGAGTAATGACATCTTCTCATGAGTCATGATAGGGAATTTGGATAGTAGACTTGAGCTGTGGGTATATTTGAATTGAATCTAAATACATCTTTCTATTATATGTGTTCCCTGAATTATCAATTATGTGGCAGCTCGGACTTTATCGGGACCAATTTCACGATATATGACAGTCAACCACCCCACAGTGGAGCAAGGCCCTCGATTAATCGGGCAAGCCGCCGGATTGCTAGCAAGCAGATAAGCCCTCAGGTACCGGCTGGCAACTTTGAGGTTGGGCATGTGACCTACAAGTTTAACCTTCTTAAGTCCCGTGGCCCAAGGAGGATGGTCTGTTCTCTGAAGTGCCCTTCTTCCTCAGGAGGAGAAGCTTCGCCTGTCCCAGAGAAAGAAACCAATCATCATTGTGATCCCAAGATGAAGAAATCAGGATCAGGATCAGGATCGGCATCCCCCTCCTCTGGGTCCACTGTTCTGAGGAACAAGGCCCCTCGGTGGCATGAGCACTTGCAGTGCTGGTGCTTGAACTTCCATGGTCGGGTTACACAGGCTTCAGTAAAGAATTTCCAGCTTGTTGCTGCAGTTGATCAGAGTCAACGAGGCAAAGGGGACAGGGAGACTGTTCTTCTTCAGTTCGGAAAGGTTGGGGATGACACCTTTACCATGGATTTCCGGCAGCCTTTGTCTGCATTTCAGGCATTTGCCATCTGCCTCACCAGCTTCGGAATGAAAATAGCTTGCGAGTAACATATTTTTCTCTTTCATTTTTTTTCCTTATACCCTTTTCTTGGATGTTACCGTGATGTTTGTTGTATAAAAGAAAAGCATGTCTCTGAGCAGAAAGAAGCATGTCCTGTTTGTCTTGTTGACTTCTCTGCTACTTAAAGAGTCTGAGACAGGGTATAGTTCACTTTTTTTCTTCTGGTACACGCTGAGTATGAATTTATGTGACTCGATCTTGTCTAATTTAAGTGAAGTAAAGTTCATATGTGGATCCAATCTCAAAATTGCCAGTCGTATTAGACTTCATCAGAGGAGTGAATCCGTGATTTGATTTGCTGAGCTGGGGAGCTTTTCAGGTACGGGCGTGTGACTAATACTATAGCTAGGAATTGCAGTGTCCATATTTGCTGGTTCAGCTCTGGGCACTGGAGGCTCGGTGTGTTCTTGGCATTGCTTGCAACCCGGGCTATCTCAACACCTATATGGAAAATTATCTGGTCATGGTCCTTGGACTAGTGATCTGCACCCGCCCCTCCCAAAGTGCAAGATCAACAGGCCTGAAATTTTCCACGCGCACTCATGTGCCACCCAGTCAGCGAAAAGGTGCAATTCCATCCTCCATACGCAATTGATACTACAACTCAACTGCGTTTTCCTGTCTACTACGAACCTGTTCTATTGACTCTGGACTTGAAATAATTCCTGTCGACTTCAGAGTGCTGGACTTGAAGATTGTTAACAGCATTGCATATTCGACCGACACATCAGTCTATCTCTACCTTGCTATGCATAAATGCGAAAGTTAACTCAGCCATCAATAAATACCAGCACTTTTGTAAGTATTTCAGTCGGAAATGGAATCACATGATTCTTTTGTGCTGTCTCGCTTCCCTTTTATCTCAGCCCCACTTGAGAGAGGGAAACTACGGTTTGCTGCAAGAAGGTACAGGTGTGGGACTCATTATGAGTGTATTATTTCTCATGATCCCGATCATCTGTTCTGGAACATAGTAAAACTGGTGCTGGCCAGAAGTTGAGGTATCCCGATCTCTCCATACAATAATACAATATTAAAAATTCGAACTCAACTATCTTCTAGCCACGCTCCTCTATAAGCTGCGTACTGAAAATCTCGCAGATAACACATCCGTGGGGTTTTTAACCTACACAATATATGATATGAGAACAAACCACCACAGAATGGCAAGATGTCGTACTTCCCCAACTAGAAGAGGCTGCCTATTTCCAAGAAAGCCCACAAGCTCCAGCTGCATTGGATGAGTAATGTAACTGTAAGATGGGACAGGTCTGTTACAATGGCGACATCATTTCTCGCTGTGCCCAAGGAAGATAGTTTGCTTTCTGAAGCTTCATCCTTACCCGGAAGAAGATCCCATGGCAGAGGAAGCTTCTGAGTTCATGGTTTTCCGGAACAAGTGTCCTTGGTTGGTCGGTGAAGAACTTCCAACTGCTCGGTCCCAGTGCCGGAGGCAAAGAAGAAGGAGATGGGGGGGAGGTGATTCTTCTTCAGTTTCAGAAGGTCGAAACCAACGATTTCACCATAGATTAAAAGCAGCCTCCGTCAGCAGTCGAGGCGCTTGCCATTTGCCCTCCCTCATTTCGGACCCCCAGACTCTTTTCCGTATACAAGCCTCAGGTCGATCGTATCACGTTTTGTCAAAGAACTTTTGGTGCAGTTAATCAGTAATCTTGGTTGTTCTTTGGGAAGAGATTTATCTCATGTATTGCCTCATAATAATTCATTTTGATGTAAAATGTGTAGTATTGCACTACAATAAATTTTATATCATCTATTAAAATGCTTGATTAGCTTCAAGTTTATATAAACGTCTCATATTTCAACCAAGAAAACTAGTTCTACTGTTGAAATTTAGTGGAAATACACCAATAACCGTCCACCCTTCGAGGCTGGGTTTGCATATGCATAATATATATATATATATATATATATATTGTAGAAGTTAATGAATAATTAAGTTGGAGGAGGGCCAGCCAACTTTATGCGCAATCTTCTGTGTGGTTGCCTCTCACGTACGATTTTGGTAAACTTAAAATAATTCGTTTTGACGTTTGCTAGTGGTATGCTGTATCATCATCGCCGTCCTTCAACTGAATCATAATTACTCCATCGCAGAAGATATATATGTAAATGAAGGGATAAGACATTTTGTACAGAACAATGCATGGCGACAGACCCCTTCTACAGGGAGTTGTTATAATTGGAGAATTGTTGTCGACAGCAATCTTGGGATAGTGAGCTAGCTGTATTTATACGATTGCTGCTTAGTATATAGTACCTGCAAGAGAGAGAGAGCTGCCTTCTGCAACAGTGAACGGAACACCGAAAAGCCTCTCCGCCCAAGAATCTTACAATGACAGCTTCACTTTACATCCAAAAATTTTATAGGTTATGATAAGTTCGAACTGATCATCCTATTAAGAAGAAAAACCCTTTTCAATATAATTTTTTTTATTTATAAAATTCAAACATGATGCCATATTTAAGAAAAAATGGTGTCCAACCACTTTTGGAATGCTTGCAAACGGTGAGGACTTTACATAGAAGAATATGATAATATTAGAGAATCCATCAATCAATTGAAATTATGGGGTTTAAGTAACTCATCTCTCTATGGGGATCCTAAGAGAGGAGATTTGTCTTTGTTTTGCTGCGTGTGTGTATATAAATATATATATATATATGTAGGTCTTGGGTTGACGTAAAAGTGAGTTGGATAATATTATGCAAGAACCACCCTAGCTAATAGCTATATATCTTATCTTCCTCTTATATACTGTGGGAGAGCAGTCAGTCATCCCAAAATTAGTAAAGATTCTCAGAAAAATCAAAGAATTTTGTCTTGTGAACACAGCACACATTCAATCATCAGAAATGCACTATCCTACACGGAGGCAAATCGTTGTATATTGATCAGAAATGATCGTGTTGGCGGGGGGCATATATAAAAGACACCATTTGACACACACATACATAACCCCCAATTGATCAACAGAGAATTGGTGATCCTCCTATATATATATATATATATATATATAATGGAAGATTATGGACCATCCTAATTCACGACAAGTTAGTGGGCAACAAATTTAGTGGAGGAAAATGGCCATATATATATATATAATTGGATAATCTATTGATTATTATAATAATAATATCATTAAGGAATTAATGTTATGCAATCTACCATGGACACATGTGATCAGATTGCCTCCGTCAGACTGCAAATATAGATATATATATATATATATATATATATATATATATATATGGTCGAGGCCATTAATTTGTATAGTATTGTTGGGAATGATAAAAATCTGATGGAGTAAATTGAGAAGAGAACGCGACTAGGTAGCGAAACATGCCATGCACACATATGCCTTCTCATCATCGATTCAAAGATATCATTGCTAATCATATGATTCGAAAAATAATAATAATAATAAAAAGACTACCAAACTTGGTTGGTTGATGTGATCCGACTTTCCTTTCACTTAAGAGAGGGTTTTGAATTGCAATATCGTAAATGAAAAAATTCATAATTGATTAGATGAGTTGTATCCTTACTGAGCTGACCAAGTCCGATCAAACTCGAATATAGATTAAGAAAACTTGAAGTTATAATAAACCGTACTCAATGATGAGGCGGATCTTAGGGAATTAACTTCAATTACATATGCATGTCCATGTGATTCCCGATAATTAGCTGACCATGCATTTTTCTTGTACTAGCTATAGCCTGCAACCTGCAGCATACATGCATAATATAGATACAAATATATCTTGAAGAACCTGCTGCATTCCTCTCCCTTTGATTGATTACCCTTTTTTAAAAAAATAAATAAATTCATATACATATAAAGTAGACAGACACAGGCGCATATTTTATTATAATCAAAGTGCGACTGACATTAATAAGTTGGAGAATGCATGAATTCTCAGTACTGAAACGTAAAAGTTTACCCACATATATCGAATCTCAACCAACTTGTTCTCGATCATGATGATCATCTTGGCATGCATGCATGGAGCAATATCCAGGATGACTTACTCTAGCTAGCGGGAATTATAACGACCACGTCTTTGAATACCGCCTGTTTCTTTACCTTGAAAAGAGTACTGTCCATCGAGGGCATTTGCTGCTAAATTGGCTCCCAAATTCCACAGAGAAAATCCTCACCACTTTGAATTATACGTAGCTAGCCCCCAACCTGAAATTCACACACATATATGACACACACACACACACACTGTATATATATGTGTATCAAAATTCAGTGAATGCATACTTCATCATATAGTTCTCCAATTATGGATGCATTATCAACTCAAAAATTTCCATAGAAACCATACATTGATCAATGTAACCTATGCTATATATATATATATATATATACAGACTTCCCTTTGATGATAGTAAACCATCAAATCTTATTCCTAGCGCACACATAAATTACTAAATCATATATATATATATGTGTATGTAGGAAAAAGGGTTTAAACGCATCATGCAGATGTAATTAAATGAAGAGAGATCAACAGAGATAAGGAAATCACTGCTTTGAAATTAATGCAAGCTATTTGGTTTTATGTAATGGCGGATTAATAATTAATCATATATTGGATATATAATTGATTAATAAACACTATTAATGAGTGTTAATTAACAGCACTAGTCTAATGATGACAAAAAACCCAATGTGATTGATGGAAGACACATCGAGGTCCACAATAATAATTTGCATCTTGCCCTCACAGTCACACAGAAAAGCAATAACTTCAAAAAAAGTTTTTTTAAGTGGAAAAAATTAATTTCAGTCTAGCTAGCAAATCTCAACGAGTACATTTTCATTATATTATTTAAATCAAGGGAATTCTACTGATTTGTGAATGAGATCTTAGAATCTGCGATGCTATTAACCAGGACAAAACTACTGATTCATCCTTGTTTTGTCCTCAATGTCCGTCATGAAGTACCCAAAATCGCTGATTAATTAATTAATACTTATTATTTAATGTAAACTATATGTGTGATGGATAACCACACACATACGTACACACATATGTATATGTGCGCGCGCGCTAGCTGTGTTGATATATATGTGCAAGCACAAGCTGATGGAGCAGAATCTTAAGAAAGGAGCTCGCCTACGCTAATGACTGGCGTAAAGAAACTCAATGATTAAGCCGGTTACAAAAGAATCCATAGATCTTGAAGAAAGTGACAAGAAGAGAAGAATAAAGGAGTACTAGAAGTTCTAGCAGAAATTATCAAACTCTTAATATATGATCTTAATTTCAGATCAAATGTAATATTAATATATCAAAATTTCTTTTGCTCATTAAGCTACACATTTAATTAATAGAGACAAATTAGACCAAACACCATTAGTTTATGGAGCAAAAGAATCCACTCATTGCATAGAATTTAATGCGATGTTATGGGTAAAAGATGTAGATGTTAGAATAAAGGTAGCAACAACGTACTGTGATCATGTCTTTTCCTTGGGCAAACAACAATGCAGATTAGGGTTTTTAAAAAGGCATGATGTCGGAATTTATGGTGGGAGAGAGGACTAAGGCAGCTTACGTACGTCCGGTTAATGATTGACAAAAATGCAAGCAGCTCCACACACTGTACATGAAGTTCACATGTCAAGCATAAAATGCTAGCCACTTGCTCTTAGTTCTCAATTCGCAGACGTGTGAATTGATAAATTTGGAGGAGCATCAATAGTTAATATAAGACAGGATATGATGTTTGACGTTCAATGTCATCACTCGACAAAGTGATCGATTGAATTCCATGTATACCATATGATTCCACACCATAAAGCAGGAGATATATGGATATCAACTAAATCCGATTGATCCATTGGAAAGTTGAGGAATTATTACCATTTTCGTTTGCAAACTTGTCATCTGCATGGTCCAAGAGTGTCACTGAATGGGGATGCCCGAGTTCGAGCTGCCATCACCACCGCCCCTCACGGACGGGGTCTTTCTCTTCTTCTTCTTCTTGTAAGGTACACCTCGAGCTTTAGCTTGAGACTCCCGCACTTCCCGCAGATAAACACGAATAGCACCGCTGGCAAATGGGTTCGTCTCCGGCAGGCCGCCGTTCTCCTCATAGGCAGCTCGGAGCCTGCCGATGAGAGCGTCAAGGCTTCCCCAGGCTTGCTTGAGAGGGCAGGTGCATGGGCTAGGCGGCTCGGGCTGTCCAAAAAAGGCGCATCCTTGCATGTGAACCTTGGTCTTTCCGAACTGGTCGAGATACCGGAGGAAGTCGAGCACGTGGTTCGAGTTGCACTGAGGAAGAGCCACCGGTGGCCTCTGATTCCTCAAGTACTGGCAGAAAGTGTTCCAGTCCCTCCTCTTCTGGGATTCGTATCGGCTGAGCTGAGGCGGTTGTGGCGGCGGCTGATTACTCACACTAGCAGCTGATCTTGTTGATGAGCCTTCCTGTATGTCTTTCCCTTTATTATCGATCGACATGGCAACTTCAAAAATATGTATCTCTTCTTTTCTGTTCCCTCAACTGATGAACAAGAAATCGATAGGAATCAAGCTGGAAGGGTAAAAGGCAGAAACCCTAGATCTTTAGAGTTTTTCCCTGGATTGATTTCTTGAGGATAATATGGAAAGGGAGAGACATGGTGATCATCAGAGAGGTAGAAGATGTATTAGATTTGGGGATTGGAGTCGGAGAAGACGGTACGGTAGATAAAGAAGAAGTAAATAGATGATGGATCAGTTCACAATAGTGGGGGAGGGGAAGAGCTAATGAAGAGACAATGCCTATGGTCCTAAGAAAGTGCTTTAGCTATTCTCTTTCTTGCATTATTTCTCCCATCTTTAATATTCTATATATATATATATATATATATAAAATATTCGTAATAGTTTATAAGATGATGTGGTGCGCTTGACCCCTTTTTCTTCCTTACAAAAAGATATACTCAGTCTTAATAGGGAATAAACCTCTACCTGGGTAATAATATTTTTTCCTTTTTTTATCAAAAGGACACAATCGGTAAATTTAAATCTCTCTATTACAGATAAAACCCATCCACATCAAGCATGATTTTCTAATCGTTACACATTTTTTGAGGTTTAATTGCATCTCCAATTAAGAATGCCTTCTCTCCCCTCCAAAAAAAGAGAGTTGAGTCATGCTTCCATAATCCAATCAATTATCATACTAGCTAGACACTAACGTAATTCGCATCACATCCCTTAGTGGCCAGAGCGACCAAAATCGAATCAAACTATAATTAAGTAGTGCGTCATTATTTATTGAGATGGTTTTGTAATTTACGTAGTTACCAGATCAGGAAGCAAGAATTGAAATTCGACCTATACATATTGAGCTCCCCATATGATACGTATGATTATCTCTAATTAAATTAACATTTCTTTCTCTTTAATTAACCCCACAAAATTTCAAGGAAAACCCATATCTGTGATATACCGTACCAAACCATATTATACACTGTGCACATATAGAAATGATATAATTTAGTATTTCAACATGCATGTACGAGAAAAATGAACGTATTTTATTAGTAATGAGAACGGATCGTGGAACTCGATTAATTAATCGATGAATATGAAACAGAACAAGTGTTTTGCTGCTACATTAGTTGCCTTTTTGCACACATGATGTTCTAGAGATGAGGGGCTGATGTCTCCTTGAGAGCCGTCTAAATTCGTCTCTCTCATTTTTAACATTCTTTTTTTCTTCTTCTTGTTCTTATTTTTTCAATGTCAATTTTCCACGCAGGTGGTTTGACTTAAATCAACTGATTAGGCATTGCCCGAAAACGGGATAAAAAATAATCAGGTGCGATTTCTTCAGCCGCCCTCATTTATGATTAATCCTGGCATGCATGAAGTCCGATTGAAATTAATTCTCTCAAATATTCGGGACGATATAATTCTAAAAATTATATGGCTCCTCTTCCCCTCTTAATTGGATATAATTTTCGATTTACCTTATGTGTTATCCAGATGCTAAGTAATAGATATCTACTAATTCAGGTTTAATTTGACCAATTCCACCCATTTTCATGATAAAACTCTCTCAATCATATATTCTTTATATATATGTTTACAAGAAACCTAAGAACTTAAATGAGAAAAAAAACTGTCAAACCACTTGAAATTTTCAAAAAATCCATGTTGGTCTAACTAGATAAAATTTTCAAATGAATTTATTTAACATATATATATATATATATATGATAGTGAAACTCATAATATTACTATAGGTCCGATGGTAGACAGTTTATCACATTTTGCTAATCAACCCTAGACAAACATGCATATATATACACACTGTAGTACTGATAATATATAAACTAAAGAGAAGAAGCCAGATGTACTCGAAATACTGCATATGATTCCCCTTAGGTCGTGATGGTGATTGGCTAGGCATAATGAAAAGAATGGAAATAATTCAACTGCGTGTGAAGATCAGTTTAGGATTGTAATCCCATATGTGTCTGTTAAAATTTTAGGTTAGACCTGATGAGTCAAATCATTCATAAATTTGATTGTAATTTAAGGTAAAAGCGTAACCATTTTGGTAAGTTCATTGAATTATGTTATGACAACGGTTATGCAACTCTGCAACTCTTACGTATACGTGTAGTTAATCGTTAATAAACTAGATTCCTCCCTTTTTAGGTTTAATTTCACACGGGTTATATTATATATATATATATATATATATGTTAGTGTACGAAAGAGACTCGTGAGTTTAGAAGAGAATAGAAAGAAGATGAAATTAAAAGTACGTTAAGTCCCACCGATAATATTGAAATCCAGAAAATATTTTTTAATATCAGATCGAGTACGGTACTACTAAATCAAACTCTCTTTTCTTCTCACTTGAATTATATATATATATATATATATATATATAAAGAAAGAGGAATAAAGTATACACAACCTTGATCGTCAATTAGAGAGTAGAATAGATTGCAAATAATGGTTTCAATGAGCGGGTCCTACGTGATGGGTCTATATTTATATATCTAGTCTAGTATATGTATATGCGTGTGTATGTATATATGGTTTATGCACAGCGCGCGAACATCCGAGGTCTGTCGTTCCAACCCTAATACACACCCAGCAAAGGAAGTAGCTTCATGTAAAATCAATATAGTTCCGTTGAGATGTTTTGATCCATTTTTTCTTTAAATAAGATGTAAAGTAATCGAATCCAAATTAATTTTTTTCATCAATCGAACTTTTAGATATTAAATGATGATTAAAAAAGAAAAAATCTTTAACAAAACAAATCGCAGCATATATAGATGTATTTTTTTATGCACGTTCATATGTATACGCACACATGCGTATCGATATTTCTGGCCCAAAACCAAACGTTATGACTGATTTAAAAAAATAATAAATAAAAAAAAATTAAACTGTTATGGTCAAAGAGTTGGGAGGACTTCATATTGTTAAAAGACTCGATGAATAATATGGCTTTTGAACGGATTTGGTAATCTGATACCCAACTCGGGTGGCAAACTCTGCGGTGTGCATTGTTTGTTCTTTGCTTGACTGAGTCCCCAATTACTACGTACTTTCTTCCCCCTTTTTCTCAATTTACAAATACAAAAATTCCATGAGAAATGAATGAAATTTAATATAATGATATTAGTAATTAATTACCTGGACCAAGTAATTTATAAGGAGTTTTTTTTATTTGATTCTCGTTACACGAATTTGTTATACCATTTTTATTTCTGTCATCTTTATATTAACAAAAACAAAATTCGATGCATTTTCCAGAGGCCGTCACTCTTTATCTTCCATCTCATGTATTCTTAAATCAGTCCTTTTTTTTTTTCCTTCTTTTCTCCCCCACCATTTTTCTCTTTATTTCAGTCAATAAGAACATCAATCGAATGCAAGGGTGAGAGTCTATACGTCCATGCCTGACAGAGGATCATCCCACTGTCCTGAAATGTTCCAAAGTCATGACTTGGAGATCAGTGAGTCCGGCCAAATCATGTTAATCAATTAATATTAAAAGGGAGATAACAGTAGTATCTTCGAAGAAAAAGAAAAAGAAAAAGAAAAAGAAAAAGAAAAGAGGAAGGTGAATCGATTCAGGTGAAAATAACAGTAAGATGCTGGCGGTGCGGCAACCTTTCCCCCGATGATAAAAATATATATTAAATGTCCGTACTCGCATATACTAATATTATAATAGCTATGAAACGTCAGTATCACCATCAAATTGACCCATGATCCACCCCAACATAAACATATGGAATAAAAAGAGTTTTTTCCCGATAGTGAAATCTTAAATTATTGGTGGTAGTGTTAATTAATTGATCGATTCACATTGCAGAGAAGAAAAAGGGAAAACACCTTTATAAAGTTCATATCCTGGAGAGATTTGGGATTGGGCCTCAATTAATTAATTAATTAATTAATTATCAATGAAATCAAATCGAAGAGGAAAAGCCAAAAAAAAAAGAGAGAGAGAGATAGAGAGAGAGAGAGACATGGATGCAACGATCGATCCTATTGGAATGAGTGAGGTGCGTCTTCTCTCTTGTGTAGCTTTGCTTGCTTGCTTGCTGGTGTCACATATAACTTATAGTGGCAAAAAGCAGTCTATTTTTACTATATATTTTTTTTCTTTTTCAGAAATTGTCATAGGATGCATCATGATTAGTTGAATTTAAAATACCTAGCACCTGTCCTCCCTGATGTGTCAAC
The DNA here is from genome assembly GCA_037672795.1 of Lagerstroemia speciosa. NCBI lineage: Eukaryota > Viridiplantae > Streptophyta > Magnoliopsida > Myrtales > Lythraceae > Lagerstroemia > Lagerstroemia speciosa. The sequence goes on from CM075310.1 coordinate 7,826,790, forward strand.
AATTTTTATTTTAAAAAAGAGATTGTCATGGCCCCCATGCCATAATACCCTGTGAAATTCATATCAAATATGTACGTCATATCAAATAGTATGAATAAATATCGCGTACAGGTAGATCTAACTTAATCTTATCATCTGATTCCAAAATCAAGCGCATCGATACGGTACGTGTTGTATAGCAAGTTGCGTTAGAAAGTGCTGTCGGCGGTACCCTCCTAAGCTTTTCTAATTAGGAATATGGTCGTTCAAGTTTACCCTTTTTTTTAATGTGAAATTCGCATCAATATCTTGTCAGATAAGATAATTTGAATAAATATCGTGCACGGATCTAGTTAATCTTCCCGCTTTCCACATTAAACGCATCGATATATTGTATGCTTTATATGGCAAGTTGTGTGGAGAAAGTGTTCGGAGTAGTTCCCTAAGTTTTACAAGGAAGACAGTTGTTCGAGCTTACCCACCCCACACAGTAACAAAGAGAAAAAGATTTATCGAGGGGACGATTATACGAATGGTTTTTCAACTTCTGGCTTCGTCGATGGATGTAAAGAAATCGAAATAGTCCTGTCCTGCATCGGCAGTATAATTACTTCTTAATGTATCTCTTAGATTTGCTCGTCATTTCTAATTACATAAATTGAAAAAAAGTTCAAATAATCTTATAAAATTGAAACGATACAGAGGAGGAGGAGGAGGAGGAGAAGGAAACAGCTAATGGAAAGATAGCGGATAGGTGATTTGTGTGTTAATTACTGTCATAATCACTGTACTTCATTGTTAATTATGTGTTAATGCAATTGACCTGCCCGGGGCCCACAGCAATGATTGATTGCATTGGTTTAGAGGACTAGAATGCAATTTTCTCGATAGCACATGGACCCGGGAAATAAATGGGCCTGAGGAATCGTTTCGTTTGGAATCCCCGTTTTTGACAAAGTTCCATTAAGGCTGTCGGTTGATCGATTGGTGGTAACATTTCTATGGGTGCAATGCAAATGAAACCCCGATTGGAGGAGAGTCTGTCTCAGACTGGTTGCAGACGAAGCCCCAGCACTCAGTCCCGCTACGCTACAACGGGCAACCTTCTTCATCAACCGCGTGAATGATGCGTACAGGCGTAGAAGATGATAGAAGAAAGAGAGAATAAGGAGATATACCCAATGAAAAAAGAAAAAAAGGTTCCCTTTCTCTTCGATATTGATGTTGATATTGCAACAAGAGAGATTGCAGTGTTATATCCCTGAAAGTAACGCGATGAAGGGGACCTGACATGTAGCCCGAGGACAGATAGGGGCCGAGGCCCGAAAACACGAAGATTGCCCCATTGTGCCAATCACATCTTCATTTCTCGTTCAACATTTAGTTGATAAATTAATAAGAAAAGTCAATAAATAAACCACATACAACTGTTGTATGTCACTATGGATTTCGGGGGAAAATAAATAAAGAAATAAACAAATATTGACCTCCTATCTAATCTACGTGCCTCTGAATAAATAATAATAATTATTCAAATATTCTTACTTTTGTTTGATTAAAAAAAACATAAAATAAAATGGATTCCAATGGTTGATTGCTCTTCGAACTTCGTGAGGTTGCCCACCCTGGCTTAGCGTTTGACCCACGCCCACCCCTCTAGTTCGCATAAAATGATCGATTCGTATTTCGCAGGGAAAGTTTCCGAGTCCCAATGGAAAATAATAAAAATTCTGAGCCAACGAGAATAATACGCGCAACCAACACACAATTGAAAAACCTAAACATGTTTGCCTTTTGCAAGAAGTTTATCGTGGGAAAAAAAATAAATAAGAAGTATAAAGACAAGAAATAAACGAGTCAAAACAGGCATCAACTAAAAGAAATTCCCTAATAATTATTGGTAAATACATTACATATTGGTATTATTATCTATATTAATGTATGTCTAACGTCTAAAATGTTTAGCGCCTTTTTCATTTTTTATATTTATTCTAAATTTAATTTACATATTAAAATTTATGATACATATCTTACTTTCAGATTAATGGTAAAATATTAATTTTAGTTTTTTTTACCACTCATGTACGATCTTAACTGCAGAGATCTTTCGTTAACTGTTTATTCATAAAAACTCGAACCCGAAATCTTTACTTAAGGGAAACGAGTGTTTTATCACTTGAACCAACTCATGTTAGTACCACATATGCAATTTTAGCAATAAAATTCTACAATTTTTAAAGAATAATTTTGAAATTATAAAAATAAAAAAATAAAACTGACATTATACACTGATAAAAATTTAAAATGCTCTACTTATTATTGTACATTAACAAATTCTAATTATAATAAATTATAAATAAATAATATAATTATATGAATTTATTTCAATAATTTGATGTGTCTAATATTAAAAAAAAAAGATGTCAACTAATGAACTAAACCAACTCCTCCGCGTCGAGACCGTATTGGCGTATTCCAACTCTCTCTCTCTCTCTCTCTGTCTCTCTTACATATTACATACGCATGCAGAAAGGTTTCTCTATTTCTATTCTCCCCCCTCTTCTCTGAGTCTGAGCTTCGCGTCGACCTTCCTGCAATGGCGAACAGTAATCTCCCTCGTAGAATCATCAAGGTTCGTTCTTTCTGATCTCTTCTCCTCCCGATCCCCTTCTCAATTCTCCTGATCGCTGTCCTTTAAGCTCGCTGAGTACAATACATGTAAGGCGGGTGACTTTAGGATGCGTGCCTCGTTTCCGTATGTTCCTCTCGTGTCTTCGATGCTAACACATGAGCTTGCGCAGCCATGTTCAGCTCGCTGTCTCTGTATTGATGGGGAATTGTTGGGTTAGTTCATCTAGGAGATGGGACCTGTTCATTAGGGCTCTGCAGTGATCCTCATTTGCTTAAATCGTTTCTTGTTTGTGTCGTTTCCTCTTACTTCACTTGTGCTTTTATGGCTAGCCACCACCATGTCTACAAGAGAATGCGTTGCAAACTCTGTGGAAATGAAAAAGGGATTCGATTACTTGATCGAACTTTGTCGTACTCTGGGATCAATGAGCCATGCTGCACACTGCTTCAGCTACCCGCGTTTTTTTTTTCCCTTTTCTTTTGTGGTTTTTTGATGAATACAGTGTCATTTATCCACTGCAGCCACATAGTTAATGAAATTGGAAAATGGTATTATTTGTGTTGTCGAAAGATTGTTTTATAAATTGGCTATGAGTAACGATTTTCTCTCTCGTTCTCCTTTTTTTTTTTTTCAGGAAACTCAGCGTCTTCTCAGCGAGCCAGGTGAACAATGATCATCCCTCTTTTACTCTACTTTAGCTGAAATTTACTTATAATTGGGGTTCGTATGGTCTGCCGTCAGATTGGAGCCCTGGGAAGTAGGTGGTGCTTTGCTTCTGCATAGAGAATATAGGGTTTTCTTTCATATTTCACAGCTGATATTCTGTAGGTTGAGAATCTCATTTTACTGATAAGTTTCTGCTCTGAAGTAATTCAGCGATCTACTTAACTGAAGTCTCTCTGCTGCAGCTCCCGGAATCAGTGCCTCACCTTCTGAAGACAATATGAGATATTTTAATGTGATGATTCTCGGTCCTACACAATCTCCTTATGAAGGTACTGGTTAGATTTCAGCTGTTTGAGTACCTTGTGCTCGTCAATATGGATGAGGCAATGTGATAGCTTCTAAACTTTTGCATGTGTGGTTCTGGCAAAGCTTTTAGACAGATGTCATGTAATGGCTGTTCTTTGGCTTGCATCAGTTTGTCTCTTAAGAAATGGTTCCAACTTTCTTGAGGCTTCCCATTTCCAACTAAGTGTTTATAAAGAATGAGGAATGTAAATGCTGCCCAATTACCCAATGATCAGTCAAAGATATTGTCCTTCCAATCTAAACTTATGAGATGAAAAGGTTGCCCTGCTAGTACTCGGAGAGTCGCATATTATAATTGTATTTGTGTTGGGATGCTTCTTTCATCTTTCCTGCCTCACCGTGACCTCAAATGACTGTTGCAGTTTTTCTTTCTCAATTCTCTCTTAGATAAGCCCCCTTTCTCTTCTCTGGCTATATTTTTATAGATTGTCCTCCTTTGATGGGTGGTGGAACAATGCAACTTAATCCTGCATATCTGGACATAAGCTTCAACTTTGATGTTATTTTTGTTAGCTGATTTTGTTTCTGCTTAACCCAAGAAAGCTGCGGACACTTGGGTTGAAGTTCTGCTTACAAGTGGCTTAATTCACTCGATCCTTGAATTATGTCAACTTTTATCCACCAAGAATTGGTGACAAAGGTGTTAGAGACATGCTGATTTCCTTTTAATTTTATTCATGCCTGCGATCTTGGTTTAGGAGGAGTTTTCAAGTTGGAGTTGTTTTTGCCAGAAGAATATCCAATGGCTGCACCTAAGGTGATTTGATCTGAACTTCTTTCGGTTATGGGTTTATGCTCACTAATGATCTTTAGTTGGCATCTTAAAATTAGGTGCAAAACAGAGAGTGCTATTCCGATAGGGTTGAATTTATTTTCCTCCTCCGCTGATTCTGTATACAATTTGATAATTGTCATCAAAGTGAGCAATATCCAAATGCGTTTTCAATGTCTTAGTTATTGGCGGTTTTCTATCATCTGTATCCCATCTGATATGATATCCTTGGCAACATCCATTCTATCATTTGCATAATATTGAAAACCAAAGTTGACATTGCAGTATTGACTTGTTGGTAAACTTCATATTCAACCTGGGCATGGCCCCTTTTCAGTGAATGCAAACATGCAACAGGGAGAGGTGTGGAGGGGAACACTGGTGTGGATATTATAGTAATTTTTGTCATCAGGACTTAGAGTTGTACATGGTATCCATCTCAAGGCCCTGTTTTTTCCATGTACGACCTGTATTGGAAGGTTCTGTAGCCGATCAACTTGTATCGGTAGATCAGTAGAAAGACATGAGTTAATGCTGTCAATTTGAGCTGTGATCAATTCATCTATTTAAGCAAGACTTTCAGGTAGTTGTCTATGTGATTCCTAACTCCCCACTGGATGAGAGATTATAGGGGCATAGGTCTTCCAACAAATAGCTAGATTCTTTCCGTCCGTTGACATTGAGGGATTAGTTTGCCACCGTTTGCTTTATAGTTGTTGCCCGTTAGAACTCCCTTCCCTGTATCATGATTACTTGCCTTCTTGGAATTCTTTAAAGTTTTCATCATTTTGTAATTGTTTGTTCTTTTCTCCCCATATTTCTGCTACTTGATTGTCTCTGAGCATTGCTCTATCAATCAGGTTCGGTTTCTCACCAAAATATATCATCCTAACATCGACAAGGTAACGTGCTCAAGCTTATCATTCTCCTCAGAAACTCTTAGTAAACTGGTTTGTGCATAACATCTTCCGTCCGTCCGTCTGTCCGTCCATTCAGCTCGGAAGAATATGCCTTGATATCTTGAAAGACAAATGGAGCCCTGCACTGCAGATTCGAACTGTGCTCTTGAGGTATTACGATAGAGTTCCCCATCTTTAATTACGACATTCTTCTATCTTGAAGACTTTAGTCTGCTGACAAGTAGAACATTGTGTATAACTAACTGAACACAGTTAAAGGAAAATGGGCAAGATTTTTTAATCACTTAGGAAGAAGATGGTCTCTAGCCTTTTTGGCCTTCAATTCTTACTGGAAACAATGTCTGATTATTTTTCCCCTCTTTTCTTTTGTCCAGCATTCAAGCTCTCTTGAGTGCTCCAAATCCTGACGATCCACTCTCAGAAAACATTGCTAAGCACTGGAAGACGAATGAGGCTGAAGCTGTTGAGACGGGTAAGAGATTTCGCTCCTTTATTGTGCAGTAACAGTTCTAATTTGGATTTCTATCATGCTGGTTGGTACTCGGTACAAAGGAGTCTATCACATCTGTGATAGTCAGTTTCTCATGAATGGCGTGTCCCAAATGGATTGATTCTGCAGCAAAAGAATGGACCAGATTGTATGCAAGCGGAGCGTGATTCTGAGCAAGGCATTCTTTTCACACCCCTGGTGAACTCTGAAGCCAACATTTAAAAAGTAGTCTGTGTTGGGTTTGAACTAGATATTTTGGAAGAATTAATGTTGAACTAGCGATGGGCGATGATGTTGGAAATACTCCCTTAAGATAATATATGCTGTTAAATTTCCTTCCTTTTTTTTTTTTTTAATCGAGCTTCAGCACATATTTAATCATTAGATCTATGCATATTATCGTCTGATTGATTAAGTTGCTCGTATAGGCCCAGTCCAATTGGGCCATATGGGACTATGAGCATTTCAACCATATTAAGCCAAGGGTTGTCTTTGACTTGACAGAGAGCCTGAATTGCTGCTGGCTTTTTTCCCAACTCTTCTTCTCTCTGTGCTAATGAATGTGGGACTGAGACGGACACCTCTCCCATTACTTAACGCCCAATTGCTTTGACTTTTGAGATCAATCCATCAATGCGATCATTGAATTGGGAATTTCTCGAGACTGTTTAATAAGAAGACTTTTGCTGAAGGAGTCCAACTTTATTTTCTTTTTTTTTCATCCATCCACTCTCATATGATGGGGACCGTCCAACTTACCTCATTAATCAAACACAATCAATGACAGCATCGATCAGAAGAACAAAAAAAAGAAGAAGAAGATGAGAGCATATTCCAACATCTTACCAGGCAAGACTTGACTATATCCTCATAATAATAACTCCTCAAATGGCATGAGATTTAATTTTTCACCCCTTTTTTTCAAAATTCATCATTAAATGTGAGCATCGAAGAGATTGAAGTGAAATTGAAGCAATTCCACTCTATCCCCTCCCCTAAAAGAATTATGAGTAGCTATGCTGGGCTCTCAAGAACAAGATGATGATTATTATTTCTTCCCCCACATCATAGCACTTGTCTTCTCCACTCATTGAATGACCAAATGACCCTATTTAATCAATCCCATTTAACTATATAAAAAAAAGAGTATGATGATATTCACAAAAAAAGGCATATATACATATACCTATTCATTGGATAAACTAAGGTCCGCAGGTGGCTTTCCACTAACAGGGCACGGAAACACAAGTCACCATCAACGCCAGCCGCGCATTTTGGCGCTGGCCCAATTGATCACCCCCCCTTTTTTTGGCTCTTTTTTTATTATTTAAATTATAAGGAATTGGTTGGAGTTGGGTTGGGTTGTGTGCGTGTGGCAGAGCTGTCTGGGAGATTTGTCACCTGATTTGTCCCCAAACAAAGAGGGACTCTCCCAAATAAGTCTTTGCCCCCACGACAGGGTAACGTTTTGCACTAAATAAATGTGCTACTAGAGATAATTAAGTAGCCTTTATATGATGTCCACTATCAATCATTGCCGGCCCTCAGTGGTCATCTCCTCCATCGAGCACCGTGAACTGGCCTGAATCGCGATTCCCGTGAAGGGGCAGCTAAACTGCAATTGAGAATGGAAATTAGAGAAAAAAAAAAAACAGTTAGAAACGACTGGTATAAAGCTTTCATATGAAACAGGTATAAACAGACAAATGGACTAATATAAGCATTACTTTGCCAATGGAGGCAGCCCGCCTAAGAAGAGCTTTCATATAATTGGACAGAATTCGCAAGGCATGATCGCAATCTTCAATGGACTGCTCCCAGAGACCGACCTTAAACCATCAAGCTGCTCTGTTGCAATAGAGAACTGACTTTGAAGGATCAAGTTTGAGGCCCTCCCCATATGCTCAGCAAGCTTCAGTGAACCTTTCCGACTTGAAGAGATCATTCCCACGGGCTCTAGCTCTTTCTATCAGCCTGACATTCCTGAGAAGTCCTAAAATCTCAAAGTTTTGAGGATCAACTCTTCCAAGTCTCTCAGCAGCAGAAACTGCACCATGAAACCTGCCAGGAATCCATCACCAGTCCTCACTCTCTCTACAATCAAATAAGTTCCAAGTCTCATTCTAATTACAATTTTGCAAGCTCACCTTCCCAGGGCAATCTCCATCTGGCATGTACAAACATCAGGTAAGCTTCGGAAATCATCCCAAAGAACCATACCTGTGCACACGAATCGATATGTGAACCTAACTTAGGGACATTCTTTATGCTCGATTCAGCTTCTTCAAGTTGGTGAAGCTTCAAAGGGGCTTCAACTCTATACATAAAGAGCTGTAAATTCCATTGAAAAATGTTTCAGACACCATAAGCACTTTCCCACCCAGCATTCCTCAAGAATTGCTTCAAAAGGATGATGACAAGAATTACCTGAGGAGAAAAGTCTGCTCCAGCTGCAATGGCAGCATCAGCTTCTCTCAACACACTATTCCAGTCACCAACTTTCCAAGCATCAGTGCATCTGCCCAGGTGCTTTTCTACTGTCTGTAGCTTAGGAAGCTCAATATGATCAAGTTTCTGTCCCAATACGCACAGGTGCTTCATGGCATTCTCCACCTGTCCTAATCTGCAAAAGGCACCAATTTATTTTGAACTGCTGAAACTACAGCAACACAGAGAAGAGGCCCTCCTCAGCAACAGAAGCATTGTATTGACTACAAGAGCCCACAATAATACATAATGAGAATTAAAGACGGGGCAAGTTCCAAGACATGGGAGATGGGGACGCCAACCAGTCTTACAATGCTGGTCCTTAAACAATCCCAGAAGCTGGAACTTTACCAGATAACTTTTGCAATAAGACCGTGGAACAAATCTGTACAAGAGACCATCAACATTTTTTTTTGACAGGCAGAAACCATAACAAGGTAGAATTCAAAACATCCCGATGAAATACACAGGTCAAACTTAGTTTACTGAGCAAAAAAAAGTCTTAACATGGTTTAGAAATGGATCAATAAAGAGACCAGCTCAGCAGTAAAATAATGCCATATGGAAATTCAGAAGCTGAGGTCATACCAAGAGAAATCTGCATCTTTGGAAGCATTTTGGTGTAGACTATTGAAATCTTTAAGCCAATGAGAGATGTACACCTCAGAGGGACACGCCTATAGGTTATCTGAATTGAACAAAATGACTTCCAAATTTTACATCTAAAAGCTAAGACTGATAAGCAAAAATCGGGTCTTTTAATCCCACGTCCCATTCTCACCTAATAAACAGAGACGCCAATCTCTGGTGCGCCCTCCGGAACTTCGGATCCAGGTTTACTGCCACTTCACACTCCTTCACTGCCTCCGCCATACGCTCGAGGCCCGTAAGGGCAGCTACACGATTGCTCCGGTAAGTTGAATTGCCCGGTGAAATTGAGATGGCCTTATCATAAAGTCCCAGAGCCTCTGAAAACTGTCCCTTTCTATACTGCTCGTAAGAGGATCCGGTCCGGTCCGGCGTGAGTTGGATCCAAACGGGCCGCTCCGACAAGTACGCAGCGGGGAGACGGGAGAGCCGAGATCGAGTTCACAGAAATCGGGCTTCTTCGGTTGGCAACTAGAGAGTCGCGGAACCGGTCCGACAGCGTATCAGGGCAGAGACTGAGTTCAGGTTTACAGGGACGCGACATTTCAATACCCCTCTCGACGTCAAGTTAGTAGAGTATCTCCCTCCGAACTCGCACTGTGCTCTGCGTCCTTTATTACTTCAACAATGTCTTTTAGTATAATGCAGTGGCATGACAATAGAAACGAGCTGGCAGGAGCTGACTGGAGAATGGAGAATGGGGGGGGGGGGGGGGGGAAGAGAGGAGGAGGAACACCGGAAGGAACGGAGGCCTTGAGGTTGAGGAAGAGGAGAAAGAGGAAAGAGGGGAGACAGAGAGAGGGATCTTGTGATATGTATATAATATATATATGTATGTATAAAAGGAGGAAGCAAGACCAAGAGGGGTTGGGCCGAGTGGTAAATAGTTCGGTGCCGCTTAAGGAGGTCTCAGGTTCGAGACCTCACGTACGCAGACACCCCTCTTGGGAGCCTCACCCGCAATTGTCAGGCGTGCGACCCGGGGCGACCAACGGATTAGTCAAGTATGGTTGGCTGAAAGATGCCATCTCACCGCTGGTGGGGCCTGCTTGGATACCGTGGCTGGCGACAAAAAAAAAAAAAAAGAGGAAGCAAGGAATTGAAAACGTGAGGCTTTGAAGGGAAAGAGGGAGAGACTGTGTAGTGTGCGAAGTATAGAGAGAGAGAGAGAGACAGACTGTGTAGCTTTTAAACAACGATTCTCAATTCTCAGTAATATATGTATGGGTGGGGGAGCGTGGGGGGGTCTACTTGCCATAATGATAAACTCCGTCAAACATATGTTGACTTGACTACATATATATATATGTATATGTATATGTATATTTGTAATATTAATTTAAGGTTTCTTTCTTTAATTACAAGTCTGCTTCGATTCCAAGTTGAGCAATTGAACAACTCCCCCCGGGCCGTCGAATTACAATATATGTCCCTAGTCTTACGGGGTCAGACGTGTGCTTTCAAGGGGATTATTTATTATTATAAAAACCTCACCCTATCTATATTAGCTTAACTACCTGGCTTTGTATGGAATGGTAGTAAAATGGGATGATTCACTAACAATTGCACTGCCCATCTCGATCCATTACTTGTGTAGTTGGGCAGTCCTATAGATGATATATGTCTTCTTCTTCTTCTTGGAATCGTAACTTGAAAGGAAGGATGGATGGAAGGAAAAGAGCTACATCATATACTCTTTCTTTTCCTCTAGAAATTTTCAAGAATTTAGAAGAAATATTCATATATATATATATATATATACACACACACACACAGTGTGACAGGTATACATGTGTATCCAGACAATGTTTTATGTATAGCAAATTTAGAAGATTTAGTTTCAGGTTGGGAAAGAGAGTTTCATAAACGGTTTCATGTCGGTAGAAAAACTGGACAATATGGCAGTTGCTAATAGACTAGAGAGAGACAGAGAGAGAGCAGGAAAAGGTCAAGAGAATAGATCCGCCATTGTGGGCGGGCTTTCATTGTTTTCTCATAAGCCCGCTGATGACCATTTGAGTACTTTTGAGATCCACTCAGCTTTATCTATCTATCATCACATTTCATTCCACTAATCAGGAGGACCAAAAGATTTTCCCAAAAATATACATCCCATCGTTTCATTCCCTTTCTTACTTCCCCTTTCTTTCTTACTTCCACTCCCCACAGGCAGCATAGTCGCGTAAGCTTCATAGGTTTCTTCCATAATTTTCCTAGGGAAAAGAAAGGGGGCAGCCTCTCTTATAATATGCAGCTGGGCATTGCGTATCTTCTCCGAGCAGGACCCACTTGAAAACTGCTCCCATATCCTAAACCTACTCCCAGACCATTGCACCTCAAGCTGCAATCCCTAGTCCAACAAAAACTGCGTCATCTTTATGTGCAGGATCGATGGTTTTTGTCTCATCATCTCTTTCTGACTCTCCTGGCATTAACATCATCACCCTGCAGCCAGTTTCTTCCTCCAGGACAGCAGCGTCTTTGCTGCAAGGCTCTTCTTGGGGCTGATGCTCGGATTTGATGGCACGGTCTTCTTCAGGACATGCTAGTTCTAAATCTGGTGGATCACTCCCCTGAATCAACCTAGCATTTGCTTCTGTAGGAAAAAACCCCCCTGCCTTCTCACAAGAAGTAGCCTCTACGAGTTCAATTCCCATCATAGGATCGGTTTCCCTAGTACAGCAGTCTTCAGCTGGCTGTTCAGTCTCAGAATTCGGTCCTACTCCTGAAGGTGAAAACTTACCCTGCCTCCCATGCCCTGCAACTGTATTTGGTAAGTCCTTGAATAATTAGATTAGAATTCGTGGGAAGTACTTCCAGCACATTCACACAATGGAGAAATTCATTCAATCACCTGTTTCAGTGTCTGAATCGTGACTTTGGAAAAGGGGTTTCTTCAGAAGTATTGTCCCAGGGAACACCATTAGGTTGATCCCATTCAGGCTTTGCTTCTCATCCTTCTCCACAATCTTGAAGCCAAAGCCTTCGGTCCATGTTTCCACCAGTTCTGGAATGGCAGCTATCACAAGCTTCTCCACTTTGAAAGATATCAAGAGCTGCAGGAAACACACATTTTTCTATTAAAGACCATGCAACCGTAACTGGCTCCTTACATGAGGCACGGAGAACCAGAAACCATAGTGCATAAAAAAGACTTCCAGCATTTTACGTGTCAGTTCCGTTGCATTCCCTTCCCTATTCCTAGAAACCAAGTACAAAGTAATATCATGTTCAATGCAAATAAACAGGAGAGCCTTGGACAGGGAAGCCCCATAAAAGAGCAACCTTGATTTCCTTTCACATTCTTTTTTCAATCTGTGAGATCAAACACGAACAAAATCATGCAATGTAAGGAAGTTGAGGCCTGATCAGTATGACGAGCAGTATGACGAGCAATTGACAGGAAAACATAAACAGCTTGATAATATGGGTTTTGCATTTCCTTTAACTGCAGCAAACCAAATGACCCATTAACTTGAATTGTACCTCTTCTAAAGCAGTCATCAGGCGTCTACACATTCCCTGGCGTCGATATTTGCTGCAGGTTGCAATAAGGGGCATCTCAGCAACTGCTACTCCATGCAGCCTACAGGCACAACATACCAACAAGGAGTTACAAGAGCAGGAGATTCCCCAACTATAAAGACAAAAGACACAATTACCTTTCTAATAGCAAAGATAATCAAATACAAGTTGTCTCTCCTACATTCATCGAGTTGAGAAAAGGTAAAATTGTTGTAGGCTGTTCAATAGCTATTCATCTGTACAGGACAGAAAATGAGGTTGTGTATTATTGAGTGCAAATTATTAGATTATGAAAATACCTGAGAGAAGCAGCAGTTATCAGCACATCATCTTTCTCCAGAACCATCGTACAGAACCCTTGAAAGTTCAACCGCGCAAACTCTGATCTAAAGATGATAAAGAAAGCAGAAAGCCAATTGTAGACAGAGTTATGAACTTTTTACCGCATTCATCTTCCCAAGAACTTAGAAGAGAGCGAAATGGTGATTTGTGGTTGATAATGAGAAGAAGACTAGACTAGTCTCCTGTCTTTAGGTGACACAGAGCACGCTAAAGTAATAATTTAAACAAAAGTACAGAAACTATCAATGTGCATCTTCGCAAATGGAACAGTGAAATGGACTGAACAGAATTTATCAAGAAGTAGATATAAGAAGCAAGGCTCTTACCCCCAGTTATAAAGAACATGGGGTATCATATCTATGCCGGTCCTTGGATCCACCATTGATGCAAAACATTCCTCCAGTATAGAGAGAGCAACAGCCAGCTTTGAGTTACACTCTGCCTTAAGGGCAAACTTTTGAGCAGAATGAACCTTCTGGTCATCATGAATGCACCGGAGAAGTGTCCATGAATAGCCATCAGAAATGTGGTTAATGAGGCCAACACAAGAATGAAGCCCAGAGTGAACCTACAAACAAAGGAAACAGTTTTATCTTTTATCACATGGACAGAGAAGGGATGACTAAATTATGCAATGAAAACATGGACAGCAGCTAACAACCCTCCTACACAATCAGATTTAATTTTAAAAAACAAGAATCAAGAAATAATACCTCCTGGCAGCTTCTGCTACAGAACCAAGCATCGGAGAATATTGGATCCAATTCTTTTTCTTTCATGCACGAGCCATGATCTGTTCATCAGTTATTACATATCAGTACCATCTAACATAAGTAAAAATCCACAATAGCTGGAAGATGTATCATGGAAAGAACACATTTGCAGAGGCAAATCTAGCAGCCAGAGAAATGTTCAAACAAAGAAAATTTAAAGTAGATATAAATTGGAATGGCGCAAATTTAAGGGAAATAAATAGCTTCAAATCACATCCCTCACAGACAATCATAACTTACAGTCTCATCATAATTTAATCAACCAGTAGAAATTTGTGACTAGTCAGAATATGATGAAGGACGGAAGTATTACATTTATGCTCACACTGTGAACACTTCCGCCCGTCAGAGGAAAAAGCATCAACTAGATCTCCGCATACCCGACATGTGCAGTTAGCACAGTACCAATCACCTTCCGGGAGATCCTACAATATCAAGAAAAAAGCAAATCATAGGCACACCAACATTTGTGGTCATTTTTCTGCTTGAGCAGAATAATCATCTGTCTTCGATGAAAGTTACTTCCACAGGAACATTAGACAATGATAACAATTCCATATCTTAAAAAGAGAGGAGAATAACTACTACTTCTACGAGTACTGATACGTGAAAAGTTGAAGAGAAAAATAAGTGATGTAGCAGAACAGACATGTGTAAGCTCATGCGAAGACAAGGCCATTAAATCATTTGGTGATGCATTGAGCATCATAATGCGGAATAAGGAAACTATTAAGGAAAAAATAAAGCCCACCATCATGGCAAGAACAACACACCTCAGTTAACAAGCATGCCTGATGAAATGTAGAAGGACAATTTTCGCAGCATATCAGCTCGCCACCATCACCACATAGTCCACAAGAATCATCGTTCCGATCATTCTCATCAGCTTGATGGGTAAGCTTCCCCGTTTTTCTGGTCAAGTACTCTGCTGACCAAGCTTGAAGCTCACACAAAGTGAGAGGCTCACCAGATTCCATGAATAGGTTCAAACAAGGACGGTTCAGCTTGAATCCTGCATGAATCTTGAACCGAGTGATTGATAGCACCTCGTTGCAACAATTACAAATGATACCATCCATGGTAACTCGGCCATCTTTTACCACTGTCTTGTTTTCTGGATCACGATATTGAATCACATCATTGGGAGATATGACACCGGAATCAATTAGCCATGATAACACTGTTCTAGCACCCACCAAGGACAACTTCCCTTCTGCTGAGAGCTTCCCTCCCTTCCCCACCTGACGCGGAAGCAACCTGCAACCACCATTCTTGCTTTTCATCATTCTTCTAACCCTTGATCTGTAACCTTTCGTTTTAGGCTTAGATCTACCCGGGCTTGCACCTGCCTCCTTGTTCTTTATTATTGCTGAGACCAACAGGTCATCGTCATCAATTTCACATTTTCGTGATCTTTTTCTTCCTTTGTTTAAATTGTAGCAATTCTTACGGATCTTCTTGTGTTTCATCCTTTTCTTCTCCACCCGATGCTCTGGAAAACTGAGAAAGGACTTGCAGCTTCCATCACTTCTTGCTTCAGCTGTTAAAGGTTCCAGCATCTGGTTCAGCTCCGAATGAGAGAGAGATATATGAACATCCAGAGGTTCAGCCTTATCTGAAGTTTGGCCAATTATCTGAGTCTGATGAAGTTCTGTTGATTTTATTTCAGATATCTTTTTTGACTTCCTTCTTGTTTTTCTCTTCAAAACAACATCAACCACACCGCACTGATTGCTCTTATTTCCATTATTTCCAGGCAGCTCTATGACATCAGCAGTTCTGAAGACAGGTGACTCTGGTTCATCTTGCTGAAGCAGGAATTCTGTACGAACATTATGTTTACCATCTGAATCAACCAGATCTGCATTTTGTGACAGAATCTTGCTTGACTTGCAACCTGGTGAAAAGCAAGAATAATGGCAGTCCAAACAGCTAACTTGTGATGTCATTAGATTTCTCATCTTATCAGTTTCCAGGTCTTCAATCAATTCATCTTCTCTCCCCCAAGCAACAATCGGCATATCTTCCGCAAAATGTCCTTGCCTTTCAACATTTTCCCTGTAATTAGGCAAAAAATTTGCCTTTCCATCTGAATGAGAGGAAACTACTGCCAAAGCATCAGGATGTGAATAAACACTTGCTGAAGAAAGAAGTACACTATCACCGCAAACACCTGGCAAAACAGTAGCAGCAGCATCATTGGAAAGACCTGGCAATACATTAGCACCATTTGGCTCGGCATCCAGTTTCGACAAAGGGTTTCTGTTCTCATTTTCATTCCATGGTTCTGTACTCCCTTGAATCCCTCTAGCAGTTGCTGCCAAATAATTGCCATCGACAGCAGGCATGTAAAATGATGTCCCAGACAGCAATCTAGCTGTCCCCTCAGTTCCTTGCCAACTACACTGTGAGAGATATTCATCATGAGATTGCTGGGAAAAGCCATTTGCTTTACCACTGAAAAATGTTACCTCACTACCTGAAGGGTGATGCCAGTCAGAAAATAAACCTGGAATCTGGCCCCCTAACAGCAACTTTGCTTTTAAATCTCCACACTTCAGCCCCAAAACTGTATCTCGCTTACTTTCTGCAGGGTGAGAGCAGTGACCTGGCAATTGCCCCTGAGCAAACTTCTTCACATTAACATCTCTATGTTTTGATGCTAAAAGATTACCTCTCCTCCTGTCCTTGTCATCCACATGCCTCAAGCCCAAAACAACATTTCTCTTCTCATATTTGTCAATGATCAAAGAATGTCTTGCTTCGACAACCTCCCCTTTTCTTAGCATGCCAATCTTCTTATCAATGAAGATGATGGCTACAAAGGGATTCAAGATATTCCATCGATGAATCAAGGAGCTAGAATCATCTGATTGATTTTGTTCTTTCTTCAAGCTCATTAATGTATCATATAAATCCGAAAAGAACAAGCCGATATTATTCCATCTCTTACCATCATTTTGCTCCACCAAAACAAATCTGTCGGCCAACAGAATTTCCCCGCATGCTTTCCACACTTTTGAAAATTCACGGAATGATCTCCCAGCAGGTGATCTATATTTGGACTCCAGATAGCTCCTGCAAGGTCTTTTATGCTTTGTCACAAGCCATCCTGCATCTTTAAGCAAGTCAAGAGCGTGAGAAAGGAGAAGACGACGGGGATCCTTCGCAGCCTCTGTTTCCCCACTGTTAGATAAATGCAAGCCTGAATTATCATAATCAATTTTCTTCTCATCTGCATGTGCACAATAATCCAACTGCCCTTCTGCACAAGAAGATGGGCTTGCAACCAACAGCCTTGATGCATAGCCCTCCTGGGAAACAGGTGACTCAATAGCCAGCTCCTTTCCAAGGTTCCCACTTGAGCCTAGAAACCTACAATTTAACAGATCTACAAAGCCTACACCAGCTCCTCTCTCCCATGGCACATTCTGTTTTAGCATGTAATAATTCCATGCAACCCCTTGATGGAAAGATTCAACTAAAGGGAATGTGACTGTGTGTAAGATGGAGTCTGCACCATGAGGAGACCTACCGAAGATGCTTTCACAGGAAAACAGTGATGAATTGAGAACTTTTTCATCAATTACACTGACAGGAGTTTTCTCTACTGATAAATTTTTCTGCTTAAGACAGGCATCGAAATCACTCATCTCCTGCACAGAAAAATCATCTGAGAAACATCTTAAAGCAGAATTTCCTCTGGCTTCATCACTCAAGTCAATAGAACCTGGCAAGCAGAATTCTTTTGGAGAGGACAGACTGGTTAAAGGAGATATATCAGCGTTTGAGCAAATTGATGAACTCGTGTTCTTACTGAATGTGCATTCAGAGATAGAAGCTGCAGGTGACCTGCTTTCTCTGTCAATACTGGTATGGTGTCCGGAAAACACATCTCTAAAAATTTGACGCTCAGCATCCGATCCCTCAAAACCATCATTGCAAAAACTTTCAATTCCACTGCTGAAAAACATCTCTATCAACCCTTTGTTTGGCACGTCATCTCAGTGTCATCAATTTTCAATCAAGAAGCAGTTATAACCGTATTGGTAAGATCTGTCCAATTTTCATCCGAATCTCCCATCATGCATTAGCCCCAAATACAGATCACCGAGAAAATTCTTGAACAAACTGCTATATCAAATAAAACAATAGATGAGAAGGTGATAAACATGATTGAATGTAGCAATAAGCCCGCTCTGTCAGCATAATACACTAATTGGTTTCATTTTCATGTTGAAGAGAGCTCTAACTCGAGCTGGCTTGCGAAAAATAGAGGACTCTGTATGATAACAGGAAGTACGGCAGTAAAGGAACTCTATGTGAGATGGAAATTAAAAAAAGAAAGAAAGAAAGAAAGAAAGCACGAGAGTGGAGGATATGAAATTATCGATAAATGCGATTACCATTCTAACCATCACGTCCTTTCCACCTACTTTAGTATTTCATGTCTCCTGATAGCTTCTTGGTCTACAAATGGCACCTAATTCATTTTATCCAATAGAAGAGGAGCTTCATTTCGCCTTGCACTGAAGCAGCGGATACCAGCAAACTTAACACGGCCATTCAATTTCAACGAAGTTTATGATGATATGATCTACACAGCCCAGAAACGGCACCTAAACAGATAAAAGGCGCTTCATTTTGTCTTGCAATGCAGAGAAGCGCTCTAGAACCAAATTCGGCCAAAGAGAAAGTTAATGAGAACAGCCCAGTTCTTAAGGAGCTTGGCAATGGAGAAAAAGGCATCTTAAGAGAAACAAAGGGGAAATCAGTCAGCGTCATTCAATTTAAAGAGTTTTACTGTTCAATTCCCGCATCCATCAGCTAGATGCTCGCTAAATCAGCTCCCCAGAAAAGAACAAGACTTACGAATCAGGCCAGCAGATCATCACACTGAGCTGCATTGGAAAGATTCCACAAAAGGAAAGCCAAAATTCGTCAAAACCTCCATGAAATCAGCTCACCTACGGTAATGCGGCTCGCGGCAGGCCTGCAGTGAGGAGGAGAGGCGGAGAGGACAGCCTAGGGTTTCAGAGGTGAAGATGGCATGGCCACAAAAGAGTAGAGGGAGGGATTTGACCTCCCAAACCACTCGCCGCAAGTCAAGAGGATGAAGAGAAAAGAGAGATAGAGAGAGTGAGAGCTTTGGAGAACCCGGAACTGTGCTATCAGGTACTACAGATGGCAATGGCGTCGGTTTCTCTATCTCGTTCTGGAACTAACCTTCTTTTCTCTCTCTCTCTCTCTACCCCTCGCTCCCTTTCCATGTGAATTCTATGTCATGCTATTTTTATGCATGTATTCATTCATATCCGCATTCATCCATCTCTCTCTCCCTCGCTCTCCCCACTTCTGCTTGTCTCTTTGCGTTTTCTGATTTGTTTTTCCTCATTTTCTTAAGCTATCCATGGCTGAGGCGGAAATTTGATTTGATAAATCCACCATTAAAGTATATCTCTTTGACGCGCAACGCGGTGAGCCCGGATAGATAAAGTTGTCCACTTTCCTCCACGAATATAGCGAATGAAGCCATTAAAGTGCACGGGTCTTTGTAACTCTTGCAGTGATTTGTTGGATGGGAAGAGGATGAGGGAGGTGGATGTTCTTTTCAGGAGGAGGACTCCATCTAAAGACTCGGAGAGATGGAGAGACATGGCTCTCGACTGGTTTCGAGTATTCAGTGAAAGCTGATAATATTAACCAACTCCTCCTATTAGAATATGATGACCGTTCTTTCCATTTTAATTTCACCTTCCCTCTATATTTATAGAAGTCTTGGTGAGTTTCAAACTTAATCTGACATTGAATTATCTCACGTGTCGGAACTTCTTGAACAGGGAAAGCTCGTAAATATGGTGGAGTCTTTTACTTTTCTTGACAGCAGGGTTGATGATGTCAAGGAGGCCATAAACTTACCCAGAGAGCGGTCTCCTTTGCAGCCAGGACATTTCGAAGATCTGGCCTTCCATGCCCCGAAGGTTTCAAGGCCGTGGCTTGTCTCAGAGTTTATGAGCATCAAATATTTATCTCAAGAAGGCAGGCAGTAGCGGGGATTCTTCTCACACTAAGAATCAATGTTGATCATATTTCTAATGACATTAAAAAAATGATACACAGCCCAAATTAACCCAATAAAGTTTAGATTTTTCGATGAAGCTGCGGTAAGTTTTGTAACTTTTTTCCCGTATTTTGGGAGGTTATTGATCTGATAACGAGATCTGAAATACATGAGAGATCTGTTGATGACTTCATTATTCCTGTATTATGTGTGCGGTAAATTATATGATCAATTGATCAAATATTTCGCCAGCTTCATCTGTAAGAACGGCCAGGTGTCAGTTTAAGGCCCAAATGCTTCGGCCCAACTTGTGCTTTGAGCTTGGGCCTTCGGGAAAGAGTTTATGGGCCGTCGTAACAGATAATTTCAATCTTCATCAACAGTGTGCATTTGGTAATTTTCCAGAACGTCGGGGGTATTTCATTTCTATGCTCCCCCGGGATAAAATAAAAAACCCTGGCGTCTCGGCCATTTTCATTTCCGAGTACGGCGAGGGTTTTGGGCTCCGCAGAAACCCTAACTATGGCGACTCAGCTCTTCACCCGCTCTCTCGTCTTGAGGTCCCAGCAAGCCCTAGCCTCCATCCTCTCGCGCTCCGTCTCGTCCGTTGCTCTTCCTGCCGCGGCTCCTCCTTCTCAGCCTTCCCTTTCCCTTCTCCTCCGCCGCCTGCGGCCTCTGTCCGCTGTGTCCGCGGAGTTCCGCCTCCGCTTGACTGCTTCGTCCGCCACCCGGAGTCTCTCGACGCGTGCAACATCTTCTTCGCTCAACGATCCCAATCCTAACTGGTCGAATCGACCTCCCAAGGAGACCATACTGCTCGATGGGTGCGATTTTGAGCACTGGCTTGTCGTCATGGAAAAGCCCGAGGGCGACCCCACCAGGGATGAGATCATAGATAAATACATTAAAACCCTTGCAAAGATTGTTGGAAGGTGAGAGCTTTAACTTAAGCTTGTTGATTAGTCTCCATGAATTTGCGAATTTGCTGTGCCAACTCTCATTTCGTTCTATCAAATTAGCTGAAATAGTCATAGCTGCCTGAATATTTTCGGAGGCTTTTTTGTTTATTTTTGGTATCTACTTAAGAGTCAGAACCGTACAGTGGTTGTCAATTTCCGTGCCAAGTGTTTGGCCTCGAGCTCCGTAGTCGATGAGTGCTATTAATGCTGAGATTACTGTCTCCACATCTGTAAGTGATCTCTCAAGCTATTTATAATTATCACATTTTCAGTTTTGTTATGGCAGTTTAGCTTCATCTTAATATGCATGGTGGAACAACTTCTAGAATTTTGTTTGATATACCAACAAATGGCATGTAGGATATAGGTTTGCAGTGTGCTACATCACTTTTGTTGTCTGCGTACTCCTGTTTGGTGGGGACCTTAGTTATGTTACCTTAGATACCTAAATGGAAGCTGATAACTTGCTCTCTCTTGCAGTGAAGAGGAAGCTAGGATGAAGATCTACTCTGTATCCACTAGATGCTACTATGCATTTGGCGCATTAGTATCTGAAGAAGATTCTTACAAACTCAAGGGTGAGGCTTTTATCTTGATGTCTTGCTTATGCTACATCTCTTTGAGGAACTTGGGGTAATGGTTGTTGTTGTCCTTCACAGAATTGGAAGGTGTTCGCTGGGTTCTTCCTGATTCGTACCTGGATGTGAAGAATAAGGATTATGGAGGTCAGGAAATGCTTGTTCTGATTAGTGTCAGATGATATGTTACTTGTTGATGGACGATTGATATTTGGATTCTTGCACAGTGCTGGAAAATGTCTTCTTTTCTCTCTTTGCTGTTTGTATTGTGGGTTATTTATTTATTTTTATTTTTATTTTTTTGTAAACATGTTGAGTATTCGCATTTCTCATTGTTTTCCATTTGGCAGGGGAACCCTTCATCAATGGGCAAGCTGTGCCTTATGATCCCAAGTACCATGAGGAATGGATAAGGAATAATGCTCGGGCCAACGAGAGAAACAGGCGCAATGATAGGCCTCGTAACTTTGACAGGTCAAGGAATTTTGAGAGGAGAAGGGAGAATATGCAGAGTAGCGGTAATTTCCAGAACGTTGCACCCCCGAGTCAGGGTGGGACAGCCTCACCTCCAAACATGGGAAGTGGGGTACCACCAAACCAAAGTGGGCCTGCAAATCCGAACTATCAGGGCGGGCCACTGAACCAGGGCTATCAGGTTAGGCCGCCGAACCAGGGCTATCAGAGTGGGCCACCGAACCAGGGCTATCAGGGTGGGCCGCCGAACCAGGGCTATCAGGGTGGGCCGCCGAACCAGGGCTATCAGGGTGGGCCGCCCAACCATGGCCATCAGGGTGGGTCCCAAAACCAGGGCTATCAAGGTGGGCCGCCCAGCCAGGGCCATCAGGGCGGGTCCCCAAGCCAGGGCCATCAGGCCGGGATCCCGAACCAGGGCTATCAGGGCGGGATCCCGAACCAGGGCTATCAGGGCGGGATCCCGAACCAGGGCTATCAGGGCAGGATCCCGAACCAGGGCTATCAGAGCAGCCAGCCAAACCAGGGCTATCATGGTGGGCCTCCCAACCCCAACTATCAGGGAGGGAATATGGCCCCCAATATGGGTGGGATGCCTCCCAGAAACATGGGTGGGATGCCACCCCAGCAGAACATGGGTGGGATGCCATCCCAGCACAGCATGGGAGGACCGATGCCTCCAAACCAAGGTTGGAACAGTGGCCCTCAGCCGAACGTTCAGGAACAGGCTTTCACTCCGACCAGGGATCCAGGAACCGTTCCTGCTACAAATTCCTAATAAGCTATTAGTTATTTAGGTTGTCCTTTTCTATTATAAGATCAATGCAACTTCTGAGTGGTTCTGTATAAATGCGATGAGATGGGTGGAAAGGCATCTTTTGAACTGACAGTGCGAAGTTTGGCTTCATTTAGACTGGTTCGGAACAGTTGGGTCATATTAAATTTGTGGTGATGGTTCGTCATGATATCTGAACTGATATATCTGTGATGGCAATTGCCTGCCTGCTATCTCTTTCCATGTTCTCAACTTGTTTCTCTTCCAGATGCAGTTCACTCAAAATATCTTGTTTGTTACGTCTGTATGAATGGTAGCAGGTGTTTCCTTTATGTACTTGGATGATTGTTTTGTTGTTCAGTTTTTGCGTGGTTTAGTTAGTGCACTGTGTTAATGTTTACATTTTAGATGCACTTCTCACTGACCTCAGTAGTTGATTTCAGAGAAGTTAAACAGATATTACCATAGTGGGATGTGGAAGTATCACTCTCGTTCTCCATGAGCTTGTATTCATGCTTACCTTTAAACTCCGTATTCGATTTTCAGCGAGGTGTGGTGTTTTTTTGTTCTGGTAATGATCTTTCCCTTCTTTTCCGCTTGAGATGCATCGTCATGAATGGGTTAATGTGCCTCCCATGTATGCCAAATCTTTCCGAAGGAAAATCCTATGGTAGTGTAATTGGAGAGAAGCCCACTCAGCATTGTTCCTCCACTGTGATAGCAATCTACCAGGAAAAGGCGCCCTAAGAGGGGAAAATGAAAACACGAAGCAAACAACAAAGACAGTAATAAATCATGATGATTTCCATTTTTACTTGATTTAAACGTCGGTTTTTGTCTGATTTTACCATAGGGTACATCTACTATGCATTGATTGCTGTGGATTCCAAAAGTTTTCAGACTCAAACTGGCTCCGACTCTTTTATCTGTCGGGTTGCTCCTCAGCAGTGGTTGTATGGCATCCATTGGCCGACATGTTTGAGTGCAAGACGAAGCAATTCTCATTCGAGATTGGATGAATAGAGAATGAACTTGCTTGAGAAATAAAATGTTGGCCTCAGTTGAATTTACTTAGACTAAGCCGTAGACCTGATCTTCCTGGCCCTGGATGCTGTAAGACTAAGTGGTCGCTTTGCCATGCTTAATTACTCTGTCATTAACTTTTCTAGAGAATTTGTCGACCTATTTGTTTGAAAAAAAAAATTGTACAAAATAAAGCAAAAGAGGGAGAAATAAATAAGAGCACTCAAAACAAAACATGTGGTACCGATGAAACGAATTAATAATTGTAAAAAAAAAAAAAATATCCCAGAGCTAAAATAGAAACATCTAAGGCCCATGATTCATCTGCTGTTAGTGAAGGCCGGCCCAATAAGCGCCTATATAATTAGAGCTCCCCCGTGAGTGTTGTTCTCCTACTGGCCGACCTCACCCGCTACCGCAGCAGTCTCTCTCTCACTCCTCAGTTAGGGTTAAGGTCCGGTTTTAGCGCACGGTCGTTCTTCTCGCCTCTCTCCATGGATCCCTCCAAGAAGCGAAGAATCGAAGATAATGGCGTCTCCGTCACTGATCCGTCGGAGTCGATCCCTTCACTCACTCCCGAAGAAAGCAGGAAGATGATAGACAGCCTGTCAAAGGAACAGCTTCTTGACATCCTCCAGGACGCCATCACGCGCCACCCCGATGTGCTAGCCGCTGTGAGGTCGGTCGCCGACGCCGACACCACCCAGAGGAAGCTCTTCATCCGCGGCCTGGGGTGGGAGACCACGACTGATGGTCTCCGCTCGCTCTTCTCCGCCTATGGGGAAATCGAGGAGGCTGTTGTCATCATGGACAAGGGCACGGGTAAGAGTAAGGGTTACGGGTTTGTCACTTTCAAGCATGTCGATGGGGCTCTTCTTGCTCTCCGAGAGCCAAGCAAGAAAATTGATGGTCGCGTTACAGTCACGCAGCTTGCTGCTGCTGGTAACTCGGCATCGAATGTAAACGCTGCTGATGTGTCCAATAGGAAGATCTACGTGGCAAACGTGCCCGTTGATATGCCCTCGGACAAGCTATTGTCCCACTTTTCTTCGTATGGTGAGATTGAGGAGGGACCGCTAGGGTTCGATAAGCTGACTGGGAAGTCGAGAGGTTTTGCACTGTTTGTGTACAAGACTGCGGAGGGGGCCCAGGCAGCTCTGGTGGACCCTGTGAAGATGATCGATGGAAAGCAGTTGAGCTGCAAGATGGCAATTGATGGGAAGAAGAAGCCCGGTGGGAACCCAGCGGCTGGCTCCGCGGTTGGTCCGGTTGATGGCCATTCAGACGGGATGGGCGGTCCCAATTCAATGCCCGGACCTATGGTTGGACAGTACGGCCCCGGTGGGATGGGGCATTATGGCGGGTACCCAGGCGGGCTTCCTGGGCAGCCACCATTAGGTCACATGAATTCTTCATCCCTAGGTGGGCCTGGATTATCTTCTATGGGAGGTCAGCCCCCCTCCTCTTTAGGTGCGGGTGGTTATGGTCCATACGGTGGCTATGGTGGCCCTGGTTCTACAGGCTATGGTGGCCCTGGTTCCACAGGCTATGGAGGCATGGGAGGTGGTGGTCTTGGATCTGGGGGTTTAGGCGGAGTTGGTGGTGGTGCCGGCTCCATGTACAGGCCGCCGGGCGGGTATGCAGAGGGTGGACATTACAACTTGCCATCTTCAGGTGGTTATCCTAGTCAGCACCCCCAGCCTACTGGGACATCTCCAGCCCCGAGGGGAATGTATCCAAATGCACCTCCTTACTACTGAGGTAATTGCTACTTGGGTCTTCATTTACATTATTGTCACTGCAATCTGTCCATTAGAATGCTAATTAGTTCTTGGATGCTCCTGTTGCTTTGTTGCAGCTCAGTCAATATTTTTGTGAAGTCTGTCTTAATTTCTTATTGCATGTTCCCTTGTGTTGTCAATGGACTTGCCCATGAAGGGTGTCATAAGTGCTTGATTGGTCTTAATGTCAATTGTCTTTTCATTGAAAACTTATGTTTGCCATATACAAATTGTAGCAGTCTTATTGGATTACTTCATTTTAGTGGTCTTTATACATGCATTTTGTTTGTTATTAATCCTGTTAGAACATAGGGTTGTCGTTTTTTTTTTTTTTTAAATAACTTAATACGCAAACAGTCCCTTGATAATTCATGGTTCTTAAAGTAGTGATTTAACTGGTGAGATGTCCCCCAGAATCTGTTTTGAAATTGAGTGTGGAAAAACTTATTCCAGGCTTTCAAATTTATGAAATCTTCTATCTTGACCTCCTTCAGGAAAAATTGGTTGCTCTTGATTTGCTGAATTAATATATTTTTTCTTATCGAGGGAAGATGTGGCCTAACTTTAGCATTTGAATTAACTTTCCAAACCAATATTTTGAACCGGTTGGATTTTGGAATTGTCACACATGATGCTGTTGGCATCTGTTTCAAAATACTAATGATGTGTTTTATGTAATTATGGTGTTCTAGATGTTTAAAAACTCTCACCATTTTGTCTTTTATTTGCTCTCTCTTTCTTCTGGGTCTAGTGAAATTCTTCAAGATAATGCTTTAACTTGCTCCTTCTTAGCAGGCACTATAATTCTGATTTCTTGATCGGTGTTTTCTTTTTCGTACTTATTGTTTGTTGTTTGTGTAGTATAATATAATGTTGAAGTTTCATCGATAAAATTCATTTTGTCTGTGCTTTTGCTTGATGTATAGTCTGGTGTTTATGTCCTTTGCCCTATATTCAGAAATGTTTCTCAGCTTCTCTTAGTTCTTGTTGAATGATGAATTGAGCTATGAATGCGTATTTGGTTCAGGTGTATGTCAGCTTGTTGGCGCAGATCCTTTAATCATTCTGGTGATTGCGTGAATGCCAAGTTTGATGAATGCATTATAGCTGTGCTTTAACGAGCAACTTGTTGACTTCTGCGCCTTTGTGATGTGGATCAATCTGAGTGCTATTAGTTAGGTCAAGTTGAGTGTAGTAGATCATTTCATTTGCAGCGTATGTCTTCCCTGGACCTTTCTCTTGATTATGGATATATTTTATAATACATAGACGTGATGGGTCTTTTTTACTATAGCTTGTGTTGTTGGTTTTGATCTTTTTTTCGATGGTTAGTAGGATCTTTTCTGTGATATCAGAACATTGATCTCTTTGTTGTTATTGCTTTTGTTATATTTTGGGTAAAGGGGCAGAAATAGCCCCTGCATTCCGTTCCATTGCTGGGACTGTATTAGTCTCTCCACTTTGATCTGCGGGTTGTTATAGTTTTGACATGCTTTTTGAAAGCTAGGAAATTAACCTAATGTTTTTTCCTTAAATAATTGAGTTGTCCACTTGACAAGAAAGGAGATAAATCAGCCTTATATTTAATTCAAATTAAACTGAAAATATAACAACCTCAATTATATACAGGAGCTAAATTGGCCCCAAAGGTCATATTAAGACTGAAGCTTGGTACTTGTAAAGCGAAAGGACATGTTTGTTTGGTCTTGCCAAGGTTATTTTCTTGTTGTCCTGGTTGCCTGTTGACTGTCATGTAATTGGAGATTGTAAGAGCCTGAGGATATTTCAATGGCTTTACTGTAGAATTATTGTGGGAAGAGCAGTATAAGTTGTTGCTCTCCATATTTGGGATTGACCTTAAAATTCTTTGGAGCCCATTTTTGAATGTATTCTTCACGCAAAGAACAAAAAGAAAATTGGCTTTTCTATGTGTAGTTGTGCTGATTGATCTGAATGGCACCTGGACTCTTCTCCCTCCATCTGTTTTTTAGGGTTATAATTTCAAATGTTTTGCTTGATATTGGAACCGCTAAGCTGTTGTGTTGATGTGCTCTGTGGCCCTTGGATCTGTTTATAATTTTTGAAAGTGTGAGAATGAATTGAAGATGATTTTGTTGGATTGGTTTGTGTTAGTTCATTTGGCTTTGGTTGTGTGATTCTTCAATGATGGTGAGATGATGAAAGCTATGTGGTTTTCGGACTGATCGTTTGTGGTTTTTGCCACTGTTGAAGTTCCTACGGCTATACTTGTTGAAGATGTGCCTGCTGAGGACTGTCATTTTGTTGTGCTGTTTTCATGCTGATGTTTGTAAGTCATGTGATGATTATTTGGAAAGTGGTGGGAAATGAGGCGATATTCTTGTAGATTGTTCTTAGTGAACTGATTTACTTCTGATTTGACTTGGGGAAATGAGTTTATCTTGAACGGGGCGTGAGAGAAACTGTTTTCTCATTGTTTGGTTCTTAGGATGAATTGATGAACAGCTTAAGTGTAGAATACTTTGTTGGGTGAAATTGCTTGAGAGCAACTTGTTCGACTTTTAACTGGTATAACTTCTTCCCGCCCTTTTTTGGCTTGATTTGTGAGCATGAGATGGCAAAATATGGCTGGCTTGGCCCCGGAGGCTCTGAATTGTTCCAAGCCGTTCCACGTCACTAGCGTAAGAGGATGATTGGATCTCACTGAGGAAGTATATGAGCAAGAAAGATGTCTGGACGATTCCACTCTACAATCGTATTGGGACAACTGGGTCTCTCATCAAGTAACTCGGGTGTTGTCCTTGTGTCGAAATGGGATCCCGTTTTTCTTTTCACTCATTTTTTTTTCTTTGGGTCGTCAGAGGTCTCTGTATTTTGGTAGGGGAGTTCAATTGCTGGCCAGAAATCGTGTATTGATTGAGAATAGTAAGTATGGCTAAGGAAGGGATTTGAAGAAGCTGGCAAAGAATTCGCTTGTGCATGAACTAAAAAGAAAAGCAGACTTGGAAAAAGATGATAAAAAACAGAGGAGAGCCACCTGCGGAGAAAGGTTCTTATACCCTACATCGTCTGGTCCTTTCCCGGAGCAGTTGCGGTTTAATCGTCAATCCCCGTCCTGGGTTGGGAGATAGAAAGAAATCGTTGATTCTCTTAGTCAACGTTTATGCTTAAAAATGGAAAAATCAAATTTATGAGCGCCGCTGGATCTAATGAATAATGATGGCTGTAAGTATGGAACCATCGTTGTAGGGGTAGTAATGTCCAATCGAGTGAAACTGGACTCAGCCCATCCAATCAGCGGGCTGAATTTAGATCCGGAGGAGGCCTGAATCAGAAGCCCATCGTGTCCTCCCAACAAATCTCGTATCGCTGCTCTCGCTCAATTGTCTGGGTCTAAGGTCTAGCCACCTCCTCATCCCCTCCCAGAGCCCCCTGCAACGTGCAACTTCAGCTCCACTTCACTGAGCACGGAAGGAATCCTCCCTCCCCCTCATTCGTATTCGCCAAGATGTTGAGCAGTGGCATTTGCAGCCTACGCACTTGCTGCCTCCGTCGTCCGTCCTCGCCGCTGGAGTCTCTCATTCAAACGGGCCACCTGCGTTTCACCGTTCTTCGTCGCCAACGCCGTCGACGATTCTTCACCACCAGGTGCTTCGTCTCCGGCTCAGACGCAAAGCAGAAGGTGATAGTGATTTCCGGTCCCACCGGAGCTGGGAAGTCCCGTCTCGCCCTCGAGCTCGCCAAGCGTCTCAATGGCGAAATCATCAGCGCCGACTCTGTTCAGGTTAGTGCTTGCACTTCCATCGACTGCCTGATGAACGTACCACTCCAGTGGAGGCGCTGAATGCTGAATTTTAATATCTTCTCGTTCTCTTTCATGCTTTTCTCGGTTGGTGTCCCTCCATCGGCAAAGGGCGCCAAGCGGGTCCGTATCGTATGGCTATGTAGAATGTTCATAGCTACCATATGTACTATATTTGGCACCTAAAAGTTCCTCCTTGCCTGTGGGATTATGAGTTGATAATGACGGGATAAGTCTCTGTTCACATTTTGCTAGCAGGTTTATAGGGGTCTTGATGTGGGATCTGCAAAGCCTTCTGTTAGCAGTAGAAAGGTAATTATAGTTCCTGTGGAGCAGCATCCATGTTTTTTTACTTCTGTGAACCCGCTGGAATGAAAAGTAACGTTGCTTTCAAGGTTTACTGGGCACTTCCTGAATATGACAGGAGTGAACAAGCATGGAGAAATCTTTGTTATAGATTTTCATAGTTCTGTAGAGTGACTGGACTGACCGAACACAAATCACATCTTCTGCCCTGCAAAACTCTTTTTGGATGTGTATTGAGTGGCTGCGATTGGTAAAACGTCTGAAGTCCTTGTGTTCAATTTATTCAGGAAGTGCCACATCATCTGATTGATATATTACATCCATCTGAAGGTATGTCGCTGTCAGGATGTATTTTACCTTTTTAATCATATAAATGGACTGGATTTATGTCTTAGTATAACAAGCTGGCCATTTAATTTATTTTCCATCTCTTTGCATTGTGTTAGAGTATTCTGTTGGGCAATTTTTTGGGGATGCAAGGCAAGCTACAAAGGACATTCTTAGTAGTGGTAGAGTACCAATTGTTACTGGTGGGACTGGCTTGTATTTAAGATGGTATGTTTCTGTACGTATCTGTGCTGTTGCTGCTACTCGACACATGCCTGTTCTCTTGTTTATACTATCCTGAAGGAAGCATTAACATATTCAAAGTCCACAGAGGACCAACTATTTTATTTGGAAAGCACTGATGTGATTTGATATCCTTCACTATGAATGCACTGTTCCTGTTCGTATATTGATGCAGATCTTATTGTCACTAGAAGAGTCTAATCAAATTTCATTGGCATTGTCGATATTAAGCACCAATACATGACAATAAATAAAAGGTGCTGAGATCTTTATCAACCATATATAATTACTTTTGGATGATACATATTAGGTATGTGTATGGGAAGCCTGATGTTCCAAAAGCTTCTTATGAGATAACATCTCAAGTGTACTCGGAGCTTGCAGACTTGCAGGAAAGAGGTGACTGGGATGCAGCTGTTCAGTTGGTAGTTAAAGCTGGTGATCCAAAAGCTCAATCTTTGGCATCAAATGATTGGTATCGATTACGCCGCAGTCTCGAAATAATCAAGGTCAGACTATTAAATTATGAATTTTTTTATTTCTCCTAAATCTGTAAACATGTGCTTTTTATTGTTTTGGTTGGTGATATGTTTTTGTTTGACTTTCAGTGTTTCCCAGCTGAATAACCTCGCTTTATTGAATGACAGTCCAGTGGAGCACCACCATCAGCTTTTCACATACCTTACGATTCATTCAGGCAGAGAGTTGATTCGAGTGTGGAAGAGAGGAACCCTGAAGTCAATTCTTCCGTTCTACTTGAGGAAATTAAGTCAAATGATCTAGATTATGATTTTCAGTGCTTTTTCCTCTCAAGCCCACGGCTTGATCTTTATCGATCAATAGATCTCCGATGTGAAGATATGCTGTTAGGTACATGAGGTCACTTGATATCATGTGATGTTCTCTTTGCATTTTTTCATCGTATGATTCAAAATTGTTCTTGTCAGGTAAGCAATAGACATGCTATGACCATCACCCAGCAAATAAATGGACATGTTAAAACTGGTGTGATCTGATGAGAATCGTATGTCTTGGAGTTTTTTACGGTGCATGTGGATCTCTTAACCTTGTGAGGTTCTTAGCAATTTCGTTATATCTAGGTTGACTAGTGAAGTTGTGTCTCAAATATGTCCCGCAGCATTTTTCTCTGTCATAAATAACTACGTAAGGCCCAATAAATTGTAAATTGCTGTTGTCAAGTGATTACTTAGAAAATAGTCTTTAAATTTTTTTTAGGTCAAAATGCAACTTGAATTGCTGTTGTCATTGCCTGCAGGAAATGATGGTATATTGACTGAAGCAAAGTGGCTTCTTGACGGGGGTCTTCAACCTAATTCAAACTCTGCAACTCGATCAATTGGATACAGACAAGTATTCACCTGATGTGGAACTTATGTTGAGTTTGTGATTTCCTTTGAGCTCCTCTCTGCTCCATCACTTTTATATAAGAGAATCTTATGCTTTTATTCTTTCTGTATGTTAGGCGATGGAGTATCTTCTAAGTTGTCAGGAACAAGGAGGAAGGAGTTCTCCTGATGAATTCTTCGCTTTCTTATCTAAGTTTCAGACTGCATCTAGGTAATGCAGAAGCAGTATGTGTATTTTAGGATATAGAAAATCTACACGCAATGAGAATTATAAAGTTTTAAGAGTTAAATATCTCTTCAGATTGCTATTCGAATTCAGTATCTTACTCTAGTTGCAGGTACTTTCCCTTTTGTGGAAACTTCTAACGGAAAAATTTCGAGAACCTGTGATCGTATATTTACGTACATTGGTAATTAGCTTTAAAATTCATGGGTTAGTTGATGCAGTTATATGCTTGGGCAACTCTTACCTAAAATTATGCAGCATTTTATATCATGGGATCATCTCAAGCAGTTGTTTTTCTCTCAGGAATTTTGCGAAGAGACAAATGACTTGGTTCCGCAATGAGCGTATATATCAGTGGCTTAATGCTTCTAGACCATTGGTATGTCAAACTGTTTTCATTAATTTCGCTGATTTTACTTCCAGATGCATTGCATCTGACAATTCGTCGTGCCTCTGCTGATTGCTGGAAATTAATTGCAGGATACAGTGCTTAAATTCATAACCGATGCATATCATGACAAAACTGGGAATATGGTGGTGCCTGAGTCGCTTAAAATGAAGAAAGAGATGAGGAGCCGCAGAGAAGCTTCTGAACTCAAGTCTTACTGCACCAAAAACAGGTATATTACTGAACAAAGAAGTTAATGTCAGTTTCAATGTTCCTTTAAAAGAATAATCAGTCGGTTTTTTTTTTTTTTTTCCAACATGTGAAGGCACTTCATTTGCCGTGGAGATTGTTCTGATATTCTAGACCGGATAAGGAAGATGCAATGACGAGAGCACGAAGACAGGTGTTCATTTTTCTTGTTCTGAGATCGTGGGTGTCAATCCATACTGGTACATAGAAGATGAAGAACAACTCCTCCAACTGTATCTCAGGGAAAAAGGAAAAGCCTCATCCTGTCGAAGCTGTTTCAGAGAACCATATTCTGAGGTATGTTAAATGAGCGAGAGAGGTTTGCGGTGTCTTCAGGGAATGTGTTGTGTTGTGTTGCTGTCTTCACTATTATCATGCAAGCCTGAGAGGATCTTCGTGACCAGTGGTGTGAACTGCCTTGACATCTCGTCTGTTTTCCATGATGCTTCATTGCTCTCTTTATGTATGGGCAGGGAACACCAACCATTTATCCTTGAAAATGAAAATAAAACATTCTCGGGGTGGGGGTGGGTCCGTGATCGTAAAGAAATTATCGAATCTGTGCAGCTGGAAGCAAGGTAGATGTCAAAGGTCTTGAAAGTATTTATAACTAGTTTGATTGATTGCCGGGTCTGATTTATTCATAAGTCAGTTATCATTTCAATTTCGAGATCTACATCGTTAACACAAGGTTGTTCAAATGGTGTCGTGTTCTTATAGAAATAGCATTATGAGCGATTGGCCCAGAGTTTTTAAACCACCCACCCAGCAAGCACAGTAGATCCTTCCATGGCCCCTCGCCAAGTACTTTTGAGCCAGGTCCTGAGAGTTCCACTACTACGGCGAGACCCATTTGGTGCTGGCCCAGCAAGAGGCCCGCATATCAGCAGAACTTTCTGGGCGTTTGATTCAAGGAATAAAGTGACGAACAGTAACTATCGGGTTGACTGGGCAGATACATAAATTGACCGAACCGGATTCCCCGTCCGGGGGCCTGCATGCACTGCACAAGTTAGACAATTAAATCCTCGAGATTGTATCATATTATATTTGTAAGTGAGCACACATCACGAGGAACTTAGTTCAGAAAGATTAGCATCATCTACAGAGTCTGAACTTCATTTACCTATGAGACGTTATAACAGGTTATGGAAAACGAAAGAATCCACGTCTTTTTACAGAATGAACTATTAGCATCACAGTAAGTCCCCTAAAGGAAGATCTGACCTTAAAGAGAGTCGCATTCAAATCAAGCCTACAACACAAGCAGCACCAAAAGACTAGACGAGGAATGGGACGACTTTGCCTGCTCCTGTAGCGCATTCAGATCTCCGTCACCGCATCTGCAGTCTTCTCCCTACTAGGGATCCCCAAAATGAATGAGCTTCTCCCGAAAAATCTTATGATTCTTCTTCTGTATATGATCTTCAGCAGCATTGATAAATCTGACATTTATATGGGTGGCTATCAACTCTTATCAACAGTAACATAATGAAAGAAATGGCAGAGGACTCATTCTAACACATGATTCTGTATATGGCTTTGACTTATCATGCAAGGCTGAAACTAATTCACTGCAAAAAAGTTGATCTTTCTCACCAACTACTGATCCCTTACATTGGCACGCTTGAGTCATTCCAAAATGATGACACGAATAAGACATCATGACGAAGAGCCATCGCTTTTGGAATCTGCACCAAGGAAAGTCAAGATTGATAAAGCCTTTCTGAGATGCTTCACTCGCAGCCTTGTAAACATTTTTCTTCAATGGACGGTTAACTAGTTACCTGATGAAGAAGATCCTGAGCTGGTCGAGCCACCACCTGAACTACTAGATCTAGAGAAATTTGCACCATGCTTTTCCGCCGCCCGAACAGTAGATGATGCAACCACACCTGTTTCAACTGCGCCTACATCCAGCACCCCTTATTATAGTAGTGATGCAGATAACCACAAGAATCATCAGCTACAGATAGTCCATGGGATAGGGAAAAATTACCTCCCACATTCTTTTTAGATGCAGCAGCAGCAACCTGATTCTGCAAAGTTCAATAATCGCCAAAGACACACGCATGATCAGTACAAACATTTCAAGGAATCAAATTGAGGTGTCTAAATAAACAGAACTGTCCAAGGTCATACTGATTCCAGGACAGCATGCTCTGCTTCAGCACTTCCTTGAAGAGCGAGTCCAGCCTTCCTCTTGACTTTACTCAAGTTTTTCTTATGATTCATCACAAACCGATCAAGCTCCCACAGAGTTTCAAGGTCGACGCTATCAATATCAACCTCGATCTCATCTTCCTGCTGAAAGAGATGAGGGTTTCGTTTCTTGATAATCTGAACAACATTTTCCAACTTCTCTGATGGCAAACTCTGCAGGTTATCGCTGAGCTTCCTCTTCTCCTCATATGTCATCTCTCTCTTATGCAAATCTTTGGCCTTGGGCTTCTTTGGGACTGGTGTCCTGCCTGCATGATCGAGACTCATTGGCTTCGTTCTAGATTCCATGGGGAGTGTCATAGATTCTGAATGATCCAAGTCCCTCATATGGGGATGCGGAGAAGGAAGTGATGCTGGAGCTGGAGGAGTCGGAATTGGAGCCTCCTTCGATGAAGGAGTCTGGAAAGCCATATCATATCTTCTAAATTCGAGATTATGCTCCTTTTCTATAACTGCCCATTTCTCTTCAAACATCTTTAACAAAGCATCAGCCATGGTATGAACATCTTGCCCCTTTGGATTATACAACATCGCATTACGGAAAGTAAGTCTCACATCCTCTGAGAATTCCCTCGGCGACTTGTACCAGTTTTTGTTTAGCCTAGTCTGGACGGTTCCCAAATCCATCGGGCGCTTAATTATGGTGAAATAATCGTGCAGCCCGAGACCTTCAGCATCCACTGCTTTATTAAACACCCAACCAAACTTATGCTTCATCAATCTTGTCAACAAATTGTTACAAATCTTGAACAATTGGCTCGACTGCTTATCTGCCCCAAATCCTGGCCCTCTAATATCACTGATCCCCCCATTTGATTTTTTTATCTTCTTGTTACCCTGCACTGGTGTAAACTTATCCCTATTGGCCATTATTTCAGAATTACAATATGAATCATTTGCCATTGGGGTCATTCTGTCCACCATTCCACTACCGGCTCCACTATTGCTCTCTCCCACTGCAACAGTAACACCTGGTGGGGGCTGTAAAACTGGTGGACCTACAGAGCCTACCTCAGAATTAACTCTCGTCAAGCTTCCCACCCTCTGTTTTCCCAAGAACTGCGTATTTGTGTACCCATCAGCACCTGAACGCATCCTCACCTCCTTCGCTTCCACCCTCTTGAGAAAGCTCTTAACCTGATCAAGCTCGTTCATGAGCTTCCTCTTAAGCTCCCTAGTCTCACTTTTCGAACTGGAACTGATGCTGACTCGAACATAGCTACCGAACTTAGTATAACCTGGAACTGAGCTCCCATTTACCTGCCATCGGTCCTTCTTCGGTGAGCTTGGTCGCAGAGGGTGGCGGCTTGACGAATCATCAGAGGCTGCTCCCTCGTCATTGAGATTAAGCTCAGAGGAGTTATCAAGGTCCTCCATTGTGGCGGAATTTCTTCTGGTTGCCCTGGACGACTCCTTTTCTATTCAGCCTGAAGCAATACATGGAAAAAAACGAGAACACAGAAAAAAGTCAGCTTCTGCTGAAAAGAAACAGGCAGTCAAAGTCAGGCTTAAAAGTTAAAATTGGAAGAAGAATGATGAAGGGGTTTACCAGTTGATTCGATTAAGAGGATCAGGCCAAAAACCAATGGCTTTGATGATAAACGCTACTATAGACAGAGCTGCAGGGCAGAAGAACACGAATTTCCACAGATTCAAACTTCCAAGGAAAGAGGTGTTTACTGAAGCAACAGTGTCCGCCGGAGCTGCTGCTAGAGCTTGTGGGGAAGGGACTGCGATGTTTGATTTTGACGGCGGAAGGGAAGCAAAAGATTGAATTCGTGGAAAGGCAAGTCGAAAATGGAAAAGATCAACATCTAATTTTTTAGGGTTTTGAGTCCCGAAATCGGGAAAGCGGGATCGGGAGAAAATCGATCACAGACAATCAGGAGACCGGAGTTCCTTCGTCGGGTGTCGACGTCGGACCCGGGGAGCTCATCAATGATAGACGGGCTGGGCCTTCCTTAAATTCGGGCTTCCATTGGGCTAAAGAAAATGCCACAAAGTGAATTGGGCATGAGCCACTTTTGGAGCCATTTTCTTGAAGACTTACTTGATGCTTTGACATTGACAGCTTCTGGTTTTGGTTAAAAATTGAATATTTTAACTGGGAAAAATTCATGACCCTTAAGAAGCTGATCGGATTAATAGTATTTGTTGGGTACGTAGATATCAGATGATTAAAAAAAAAAAAAGAATGTTATAGTGTACTATTTGACTATGCACTACTTCTCATCATAAAGCATATAACTTGAAGTTGTCATTTAACTCTCTACTCTTTTAAAGTTTACTAAATATTTTTTATAATGAAAAAAAAAAGAAGAAAAGAAATTCAAAGTGAATGGAGCAATAGCAATACATTTAAGCTAGAGCTCTTTTATACATAAAATTATTATATAGACAGCTCACATTGGATTTGACAGGGAACTACCACTTCAGAAACAAGTCTCATGTTGGCAAGACAGTTGATCGTGGCACAGCTGTACGTAGCTTAGGAAGTGGATAAGTACTACAATCGCATAGACAAAACAAGTCGTCGTTCTTTTTCCTTTCTCAAATTGTTCGATATCCGCACACTTGGTGAAGTCATTCATGACGACCTAATTAAAGTATGTCTTGTCTCATAGAGAGTTTGGTGAGGAATAGGGATAGATACTCGGGAGACTACTAGTACCGTACTCAATGCATGCACGCACCACACATTGGAGTGAAATCCATTACCTCGCACATCATCCATATTAATTGCATGCTTACCATTTGCCACTGTGCTATGGACTGATTCGGACATATCGGAGGGACTGCACATCAAGTTCTCCGACATGAACAAATGGCAACAACGTAAAGGAATATAAAAATATATCAACGTTACTGTGGCCCTGCAACAACGTCTAAGGTCGTCGTTGATGGAAGACATGAGCAGTGATTCAACATACACACACACACGCGAGCAGTGATAATTGTAGATTTTATTAATTAGAGCATTATACAGCAAAAAGTGTTCACAAAGGATATTGAAATATGAGTCAGAAATTATCCAAAGATTTCCGGAAGATATAAACTAGAGAAAAAGTTGATGTATAGTGGCAAATTTCTCAAGCTACCCAGAAAAGATTCAGACTGCCAGCTAATCGATTGGATTTGACAAAGGGTTTATCTCTATTAATCGTGGAATTGGCCGAACGAGCAAACAGTGCTCAACAGCGGGCTGTCGGCATCATTCCCGCCCAGTGAAATATGTTTCATCCACGAAAAACACCTGCTATACCCCTATCCATTGTTGTCCTATGAAAACCTAGCCACACAAGTCGTTATCCCCAGTGTTCTGCCACATGCATGCATGGATCGGGCTCCGGCGGGACAGGAAGATGCCAAGGGGCTTGTGTGTTTCGGAGAATTTTAGGGTTACAGCTCTGCCTTTTGTCAATCTTATCTAAGAACTGCAAACATTCCATTGCCGGATACTTGTTTTCTCTCTACTACATCCATTGTTCGGTAAACTCACGAATGATCTCCTTAATTAATTAATTAATTAATTATATTAGAGGCTGCAGTAGAAAGGTAGGCAAGAAACAGCATCCTCTTTCTTCCTCTCTTTTTGTTCCTCTCTGGTCTGGTTTTTTCTCCATCTGTAGTTTCATATATGAATAAGAACTTGATGGGATACCTACCAGCTAGTGATGGGGAGGATCGGGTCCTCCAGGACTTGGACGCTTGGATTGATCAAAGCTCCATCCCGATGCCTCTTGCCTCCACACGTTCGAACTTAACACTTCTCTCGCGCTCTCCATGCCAACCTCTGATTCTTATCGAAGAGATTCCGAGATCTGGAAGACGCCAAGAGCATAACGAGAAGAACGAGAATAGTGCAGATCAGCCACGACCATCTAAACCTTAGCACGGCGGCCATGCATCCAAATCATCATGCAGAGAGAAAATTAAAAATTTTAAAATAGGTTTTGGGATGTAGAAATATGTATAATAGAGATCGATGAGAACAGGTGCGCGCCCGCACGCATATATATATATATATATATAGAATGTATTATGATATTTAAAAGCATATGCACGAATCCACCATTAAATATGCCGCTGTCATCATTATTTTAGATATATACGATAAAATATGAGTTGATTCATACGATTCGATACATCTTTTTCTTATATAACATCTTAAACTTGTGAATAGAAAATTTTATAATTAAAAGAATTTTTTTTTTAATGAATTGAGGCAATTGACTTAAATCAAAATTAACGGAATTTCCATTGGATTTTCAAATATGGAGAGTGCTCACACAAAAGATAAATATACAAGAAGAGGAGGAGCAAAAGGCAGGGCCTTAAGTAATGCTGTCCAACCCCAAGATGACGAAAGGTAATCAGAATGTCTACGCAGTGCTGCTGTGTTGTGTTTGTGCCATCGTCCGTCTTCTTCTCTTCTCTTCTCTTCTCTATTGGTTTTTCGCCGCTGCTCTTCTATTTATAAACAATGGGTCATTTCCCCCTATGTCAGTGCCTATACATTGCCAAATTCGATCAGTTCGTTAATTTTTAGACGATGTTTGGACTTCAATTAGTTAATATCTATTGAAGTTTTGAACATTACCGTTTTCAAGTAAAAAAAAATATTGAAGTTTTGAATAACGGATATTAAATATTGGGAAAAAAAAAAGAAGAAAACGATGGTCTGTAATTTCGATTCCTCTTAGGGGTACTAACAGACTTGTAAGTTAAATTATGGTCCATTTATATGTCACATCAAATCAAACTTGATCAACCTTTGAGACATGTTATATGTTTTTTGTTTCCCTCTTATTAAAAAAAAAGGCATTAATTCTTGTCAGAGTAAGTGGGACTTGGTATCATTCATCAAGGGCTGACAATAACATGAGTCGAAATACCATAATTTCCATATCCAATTTTCGATTTTCCTTAATACAACTTCATCCGTAGCCCAAAAAGAATATGTTCTTTCGTTTGTCGGAATATTTTCAGGTCTTGATGGGCTTGCCCGTTTGAGAAGACTAAAGACTCCAAACCAGCAAACTACTGGTTGTGCAAGCGGTTTAGGCCCGAAATCACTTGTCTGATTGTACAAACCCGGTCCACAAAAAGGAAAATTTTTAATTTTTTTTTAAATCCATTCCAATTTCCTGCGTAAATGCAATCAATTCCTTCCAATGTAAGACGTGGAAACTCCTCCATTACGTTGACTCTCAATTCTGTAAAATTCCCTGAATTCGGATCATAAAAATTTTCTCGGTTAATTAATCCACTTCCCCAACTTGACACGCTGCGGGATTTGTACCAAGTTTCTTAACATAAGGCTGGCTAAGCCATGTATTCAAAAATCAAATTATGAAAATGATTTTTTTTGGAAAAAAAAAATATTCAGAGGTGACCCATAAACCTAGTAGGTGATAAGTCACTTTCTCATTAATTGCTCCAAGGCCTCCCACTCTCTCTTTTATTTGGTAGCATAATTGTGGAATATAAAGTAAATGGAATCGAATTTAAAATTTATTAATTTTATGGATGAAAATAGATTGAAATTTGAATTTTCTATTATGTATAATTTGTGTGAATCGTAGACCAATATCATAGTTAATTAATTCGGTCAAAATTGACGAGGGAATACGATGGGTCAACACAGATTTTTTCCCCCCAATTACACGACAAAATATGGACAAATGAAATATAAAAAAGAGAGACTGGGACAGCCAGTCGTGAAACAGGAGAGCTTACCACAGGCGAGATCGGTGCGCATTCCTCAAATATCAAGAGGACATTTTCGCTTTCATGGCCCCCCTAAAAAACGACCGGAGCGTTGGGTAGCTGCAACATGTTCCCTTAATCGAAAAATAACTATTTTATTTTATTTTATTTATTTGGCCTTCGTTTTTCAAAAATTAAAAATAAATAGAGAATAGATCCAACATCTCGTTGTTGTCATAATATCAAGAGAGTTCGATTCTCTTTACAAGCACTACTCTCATATTCACATGTTCTTCTTTTCCTCTAATATATCTCTCTTTTTAAGTACTCGGATATAGAGAGTCGAAAATTTTTTTAAAAGATGATTCCGAACAAGATGACCAAGTGATGTTAAAGGAAAATTTGGGGACATAAATTACAAATCATGCAACATATTAATTTGATGAAAACAGGCCAATTTCTCTATTTCAATATTCAAATGAGAAGGGTATGTGGCATGCCATTGTTGATTGGAATATATGTCAACCTCAACTTCCCATTTGCGCGTGGAACCTTTGGCTTTGGTGGGGTCAATTCTCCAAAAGAATAATTTCAAACTTGGCCTCACTTCCACCATAAACCTCTCATTTACAAAGTGAAGCACTTTCAAACGATCTCAGGATGGATGGATGGATGGATACATAAAAGTAGCCAAATTTGATTAATACTAATTAGTTGACTGTCAATTCCGTTACTTTGAATTTTCCAAGAGATTACTTATCATAAACGGTGCAATGAACATCTTCTCTTCTTTTTTTTTTTCTAGTAAGAGCAACGGAGAGAGGGAAAAGAAATAAATTGAGAAAAACAGACCAGAAAAGCTTTCCGATGGACAAAAGAAAAAGGGAAGATGGATCAATTGCTCTTTGGGACATTGACGTGAGGGGGATTAATGCTCTCTAGGAAAATCACATTGGATCACGAGCCCTCTTCGCTCGCTTCCACTTTAATGGAAAGAAAAAGAAAAGAAATAAATTGAGAAATTGAAAAAAAAAAGTTAAAAGGAAACGTTTTTCTTTTAAAAAAAGATAGGGGTCTCTATTTTTATCCTACAACCTCATCTTCTTCTTCCTTGATCAGTATTGAGACACGATAGGATTAATTAAACTTAACCGATAAATATAATTATGTATGTATGTACTAGCCACATGCTCATTGTATATTATGAACTTCATTTTTCACTTTAGGGCTAGTCGTCATGCTTCTTCCAGCAAGCTGGTACTTGAATCGAGCCGTATAATTTCACATGCTAATTAATTAAAGTGATGCGACGTTACATTCCCAGAGACTTTCAATCATTTCTCGTGGGCCTTCCCCTCACATGGGGAGAATTAGGGTTTCGCATATGGAAACAAAGTTGTCTTTTTTCCACTTCACATGGTCGACATCTTCTGTTCTCATCTGTTCATTAGTAATCATTCAGAGGGTGGATTTTTCTTTTTTTTTATCTGAGAATACGAACGTCCGTGTCCATGCATCCATCTTATCTTTTCCTCAGTTGCTGTACTTATAACTCGACCTGTAACGATCGATCCTCCAAGGTTCTTCACATTCAACCCTACTGTAGATTGATCGATAGTACACATGATGAGAAATTAAACAAACCTATCAAGAGAACTACCGGAACCCTAAGAATTTAGAGCCATGGCAGCTATTGCATTTGCAGCAGCTATATATAATATATATATTTACACGTTTAGAAGCACACACTCTGACTTCTGATAAAGCGAATAATGTAAAGGGACTTGACATTACATATTTCCATAGTATCTCACAATAAACCTCTCCATCCCTTTTTTCCCGTAACCCCACATCTTAAAATTGACAATTCAGACTCTTTAATTATTACAAATGATAAAAGTTCACAATCCTTGTCGAGTAGCGATCCTGTCTAAAACCTCTGGGTGTCCCTATTTAAATTTCCATTCTTGAAATAATTTGGACTACAATTTTGTTACTCGAGAGTACGAGAGAGAGGGGACGATCAAGGGAGTACATACGGATTCACAGGGACCGTGCGTACGTAGCTAGGATAAGCGTCCTCCTAGCCACTTCAGTTTTTGATCTAATGTCCCGAGTAAGTTTTCAAAAAGGAACACCTGAATTTAAGAGAGATTTGGTTAAGTACGGGGAGAGAGAGAGAGAGAGTGTTTAGAGATGGAGGAAGAAACTTAATAAATAGGATGAAGCGAAGCAGTAGTACTGTATCCGAAAACGCTAAGCCTAAACTACCCGACAAGGGAGGAATGGGAAAGAGCAGAAGCCACTGTCCATGTCTGCCTACGAGAGAACACTCTAAAATTGGAAACAGTGAAAAGGAAAAATAAAAGACAATCTAAGAACTGTTCCGGTGTGTGTACGGTCTGCATCTACATATATATAGTCTTATTTATCGAAGATCTTTTGCATTTTCCCTCTCGTCTTCTCGCATGGAAAAGGGAGAAGGTATTCAGATCACCGTCACTTACACCAATCCATACGAAATTCAGCAAAAAAAGTGAACATTTTGCATTGGAGATCGAGTGAATTTGTTAATACGAGGTCTTATGCAGCAAATGAATCTTGTATGGATTTTCTAGGACGTACAAATTTAAAACCATTCTCCCCGAAAAAAAAAAGGAGATTTTATCGTATCTTATGAAAAATATTGCCCAATTATCAAAAATAAATAAAAATAATAATGTGCTTGCCACTCTCAACAGTACATAATTGGAGTGAAAATAATTCCACAAAAATCCGACAAGAAACGGTCAATAAAATTACAAAAATAAAGTAAGCATATTCCATTATTAATACGAAATTCTTAGCATGGAAAAATAGACACTTAAACGTTATGATATTTCATGTTGAGATTCTAAAAAAAAATGAAACTTTTTTGAAGAAATATTAGAGGTTACTTTTTTTTTGATGAGCTAATTAAGGTATTTAGAAATTTTTAGAAATACTTTATATATATTTTTCTACAGCAAGTTGTTCTTTCGAGAAACAGAATATTGTTTAAAAAATTGAAAAGATAATATAGTTTATGAGCACACAATTGATGCAAATAAATCCATCCGCTTTTATCTAAGAAAACAACAAATATGATGTTCTCAGACATTATTACTTATTTTATACACACACACACACGCACACAATGCGTTAAATAAAATTTAGAAAATAAAAAAATTAACCAACTTGCCATGTTACTTTCAAGTCTCCTACGTTGCGATTGGAAGCTCGGAACAAGAATTTTATTGATGGATCGATAGTTTGTGACGGAAATACTTGATGCTCTTAAAACCTTTTTTTTTTTTTTTCTTTTTTCATATTTGTATGTCGTTTCTATGAAGGTAATATTAACCTTAATTAACATATAGATTAAAATTTATCCATGCAAATGAGAGTTCGACACGTGTCTTTTTTTCGTTATTATATGTTTGGTGAAGAAAGCGTGACAAATATTGCTAAATGCTGTAAAATTATAATCTTTATTATCCGACAATGATGCCGAAGTTTCAAACTTATTAGCACAAAGAAACACCTTAGATTTGGGAGAAAATAAAAGAAAGATGAAAATTTTTTTAAGAAAAAAGCAGTGAGAGTTTTACAAGTGCATAGAAATTAATGAGGAGAATTCCAGATATCACTCGATATTTAAAAAAAGAATACGACACCCACAACTCTCCTTTATACTTAAATATCATTTCTTCATAAAGTTTCAACTTAAAACAATTAGGGTGGACTAAATATGCCATTATTGAGAGACTCTTTTATGCAATGATATTATTACATGATAGTGATTATGTAATGACATCAATAGATAAAATTAAGTTAATTCTTATAAAATTTTTATAAAATCTTAAAAAATTTAAAATTAAAAATGATTTAATTTATTAGTTAATTCTATTACCACGTAAACATTAGCTATAATATAGTGACACAGTGATGATTGGCATATAATTAGCATGCATGTTCTGTGTAATTATTAGAAAGGGAATATTAGCAATTAATCCATGGCTACCTTCAAAATCTTTCCTAACGATCGATCGATATCTTCGTGATTATTAATGATTAATTATGGTAATTAACAACCATAATAATGAAGCCTAATAAATTGAGACAGCTAACTAAGGATATTATAATGTGCATATTATGATAGTGACACGAATGATAAAACCCACAAGAAAAAAAAATTAGTTAATTTAATTAATGCGACTTCCTTATGCAAAATCTTTCTGGCCTGCGAGCCTGCGACATCCGGACAAATGTCTGACGCTTCCGGACATCCATGTATTTCTCCCTTTGCCAAAAGCTGTTTATTATTTATTACTTAATTTTTTAAATAATTATATATATAACCATTTCTTAAATATTTATTAAATCTCGATTTTTTTTAAATAGGCGCGCGTCTGCTTTACTTAGAATATATATATATATATATATATATCATAAATGGAAATGCTCGAATTTCACCGTAGTCCAAATTAGTCGCAGCTAGCAAGAGATACATTTTTAATTAAAAAAATGTAATTTAATAATTTCATACTAAAGCG
Source organism: Lagerstroemia speciosa (assembly GCA_037672795.1). NCBI lineage: Eukaryota > Viridiplantae > Streptophyta > Magnoliopsida > Myrtales > Lythraceae > Lagerstroemia > Lagerstroemia speciosa. The sequence continues at coordinate 7,871,431 of CM075310.1, forward strand.
TTAGGTTATACGAAATCATCGTGGAGTACCATTTCTTATTGTTGGGGGATGAACTCTGTGAACACTCATGAAAATTAGAAAAGAGACAACATACCTAAACTGCACTAAACAAAATATTTGCGATTGAAACTTAAAATAAACATTTTTTGGCCTTCCCATATACTGTAAAAACAAATGCTTACGTTTTTCCAATTTTATATATATATATATATATTAAATGTGGAAATCATTAAACTAATTTATTACCTCCCAGAGGACAGGTTGGTCATTTCATTTGTCTCCTAAAGTTCCAAAGGGTCTCACTCTCCCTTCTCAACGGCAATTAATCAAGATGGGTCCGGCACTAGGTAGGCAGATCGGCAAAGAAAATATTACTCTTGATATGGTATTTATTTATTTATTTTTTTTTATATTTAGGCATATAATGACAATTTATTTCTCCAAAATGAACCCGTCACAATCTCTTTCTTTTCTTCGTGACATATTGAGGATTCTGCTTCTTTTTTAAAAAGAATTTTATCATTATTTGAGAATGGAATAAAGGTCAAAAGAAAAAAGAAGGAAAAAGAGCTTCACCAAAAGAAAATTATAGGGGTAAGTATAAACACTTATTCTTAGTCTAATCAAAGTCATAATCAAGATCCTGAGTTCATATCTTAATCCACAGGATATGAAACTTTACGATCAGTAAAACTCAATTAGGAAAGAGCTAGGTATGATGTTTCCAATATTTTCTTTCTTTGAGTAGAGTGAGTGTATGGGAAAGAGGGGAAATTCAAGGGGGGAAAAAAAGGTTGTAGGAGTCGCTCTCAAAAGTTTGCCGTGGTAGCAAAGAACACTACAAAGGATCTATCCATCTCTTTCGTTCTTTCCACCTCATCTCCCCTCATCAAAGCATCCCAGACCAGACCAGAAGGTCCAAAACCAACCAAACTCCTAACGACGTAGTTTAAAAACATGAGAAAACAGAAAATATCTAGTAAAAAGGGACACTCAACAAGGAGGAAGGGATTTTCGGTGGAGAGAAGATTTTTATATAGAAAAACAAAGGTAGCCCCAGGTCATCAAAAGCTGTGTACTGAAGAACCAACAGAGAGAGAGAGAGAGACCAGTAGAGCAACAGAGGAGCAGAGAACAGTACACAAGGGGACAGACAAGGTAGAGGAGCTGAGATGGGTTAGGGCTGAGCGGACAGCTGAAAGAGTAAGGCCACTGGTTTGGTTGGGTTCCAGTCATAGGGCGGCTGAAGAAAGAAAGTACAGCTGAGAGTGATAAACAATTGGGATAGGGGAGGGGGTGATGGAAGTGGGAGACTGCTACTTGGATGGCTTTTGGGAAGAAGAGAGGAAAAGAATAGGAAGAAATCGAAGGCAGTGTAGGCAGCATCAGTGTTATCAGGTTTCATCAAACAGCAATAACAGGTGGCACTTGCACAATCACCAAGGAGAAGAGATTGTTTACAACAACGAGTCCTCCGTCAGACCTTGTGGTTTCTGTGTAGTAGCAGCATCGAGCCTCCAACAGGACAACTCTGACATCCTAAAAGTAGCTATCGTCGTCAGTCCACCATCGGAGCTTGCTTCTGCTTCCTTGTCTCGTTGTCCTTCCGATTCTTGACAAGCTGGAAGCGGAAGAAGGGGAAGAGGAAGAAGAGAAGAAGGGGAAGGGGAAGACGAAGAGGAAGAGGAAGAAAAAGAGTCCGAGTCTGGATCCTCACAGGAACCCTCACCATCCCCACCACCACCTCCATTACCTTCAGCAGCTTCAGAACGCTGTCCCTATTGTAGACGAGGGACAGGAAAAAGACCCCGACCCCGACATCCAAGAACTGTCCCACCAGGACCACAGTCATTGTTTCCTGCTCAACCCTACCCCACTCCAGAACCCTCAGCAACACTCTCACTTCTTCTATGGAGCGAGATTAGAGGACTCGCCCTCTCAAAATCCTCAGGCGCAGCCCCCCAAGAAGCGGTCCTATATTCCCCAGTCCTCTGCCGCCGACGAATATGCCCAGAAAATGGGGGAGGCCCACGACCACAACCAGGCTGCTGTGTCCGTGGCTGTCGCTGCCCCCTCCAGACTCGGGGTGAGGAGCAGAGGTGGTGGCGGAGAGATCGTGGAGGTTCAAGGAGGCCACATTGTCCGGTCCATCGGTAGGAAAGACCGTCACAGCAAAGTCTGCACCGCCAAGGGCCTGAGGGACCGGCGAGTTCGCCTATCTGCCCATACGGCAATTCAGTTCTACGATGTTCAGGACCGCCTCGGGTACGACCGTCCCAGCAAAGCCGTGGACTGGCTCATCAAGAAGGCCAAGTCTGCTATCGACGAGCTCGCCGAGCTCCCTGCCTGGGAGCCTACGGCCGTGACAGCAAGTGCCGCAGCTGGATCGACCCGGGCACAGGAGACAGCGCAGCAGAGCAAGGAGCCGGAGAGTCAGAGCATGAACGAACGTCAAGATCAAGATCAGATGGATCTCCATCATGGAAAGGTGGTGTCTTTTAAGATGTTAAGCGGCGCCAGCGGCGCAATCGCTTCAAGTTCGGTCCAGAACCACCAGCAGGTCGATGAGAACAGAGGGTTCTTGCCGTCGTCCTTGGATACCGATTCGATTGCTGACACCGTCAAGTCATTCTTCCCAATGGGAGCAGCTGCAGAGATGCACCATCAGCAACAAAAGTCCTCCCCGGCCCTGCAGTCCATTCAATTTCATCGCTACTCACACCTATCGGAATTACTGTCAAGAACGAGTAGCCACCAGAACCAAGACCTGCGGCTCTCTCTTCATTCCTTTCAGGACCCATTGTTACTCCACCATCACCACCAGCAAACCCAACATCACGAGCCGCCACCATCAGTCGCCACTGTTGCATTCTCCGGGACCAGCCACGTAGGCATCAACACAACATCTACTTCCTCCATATGGTCCGACGTCGCACGTTTCCAAAGAATGCCAGTATGGAACACTGCCACCACAGCTGACACAGGCAGCGGTAGCAGTGGAGGGGCTTTCGCATTTGGCTCACAGCCGATGCCGCAGCCCTTACTTGGGCAAAGCCAGTATTTTTCTCAGAGGGGTCCCCTTCAGTCCAGTTACATGCCTTCACTTCGCGCTTGGATCGACCCCACAATCACCCCTGAACATCATATTCCCCACCAACTGATCGATAACCCTCCCTCTGTTCCGAGCCTTGGGATCGGGACGAGCGGGTTCTTGGGGTATCACATTCCAGCGCGAATTCAAGGCCAAGAGGAGGACCATGACGACAGTGCCATTCTGAGCAAGCCGTCCTCTGCCTCCTCCAATTCACGCCATTGATCAATCGAACTTTCCATTACATTCTCCCCCACAAACAACAGGTGCTAATTCAGGGGTCCTTTGAAAAAAATTATCCCTATTCCTATCCCATTTGTGCTCAAATGATACTTAAAGAATGCAATGATCCAGGTCCCTTTGGAGTATCTTAATCAAGAAGTACACAGAGAAAAGCGTGAGAGTCAGTCAGCTTAGATTAATTTGGGGAGGGATGTCTGCTGTGCTCTTTTTTCTTCAATGGCCAGCTCCACACGGAGAAAATTCTGAACATGTTTCAGGTTTCTGTCGCCATGCGTTTGTTTTAGCACATTTCAATCTGATGACGATTTTCTTGTAGTTGCAGCTTTTGAATTTTTTGTGTAATGTCTGTGTGGGGGCTCTCTTTTGAGCTCCTCAACTTTGCTTGGTGTTGTTGTGACTAGTAATCATCTCTGCGTTGGACTATCTGTGCTCCTTTTTCTTCCTGTTCCTATGAAATTGAATTTGATGTTGATGTTTCCCTTGTGTAGAATATTCGAGTATGATCTGGTGATGGATCTCCTCTTCCTATTTCCTGCACGAAAGATGCAAAACCTGTTTTTTTTCTTTCAATTAGTGAATGTTTCCTTGTATAAGTGGAACTTCATGGAAAACTGAAAGTTGGAAACTTAACTTGCACTTTAAGATGTTTCTTGGTTAAATAGTTAAAACTATAAGAAATTTGTTGGTTCTCTTGTTTGTTGATAGATTTTGAGAGCACTGATATGGTTTAACTTTAATTATGGTCGTGCATGGAATCCTCCGTACCTTTCTGATTTAAGATAGTCTCCCTGTATTGCTGAGTATAGAAATAGATCGATTTGGCATGAGATGAAAGTGAGAGTTCTTTCGGGTTGATTGGCTTACTACACTAGGATGTAACAATTTTAGAATACTTAGGAAAGATCTCTAATGGACAAAAAGGCAACCAGGAAGGAACCAAAACGTTTCTTTTTCTTCAGGATGTTATTATTTTAGGGAACAGCTGACCTCATGTCATTCTCTATGAACAGTAGCAATATTTTCAGATTAGTTTTGGAGCTGTTTCTAAAAGCAGTTTGATTGATGCATTGCCTGCTTGTGGTTTCTAAAAGTATGTCTGCGTTTGAAGACATTATTATAGTATTCGACGTTCTTATTCATTCACAATTTGGGGAAAACATGTTCCTCTGAAAACATTTTGCTTTGCCCATATGAATTTCTCTTGGAAATTGCTTCTCTTTTCATCCATTTGGAAAACGTATTCACGGTAAAGGGAAATCTTCCCATTACGGGGCTGATCCCTATTCTTGCTAAACAGTGTCAATTCGCTTGACTGCTGAGTCTATGTCCCTTCATCGCCTCTTTGTTCACTCCGGATTTTGAACTTCCAAAAGGGTTGCCCATCACGCTGATGCTGAAATTAATGCAAATTGACCACAACGGTAACATCTGACTCTTCTCTAGTGCACTGGTGACCTATGAGCCAAAGACGGGAAAAGGTCTTTCTACATATGACGAGTGGTCTCAATTTGAATTGGTTGCATGTGGGACAAGAGGAGCTGCAAATTCAGAGTTTTATTGGCTTAGAGAATGGGGAGAGTGGGACAGGGTGGGAGTAATGTACTGCAGGAGAACTTTGACGGAAGGGGTCAGGAAGGTGGAGGATGGAGCCGTGACATAAGTTGAGGAGGAATCGCCGAGTAAATGCTTTTTTTCTTTTTTTCCTGCCAGTCTGTCTGTCTATATGGTCCCCTGCTCACACTTACTGCCCCATCATAATAAAATCTCATCAGAAACTCAGAGCCCTTAGCTGGAATGACAACAACCACCATTTTCGTTAACTTCCTCGAACATCCGTATCTCGAACCCCCGAGTCTGGTTGAACAGTTTAAGCTGCAGACTGAGCCTCGCCCACAAATGTCAGATCCGTTTAACTTTGTGAGTTGGCCCGTTATTGAGACCATATGGGCTTGTGGAGTCTCTCTGTGTCTGAATTAGGAACTATTGCTTGGTTTGCAGTCTTAGCATTGCTTGGTTTGCTCGGATCTCCTCCATGCACCAGACCCTCTTTGGCCAGTTGGGTTTTTTTCCAACTATTTTAAGAAAGGCCCTCAATTCGTTCTTTTGTACCCTCACTTGAAAATCATATATGGCAGTCGTCTTGGGCATCTGATAGATGAACTAAAGCACAGAAAGTTCGGTTTGGATCTGCTGCAGTTTTCTCCGTACTCATGCTTGTTTAATTGGTTTCGTATAAGAAAACATTCAGATTTTTATGCATTGTAGATTAAAATTTTCAACCAATTACAGATTACCACATTATTATTTCCGATATTTTAGACATTCAACTAAATGCAATACTAAATTGAATGATCTTGACACATTAATACATGACAAGTGCCATTCAGGAGAAAGATATCTATAAGGATGTTATCTTAATAGAATAATCTCAGAGATAACACAAAATCTTCAATTAACGAATATTATCTAAAATATAAAATCAAATAATAATTTCCTCCGCAACGCATATAGTCGAGATGTATTGTTCTTCTTGCCTGTATAACCAAGGGAGAGGACTAGCTAGAAAGAAGATAAGAAATTGAGGTAGGTTTCATGTGTCTATCCGGCATAACTGCAGTGAAGCCTTCCAGATATGCAGTGAATACTGCTTGAATCCTAAGGGCAGCTGTATTCGAGCACGAGTCTGCTCAATTTGGAGCCGCCCGATTTTCCAGCAGCAACTGATACTGCCTTGCCTCAATACATCACGATTTCTTCAAGTATATGTATATAGAAGAGGACCTGGTTTATTTTATCTACGCACTTTGCAGCAATGGGTGAGGATCATTACGAAAAAGAACACAGTTGATGATGTTTCGACTAATTTCATCAACAGACAGCTGAACTGAGCTGTGACGGAACCAATCTTTTTTTGTTTTGGAGTTGTATCATCTGCTTTCTTCCGGTAAATTACTGCCCGGAACTCAAGAGACCCTAACTTTTTTTATATAGATATCAGATTTGAAACAAAACCATTTCGATCGAAGATCAAGGAAACCGTAAGGAATCAACTTCTGTTCGGTTTTAACAGGGAAAATTTCATCTCTGTCGATGCATTCCATTAGATGTTCCGAGTGTGTCGGTCGGTCAGCTGAAAAATCTCCATAGAAGGTAGTTAGTTAAGGAGTGGTGGATGAGGGGTCAACTTCACAACTAGTTGAAGATTGCTTAGATCTGCATGTTCTCTCATTGATGCCTATGGAGGATTCCTCAATGTGGAGAGTTCCTTTAAAGTTAGCCCATCTCCATCCTTCACAAGGATGTGGGGTACCCTACCCCTCCTCCTCTGCTAATGATTTTGACTATCCAGGTTTTTCTTTTCCTATTTCAGCCTCGAATTATATTCGTAGAAAATTTAAAAAATAAGAATTATTAGCAAACATACATAATGTGCAATATACACTGTCAGTCTCACATTCCAAGATCTTATCACGTACTTTACAGTACAAATTCGAATAATTCACAAAACAATCTGCATACGAAAACCTATGAACGGATCTGATTCATTTCTTATATTTCTGGATAATCTAACAACTAATGATATGTGCTTTTTATTTCGGAGAAAAACCAAACCATTTCTTCAAAGGTGCATAAATCAAGTGGTTTTCCTGTTCTACAATTGATCTCAAGATGGTTTTCCAAGTAAGCGACAAGTATGTCTAGATCAGATTGAATCGAGAAGAGCATACAGTTGAAATCTCACTATGTATCCGATCATGAATCCACCAAGACTGTCTGCTCGAGATTTGGATGATTATAACAATACTAGCGGAGTGAAAACTTTGGAAGCAAAGAAGGAAAAAAAAAGGTGATTTATAACCAGAAAAATCTGTCAATAGATGATGATGCATCTGATGGATGGATCCTTTTGTTTGTTTTTGAATCTAATAAAATCTTTTACGATGAGAGAGTTGGTTTCTTTCCATAAAGAAGTTATGGATTCGTTGTGCCTTTGATGGAGCTCTCTATTCAAAGTAGAAAGATGGAATTTGGTTATTTTTCAACATCAACCATGCAAGTAGCTTTCGCTCGAGTGCATGATCTACTGATAGGAGATAGACGGGACACATGCCAGCAGAGTCAGTCGATTCGGAGTCGATTTAAGATTCAAGTATTATCATGTCTGCACACAATACGATAGAATCAGAAAGAATGAAGAAAGCATTTCTTCAAGAAATACTGGTAAAGAAATTCATACAGTTGGGGACCAGTAAAGGTACAGACAATGAGTCCTACAAATGAAGGGAAAAGACAAGGCTGCATTGCCTTAGGAGGGTCACACACATCCCCATTTAGATCTCAAACGAGCAAGCGCTCGAGACATAATCTTTTTAATAATTTATCACACGACATTTAAAAATAAAATAAAATTTAACAAGCGTTGAGAAAATGAGTAGAACCACTCTGAGTCTGATCAATCAGGGGAGTTATTTTTAGAGTGAGGAGATCCGACAGGAGGAGAGAGATGGAGAGAGTCTCATCTCATGGGAGTCGGTCTAGGATGAAATTGTGGTGTGGAGCGAGGATTTGGGCGACGTTTGAGTTGCAAATTACTGTTACAAATATTCTATTTTCACCCAGATGCTCTTAGATTTTCTTGGATTTTTCTTCTTTTTTTGTGGATTTAATTGCATATAAATTCTTCCTTAATGAGACCGAGCTCTGAGTCTCAGACAAGTAACTAATTTATAGGAAAATCTGAATCCTCTTTCAGTTTGCTCCATCTCTCCCCTCGAATTTACTTCCCTGTCCATATCTTGCTGTCTTGAAGATTGATTTAGCTCCCCCATTCGATTCCCTTCGAGTAAAAGATTTGATTTTTCGGTTCCCATAATCTGCAGATTTCACGCCAATGAGCAGATTCGGGTTCTCCCAATTTCTCTAGATTCTGGTCATGAAATCCTCATATTTCCTCCATTTTCTTCCAAGTTGGGATCTCTTTGCTGGTCGCATAAGATCTCCACGCAGCTCTGTTTCCTTAAACATCACGAACACTCCCTCCCTTATATTGCAGCGACACTGGGGTGGGGTGTCAGATGAATCATTCTGATGTAAAACAAATATCAGAGATGATGAGATCGGGATTCGGGTCTCGGTGATTTTCCGCTATCAAATTCGTGTTTCCTGGGAATTGGATGGGATATCAAAGGAATGGCTCAGGAAGAACAGAACCAGTGGGGAAGCACCGGCAGTAGCAGGGGTGGCGATGGGAACATTGTTGGCGTCAGTAAATCTTCCAAGAAGCAGAAGCAGAAGAAAGTCCCCCAGAGAGGACTCGGAGTTGCTCAGTTGGAGAGGATCAGAATTGAGGAGCTTAAGAAGAAAGATGCAGCAGCAGCAGCAGCAGCTATGGCGGCACCTGCAGTCTTACGTCCTCCACCGCCCATTCCTCGAGGCAAGTCATCGGTTTCCTTTTCCTGTTTCCTGTTTTCGAATCATAAATTGAACGAAATATTCTTCTTGGAACTGCTCTTTTAAACCTTTTCTTAGCGATCTACCTATCGGATTCCTCCACACAGGCACTGTTGCAATGGTGAACCCGGGCAAGAGTGATGTGCTTGAAATGGGGAGACGAGCTGGCACTATCATGATGCATGAGAATATGCAGAATATGTGGAGTTCGATAGATCTTCAACATGAACCAGAGGCTTCGGCAATGCACTCTGCTGGCCTGAATTGGAACCCGCCATGTGAATCCGACCAGGTTTGGCCTCTGCCTGGTTCAATCCCCAGGGTCAAACCGGAATATCTCAACCAGGTAAATCTCAGGAATGGATGTAACTTATGTTTTCACTTTTCATGTTGAATTTCTGCTAAAGCGGAGACAATTTATTGCAGCAGGTGAATGTGGTGGTGCCATCAGCGCCTACTTCACCATCACAATCAACCCTATTGAATTTGCAAATGGAGCCCCCTTCAAACCAAAACTATCATTACAGCAGTTACGCTCAGATAGTGCCTGAGGTAGAGATCAATACCTTTTATGTTCTGTGAAATCAAGTTGAATTCAAGTAGTTTTTTCTATTTATGGGTGAATTTGCTTAAGCAAGGTATCGTACAGGTGGTCAGCATGAAGAGGAACTATCCCTTCTCTCTCGAAGATCCGAATCCTATTCCCCGGAAAACTGCTCATAGACTCAATGAGTCGAGCTCCGGAGGAAACAGGTTCAGCCACGATCATGAGACTGGAAATCTCAGGTTTTCTTTCATTGCCTAACCACTGTTATATGGAAATTTCATGCCTAGTCTTATCTTTATGTACATGCTTGTTAGGAATGAACACCAGGACAGTCTGTCATTCCCGGGCTCAAGCCTAACATCAGAATCGAATTTGACGAGAGGATCAAGAGAAAATGCCATTCTAGGTGAGGTCCTCACGCTTGCCCCTCCATCAACTTACTCAACATGGCCAAACCCAAAGTCGATGGATCCTCCGCCTACCTTGCCATCGAATCAGCAAAACAATCTTCTTCATCACGAGTCACATCATCTCTACCGAGTGAGGCAATTTCTGCATTTCAGATCCTTTTAGGTTGAGCATATCAGATCTTTGCAGGTTTATCTAATTCTCCATTTTCCATGGATCCGTAAAAAGGGGCAGGCGGAAGAATTGTATAGCTTCCAGCAGGGATTGAGAAAGAAGGGTCAGCAATACTATTACAGCTTCCTCCCTCCTGCAATTGCTCAAGATACTCGAGCAGAGCCAGATTCGAAAACTGGCAATGGAGAAGATCGAGAATGCATAGACCTTGAGTTGAGGCTGTGAGATGGCTAATAGAATGAATAATTTGTCATCATTACAGGCTAGGAAATCTGGAATACTTCCCCGCTTCTGTTGATAAGTTCTACAGTTTGATTGGTGTAACTAAGACGAGCAAGCAATCCCAAAATCCTGCCTTGGCAAAAGAAGGAACTTGCATGGATCTGTAGATTTGTCTGTTCGGATGTTATATTCCTATGATGCAAGCAGTTTGTCTCTTTGTGTGCCTTTGTGTGCTCTTTTAGGTGTTCCGTTTCGTTTTATGATTTTGGTTGGTGAGTGGGTCAGTGACTTCTTATGGAAACAAACTTAAGGGGGGAGGACTGATTGCACCTTGTCCTGTACTGTATACTTCCTGTGGGACCCTCAGATCCCACTCTCCATTACGAGATTTCGGATTCTTGTAGGTACGGGGGGCCATGTTATGGTCCCCAAGAATTAATCCTAAGAAGGTGTTTGTTTGATCAGGCATCAGAGACTGGGCGGCCGAGAGATTCAGTATGAGCAAGGAGGGGAGGGTTATGTTGTTTGATGGATGTGCTGTTGAAGGGCAAGAAATGTCCATTTCTGCGTTCAGTTACGTCAACTGCATTAATTTGATCTGAGGCAGTCATATGAGATTGAAATAATAGTCAAACTGGGTGAGAAAACATGGATGCGAATTTCGTGTCGAAGAAAGTATCCCTTCACGAGCTATAGCACAAATGGACTCACCTGCAACGATGCAGGGTGACTTGAATTTGTAAGATTTACTTGAAGCTTGTCAGGAACAATAATGTATAAGAAGGCATGAAAGGTTATAATGACGGCCGCTCCAGCCAACCATCCTCATCAATATGTTATTTCAACACTGTGTATCTTGGGATATATCTCTCTTCAATACTTGCTATGTGTTAAGAGATCTTCTCTGCAACTGCAAGCTAATAAGATTTTACCTTACCCATAGAGTGAGCGAGTCTCCTACCCATCGTACCTTAAGGAAAATAACAATATGATGAAATTTTGAATAATATTATCCACCGCGTTCAGCTGTCTATGTCGTGCATGTTCAAGATTTAGTACGGATACGTTTTGACTGGTGGAAACTTGAAGTATGTCCCTCTCCATGGACTTGTGTTTGAGATCTATTTGAATTGAAGAGGACCGAAAGACTCCGTTGGAGAATCAAACTGGACTCAGCTTGTTTATATAAACAATGAAGCAGAGAACCCATCACAATCTCAACTGTTCTGCATGATCCATCGAATGGCACATGATTCTCATAGTCTACTGCTCCTGTTATCCACCCTGCTTCGGTACCGTATTGGAACCATCATTGATTAATTAAAATCTTCCATTTTTCAAGAAAACGATAACCCAAAAAAAAAAAAAAAGAAGACAAAAACAGGTCCAATTCAAGCGCAACGCAATTTCCATATTGGATGGGAGAATTCAACCCGCACAGGAATCATTCCTTGCTGTTCATATATATACAAGCCTTTCATATAGATTGACATATGTACACGCATGACAGACCACATACCATCATTGCATTCCTTCATTTCATACTTCACACCCGTTTTTAATCAAATACACCAGGACCTTCACAAACTATTACATCCCCATTTCTCAGGCAGCTTCAATCTGATCCATCATTCCTTACGGCTGAAAAGTGAGATGTGAGACCGATCCAGCACTTGTAGTAATCAGGATCAATGGCGGGGGAATCTAGAGCCCAATGACAGACTCGAGGGATTAGGCAAGTCTCAAACATGAAGGCCATTGTATCAGTGAGTTTTTGCGGTCCCGCCTCATTTCCCTGAGCAATTGTTGCCTGTGAAATGATGTACAAAATGTAAGTTGCCCATATGAGCTACCCCTCTGACTGCAGTTTGACACTGAAATTTCTAGAAGTATTGTCACCGAAAACTGGGGGAAATGAGAAATAACCAAGTCACTGTGCTAGGGACTAAGTTTATTTGCAAGTGTTGTACCTCGTAGGTTTTAGTATCAGGACCATGGGGAGTCATGCAGATGTGAAGGCTTGCACCACCCGGGAGAAACCCATCAGCCTTTGCCTGAAAGAACATCAAGACAGAAGAACCACAGAGGAAGCAGCATATGGAATTGGTATCTCTACAAGGACTATAACTGAGGAAAATTATCTGTGATCTTTGCAAGGTTGCTCTGGTAACAGTTGTACATGCCTTAAATAAGAAGTAGAAAGTGAAGCTTTAACAAAATTATTTACCTCATATCCGCCATGAATGAGGCCCATAAATTCACTCATGCAATTGCGGTGGTAATATGGGGGTCGGAATGTATGCTCTGCGACCAACCACCTTGGAGGGAATATGACAAAATCAAGCAAAGCAACACCAGGCTTCTCAGTTGGGGCAGTCAATACTGCATTCAATTGCGTGCAAAGTACCAAATAGTCAGCATAAATGACCTTCAATAAAAACTAGTTAAATCACTGTACTTGAAACTTGAAGGTACATACCAGTATTGATGGATGGATCACTGTGATCAAACAATACTGTGTTGTAAGGGCAGAACTTGCTCAGATCATACTGTGAACAATAGGAAACACTGATTTCAATTAATCACTTTATTACGATCATGCATTGAAATCAAAACACTATCTGAATATGAGCTGGCAAAGGGAGGAAAATTGGCCTATTTTAATTGAATTATTCTTGGGACACACCTTATATGGAACATAATTTCCATGCCAAGCAACAACATTGAAAGGAGAGAAATCTTGCTTGGCTGTAAATAGTTCTCCACCAAACTTTTGTATTATACAGTACCCCGGATTGGTTCCCTCTTCGAACCAGGCCTGTGGAACCAGAAAGTGCCTCGGGGCAGCGAGACCATTAGCACCTGGAGAAGATCAAAGCTACATGTTTAACTACAGTTTTATCGTAGCAGTCAAGTCTAGCAATTAATATCGAGCTGCATAAAATGTTGAATACCTATAGGACCCAGATCGGGAAGCTGAAAATGGGCACCGAAAATCTCAGCAACATAACCCCGTGATGGCCCATCTGGGAGGTCCACGGCAAAGCGAAATCCTTGAGGTAAAACAACAATTTCACCAGGAGACACATGCAGTCTTCCACATTCAGAGGTGATCCACAACCCTATGCAACAAATTCAAATAGTAAGACTTACATGGACCATAAGTGAAGTGTAGTAACAGCAACTGTCGCAAGAATTCATGAATTTCATAGTATTAGAATATAACCAACGCTTGGAAATGAAATTCCGATTATAACTGGAAAGCTTCGTAAACTTAAAGTGCCATAATCATAATACATCTTTGTCTCTTTTTTCTCATTTGTTAATTGGAAAAAAATGATATTTTCTATAACGGAGTCTAAAATTTTTCATCTTATTCATCTGTTAGTAATATTGAGAAGAATCTGCAAGTTCAACTTTCAGAATCATTCATCATCATGACAGTTATCAGCAGTTGAAACGGAGAGAAAAGGGAATCTCACTTCCTTTCTGTGGGACAACTAAGAAGTCTCCGTCAGCGTTACAGAAAGCGCATTTCTCCATTGATTTATTGGCCGTATACCTGAATGCCAGTTCATATATAATAGAAATCATCGGGGTTGGAGCAGTTGTTAAAATAGGTCAATCTGGTGAACTAGTAATGGATTATGAATTACATGTGAATGGCAAAACCGTGCCGGAGATATGAACTTCCAGCGCCACAGATTGTGAATAAGCCGTCAACGAAATCGGTAGGTGCATTGGGAATCTCCACCGGCTTCCACCGCAGCTGAGTCGGAGTAGCAGAGCTGTTGGACTGATTGAACTCGCTCAAGAGCTTGCTGTGAGCTGGTACTCGAGGCTTGAACGGCTCATGAGTGACGGAAGGCTTGATGCGGTAGAACCAGCTGCACATCGATCAACCAACAAAATTTTGCAACCGGCAATCGTCCGGATGATGGAGCAAGCAACAACAACGTCGGTGGTAAGACTTACGTGCGTCGGTTGAGCTCCCGAGGAGAGGTGAAGGAGGTGCCGGAGATCTGCTCGGCGTAGAGGCCGTACGGGCAGAGGAGGGGACTGTTCTGGCCGTGAGGGAGAGCTCCGGGGATAGCCTCGGACGAGAAAGCATTGCTGAATCCGGATAGGTAAGCCTCATCGGAGGTGAAATCGGCGTCGACGAGCTGATTCCCTCCGTTCTTTTCCTCCATGGATTGAGTGAGATTAAAAAAGTAAAGTCAGCAAAGAAAAGACGAAATGGCGTTTATTACATTATGGAGAAGAGGAGGGGAGAGGGATGAAGATGGGTGACGTGGCGGCTTAATCACTGCTACGCTTTAATCACGTGTCCCCCTTTCTCGTATTTTTTTCGGTAAGCTCTGCCCGCTTTTCCCGTTTCCTAGTAAGCCAAACCCGATAAGCTCACTAACCCACCTCATTTTTATGTATTTTTGTGAAAAAAAAATCTTTAAAAAAACTATAAATACTCAGTAAGACATATCGTGTATGTTTGAATAAAAAAAATATTCCTTGATTAAAAAAATAATAACAATATTTAAATTTTTTCCACCCATATTTCTGCGGCGAGCATTAAAAAAGCATAGGAATGGGAGGGGAGATGATCAGGGGCCCAAAAATAATAATAATAATAATAAATTCAGTGTGATAAAAAAGACAAATCAATTTTTTTTAAAAAAAAGAGGAGACTTCCCAGTAGACACGGGTAATCCTTAAATTGTATGCTGCGAGTCTTGCAGGTCTCTCTCTCTATGAGAATTTTTTCGTTAAATTGCATATTATTGCATAATACGACAAATTATCAATAAATTTTAGCATATGAATGAATGCGTGTTATTTAATCGAATAATTATTATCAATTGGAGTAATTTTATAAATTATTTTTCCATAAAAGCACGTTGTAAAGTAAATTCCACAGTAATTGATTATCATGATTAAAGCTCATGCATGATTATAAATAAAAAAGTGCGAACGATGATGTCAGACAAAGTGCCAAGCCACGCTGGACGATGAAAGAGAGAGAGAGAGATGATAGTGTCTAGCACGGAAACCAACGCCAACCGACGATTCTGTCTATTTTTTTATTATATTATTTTTATTTATCTTTTTAAATTCATTCTTTGATCTTTTCTTCTTCTTCTTAATTTTTTTCAAATTCTTCTCTAATAGCTTTCTTTGTCAAGTCATCATCGACCACCATCTGGATTCGGTAGTACTTCACCTTAAAGTATAACTCTTTGACTTTTCAGTGGGCCCTACGGTACATCACTCGTATGGATATATGACATTTTACGAGGAAGGATACGGTCTTTACGTTCCATGTCTCGCGTTCAATGGATTAAGGCCCATCAAAGGCCTTGCAACCTTCTGCTGACATCTCTTCAACGATCTTGCTGGGCTTACTTCGGCCCTCTCCAATCCAGTCGCCTTCCAATTTCTTTCGAAGCTGAAGCTGCTACCCCTTTTCCACCTCGCTGAGCTGAGCTTCAAAATAGAGGATAGCGGCCCTCATCAGCTCCTTCTGGTGTTAATGAATCCAAGAGAATAGATTCTTTGTTAAAGTGCCAGTGATAAGAAGACTAAAAGAAACAACAGAGTCGATCTCTACCTTCATCATCAAACCAGTACCAAGTGAACCAGAATTCTGTCATTTGCCTCTATATCTCGTATTCATAATGCACCACCATGAACAAGGGAAATGAAGGATAAAACCCAGAGTTCATTAACATGACTTACAGACGATTGTAAAAATAGCCTGTACAAAGTCTGCATGCCAGTGGACATGGCAATTGGATCCAAGTTTATGAAAGCCAACCAATGAATAGTTAGCAGAACATGTACATCTACAAGTATAGCTTTTAAACAATTTTTTTACATTACAAGCATTCCAGAAATAGAGCCATCAATCAGCAAAAGATTGTTTTCTGGGAGGAAGGAGACTATTAAAGCCTCCATTTTGCATTATGATTTCTCTCTGTGTCCTGGCAAGGCTTCGGATTTGCAAATTGGGCAAAGATTCTTCACCAGAAGCCACTTCTTCAAGCAATCGGCATGGTACTCATGCCCGCAGTCGAGAGTTCCAATCCTGTTCTGGTCCTCATAAGCATCCTGTAAGCATCACATGAAAGAGTCATGTAGAAGGTATTTGCATCCTAAAATACCTATATTTTGTGCAAAACCATGGAAGATCAGATCCAGTTCTCTCTTTTCTAGCTCGAGAATGTGTTAGGATTCCTCGCTCTTACCCTTTCAAAAACATGTCCGCCCGATATGCAATCTGGCACTTCTTACTGGATTCATTATTTTCTCAATTTTTCAAGTTGAGGAAATCAAACAGTTCAATTGATTTAACATAAGAGAGCCAAATTTTTTACCTGGCATATGATGCAAGAAGCTGCATCATGATCCTCACAAGGCAATTCTTCCAAGTTGATGAAAAGTGAAGAGGACCAGGTTCTTGTCTTCAGCTGACTATCAATTGTTTCTTCAGGTAGCCCAGTGTTGACATTACCAATCAACTCTCCCAGAGCAAGCAGGTCCTACAGTTAAAAAAGGTTCCATTTTCCATCCAAAAATGAATTTGCATAAGGAACATACTTGCACTCGAACTTCTATGATCAAGTAGATAAAATCAAACATTCCTGCGGTCTACACAGGATTACTTGAACTAACCTCATACGACATGTCCTCTATATCCAAGCGCATCTCCCTATGATGATCATAGTTCTCTGCTCCATAGACCCCACCATAATCTATTATTGCAACTTCCTGGAAAGAAAAATGAACAAACAATGAGGACATGAGATAACAAAGATGAGCATTGAAATTGAAGTGTAATTGTACTGCACATATTCTTACATCAACAGCCGAAACTCTCAAATGTGGTCCATTATGGTGCCTCGAGTTTGTAGTCTCTGGAATTATCCCTGCATTATGGGGCCACTGTATCCTGAATCCAGCTGGCTCAAAAGGGCCCAGATGAGACACGCTGTGAGATGGATCTCTCTGGAATTGTGCTGAGGCTTGAGGGTGTAATCCTAGATTGCCATTTCTGCTCCTGATCCCATGCGCAGCAGGAGACAGATGAGGAAGATGCTGTGCATTGAAGAATGGGGGATGGAGAAAATTGGCCGAATTTCTATTTCCACTCGCCTCAAGAGGTCCTTGAACACTATTGCTCCCAATTTCCATGGAATCTCCATTAATATTGCTTGCTGAAAGAGAGAAAGAGAGCTATATTATTTTTCATGTAGGAGGTAAGGTAGAAGAAAAAAATTGACATTAATTTTTCCTTTTGTTTATTGTCAAGTAATGAATCCAAGCAGTAATATATCCGGATAAAGTTTAGACCACTTCACAAAGTCCACTGGAGATGCTACTGATGGAACAGGAGTTGAACAGAGATGTTTTATCACGCCTCAGTCTGCTTGTTTAATAATTGGACAAACCCAAAAACTACTTTACAACAAAAGATATATTTTAATCTATGAAGATGTCCTGGAAACTCCCAACTCTAACCAGAATTGGTGATTCTCGCTCTGATGAGATATAATGAGAAGAGACAGAAAGTGAGAGATGAAAACTAGAGAACTTACCCTGCATGAAGGGAATAAGAGGAGGTGGAGGACTCCAACCTAGGGCACCTCCACCAGTAGAATTACTGCTTGATGGTTGGTCAAGGCTGAAAAGACCACCCTGTAGAAATGACTGGCTACTACTGTAGCTCCCCTGGGTTAAAGAGTTAGCATAATTATGGGTGTGATGAGCAGAATTTAATCCAGAAACACCTGACCTAACCCTGACACTGCCACTGAAAATCTCATCCAAAGCAACTGAACCATCCTCTCCATAGCAAGGGAGCCCATAAGATGAGGAAGAATCTCCCAACCCGACTTCACAGAGATGCCTTGCATCCATGGGGCACACAAAAGAAGTGCTGGTACTTGTAGAGGCGTTAGAATAGTAATTATTCTCGGGCAGGCTCTCGACAGTCTTCCTCTTGTAAGAGCATCCAACACCATCCATAAAGTGGCTCCTTCCATTTTCCTGATAGGCACCTCCATGCACTAAATAGTTCCCATACGATGAGATTTGAGAAGGGGGACCATAGTTCACGGGAAGTGGGGGCATTCTAGGAACATAAGAAGTGCCCAGATTGAAATTTGCAGGTGGAGGGTGAAAAGTGTTGCGATGGGTCATCCCATGAGGTACAAAATTGTCATAATGGCCGGGTAAGTGATAGGGATCATTGTTATGGGCATTCCCAAATAGTATGTTGGGGTGATGAATGTTTGTTGCGGATCCGAAGAAGATAAGGGGCTCTTGGGTGATATAACTCGGGCTGTTTATTTCCCTTTCTGCATCAATGCAGTGCCTATTAAAAGGTGTATGCCTCATGTCCATAGTGAATGATAATTAGCACCGCAACTATTCCTACTTTTGGACCGTCCAAGCTAGAGGCCACAAAACAATAACATAATTAGCCATAGATTAGAAAATAAAGAATAATGCTGAATTAATGGACATTGACACCGTAAATTTTATCGACATTCATCACTGGTCCATTTCAATTAACACCTGCTACTGACATCACCATGATCCTTGAGTGTAAGAAAGATCAACTCTCACATGCCCATCCATTGACAAGCAGGGACGTCTTAGCAATGACAAAAATGATCCTCAAATCCTCTAGAAAATATTGCACACTGATAGCAAAACATGAGATATTCAGGCAAGCCTCAGATGCCATACAATAATCATATGTTAACCAGATACAGACAACAAGTGGCCGTTCCTATTCACTATTTTGTGACAAGTTCCTAGCTTATTTAGCTTTACCCTTCCACATACAGAAAACATAGCTTCTAGAGCATTAAGTATCTCGGCATCAATTTGATTTTCTTTCTTATAAGCTGATATCCATTCAGAGATCATTATAACAAATGCTAATGAAAGTGCAAAATTTTGAAATTACTCCCAACGCTCTGAAACTTCTTATTCTTAATATAAACATGCCCCAACACTATGACCCGATTTAGCATGACAGAATCACAATCAACTCCCATAAGTTTAGAAATGAGTGGCTTCTAATGAGCTCTCCACATTTCAACTTAACACACGATAAAAGAAATCCTTCTAAGCAAGGTTTTGAAGATCCTGAAGCAAAAAGCAAGGATGCAGCATTGCAAAGAGAACTCCATCTAGGTCACAAGCTTATCAGTATCTTTACCATCAAGAGGGGAAGTCTTTGCTCGAGTAATTATCTAAAAAGATCATTTGAGCATAACATGGAAGAACAAATAGCACATGCGATAAACAGCCGTACCCTTTTTCCAGTCTAGCAAGAACACAATCCCTTGGCCCACAAAAAAAAAAAAAAGGAACACAATCCCTTCCATTCAAGGACATCCATCAATGGAGCTTTGCTAGCAATGCAGCCTGATGAAGCAAGTCAAAGGCTCGAATTGAACCACCGCCAAATCCCCAATGAGAATGGACACACAAAAATCAACTTTTTGCAGGACTATCAAAGCATGAAGGACTCTCACATCCCACGGGAAGAGCTTAATATACAAAAAGCACTTGAATTTTAACACAGGTGTACAATCGTATCTATAGAGACCCATAAAAAGTTTGGTCAAAAAATCCAAACTTTCCCCATCTTCTGCAGTTCTTACACAGAGATGGTCCTTCTGGGAACCAATGGACGAGGATTAAGTGAGGGTACCTCGTTAGCATTAACCGACTCAGAGCTTTATCAAGTCACACAACGACAAGTGCTGGAACAGGAACCTCAAAGTTTCCGAATTTCTGCAAAATTTCAAGTCAAGAAGAAAAATTAAGCATCTCAGTTGCAATGCGCGAAGTGGGTTCATCGGAAATTGCAATAAAATCAACTGCAATAAGATAAAAATCCCAAATTTGCCCGTACAACTAGTCAAGAAAGAGAGAGAAAATCGGGATCAACAACAACACACCGTTGAAGATGGAGAGATCAGAAATCTCCCATGTTTCGCGATTATTTCCCGAGCTGTGAGCAGTCTGGCAAATTGAAGAGGGACGACGGAGAGGGGGAGGGGAGGAGAGGGAGGGAGAGAGCTAATAATGCAAGAGAAGAGAAATAGGAATTACGTCTGATGCTGTAATTTGTCTTTTTAATTTGGGCAGAGGGCTTTCCACTTTCAACCGTTTATTATTATGGCATCCTCGTCCCATCTCTCTGATAAATTCCTCCTCTTTTATGATTAAAAAAAATAGTGAATCTACGAAGAAAGGTGGAAAATAAAAATGAAAATAAAAATAAAAATATTTTCACCAAGGCAAATTAAAATCAAAATTTTTATTCTTTTTTTTTTCTATTGACAATATAAAAGTTAAATTTTTAATCTTTTTCTCATAATCTTTCTTCTACCATTTTTCTTACCTTTTTTCCCCATTTATTTCCTTTTTCTAATTTCCTCTGTTTTCTTTCAAATTTTCCCTTCTCACACGCGGAGCCTTCGATGGACAAGAAATGCGTCGGGCATCTGCACGAGCACGACCTAATCAATCTTTTTTGCTCACGACTAAATTAAAAGATGAAAATTTCCTTTTTCCTTTTCAAAATAAAAGGAAATAATGCAAACATAGTCTTTCTCGACCTGCAATTTAAACCTCATTTTCTCAGTGTAAGTTATTTAAAAATTTAATAAACTTCAAAAGGAATTAAACTGAAAACTAATTAAATTGTTAAAAATAAAATTAACCTAATTATATATCTTTTCCATACATAAAACCGCACTACCTAACAAAACTGATAGCAAATTATGTCACCCAGTGATTTAAACTTTATTTTGATGAATTTTCTCACACCAAAAAGAGAAAATTCCTCTTCCAATTTTTTTTTTATTTTTCTGCGAAATATTTCTCTAAAATTCTATCAGTTATATTATATCTTTGGGAAAGTTTTTTGCAGCCCAATTACTAAATTGTTCAGCAATTTATTTCAAATGTTCGTTTTCAATGATTTAAAAATATAGAAAATAAATAATAACGCAGACCTTTTATAATTTTTCCTCTCCCTGTAAAAAAATATAATTTCCTTGAAAACAATGTCACACATTATTTAGGAATGGAAGGAACAAGAGGGCATGAGCACCAAAAAGATAGAGGGACGATTTTACAATCAGAGGGAATTCAAAGGACGAGGATTAAGACAACCTTAATTTCATCCAATTTAATTATATATTACTTTTAATACTATTATCTAATATTAATTTTATTCAAGTTATTGTGCAACATGGATTAAGCTATCATGCTTGTTCGAGCGAAACCTTAAATGTGTTTTGCCTTCTCTTGTAGGTTTCCCTTTTTAAAAAAAAAAAATTTAACGTGAGAAATCTTAATCTTAAATTAACGGGGGATTGAAAATCCCTAATCACACAAGTTATTTGTCTATCTTCCTTCTCCAGCCCTCTTGTTTTGCTTGTACGGTTGGGATACGTATCAGATCCTCTATGTACGGCCATAACAATCGCCGACTTTTCCCATGAATTCCTCCTGCCGCCGCCTTCCCGAAGTTTTTAAAACCTTATGCTTCCACTTTATGTGTTGATTTGCCCCCTTGCCTTCCAAGGAAATTATAAGGATTTCGTTACGAAAAAGACCGATCCGAAAATTTTATTACACGAATCTAACAAATGAAGATACAGCAATTTATTTATTAGTTTAAATTTTTAGGCGAAAATGTGTTCAATCTCTCACGAACACACTGTAGTATTTAACAAATTTAAAATACCGGTAATCCTACCTGGCGCGGGGAATCACTAATTAGACTGATGCCAGACCCGTGTTTGCCCGGGATTCGATTGGGTCGGGCTGCGACTGCATGTAATGAGAATTGGCCCGACAAGGATGGCATCTCTGGGTCCAGCGGCCCAGACGAGTGGGCAGTGGTTAAAGCCCAAACACATGAAGATTCATATTTATCTCTGTTTTTTCCGGTCTTTATGCTAAGATTGATAAAAATAAGTTAAAATAGATGCTTTTTTTTTTTGCTTGTTTATGCTAAAAATATGTATGTCCAATTCTAACGTTTTTATGACATATTTCGTTTTTTTTTTAAAGCTTTTTTAAATAATATATTGAGTTAATAAATTTGCGCTTTCCTTCCCATATGTCCTTTTTATTGGTTAAAAAAATAAATAAAAATTAAATCAAGCAGATCATGAAAATGAAGTGCAGCAAACAAAATTCGGATTCTGCAAATCGAAGCCTCGGCCTCCCCAGCCTAAACGCCGTAAACAAAATATCGAAAGCTTCGATTTTTCTGCTGACGGGGCACAGCTGAGCTGAGGGGTTGTAGAATCGAAACCTCATGGGACGACCTCCCAGCAATGGAGCCCCTGCCTTCCGATTCACTGCCCAGGAGGTAACTCACTCGCTCACCCACCATCCTACGACCTTTCCCTGCATCGTGGTATCAGAATGTTCTCCGACCCGTTTTTCTGGTGTTTCACCTGAATGGATGCCCTCGTAATCTTTTACCTTTTGTTTCAGCTGGTGGGTTTATCGATTTGAAATTGCTAGTCGTCAGCATGTACGTTTCTGAATTTCTACGATGTATAAGTTGTCATTCTGGGGCGAGGAAGTAATTTGAAATTAGGATTTGCCGGTCGGAAAGGGGGGACCCACATTCCCGGCAATCATTGACTGGGAAATATGTGACCATTCTGTTAAATTCTATCTGATTTGATTTACCCGTTAACTTTTTTATTTGATCTTATTTTCTTCTGCATGGTTTAGGTGACTATCGATCTGCTGGAAAATTAGAGGCAGTTAGTACTGTTATATGTTGCTTTTTTCTTGTTTTTCCATGCCGTTATGTTATTGGGGAGATTTATTAGTTTCAGGGTGGGAGCATTGCTTTGATTTGGGTTCCTAAACCGTTTGTTAAGCTGAAGATTGTTTTGATCAGCTAAACATCTACTATGCTGGAGTTTGAAGTTTGAGCTTACTAAGTCTTTTCAAATTGATGGCCAAATGTAAGGCAAAATCCATTCAGTCATGATTGGTCTGACCCAGTTGGGAGCAGTGAAACAGTTTTCTGAAATTTTCCAATGGTTTGTTTCCATGTAGTTACTCGAGTTAAGATGAAGGGCTAAAATAAAACTTCTTCTCGTGTTAGTTCCATGTACAAGAAACTTCTGTATACTGAGAAGGTTTCTCATCAAATGCCGCATCTCTTTCTCTGTCTAGTTATATGCCCATCAAGTCGGTCTGTTATAATGCATGATGAGGGAGGCGGTTCCAAAGAGTATGCGGTGTGGGAAAAATGAGAATGTGGTGTAATGAGGATATGGCGCTTTCCATTCAAGAAATTTGTTTGGCTTTATTGTGAAACTTAACAGATCTGATTGACCATGGCCCATTCTATATTTTGTATTCATGACATGAATATGTTTCCCTTTTGTCAAGGTTGTTGAGATGGAAGCTATTTTGCAAGAGCATAATAACACAATGCCAGCACGTGAGATTCTTGTTGCTCTGGCCGAAAAGTTCAGGTATCTGCCTTATAAGAAGTGCGAAAATGTAGACGACATATCCAAATAATAGAGGCTCCATGGAGATGAGTTATTTATCTCTTCTTCCTTTTCTTTTTGGATCCTCGATGGGTTTTATGAGCCTTTTATCCCTTTTACAGTAACTCTCCAGAGAGAAAAGGGAGGATGCCAGTGCAAATGAAGCAGGTAAGGATGGATTTGCCACTTCTGAGTTATTGTTAGGAAGAACAAAGATTCTTATCTATCTTTTCTTATCTGGTATGACGTAGGTTTGGAATTGGTTCCAGAACAAGCGTTATTCCATTAGGGCAAAGTCAACAAAGCCCCCTGGGAAGTTGACAACTTCTCCAACTTTTCGGGTTGACTCGAATCCTTTGAGGAATGTGCCTCAACCTATGGCTGCTTCTGTTGCTGCACCAGTCACTGCTCCTGCAGGTAGAACTGTAGGGGTAACTCTTTATTTGGTTCATTCTGATTCATCCTCCTAGTTTTGATCATATCCATCGTATCGCACTTACTGCAAGTGGCTTAGTTGCCTATACTTCTGCGAAAATTTCTCTTCATAGTATTATCCTTCTAAAGTTCTTTCAGTAGGAATGCAGGATACGATGATTAGTCATTTAATTTGAAACTTGTACACCCACCCAGTTGCAGGTGGACTCCTGTTTACATATTTAACTATCAGGCGCCCTTGAAATGCCTTTGACAAGCTTTGACCTGAAGTCTTGACTCATGATGCTGCACTAACCTAACCTCACTATATACATACCCCAGCCCTGCCCCCCAAGTATTTAATTGCAAACGGAAGAGCTATTTGAAAGTCTTTTATGTGGATTTTAGTTGATTCCTCGAAGAAATTATTGACATTGATTGAATGAGAGACTGGAAAAGTTTTTCTCTGGAGTCTTTCGTTCAGTCTTTGTTTCTTTCTTCAGAGACATGGAAATTAAGTCATTTCACATTGTCTGCCAGGTGCAAGTGTAGGAAGGGTTCCCTCAGATACTCCTGTAATGGAGTTTGAAGCCAAATCTTCACGTGACGGTGCATGGTCTGTATGTGTATCTTTTAATATCTAGCAGCTCTGGGGCTTCATTTCCCTATTTATTGATTTGACTAACCTGATCAACCTTTTTGTTTTGTTGAAATCTCAGGTACGATGTTGCAAACTTTTTGTCCCATAGACACTTGGAGAGTGGTGACCCGGTAAATTTACAGCTGTTTCTTTTTGTCGCATATTCTCTCAATAACTATCTGATTTCTTGGTGCCTTTCTATTTCTATTGTAATTTCTTCCAGGAAGTACTAGTCCGGTTTTCTGGGTTTGGAGTGGATGAGGATGAATGGATTAATATTCGTAAACATGTTAGACAGCGTTCTCTCCCCTGTGAAGCTTCAGAATGTGTCGCGGTCCTTCCTGGAGATCTCATACTCTGTTTTCAGGTCGGACTTATATTTCTATTTCATTTATCCATTAATGGTTGAAGCGATTGTGTTTAGCTTTTAGGTTGACTCATGAGGAACTCCTTTTTGACTGGCCCAGGAAGGTAAAGAGCAGGCTTTGTATTTTGATGCTCATGTCCTTGATGCACAAAGACGAAGACATGATGTTAGAGGTTGTCGGTGCCGATTTTTGGTACGATATGATCATGATGAGTCTGAGGTGAGAATCTTAGATCCAGTGTTGATTTTTGTCTTGTACCTTTATGTGCTCTAGTTAACATGCTGGTGTCTGAGAAATTCTGATAGGAGCGTAATCTGATATATCTAAGAATTGGGTTAGTCAGAACTGTCAGTCATTTCTACTCCTGCTTTCTAAAAGAATCGTCTGTAGAACAGGTCTAGCCAGGACAAGAATCTCCTGGTGCAGTGCCTGAGCAATTGGTGGTTGAGACTTAGCCATGCCCTAAAGTAATTAGTGTTTTTGAATACGCTGTTCACCTGCAGAGAGTGGATAAGGCGGTATTAGGGAGCAAGTCATCGATAAGAAATGAATTGGTATGCAAGTCGCGGGCCTTGTCAGAGGCTGTTGATTCAGATTCTTAACATTGCCACATAATAAGCAATATCTAGATGGACTAGACAAGAATTGACAGTCTTTTCTGCTTTATTTTGTTAAAGTTTCCGGTTTCTTCTGTAGCTGCTATGGGTTGTTAAGATTCACGCTTATTTTAACTCAGTAGATCATGAACTTGATCAGCGAATATCTCACCGTTCTTTTCTGCTATGCTTTTGTAATCAGGAGATAGTGCCCCTGAGAAAAGTCTGTCGCCGCCCCGAGACTGATTACAGGCTCCAACAGCTCCATGCTACCAAAGATACTGTAACCCAGCAACATATGCAGAAAGCCAGTGGAGACTCTCTGACTGGTAATGCCCAACAAGGTAGGATCCCAGAAACGTTGCAGAAGCATCACATAAGCCCATCGACTGTGTCCACAGAGACCCTGGTTCCCCAGCACAGTAACACCGTCTCCACAGGACCAACAAAGTCCCCTGCAAACTTGGGAGGAGCACCCCAGGCTGGTTTTGCTGCAAGCAGTGGGTCCGGTGATAAACTCCAGGATGGGGTACAGTAGCTGATGGTTGTTCTAGTACAGAGTCAGTCTCATATGGGGACAGCTTACTAAATTGTTTTGTGAGTTCGACTAACTCCCATCTTTGGTTTCTCTAACGATGGTTAATATCTTCGGAGACCTCTAACTTGTTAGTTAGAACTTTAGGTAGAGGACAATCGACTCACTAGTCGGTGGATGTACAAAGAACTCGTCTAGACCTTGCAGTTTTTGGTGACATTATGGCTCACTTTTATCGATCATTTGACTGGACTGGACTGGAATCTTCATAGCTTTGCTCTCTTGTAACCACCATAGCTGCTCACTGTTATTGCCTTTAAAGAAGGATAGTTTGACGCAATGATCTGAGATCAAATTGTCTTAGTTTAATTAACGTTAACAAGATTCTCCATGTCTTTTTATTCTACTATTCTTCTCAACCCTTGTAAGATACGCTGATACGCTGCAATTAGAAATTTAATTTTGTTGAGTGTATTAAGTGCTAACAAAAAAGAAAGATATTGTTGGGTTAGTAGTGCTTTTAACTAATATAGAAGAATTAGATTTTTGTCAACAATTTGACCCAAAACTGAAGGAATATTTGATGAAAGGTTCGATATATGTACAGGAAAAAAAAATGAAGATACTATTCCGAGGACGGAATTGAAATTTAAGGGAACGATGAAATTAAAACGGATGAATTTAATGTGGAGCAGACGGACTCTAGTCTGGTGTCGGGGACGAGTCATTAAATTAATTAATTAACGACCCGTCGCATGAGGAGGCGAACACCTCCACGTCTTTGTTCTTAAGGCTTCTCCTTGGCCCAACGGAACGGCGGCGTTTTCATCACTGACTGAACAGACAATCTACTTCACTTCGGAGTTCGGCCTTCTTCACAGGAAATTCCGCGGCCACCGTTGCCTTCATGCTCTCTCTCTCTCTCTCTCCCTCTCTCTCTGTCTCTCTCTCTCTCTCTCTCTCACACACACACAGACACACAGGAGGAACTGGCCAGCTTGAGCTAATCTTCAAGAAATGCGTTTCCTAAGACCTCGTGGCATCGTTACTGGTTTCCTCGGGGATGGCAGTTCTTCTGTTGGATCTTCCGGTTGCCATCACGGTGCAACCCATGAGCTCACCCATCTGGAAGCTGCGGCGGCCAGGACACTGTCGAAGCGGGTTAGGCTCATAGCTACCAGCTGCCGGGCGGTGGTGCTACCTCGATTCGGCGGGCCGGAGGTGCTGGAGCTCCGAGACGACGTGGTGGTGCCTGATCTCAAGCCCAATGAGGTCCTTGTTCGCGCTCGCGCCGTGTCAATCAACCCGCTCGACACAAGAGTAAGCTGTGTTCGTTATTTCAGCTTGACAATGATTTCTATCGTGTTTTTGATTTTCTAGGAGTTGTCGAGTTCACTGGAGTGACAAGTGAAAAATCAAACCGTCATGTCTTCGAGTGATTTGCTTATTGCATGTTTATCAAGGTCTCAACATCTGCTGATCAAATCGAACGCCCACAGAAGTTCGTAGAATTTGTTAAGAGTTCGCTTAATGGTGTCTTCAACTGGCCATCCTGTCAAATTTCTGTCGGTTAAATTCTTATTCATCTTGTATAGGCAGAACCTTGAGAAATATTGTTACTATAATTATCTTTCTTTTACTCGCAAAATGCATTGAAAAGCACTCGATGGTTACTTTGTTGCCAAGCTAGGCAGTTTCTGCTAATCGAAACAAACGCCTGCAACAGTTCATAGATTTTCTTAGGATTTCGCTGACCGAACTTTGGTGGCTTAACTGGCCATCCTGTCAAATTTCGCTAGGCTAAATCTTATTCATCTTCTACAGGCAGAAGCTTGAGAAATATTGTTGCCCTAGTGATCTTTCTTTTACTCGCAAAATGTATTGAAAAGCACTCCATGGTTGCTTTCTTGCCAAGTTTCACTCACAGTAGGTAATTGGCTTCAGTTTGTACTGATTTGACTTTGCCAGTGGCTGCATGGAAGGGATGGTTTCTGAGTAGTGATGTTAATGTACTGTATTATCTACAGCACTAAGATCCATTACTCCCCAAACGAGTGTATTTTGACAGCTGAACTATTAACTGACATTAGAAGAGAGGAGGAGAATGTAGATAAGTTGCTTTAATAAAATTGATGTAGCGTATGAATAGAGTTTCTGTTGGAAACTTTCTAATCCGGTAAGTTATTTGTGTTTGATCTAGGATAAGTTTTGCTAATCCCTTGTGTAATGAATTGTTGTCCGACATTTGCTTGAAAGATTTCCTGCTCTTATTCAACTTCCTGATTCTTCTTGAGGTCTCAGGATAATACTCTTCTTATGTACATGAGCTATTGGTCTGAGATGACATACTCTCATCTACCATTTCCTTCTATATGTGTATTTATCTTTTTTGAGTGGAACAGAAAGAGCATATCTTTCCCACTAGTTTGATGTAGATGTATGCATTATTTTGCATGGAAAAGATTTATATTGTTCCAGGTTCTTCTTTGGTGCAAATTTTGCGCTGTCCAAGTTTATTGATTGTGGCTTTTGATCATCCTGTATGCTCGATTATAACTGCATTACTGTGCTATTGGACTTCAATTTGCCCATGTAATGTTATGGAATTACAATCAAGGTTCGTTTTTCTCCCTTGTCTAAGCAAGGAAGAGAAATGCTCAACTCATGGGGCGAGTACCATACATGTGCCTTGCAAGGTGTAAGCCTATACAATACTCTGATACGATGTAAAGTTTTCATGGGACTTAGAAGAGGTTGGATGTACTTCCAGCCCAAAAGCTTAAGATCAGTGTTTGTACCCAATTCTGTTATATTCCTAGAATTTTCTTATCAACTTTCCAATATGGGATTTATGTCTCTCAAAAGTGATTCTTCCAGAACCACTGTTTATACAGGAAAATATTGTATGCTATATCTTGTATAATGGATCCAGTGTTCAAATTGACTATCTATGTGATAAATTTGTCTGTTGGTTGTTAGGCCCATAATCTTATTTTTGGACCATTTGATACGATCCCTAATAAGTATTCCTAACAATTTCACTCTTTCCTGAAATCTCATTTATATATTGCTCAAATTGTGATGTTTTCAGATGCGTTCAGGCTATGGTCGGTCAATATTTCAACCACTTCTACCTCTGATTCTGGGTCGGGATATTAGTGGAGAAGTTGCAGAAGTTGGAGCTTCTGTGCAGTCGTTGAGGGTTGGTCAGGAAGTTTTTGGTGCATTGCATCCAACTGCTGTGAGGGGTACCTATGCTGACTATGCTATCCTTTCAGAAGATGAACTTACTCCAAAACCCGAGTCAATCACGCATATAGTAGGTGTCACAGATTTTGATGCTTGTTTTCTAAATAACTTTTTCCACCACCAGTGTTGTTTAACTATTTCTATCTTCCATGTGACTTTTAGGTGTTAGTATGACACTGTATTGCCCCTTTTTTTTAATGTCATTGCATTACATGTTTTTCCCAGTATAACTTGGAAAAGCTAATGATTTGTAGGAAGCAAGTGCCATCCCTTTTGCTGCACTTACTGCATGGCGAGCTTTGAAAAGTACTGCTAGGATTACTGAAGGGTATGTTAGCTCTTGAAAGTGGATATAAGACTTGTGGTCTCTGTTTCAAGACTTATTTTCATTATGATTTGCTTTATTATGAAATGATGAAAATTTGGTAGGGCTGGATAATGTGCTGGCACGTATGCATCTGGAATTGGACATTTAGGGGAATTTTCCAAGGAGCTCCAGGAAGAAAGTTTAGGGAATTAGATGGAAGACTATATCTAAGCATCACTACTGTAGCTGCCTCTTATTGATAGGAAACTGAAGTGTGATATCCTGCAGGCAAAGAGTGTTGATAATTGGTGGTGGAGGGGCAGTTGGCTTTGCTGCAGTTCAGCTTGCAGTGGCTGCTGGCTGCCATGTCTCGACTACTTGTGGAGGCCAAAGCATAGAACGTGCTATGGCCGCTGGTGCTGAGCAAGCAGTTGATTACACAGTAGAGGTGAGAGAGCTGTTCTGTCACTTCTTACTCCACTTGTGTTTTCCACTATCAGGTGCTGAGCATGAATCTGAATCAACTGTTATCCTCAAAAGATAGCAGTTGATTATTGAATGCTTTTTCATGAGGGATATTGTCTTTGAACCTTGTAATTGAGGGCATAATCTCCCTCTGCACTCAATTAAAAAGCTTTCAGCATCATTGACAGGACATTGAGTTGGCTATAAAAGGAAGGTTTGATGCAGTCTTGGACACTATAGGTGCAACAGAGACAGAGAGAGTAGGCATAAATTTTTTGAGAAGAGGCGGCCATTATATGACCCTTCAGGTAGCACATCAAAGCCCTGAGGACTGTGTTTATATCTTACAGGAAACTTTAATATGCTCTTTTTTTTTTTTTTTTTTTGGAATTCTGCCCCAAAAGAATGTAAAATCTTCTCTCCTCCACCCCAGGGGGAAGCAGCATCGCTTGCTGATAGGTATGGACTAGCTATTGGGCTCCCTGCAGCTACAGCGATCTTACTGAAGAAGCAGTTCCAGTATCGATATTCTCATGGAATAGGCAAGTGCATAATTATTTGAAAGGATTTTTATACCTTAGTTGAACATTGATATGTTCCTTGGTTAAATGTCCTACTTTTTCTGCAAGACATCTTTGCCATTTGAGCATTTAAAAATCTATTCCACTTTTCAAAATCCTGTGCTGATCTCATTTCCAGTTCCTATTCTTCATTCGGTTTCTCTAGACTGGGTATGATGTCCGCGCATTAAATGGAACAGAGTTTGAAGTGCATGTGCATTTTATATTTTGACACGGATGCAGAATATTGGTGGACATATATGAGGGCTGACACTGAAGGTTTGAATGAGATCCGTCAGCTCTCTGAAGCCAAGAAGCTGCACATCCCTGTAGACAAAACATTCCAATTCGCTAAGGTTAGAGAGGCCCACGAAGCAAAAGACAAAAGATTGGTTCCTGGTAAGGTTGTCCTTGAAGTAGACTGAAGATGTCAATCTGTTTTGGAAAATGCTACTTCTATCTTGATGTCTTTTACCGAAACATTCTTAATGGTTCTTTGAACTTCTTTTCGGATAGCAAAAGTGGTACTTAAAGTTCCTCTCCAGATAATAAGCACTAGAGTTTTGTAAATAAGGAAGTGGTTTCTCTCAAACTGTTCTATATTGTCATTGAGAATTTGTGCATCTACGGGAATACCCACGGAATCTTACGGTACTTGCCATCTTGGGTTTTCTGCATTCACTGTTCTTATTGATCAAATGACCTATTGAGAGAATTCACAATCCGACTTGAGCTTCATTTGGCTGGTTAAAATCTGAGAGGATTCTCATGCCTATTGCTGGCAAGAAAAGAAAGAGATCAAAAACGGAACTTTAGGGTGGCATGATTATAGCTAGCCCGGCAAGAGTCATTGTCCGCATTTACTCCATAGCTCTGTGCTCTCTAACTGGAGCATGGGATGGCTGCTATCTCACCTCTCCTTTGTGCTTCGATCTGGTCTTCATTGCTGATGGCGATGGAGGGAATGGTGGAAGGGAAGGCGGAGGGAGGAGAGAGATTCAATCGGTGGTCGAAGGGGAAGAGACCCCAGTAGAGACTAATGATAGGAGTAGGAGTCGGAGGAGACATGTCTTTTAAGGGATTGGGTTTGATGAAGATATATGCAGGGAAAGGAAGAAGGCTGAGGAGGAAGAAAAAGGGTGGTTTAGTATCTGCATTCCTCCAAAGAATACGCTTCTGCTGATGCGGTGCTGGTCGGATCCGGTGAAGATGGCTGTGCTTGCGAGCCAACTCTGCGAGTCCCCAGTTCCAGGACAGAGAAGAGGAGGATAAGGATTATGATGACTGTCAAGAAGGTAGTGACAACGAGAAGAAGGTGGCGGTGGTTGTAGAAATTGTGCTGGGGATTGAGCATTCAGAGGAGGAAGAGAGCGAGGGGTGCTGGGTTATTGCTGAAGCTAGTGAAGAACAGAGGACAGTAGAAGCACAGTCGATTTCAGTGGTCAGGGAAGATATGGAGGAGGATAAAGAAATTATTGCTGTGGTGGTCAAAGAATCGGTGGAGAAGCCAGGGAGTTCGATTGAATGTCCCAGGAGCTGAGCCTCCTTTAACAACTACTGATGGTTGTGATGTAGAAAATGATGCACTATTGCTGGCGACACTCTTTTATGTCCTAGCATCTGTACGTTCCATATACAGAAAGAAGCATCTCTTTAACATTAAGGAGATAACTGTCGTCAACATGGATCCAGCAGCTCCCTCCAAAGATTTGGTGAGGGAACGATTTTACTCTGCTTCAGCCTGTGTATCATCTGAGGTTTTATCCTCTGAACTGCCGCTCACTTCAGGCCCATCCCCAGTTGAGCTCAGTTGGTCTTTGCTGAATGTTTTCTTCTCTTCAGTCGGCGATTCACCAGCAAAGGAGTTTAATGCAAGTTGACCCGAGTAAAGGAACAGCCCGATAGAGTTGATGCCAAATACAAAAGTTGCAAGATAACATAGTCCATTCACAATCGTCCTGCAGTTACGAGATTAAATAATTTTTCTCTGTTAACCTCATTTCCATCAAGCACCAAGAACTTATTGCATACATGCATAAAACAGAGGAAAGGAAGAACGCCACAACAGGGTTGTGTACCTTATGGTTATTGTTATCTGCCGCACCTGCAATAAAGCAACAGTTAAAGCTATTAGAACAGGACAGGATCAGGATCCATGATTTCTTTAGAATTATGGAGAGAAAAAGAAGCAAAAGAAAAAAAAAAAAAAAAGGGAAAGGAGTTACTGAGAAATTATCAGACAGTGTCTGGCGATTGAGAGCGGCCTCAATGGTGGTTGTGAACTTGTAGAGGATAAGGGCAATCACACCAGCAGTTACTCCACCAATCAAAGCTTGAACGGGCGAAGGGGGCGCCTTAGCTTCAATGGATGCAGTTCCCATTACTTTCAAGCTATCTAAAGCCTCCTCTTTCAATGTCTTCTGAGCTCCCGACGACCTGAATTTCTGTACTCGGAACAAAGAAGACGTGATGTCACCAAAACCAGTTAACCAGATGCAGAATCACTAGAATGTATACAAAGATGGAATATCTTTAAAGGCCATGGACTAGCTACTCAGTCCCACAGTCAATTAGAGGCTAAGCTAATATAAACAGGTCAATGAATGCTGTCAACAGATTCAACATGGAATCGAGAATCGAGAGGCATACTGCAAGAACAGAATCGAGAGGTATAATAAATGGAACAGCACCAGGATGAAACTAAGTTCGTTTTTCAACGGAGCAAGAATCAGATTAAGAACTGAGGATTGAGGTCAGAACAAAGAGCAGGGCAAGCCTCCGGTTCTCCAGCTCGAACCATGAGAGACAGATGAATAGTCAAACAAACTAGAGGGAACCTACAGGTGTGTAACCTACAAATCTCAATTTCAACTGACACATTAAGTGAAGCAAACCACAGAGTCACTCAAATCCTATCAAAACTTATCGTTACATCTCAGGTACCCTACTCTATATGACACAGTACCAAAGGCTTCCAGTTATCATTCCGGGCAGCCCCACCAGCCTTAGCTGCTCTTCTCATACATTATGTGAACCGACTTATCACCAACTGAGAACATATGCGAAGTTGCGCCATTTGAAGCAGAATCTCTTCTTCTATGTTTACTACTTTCTTAGTCGAATTCGCCGACCTCTCGCTCATTTAACAATAACCCATGTGCACTTGCATGCTATCATTCGGTCGACTACTATCCGACTCTACAAGAAAAACTGTGATAACTCTATATGAGAAATTCCTCACCAGCTCCTTTGCGCGCTTTGCACGGCGACGAATGGAGCGAAAGAGGAAGACGGAGATAGCTCCGGTGAGGAGGACGCTGGTGGCCACTTGAAGCGGAGTGGGATCATCCGATGTGGCAAAAATTGAAGGAGAAGAAAATGAGAGCTCTACGGGGCCTTCTTCTGCCGCAGTTTCTGGTTCTGTAGGAGCTGAAATGGAGGTTGGTTCGTCCAACCCGGTGGCTACCCATGGCTCGGCGGCGGCTCCGCTCCGAGGGACGGCGGAAACGGAGACGCTGGGGAGAGTAACCGGTGGTGGTCTGAGGGGAGTCGACAGGGCATAAGGAGAATGCAGAGAGAAGAGGGGGAGGAAGTTGGAAGAGAGAAGCTGGTGGCTATGGGGAGTGAAAGATTGCAGCATTTGATGAGGAGGGAGGCAGATGATTGTGGAGCTTCTTCTTCGATCTTCGGAGCTCGCTTGGATGTAGCTAACTGGAATGGAAGCAACAGGTATGATCTTTCCTTTCCTTGGTCCATTGTACACGATAAAATATCTTCTTTTGCGACGACGGTCCCGGGCTCATGGGCCTCCGATCCAATGGGATAATGGACCAAAGATAAACGGGGCAGGGAAGTCTACTTCTCCTCCCTATAATTAAAATACAAACATATCTATCTCCTATGTTTTTTTTTTCGGTTTATATCTATCTCCTATGTTAATTACCGGTCCTACCCTGTTTTCTCGGTTATTAGCCTGTAATTCAATTGGTAAGAAACATAAGCCCATCAATTAATATAAATAAGTGACCCACAAGGAAAGACAAGACAGAAAAAATGACTCCCAGAATATGTAAAGCATCAACATCATTAGGTAGCTGCGTTGCTTATATTAACAGTTCTAATCTAGAGTACCAGTACCAGAGTAATAGCTTCAGGATGTTATGTACATGTACAAAAATGTCTGAAGCACGGAAAAGATTCTGACTACTCGGTGTGCGAGTTCTGCACCTTGGTGAATACACCCAACCCTGCAAGACAACAGAGGCACAGAGCCCCAAACTTGCAGTGGAAATCGACATCCTTGTCAGCAGTCCCCGGCTCCAGCACACCATTTCTGACAATGAATTCAGCATTCAAACCAGATTGACCTTCCCTGGAGCTAAATCCATCTGCAGCCCCGTGTCCACTAGTGGAATGACATGTACATTCTACCAGGTCTTTTAGATTAGATGCTGAACTCCTGCAATTGCAGCCTTCCGATTCAAAAGGCTCGGTGCTGGTTTCGCTGCACAAGGTGCTGCTGTAATCAGCGAAACAGCGCTTCCTGAGTGATGAAAAGAGGTCCACGGATAAAGATGCAACAGCGTTGTGGATATCTTCAACAGTCCATTGATTCCTTTTTGGACCCCATTCTTGTACAAGAAGTTTCTGCATCAAACCATGGAGAGAAGAGAGGCATTTTGAGCAGCAACGGTAGAAACAGATGGTTCCAGAGGCAGTGGAACTACTGGAACTATTTCTGACAAGGCAAGCTTCGCTGGAGTTAGCAACACAGTCAGAAGGAAGTGTCCCAATCCCTTCCTCAAAATCTGAAGTGCATTGACCATCCTCGACAAGGATACCCATATTTTCTCGTGGCTCTACAGGATCTCTACCAGTACGTTCAGAATCAGGGCAAGATGCATTTTCTTCATTAGAACCAGTCAGTGTATCACTAACCAACTTACTAGCAGCGGATGGACGGAGAGAATGTTCATCACGGGCAGAACTTTCTACTGAGTGATGGCCCTCATCTAAAGCCCCAACCTTCTCTAAAGAATCAGGATACATGCGATCGCTATTTAATCTGTTTAAGTCAGCATTTTCAAGACTCTCAACAACAATCACTGTGCTTCCTTTCTGCCCCTCTTCTTGAACAATCTTGCCAGGAATATTCAGCTCGAGATCCTTGCTTTGACGCGTGTCAAGGTTCACATTTTGGGTCGTTGACGAGGGAGTAGTAAGTGCAGATGTTGCCTTCGACATGGTCACTTGAGCGTCTGTCTCTAGACTGAAAAAGTAAAAACAGTGTAAATATTTATATACATCTTAGTTGGTAAGTATCTCACATATTAATCAAAGTGAAATAGTACCTCTGCAGTGAATATGCCCAGCTATTGACCAAGTCTTCTAGGTATGAAATCTGTGATAGGATTCGAACATAGTCATACTTATCTTTCCCAGCTTGAATTTTCACATTAATCTGTCCAACTAAAATCTCGAGAACCCTTCGTATCTCGAAGGAAACTTCTCTGGCCGATTCATATATGCCTTTATAGGCTGATAACCCAACAGCCACTAAGCCTCTCACCAAACCATACTTTTCTTCAGTCTTCACGTTGCCTGGACTGCATGCAATGGTTGTTCCCTCTGTTGCATCAGAAGGACGAACAATGCAAGAGTTGAATGGCCAGCCCTTCCACGGCCCATTGATGTCTGCAACTGGTCCTTCTTTCAGCTTTGATGTGACCCAACAGAGCTCAGCAAAATGAGGGTATCGCAGTATTTGATAACCAAAAGCTGATATCGCTAACATCAAGTTTGATTTCCCCTTCAAGTTTCTTTTATTAGCAACTTGAGATGGTTTTGGTGAAGAATTGTCAGAGCGCTGTGCTGCAGCATTAGTTTCTCCACCAGATACTCCACTATTAGGAACGCATTTTGTGGGAAAATCAGAATTTCCATACTGAAGAGTTCTATGGAGGTGGTTTTTCTGATGAATCAACTGAACAAATTGCTGAACTACATTACTCAACAATTTTGTAACAGATCGTTCGATCACCACATCGAAATTGATATCAGCACCTAGATTTATGCAAAACCTCGGCAAAGCATGCTCCAAATGAGTGCACTGACCTTTCTTCTGCACATCACTGCTGAAAAAGTTCCTTACACGACAAGGAAGTGCTGCAAAAGCAATTGCGGATGTAGCCTGCCAACACACAGGAAATTTAAAAACTCAAAGGAAGGAAAGTCAAGTGATGGAATAGATGAACTAAACACTGCTGAATGAAAGCAATCTACAGCAATTTGGATGCTACAATATTTACTCATCAGAGCATCTACCTCTAGGTTAACCATTTCAATTGTTCCATTAATTTTCTTATCCTTCTAATCTGTGGGTGTCAAAGCTGCAGAAAGACAAACTCCTTTCTGTGCAGCAGGCACAACTCTGCAACCATGTGTGACAAGACAAGAAATGATAGAATCAGTGAATAGACAGGTAGCCAAGTCATACCAAAACAACAAGGGATGTATTCACACAGACTGATTCTGCCTGCTCAATGAAAGAGTTCCAAGCTTGTGATGAACTTTGCTGAAGACCTTTAGGTCCTGCCATTTCTTCTGAGAGACCTTGCTGCTCAGGGGACTCCATTTCCATTTTCTTGAATGTGTCTTCTTCACTAGTGATGTCATAGTGTGTCTTGACAGCCCATAAATCAATTCTTGGCAAAAAAACGACACTTGAACCCGCGTTGGCACATTTCACTGCATAAGAAACAGAGAAAGCCATTGGGTTTGCATACTGAGGTAAAGCAAAGGGATATTTAATTTTCACAAAAAGTGGCTCCTCCTTCAGATAGCAAGGCTGGATATTACTGACAAACTATCAGACAAAAACACAATAAGCATTAGAACATACTCAAGATCTGAGTTATCCCTTGAAGAGCATCTCCATGCCCTTCTTGCGAAACTGTAGCCAAATCAATCTTTTGGACTTCAAAATTCCCAATGTAACAGTGGAGCAGGCAGGAAGCAAGATGCCTCTGCCCAGATCCAGGGCCTCCAGATATCAGCAGACGATATCCTGAACTTTTTCTCAATGCAAAAGATGTATTTCGTGATGTGAAGGATCGAGTTCCCCGATTGAAGGTTAGAGAGGGTTCTGACTGCGCGAAGCCATGATCATAATCATCACTGAAAGCATAATCGTGAATGAAACTGGACTGCCCGGTCAAAAGACCAGTTGACAAAAGGGTTCTCTCAATATCATCCAAAATTTTTGAATCTCGAATGGAATCTTGCAAATGAGTTCGCCAACAATCAACAGGCAATTTCCTCTTCTCCATTGCAGAAAAGACGATACTCTTAACCCTCAATGCAGCTCTAGAAAGAGCAGGGGGCAAACATAGATTTTCATTCAGATGAAGAGAAACAAGCAACAGAGAGAGAGGTTCCAGCAGACAAGGAACAAGGTGGACAGGAAGAGGAGAAGAGACTATATCATTTGCAGCTATTCCGGCCTCTCTACGAGAGCAAGGAGGTGGGGAACATGATAGAGCCTCCAACCAATCTCTTTCCTCCACTGTAAATGACGGAAGTGGAACGCGTTCAGAACCTGAAGAGTTATTTCCTGCAGCAGATAGAGTTTCTTGCAGAGGGAAGTTCCTCTTCAGTGCAATTATCGCTGCCTGTGTACAAAGAGCCTGTAAATCTGCACCGGCAAAACCAGCAGTTTTCTGGGCTATAAACTTGAGCAGGGAACCTGAAACTGGTTTTGGCCATTTCTTTGTGTGAAGTGATAGAATTGCAGCCCTATCACCCAAAGAAGGCAGTGGAAAATAAATTTCTCTATCAAATCTCCCAGGACGCCTTAGTGCTGGATCGATGGCATCAGGACGATTTGTTGCGCCTATGACAACAACTGAGCCACGGGATTTTAGACCATCTAACAAAGCAAGCAATGTGGACACAACTGAACTATGAGTTTGATCTTGCTGCTTTGTCCTGCGAGGTGCCAGCCCATCTATCTCATCGAAGAATATTATTGAAGGTTGACATTTCTCTGCAACCTGGAACAAGAGCCTAAGCTGACGTTCAGCATCTCCAACATACTTTCCCAAGCAGTCTGCTCCTTTTCGGGCAAAATAAGCAATCCTTTTATCACCACGAGCACATGCACCAATCAATGCACGAACCACTAGAGTTTTACCTGTTCCAGGATAACCGTGCAAAAGAACTCCTCTGGGGGGTGTTAGACCCAAATTATCAAAAAATTCGGGATAAAGGAGCGGTAAAATGACAGCCTCTTTCATGCATCTGACGACATCTTGAAGTCCAGCAACAGATTCCCAACCTTCAAATGCATTTCCATCTTCAGCTTCAGCGCCCCCAATATAAACAGGCGAGATTCTTAACAGATCTCGATGAAGCCTCCTGCTCTCTCTTTTTAGAAATTCTTCATCCTCCCCACAGTTCTCCAACCATTTTTCTTCAGCTTCAATGTCCTTACGGGAAGCATCATTTGACAACTTCCGGAATTCCAACCTCATTTTCTTGGCTCTCATTCTCTTCAACCAGTTGGAATTCTTAATTCCATGTGGTTGGAAGAAATGGCGGTGATCTGTGCAAGCTATGAGAAATTTCCGATGATCAAAGATGCAACCATTTGCTCGAGCACAGGGCTGCAGGTCATAGGTTGCAACATAATTGAAATTAGGAAACAAGAACTACTGCAAATTCCTTCTTGTCAATGGCAAGAAAAATTGATGGAGAAGGTGACAAAGTAATAAAGGGCTGCACTTATGAATCGTTGTCAATATAATTCCTGCATAAATAGTTTAAATAACAGCTATTCAAAAGCAAAACCAGAAGACTGCAGGAAACTAACCAGGTGGTAAGTTTTTGGACAACGATCGACACGGCATCCAATAGTAGCCCCAGGTCTACCGCAGCGGGTGCACTTCAATGCTCTTCCTCTACAAAGTGCTGCTCGTACATTTTTCAAGCAACCAAGACCAGCAAAGTATACCTTAAGAAAACCATGGAGAAGATAAGTTTGGATAGAATCCAAAACTTGCATGCTTCATTGAATTGATTGAGAAACTAACAAGAGAAAATCAACATCAGCAGCAGACATGCCCCCTAATAAAATAAGGAAAGACAACATCCTAAAGGAAAGTCTACCACTATTAAGATAAAGTGCTTACATGTAAAAGAAATTCAGGGTGAATCTCACCTCAGGACTCCATACAGCACAATGTTGGTGAACCCATATTCCAGCAATACCATAACGATCATTTATGGGGCCTAAAAGTCGTCCAAGCCAATTAGGCTCGTCACCGAAACCATCCCATATGTCATAATTAGGTTCTTCCGAAGGGGAGGAACCATTGAATGCCTCATTCGCACTGTCGCCATTTTCACTCACTAACTTCTTTGGAGGCTTACCATCAGTGCCTCCCCCACATAGACCACATCGCCTGCCGCCTATAATGCAAGAGAACCCCTTTGTTTCAGTACAACTTTGAATTTTTGGATCAGCCTTCTTGCTTTGTCCACTTTCCACAGGCTTCTCATCGAACTTGACCAAGTTAACATCCTCTCCATCATGAGATTCTCCTTCTACTTTGTCAACAACCTCTTCATCAACTTGTTTGTCATAAGTTCCACTAATACCACAAGTGCCATCCTCCGCTTTTTCCATGATCTCTTCAGCATGCTCAGTAGCAGCCACACTATCATCTCCAGTGGACCCCACCTCAGCACAACCAGCATCAGGTATCTTTCCCTCCTTTCCCTCTGCTAAAGTAGTCTCATTAACATCCATAATCTCAACCTGAGTTTCTATGCAAATTTCTGTTCCTGCAGGTAGATCTTCCTTGGAGCCATCTCC
Organism: Lagerstroemia speciosa; assembly: GCA_037672795.1. NCBI lineage: Eukaryota > Viridiplantae > Streptophyta > Magnoliopsida > Myrtales > Lythraceae > Lagerstroemia > Lagerstroemia speciosa. Next base: position 7,912,131 of record CM075310.1, read on the forward strand.
ATGAACTCTAATATCATTCCCCACACTCTCAACCTCTTCAGCTGAGTCCAATGCGACCCTTTTCTCCCCATCGTCTATAGCAATCATCTTCTTAGCCTTCTCCACGCCTATTGGCTTTCCCAATGTTGAGCTTCTGGCATTCAATTTGTCCGTATTTTCTTTAGCACCCAAAGAAGCTGGAGCTTTTACCCTCCCTGCTCTTTTCTTCTTTACAGGAGGTGAACTCCCAACTTCTAATTCTGCCGCAACTTCATCACTCTCACCTTTTTCCTCTTTTATCATTTTCCTCTGAACCAGGTGCTCTTCCTTCTCCTCCACATCTATGTCCTGAAAGAGCCTTCTTTTTCCTCGAGGAGACTCGACCTTGTTTGTGCTCCTAAAACTGAATTGCCTACTGCCCCTCGGTTTCAACCTGGACTTCCAGCTGCCAGGAGTCTCCACATCCGCCAAGCTATCCTCTTCATTAGCTTTGCCATGCGGAGACAAAAACTTCCCCTTCTTCTCCGAGCTCGCCTCCCCTATCTTATTGAGTTTCCTCCGCTTCTTCGAGGCCGGAGGCGAGGAGTCTAAAATCAACGGGGCCCGCCGCACCCTCGTGCTTCTGCGCAGCTCAGGCTCGTCCTTAGCATCCCCAGTCCTTGCCTTCCTTTCGCTCGACCCACCATGGTTTTCATTATATGTGTTCTCGCAAATTGCATCAAGTCGCTTGTGCTTCTTTCGGGTGCGAGAGGACGAGCAGCTGAACCCCTGTTGGTTCAGGGAAGAGACAGGCTTCGATTTCACTCTCATGACAGACAGTAGTAGACAAGAGGGTAGTGGAATTCGCAGGATGCGTGAACAAGAATGGACGATCCCCTTAGACAATCAATCAGGAGCTTCAAGTGTGATAAATCAGGGCAAGAACTCTGAATCAAGGATTCTCGGCCATTCACCGGACGAGACCTACCTTGCAGATGCACGGATCAGAAAGGAACGGAAGAGCCCAGCCTAGAAATTGGGGACATGAGTGCTTGAGCAGCTAGCTGTAAGGGAGCTCATAAATGCCAAGAAAATTGGAGCTTTTGGGATTTCGAGGAGTGTCTCCTCCGTAAGCTCTCTGTTCTTTTCCGTCTCTCGGACTCGGAGCAGCTCTGATCTTCCGGGGCTCGGCTAATAGGGTTCATAAGGCCCCAATATATGCCGAATATTATAATGTTATGTAGTGTACGTCGATTTCCTGGCACGTGTGGGAGGGCTTTGGCCACTTTAAGCCCCTTCCCACCCATGAACGCCGGGCTTCGGCCATTTTCTTAATTATAATTCGACGTTTCCTCGATCAATGCCCAAGCAACGTTCAAGAGGCTAGTCTCGGTACCGGTCATAAGAGTGTCCTCCCGGTCTTCCCCAGGCATAGCATAGGCTGCTGTGCTATCCGCGACGATGAACACCCCCGTAGAAAAAGAGCGAAGCCCAAAACTTTTTTAAAAGTTTTTATCTGATAGAAAAAATCCCGTAAACGAGAAAAAAACCATCACCCTGCATCACTTGATCATTGCAGAAAATGATATGGTGAACTTCTCCTTTTAAGGGTTCATTTGATTCAAGTATTATTAGATTATGAAGAAAAGTTAAATTACCGAAAAATTATTATTTTGCACAAAATGTGAGATGTAATGTGAAATTATTGTGTTTAGTAAGTGTCTTAGATGAGTGAAAAGATTGTTAAAAATATAATATCATGATATTTAATATGATAAATAATTACGTAGTTTTACAAAAACATCTTTTTTGTTTCTCCAATGGTCGAAGACATAAAAGGATAAAATGGGTTTTCCACTCTGCAATCTGACTTGACAATGCGAAGCTCTTCCCCTGCATTTTCGTTACAGGAGCAAAGCGAGGGTCCGAAAAAGTTTAGATGGCCCGGCAAGGTAAAATTACATCCTCTCTTGCATCCAAACCGTGCAAAAGTGATGTATAATTTTTAACTTTCCCTATAAAATATTAATTTTACAGCAAACCAAACATGCACTAAGAAAGTCACCGTGAATCAGTAGAATGAACACCCAATGCTTCATCATCTCACGCATGACATGAAAGCAAATTTTTTTTATTTATGAGGAGCGTCCATACTTTCTCATGTAGTTGGACTAATCTAGACCGAGAGTGTGCAAATGATCATAGAGGCTGTCGAAACTGAGATTTGCCCTTTGGCCTACGATGATTATTTGCAAGACACGATCCTGAGGCACGTGATTTGACTTTTCGCTGGAACACTATAACCATTAATCTCAGGGTCAAGCATGCAGTTGACAGGCCTATTGATAAGAATAAGACTACACACCTTGCAGTGACAATCCTCTCTAAGAGTAGACAAACTGCAAGTTGTTGACTTAGATGTCATGTTTTATATACTTGGAAAAATTCAGGATTCCAATTCAACAATGGCACCTCTCCTTGCTCTCAAATCGACTGCTCAAGTTGATACAGCTACTTGGCTCTCGTTCAACAATGGCGGTCTCTGATCTTGTCCCACAGCACTCACATCAATGACCACGTAAATGGTTGTTCGAGATGCTGATAACAACCTCTATTTCCCTCAACTAAAATCTTATATTCAATTTCTGTAAATGGAGACAATACATGATAACGGGAGAGTTTTATCTCTCACAAGGCCAATGAGCTTTACTTTTTGGTTAACTAATAGTGATATTCTTAAATAAATAACCTAATTAGATGGATATCTGATTCAGTACTTTTAAAGCTAGGACTTGGAGATTTCAAAATGGGGTGATCAGTCGCAGTCTTCAAACTAGACGATTTTGATTACTCTAAGCTCGATGGAAGACCTTATTCAGCCTCCCTCATCCAGAACCTGGAGGTGAAACCAGTTTCGGGGTGGTTCACACTGACTGTAAATGGAGCAGTTGAGGCAACTCGTCGTGAGCTGGAGTGTGGTATTGAAGCCTTGCTTCATCTATGGGATGTCAGGAGAAAGTGATCCTGGAGATGGGTTGTGATTGTGTTCGGAGGGCACACGGGACAGATTCTGGTGCACCTATTGCTTCAATCTCTTTGTCGGCGGCAAAATAAGGAATTCCCTGCGTAAGATCGAGAGCTTAAGGTCGACGATTATACCTACACCCACAGGCGAAGGCAGTTGGTTTGCCGCTTAGCTTGCAAATAAAAGTTATTCTTTGGTTGCTAGCAGCTTATACAATCTGTTAATTTTCTCCGGGGCTCTGCTCCGTTTTCCACCGAAGAAAAATATCATCATCAGTTTATATTTCTTTTGGTAGATGCTGAAACATTTACATATGTTTTAAGGATCATAACAAAAGAGGAGTTTAAATTAAGACACGATTAGAAGTATCCCCATTACCAACCGCTTCCACTGAAACTTGAAAACACAAACAGCTGTGCGATGATCTCGTTGCTCCCCGCCCTTATCAACTGCAGCAAAGCCAAAGGGATTAACCGAACAACTTAGACAGAAGCAAACCCTTTTTCGATTCGTGCCTGGAATATATCTGTTGGGGTTTCGTGAGAGATATCGGGCGGAAGAAGACGAGCCGAGGATCGGAAGAGGATCCCCGAGGCCCCGAGACCCCTCACGGGAGCCTCTGCTCTGCCTCCTTCCAAAGCTGCCTCTGTCTTAGTTATTAGGGTTGGAAAATTGGGTTGGGCCTCCTCAAGTTCTGGGCCGGTCGTGTTAACGCATGGGCCTGGGCCCATCAATATCCGAACTTTCTGATTCTGCCCGATCATCGAAGCTTGCTAACGAGTCTTTGCACGCACACTGTGATCGACTGCAGCGATAGTTCTCAATCATCAGACCGGGCAGACCCACTTGCAAACATTACACAAGCGAAGAGATCATCAAGATGGAGGGCCTTAATATTCTCTTCACCCTCCCAACAGCAACCGACTTGAAGTTGACGACGATCATCATCGTTGAAGCTGTTGTTAGACGCCAAAGTGCTCCCGCCTCCATCCTCACGAGACCCTGAGACGACATCATTATAAGAACGACAAGAAATAAGAACGTTGCTGTTTTTGCTGTTGTTACAGTTGTTGTTGTTGTCGGGTTCTTGTGCTTGGTTGGTGAGACCGGCGAGAGCCATCACTTCACGGGCCTTCCTCAGCTCTGCCCTCAGCCTCTCCACATCCCTCTCGAGCTCCCTCTTCTCGGCCATGGCAGAGTCGAGCTTCACCTGTAGGGTGTTGTATTCAAGCTCCAGGGTCTGGGTCTTCCACCTGGCCCTCTTGTTCTGGTACCATATGGCCACCTGCCGCGGCGGGACTCCCAGCTCCACCGCCAGCTGAAGCTTCCTCTCCGGGTCAAGCTTCTTTTCGGAGCTGAAGCTCTTCTCCAGTAGCCTCACCTGGTCTTCTGTCAGCCTCTTTCCCTTGTGTCTTGATGGCTGCCTGTTCACATTTCTATGCTTCTGGATCTCATAAAAATCCATCCTTTTTTCGGGGGGTCAAAAGGGCTCGGAACAGAGATTCGAACAAAACCGACAAGTTTATAACTGGAGTCGATAGGATCAGTCAGAATCCAATCCCAGAGCAGGTGCGAAAAGTGGAAAATAAAAAATTCAGGCTTGTCATGGAGTTGGGGATACCGAGAAGGATGTGAAGTCCTTTATATAGCGGTATGCCAGGGACTAAACAGTCATACGCTAAATGAAAGCTAGTCTCCCGTGGAAATATTAATTAGTAAATCGAATGCCATGTCCTCTTTTAAAGTTTTAGGATGAATATCACCTCAATGTCCTACAAATTAGCCGTAAAATTTAATATGATATCGGCGTAATATAAACCATTAGCATTAAACTTTTAGGATGAATATGAGTTCAATATCTTACAGATCAGCCATAAAATTTAATGTAATATTAGGGTGATGTAAACCCTTGGCACTGCCTTCATTCCATGTTTAGTTCTCACGCTAATTACTTCTCTTCATATATGTCATGAGTTTCACATCTCTTCTTAACATTCTCGAGTATTTTTTTTACCTTATAACTATGCTATACATGAGAGTGGTGTTCTATACCGGGAAAATATTGTTAAAATATTAACATCTTATCAATTTAGACTTACGGTGGATATGAATCCGATTGCTCAGGAGATGCACTAGTACTTCAAATCTTTTAACACAATGAATAAAAATAGTTTAGTTAGAGGAGATGAGAGACAGACAGAGAGACAGATGATCTTCTCTTCTTTTCCTTTCTCCAGGGATCAAATAATTACAAAAAAAATGAAGATCAAATTAAAGTGAGGGGCCGAGAGAGAAGACTTTAGGAAGGGTGATGCCTGCTTCCTTCATATTCATTCATTCATTCATGCATATAAAGCTCTCCTCATGTCTTCACGTGGGCTCCGGTCCTACTGATTTGATACACAAATATTTAACGTAAAAAACCATTATCCCTTCCATCATGGACTTGAAGAACAAAACTAGTTTATTACAAGATTCGGTTTTTCTCCTCATAACGTAATTTATCGATACTATAATCCCGAAAATGATGTCGGATACTTCCAGCAAAATTGATTTTAGGTACTGTTATGGTAGCAAGATATGATAATGTTTTTATCTGGTAAATGGGCAATCATATAATCTAGAATATTGGAGAGATTTGACTGGGAATGGATGATAATGTAAACAATATCTGCTCCCGCAACATCTTCCCATTTCTTAAAATGGAAAATAAACCGGAGGGGGGAGGGGGCTAAGGGGAAACCCACACCGACATCCATTTACCAATTTGGAATGAGGACATTTGAGGACCGTGGCAGATCTGTCCCCTCAGCTTTGGGTCTTAGGTTTGAGGATATTGTGATTTGGGGGTTAATTTTGACAGTTTTTTTCTTTCCTTTATGCTTTGATCCAGAGGAAAATAAAGAGGTTCAGGAGATTTGATCAACAAAAACAGAGTTCAGAATTTCTTAATTTTTGGTCACATGATGCTGCTTCTTCAACAATTTTTTCATTTCATCCAACTCGTCACAGCAGTTTCCTGAGCTGTTTTAGATCTCAGCAAATGTCGGATCCATCCTAATACGACCGATATGGCTCCTTTTGCAAATGAACGATCGAGGAAACAAGATCTGTACTAGTTTAATAGAAAACAATCTGAATCAACAGGGATCAGCTTCAGACTCCAATTAAATTGGATCCTCAACTAAACAAAACGTTGATCATCTATAACAAAATCTAACAGAAACAGACGACAGAGAGAGGGAAGAGGAAGCATTGACTTAACCGAAAGGTTGAGATGTGAGGCCATTGAACAACTCTTCTTCTTCTTCTTCGTCTTTTTGGCCCGAATAGAAGCCATTGATGTGAAGAGAGAGACAAAGCACTGGGCTCCACTTTTGTTTAGCTAACTGGCCCTGCTGTGAAATTTGATGTCTAGATAGGAATTAGTCTAATAGTCGATATCAACCCATTATCCACAGCAGTGCGACTTTTTTGTGTATGACCAGATGCCATATCAAGTTGGTCCAATAGATCGATGAGTGCCAATATACCACTATTTGACTGACATTCCATTGACTGCCTCATGTTTATGGGGAAAGCGACCACGAGCAGCTTACCAAGTCGTTTTTTACGATAAGAATGAAACACACATCATTGTTGCAATTATTGATCAACCAAATGACATGACCTGGCTAATAAAGTGCTGTTTAAAGAATTAATTCAACCATACCTAGAGCAAGCTGTCAATTAAGACTGCAGTCTCTCATCTTAATGCTGGCATTATATGCGGTGGTTGGAGCCTCTTATCTGTTCATGCACTTGATCTAGACCGCAAACTCAAAGGTCAGGGACAATGAGAGAACTCAAGATAGGCTCCAAAAACAGCTAAACTCATTCAGGTTCATGAACTTGTGGTGGAGTCAACAATAATAATGCCCACAACTCAAATAACCTTACAATAAATCCATTTTTATAAATTTTCCCACTTATCCTTTCTGCCTGATCAATCATTTATTGTCAAACCCTTTGCACAGCATGAGCCACAATTGAAACATGAACATAACCAGTGTCTGGAGCGACTTATGCACCGTATCCTTATTCCTGAAGAATCATATATAATGGATGATGAATGCGGGGCCTGCCTCCAGTGGACAAGTTAGAGGTCTGCTCGACCTCGGAGACAGGTGATGTGATTCCTGGTGGACCTGTCCGGTGGTTGTAATGCATCTTGTTGGAAGTATGAAACTACTGCAGACTCTACAAGTGGATTGTGAAAAAAAGAAACCTCTGCATTTGGAACTCTCAATCTGAGTTCTCCAGTTACCGAATCAGAAAGGTACTTGCATGTATATATTTATATATATATATATATATATATATATATAAAGGGGGCACAACAGACAGTATTAAGCAAAAGCAAGATCTAACTTGAAAAAGAGAAAAAGGGCTTCTTGATCATCAACAATTCGTTTACGATTCCATAATCGCCACCTTTTCCCGGCAAGACCTAACGAAATCCTACTTTGTGGCGTTCAAAAAGTCATAAGATTAAACATCACCACTTGGGGTTTAGACAGCATCTTAAGACTAATCATTTAACTGAATAAAATAAAAGACAGCCATAATACTAGCATGATATCATGAGCGACTAGATCCCAACCCCATTTAGATTTTACTCTTCATCCTCAGTGGCCAGTGCCATCGCCACAATGTCTCATTCACTCGTCCATGACATTCACGAGCTCGTATTCAACTAGAGAGAGGTTGTTGTCCTCTTTCACAGTGAAATCAGCAGGATCTGTGACCTCGACACGGCCCCATTTGTCAACTGCTAGCCTCATTGATCCCTTGAACATGTCGATCTTTGCATTACGGAGGATTACAGTGGCGCCAGGCTGGAGCAGATCAACTGGGCAGACAACAGAGCCATCAACAAAGAATTAAAATTGAAGTTTTGCTGAACAAGAGGATTTTACCGGATGAAAATAAAAGGAGAGTTCTTCACAGAAACAAGGACAACTTACAATAGGTTCAGATAGTAATCTTTATCACTCAAAATCAACAGTTTTATTTGATGAAGTCTAGATGGGTATGGTTCATTGACATAGTTGAAATTAAGCGCTTATTTATTGTAGATTATATGCCTACTGACCTGGAAAATTAGCCAAAAGTAATGACAGCAAACGTGGAATTACAAGATGGTAATCAGTTTCATATTGCTTAATAGTCTCCTCATATATCTGTCCAAGAGCAAATGAATAAAGTTCCCCAGTTTAGCAACAGAAGTCTAAAGATGATACTTTTTGGGCTGAAATTGGATATAGAAAAGATCAACAATAAAAACAAGGCACCTAAATTTTTTACTTCAAACCAGCACCAAATATCATGTGCAGAAGAAGAGCATGAGACAAACACTTTCATAGCTCACACTGAAATTCTATCACCAATAACATTCTTTGGACATGATATCATCTTCTCAGTCCTCACAAAATACACAGCTATTATAATTGCTAAGGAAAGGGAGGAGAAAAATGACCGATCAGGCAAGCAGGAAACCAATTCACTAGTCCTCAAAGGGGTGTGAAGGATTCAGCCTGAGGGTCCAACTTGTGACAAAAACAAAATAAACAGAGGTAAAGCGACTTTGGACATTGCTCTGAGGCTTCCCGCCCCAAGCAACTAGCCTTTTGACGTCAAAAGATAAAAAAAACATGAACTAAGGAAATTTCCTATCACAACCAGTTCTGTTTCCATTTCACATTAGGAATCCAAGATATTTGTGAAATGAAACTTAACCATTATTGAATCAAATATCTTCAATTTTTCACCTGCACAATAAAGGATTGACTTTTGCCAATTCCTAAAAAAAATTAAAAGAAACAGAAACCGCATATACTCCCAAGTTTCATCAAGAAAACATAGTGTTTTTATCCTTAGTAGGGCGAAATCTCGGCAGATACACATGAAATACGCAAGCGGATGAAAAATGAAATGCAAGGTGTAAAATTCTAATCTTTAACCAAAAGCACATACTACTTCTATTTATATGCCAAGAATCTGTTGACACTTTCTTTGCAGCTAAACGCTAAATCATTGTCATGCAGGAAAGAAAATGAACATCAAAGATATTGTTTCTTATCCATTCTCGGTAAAATTGATATTAAAATGAAATGTTTTAGCCTTTGTTTAATGATTTTCCAGAGACATGATAACCAAAAAAATCATTTTTTAATTAAAACATAGTATGAATTAATAAACAGTGTGCGCAAACTTTGTTGAAGATCATGAAAAGAACTGAAATATCAGTCTAAACATATATAAAAAAATGTTGTTTATATGACCTTCAGAATTATTATATATATAAAAAAATCCACGCAATTCATATCAATATCACTTGTCAATCTCAAAAACAGAGAAAGACGTAAACAGACAAATAACGGGGACGAATCGATGATAACATCAGTGGTTGCATGCCAAACAGCGAAAATGGCCATTTTCGCATCAGAAACACTACATAGAAGAGTGACCCAAATGATAAATGGACAACCTTGATCGTTGCGGGCGGTGAAGACAATGGTGCCGGTATCATCGCCGATGAGGCACTCGGCTATGCGTGTGTGGCGGAGGTGCTGTGACACTGATCGACCCTTCTGGAGCACCGTGTTGGAGCTCAGCACTTTAGCTATCAAGGTATGGCCGCTAGTCCCGGGCCTCAGCTGGTCCACCTTCGTGAACACCGGCTTCCTCAATCCTGGCTTCGCATTGCTTTCTGGCTGCTGCTGCTCCGACTGTGGAGTTGCCGTCGCCATTAGAACGGGAAAATACAAGCTGATCGTTTTCGCAACCCTAATCACTCGGACGAGGAAAAACCAACCGAACTGATCTTTCTCGCTCTCTCTCTCTCTGTCGCTATTTCCGTGCGAGTAGGAAGAACTGCTATCTCTGGGCTCCACGAAACCGACCGAGTCCAGCCCCTTCTTTCGTTTGAAAAAGTTAATTAATAATAAAATTTAAAAAACCAGAAATATTCCATGAATAGTTTTGGAAAAATAATAACTTTAAAGAAAAATATTAAAATTTCCTTAATTTGTTGGGTAAGTATAATCGATGAATCAAAAATTAAAATGTTCATCTAAAAAACTGAATCCCCAGTTACACACGTTTCTTCCACGTAATAGTGGCTTTTTCCTATCAAATATAAAAGAAAACCAATAAGGATGCAGCAGTGCGAAGTTAAAACGGGAGACAGACCATCCGACTGCATCTCCCAACAAACGTTTATATTTGGTAAATCAATAAACGACCGATTCATCTGTAAACCATCGATCGGTCTTGCTATGAAAGCTCGCACGAGACTGATTATAGACAAAACAGCATGCTGCACGGGCATTGTCATATGATAGCTAAGATCAGCTTTGATAGACATAAATTCAGCAAGTATTCCCTTTGAAGACAAAAGGAGGCAAATTCGGTCCCTCCATCACTTTTTCACTTTCTTTCCTTACAAGCCAGCAAGCTGCCGGTAAACATTCAGTGCCAGTCTTACAAACTCAAAATGCATGGGACAGAAGGTGAAGGTGTGCAGTAACGCTTACAAAAGGCTTCTTTATTCGGGTTTCTTGCAAGAAAGTGATGAAACTGAAGATAAAACACATGTATCTCGCAATAAGCCAGCCAGCCACGATCTATTATTCGCCGGGAGTAATCGTCAACCGGTCAGTTTATCAGTAGAGAACTCGCAATCTCTGCGTCTCAGGGCCCGCTACCATGTCTTCCCACACAAGGTTGGAAAGTGCCATAGTCAGTTCTCCCACTTTCCCTGTCAAGATAGACCAACAATATTTGCTCAGAAGATGAAATATCCCCACTCAAAACCCACCTGTTACCTGCTCCAACATTCAACAGACAGACCCATAAACATCTGCAAAACATATGATATGCAGAAGAATGACACGACTGACTATAGAAAAGGAGCCTGGGATAATCTATCTATTGAAGCAGGTGCATTTCTTCTATACTTGCAATAATCTATTGATAAAGATGGCATAGGACTTATTATAAGACAGTGAGAAGGTAAAATTTACCATCTCCAATTGGTTTCCCATCCCACTCGATGATCGGCAGCAGAGGAAGTGTGCTTCCCACATACATCATCTCGACAGCACCTTTGGCTTCCTTCACTGTGAGATTTGCAGTCTTCACATCTTTCAGTATCCCCTGCTCAGCTAACTTGGGGGCAAGCTGGAGAAGCCTCTTGGCAGTGCACCCACTCAATATCTTGTCGAACGAGGGCAAGATCAACTCCTTGTCTTGTGAAATAAATGCCACATTGACGTTCGGTCCCTCTGCTATGTTTCCCTCATCGTCCACCCAGATGGAACCAAACGCTCCCTGCTCTTCCGCCTCCATTTTTGAGAGGACATTTGGTAGGTAGTTCACGTTCTTCATGGTGGCAAACAGCGGAGACTTCATCGGGATCTTGGAGGTTATCACTTTGACACCTTCCTTACATTGGGAGAAGTCCTCGTCGATCACAACTGCATAGAAAGCGGAGGTGGGGCAGCCTGCTGGTGAGAGTAGGAAGTCCCCCGGGCCAGCACTCAGCCAATACCGAAGGGTTCCTTTCTTGCACTGGGATGCTGCGGTGAGTTGTATGAGAATGCTGCGGAGAGTTGATTGGGAGAATGGAGAGGTAACCTTTGCTTTTGCTGCAGATCTCAAGAAGCGATCCAAGTGGACATCAAGCTCGTAAAGGTAACTGCAGACAGCCAAGACCATTAACTGAAGATGGGTTTAACTTTGTTGGAGGGTATTACCAGATTCCTTGTGCTCCAGAGAACTTCAGATTTTCAGAGCTTACCCGTCTAAAATTATGGCTGTATCAAAAACACCATGCCCTCTATGGACCATGTGATCGTCTATTGGAATCACCATCATAGCAGGGTCTAATATTATCCCACCGAAGATGCTCGAGTACATTGCAGGGTATGGCTTCCTCTTCACCGTACTCCACTTCTCATGCAGATTCTCGAGCAACTGACCGAGACAATAATTTCAAGAAATGAAAACATCCAAACAAATCATGTTCAGCTTAGATGGCAGCTGAAGCAAATGCAATCAGAAAGGAGGAACAGATGATAATCCTCATCCTGGAAGAACTTGAATCAATTGAACAACTTTGCTATCAACTCAAATCATCTAATTCCTTCACAGTTCGCCATCTAAAGTTCACTTCGGTCTTCCTATTTTCAGCCCAAAAGCATTCACTCTATCCACCTCCAATTCACCCTCCAAGTACTCTTTCCTGTTCATAAATCACAGCACCATCCCCAACTCCGGAAATTTCTTAAACAACTAAACTACCATACTCGATTGCAGCTAAGTTAGATAAACCGATATATCGATAATCATCTGGGCAAATAAATATCTCAGGGAAGATTTTTCAGACAAATACTTAAAAAAGACAAAGCAAAGACATGATCAATCACATAGAAAGGCAACTCCACACGGAATGTGGGTCAGTTGGTTTTACCTCAGATGAAGATCCGAAGATGTGGACTTTAAATTCGGTGCCATTTTCAACCTCCATCGGAGCTTCGCAGACACAAAAGAATCAAGAAGTCATTACCCAACAACCAGTTCATCGTACAAAATTAAGGAATAACAATTCAAATATCACCAGAAAAGCGAGCAGTCACCTGATTCCGAGTCAGTGGCTTAAAGGAGAGACTGATGAGGTTGCAAATAAGGGGACTGCTGATGATGGGGCAGATGGAGAGAAGAATGGCGCCTGACGGTGGATTTATAAAACGGGTTCGCATGCTTATGTCTCCGTTCCTCCCGAGCGACCCATGTCCTTATCTCGTTTAACCTTTCCCCTGTTGTCACAGTACTCACCGCCGCTGCTGAAGACCAACGCTCAAGACAGTATAATTAGGCAGGTGAGCTCAGAACTCAGCTCTTTGTTTTGTTCGATGTCTTTTTTGTCATAAGTGTTTAGGGTTGGTCAATTTTATCCAACTGGAAGCACTTTCCCACAGTGACGTTGCGGTCAATTTTCATGTTTATGCAGATGCAGCCAAGCAAATTTGGAGGTCCTCTCCAGCCTCCTATCATCAGAATCAACGACACAGATCCAAGTTATAAGGGGTCCAAGGCTAGCAATCATTTCCGCGAATCAAGCAGATTACTGGCCATATCAGCCCAGTTTCAGAGTTTGCACTGGTTTATACAATATAAATTGTAAGTTCAAGATGAGCTTATGGATGATCAAATAAGTTAATCAACCAATCAGTTTGAAAGGAGGATAAAAGAAAAGACAAGTTTCAGACGGCATATGATTCCCTGTTGTCCTTTACTCTGGTCCATTATTGCCCAGCATTGTTTATTCTAGAGTTGAACATACAACAGGGTGCAATCAATCATGGAAAACCAGAGAGGGAAAAGGGACCAAGTCTGAATGAGACATGCTGACTTAGTACCAGATCGACCGAGTAGAATCCTTACTATTCATATACTGATTCTATTTACAGCATTCCAACATGCCATCCTCCTCAATCAACCCATGTAAGTTGTGCACACTTAATTTCATATCACCTCGACATTTAAAAAATACAGTAGGGGTTTTTGTAGATTAAGAAAATTCATTCTTTACCCCTTTTGGATTGGATAAGTTAGAGCGGCATTGATACTAGTAATATGGACCCATAAAATAGGCCCGATGACGGAGGTCCAAAGATGTCATAGCCCACCAAGTAGATGGGCTTAGATTAGCTTATGGGATCAGACCCATTAAGCAATCTCAGACCATTAACCGATCAAACCCGACTTGAACTCTCCCGATTTTCTCTCTTTTCTTTTACGAGGTCAGTGTCGTGCACTTTATTCCAATTTAACCACACTGGTTGAAAATTTTCCGGATCAGTGGATTCGGGCCACTTGGCCAAGTTCCACGTGGACTCTACCCATTTATTATAAGAGGAGGGAAAAAAAAAGGCGATTAAAAGTTGGACGGTTCTAGAGATAAGTCAGTCGATGGAGCAATTATTCATCCCAACAGTATATATGAGATGGAATTATTACTGCTCCGTTTGAATTATTATTATGTGTAATTGGGAATTATTGGACTGACCGCCATAAATTTGGGGAGCAGCGAAGGTGGAAGGACATGGAATGGGCTACCACAACACCAAGGGCATGAGCAGTTTTCTTTCACCAATTCGTGCACTTTCAGGCGACGCACAGGAGAATGTGGTGGCCCATAAAATTGGAAAGCTGTGCAATAAATCATCGGGAAGCTTCTTATGCCCCCAGCAGTCCTTTGAGCTTACACTCAATGTTGAACCGATGGAGCTCGAATTTGGATTAGAGAGGACCAACCTACCTTCTAATGAGCCGGGCCATCTTTTTTGGTATCGGGTTGACAATTAATCACTCGACAGACTCTTTGTATGAATAAAGTTATCGACTTTTTCACAAATATATGCTTCTGTTTTTGCTTAGTTACTTATTATTAAAAGATTTGATTATATAGTTTTACAAAATAAAGTATTAGAAAAACTACAGGGGGGCACCATGGGCTTTCCAGATCAACACCCTTTACCTTGCGGGGTGACCGATGACCGATTATCTAAAGGAGAGGGTAATTTCGTCAATGGCAGTTCCTCTCCTCCATCCAGTTTGAAATGAGATCCACGGTGCAATCGGGGCGGAGCATCCCTCGGTTGTAAAAAATTATCACGTAGTTAACACTAGAGAAATAATTACCATTACAACAATAATAGATAAAAAAAACTATATGGAAAGCCTATGATTAAAAAAGATTAATGAGAATAATAAAGGAAGCAAAAAAATTAAGGATTAAAATAACTCATTTTTTTGGCAAAATTATATATATTTTTAATTTTCAATAAGTTTCTTAGGCTAGGGAACAAAATTATTTAAAAAAAAAAATAGAGAGAATCAATAATGCGATTCATAATGTGGGGGAATAGTGAAACGGATAATTTTGCTCGACTGGGCTGGGCGATGATGAATCGGAGCCAGCCGGAGCTGAGTCAGAGGCAGAGAGGGGAGCAGTGGAGCGCCGTAGAGAAGGCGGGGAGGGCGGCGCGGTGACTTCACGTTGTCGTCACGCGGGATCCCTTCCTCCAGTGATCTCTCTCGAGACGTGAGCCCCTTTTTGTCTTTTTACAAATTCCCTGCTTTCGTTTTTTCCCTTCTTCTTTGTATTTATTCCCTGCGTTCTGATAAAAGGCAAAATAAAAAGTTTTTTGCTTTTTCGGTGTTAAGGTTAAAAAGAAGAAGGGTTTTCTATTTTGCATCTGGCAAAAGTCAACTGCCCCTGTCCGGTCTGCTTCCAATAGAGGGATACGCCTGAGCCGGAGTATACAAAACACTCCAATGGCACTGAACCGTCCGGCTTAGAAGAGGATGCTCTCGGTTCGCATATCCATATGCTCGTGTTGAATCATTTATGGACAGTGTAAAAAAGGCGAAATAGATTTATTATGTGACGTGTACATTCCATGTAAAGCATCGAAAGCCAAAATTATGATTTTTAAATGAAATTATTCGCATCGTGGTTAAAATTAGACGTTTTGAAATTTATCACAACAGCGCCAGATTTTGCGCATAAAATAATACCCCGGAAGGGAAGGCCCTCCGGTTGAGATACCGTGCATGGCATGGGTTTGGCTGGTTCTTGAAAGGGGAGACATGGAAATGCCGTAACTCCCAAGTAAAGCCCCCTCCTACACAGCACAGCACAGCACAGGAGAGAATCGCGAGGGTGATTTTCTTATACGTATTTGTCAAGAGGCAGGGGGTAAAAAATGGAAAAAAAAAAAGAAAAGAAAGAAAGAAGGGAAATGGAGAAGAAAATAGGAAATTTACAACTCCGAGAAGTTGAATGACATGAACGTTGCATTAGCTTTTTTTTTTTTGGGCTAGATAATAATAGTGGCATATTATATTAATTAAAAATAAAAGGCCTAAAATCAGTTCCCTTGGTCGAGAACACCCCCCCGCATAGCAGCAAACATGAACGTTGCATTAGCTAGATGTGTAAAGAATCAAGTGATCTATCATAGATTCTGTAGTAGATAACAAAATGTCTTTATTAATGAGATACTGGCCTGTATAGATGGTCGCATCGCATTCAGCTGTTGAAGGTTGTTCTAGCTTCCCATTTTGTTGGGATGTAACATTCTAGGGACGTGCCGGTTTGCCCTCATAAGATAATGAATTCGTAGAACCGTTTCGTTTCTGTTTATATATGTTCATCAAAGACATTGGGACCAAATTTTCCACTTACATGAATTTATTTAAGATGATAAACTTACTTAGGTATTATAAATACAAAAAAATTACAAGAGATGTGGTGTAACTCGTGATAGATGAACGTAGATGACTCGAGATCCTGTTAGTTTTTTTACTATCTCTGTTTTTTTGGTAGAAAGCGTGAGATATGTTATATCACGTAAAGCTTAACCTACAACAGGGTCTGTTTCCACTACCCTTTCGGTGGCTATTCTCGTGGCATTACTATACACAATGTCATGTAATCCCCAAAAGGTGCATCAAAACGCAAGATGTCTTGCTGCAGCAGTACATTGTCCCAAGCATGTTTTGCCATATAGTCCGCTGCCCCATTTTCATTATCACAATATGATAGTAAAAGAACTCTATATTTTTCAGAATGCTTAAATCCCATTTCATATTTAATCAATTTTCAACTTTTGGGTGTTTAATCCGTAAATATTAGATTTAAACATTACCTTGTGAAATTACAAAGTGGATCGAGTACCATAGCGGAACTTTATTGTATGATAACTTTGCAGAACATAACTATAATCCATAGGATTTATAGTTCAGACACTAAATTTAATGCAAGATTTTATTGTCTTTATCCAAATTTTTTTGGTCTAATAGTACGGTATAAGATTTAGTAAGCATTAAATATTTTATATTCATTTTGATATGTTTCATGATAAGTTATTTGCATAGGACTTTATTAATATTTTGAATATGACAAATTAAAATACATCAATCAACTGTTTTGTCAAATGAAAGTTTATTATATAATTAGAAATTTAATAGTATAAATAATACTAGAATTAAAAGATAGAACAAGGAGGTCATAGCATATTTGCATCAATTATTTTGTTTATATCACTGATTTTGTCAAACGTGCAGTTGGAATTAGAATGAAAATCAATTTTTTTTTCATTCATTACCTTGATCGTACCAAAATTTTGATTGCTGATTAGGTAGACTCTAATCGGGATTTGATTATACCCAATATCCGTACATACTCATGATGTATTACAATACACATATATATAATACAAAGATATATATATATCTGGCTCTTTTTAAAAAATATTATTGGGTAGGGGAGGGAGGAGGAGGGGGAAATTGATGATTTGATGTAAAGCCTGCAGGCAGGGTGGGGGGAGGCAGCTGAGGACTGAGAAGGTGAAGGGGGTCTCAAAATCCGAGCAATGACGCGTCCAAATCCCTCAATCTTCTTTCCTCCCCACCCCCCACCCCCCAACTTCAACTCAACTGATGTAGATAGATGGATGTGACTCATTTGAGTTGATGCATGCATGCATTTCATTTTTTCACTTCCCCCACGATTTTCCACATTATTTAATTGTTTATTCATTTCAAACCTCTTATTATTGTTTTTGTTTTTTTTTTTTGCACCCACTAAATTTTTTGAAATGGGAAAGAAGTCATTGCCGGATTCCGATACTCCCACCTCCAACCATCAAGTATGATCAAAATTCTTCGTTTAGTCAGGAGAAAGTGCCAGCACTGTTTTAAACAAGCTCGACTAACTAAAGATAGAGTGGAGGACGTGCCACTTTGTTAACATGACCAGCCAGTACTCATAAAAAATAATAAGCATGAAATGAAATAGGAAATACGGGGTTTACATCACACCACACCACACCGATCGTGTTAAGTCAAATTAAAATTGAAAGTTTTAATTTAAGGAATGATTGCTCTTGCTCATACGTGGGCAAAAATCCCAACATCTGGGGTAGCTGCAAAAGCTATGCTTTGTAGGGGTTGTGGGCCCGTGGCCTTCCCTTCAGGCCCAGCCGGGGTAATTCCCCCTTTTCTTTTCTTTTCTTTTCTTTTTTAAAATTTAATTTTGAACTTAAACCTAGTTTTTTTAAATTAAAAAAAGAACTATTGAATAATTAATGTTTGTATTAATCTTAAAATACCATTAAATATCTAATATAATAAAAAAAAAAGGCGTCTATCAAGAGTCAGGACTCTTGTTTAACAAGGGGATGCTAACATGGGATATTAATCATAGCAAATTATATGAAAATAAATTTTAGAAAACTAAATTACTGTCATTGATTATAGATATCCACGAATTTACAATGCTGGTAAGTTTGATGTAGTATAAATTTGAGCTCTATCCATTCATTAAAAGTAAAATTTGCTTAAATATGTATTTTTTTAATTTAAAAGACTTTAACTTTAAAATTTTTAAAAAAAGACGTAATAAATCATCTAAATCAAAGCAAGTTGATCAGTGCGGTTAAGTTTTCCTCAAGAGTAAATCTTCTGTACCGCGTGTACAATTACTCGCTGCCTGCCGTACCGTAACCGTAGAAGAATACAAAACTCCCACCCGAGTAAATATCAAAAGTGGGCCGGGTAAATGAATTTGGTACAGGGAAAAAAATTAAACAATTTAAAAAAAAGGCGGAAAAAAGAGAGGAGATGGCGTATCATTGAAAATGTCGTTCTCTGTCTGAGGTTGGGATAATTTTTAATAATAATCTTGGTACTGTGCTGACACCGGAGATATGGCACAGCTTTTCCGATTGAGACACCATTCGAAGAGAGTCCGCGAGAGAGAGAGAGAGAGGGGGCAGAGTGATGACAACTTAAATTATATTTAATTAAATAAGATCTCAAATTAAATTTTATTAAATTTAAAATTATAAGACTAGTAAATAATAATATTTTTTCTGCATATACGGGAACAAACTAAAAATAAATAAATCTGGATTTCGCTTTCTTCAC
This sequence comes from Lagerstroemia speciosa, assembly GCA_037672795.1. NCBI lineage: Eukaryota > Viridiplantae > Streptophyta > Magnoliopsida > Myrtales > Lythraceae > Lagerstroemia > Lagerstroemia speciosa. The sequence continues at coordinate 7,931,155 of CM075310.1, forward strand.
TGACAGAGGGGAAGGGGAATACCTCCTCCCCCCCTCTGCAACGTTTCTTCACGCACGCACGCATTTCCTCTCTCTCTCTAGAACTTGTTGCACAGAGAGCTATGGATGGATGATATGATCAGGAGTAGAGATAGAGAGAGCTGCTGCGGCCTGCAGAGTAAAACAGAACACAAGAGGACACATCACAGAGATAGTGAGAGACAGAGAGAGACACAGAAGATTTTCTATTTCATTTCCCATTTTTCTCCTGATTTTCTTTTTTCTCTTTCACCATTCTTTCTATTATCCCATCATCATCATCATCACCCCCCTCAACTTATTTATTTCCACCAATCTCTCCGTCTATATCCCACCACCCTCCCTCCCCCCATACACAGATCAAACCCCCATAGCTCTCTGTGGAGCTGTTAGGTCTATTGATCATGGATAGCTTCCTGTACCCTCAGCACTTGGACAACAGCGCCGACGCAGGCCACCTGCCGCCGGGTTTCCGGTTCCACCCTACGGACGAGGAGCTCGTCACTTACTACCTCCTCAAGAAGGTCCTCGACAGCTCCTTCTCTGGCCGGGCCATCGCCGAGGTTGACCTCAACAAGTGTGAACCTTGGGAACTCCCCGGTAATATGTAACCAAGGATCGTTTCTCATAAACAAGTAATGTAATGGGCTTTTCGACCGTGAGTTTTAGGGTTTGTTTATTGCGGTTTGTAGAGAAGGCGAAGATGGGGGAGAAGGAATGGTACTTCTACAGCCTCCGTGACAGGAAGTACCCAACGGGGCTGAGGACGAACCGGGCCACTGAGGCCGGGTACTGGAAGGCCACGGGGAAGGACCGGGAGATTTACAGCTCGAAGACCTGCTCGCTGGTCGGGATGAAGAAGACTCTCGTCTTCTACCGGGGGAGAGCTCCCAAGGGAGAGAAGAGCAATTGGGTCATGCATGAGTACCGCCTCGAGGGCAAGTTCGCCTATCACTACTTCTCCCGCAGCTCCAAGGTGCATTTTTTGGATCATATTACATTAAACATTGACAGTAATTAATTTACTAAAAATAACATATGATATGTTACTTGACTGATTGATCGATATGCTTGTTGTATTGTCGACTGTTGCCCTGCGAATTTGACATCTTATTGCTGCTGACGTGACGTCCATTTCATCGCACAGTGCTCCTACTATGTAGGGAAGTTCGTATTATTTTGTTTCTTCGCCTTCTATGTTCATTTGGTTTGCATTGTGTTGTTCATCAGGATGAGTGGGTCATTTCTCGCGTCTTCCAGAAGGCTGGCTCGGGCTCCGGCACAGGCTGCAGTGGATCCGTCTGTGGAAGCAGCAGCAGCAAGAAAGCCCGCCTCCCAGCCCACTTCCTCTACTCCGACGCCAGCTCCGCCTCGTCAGCGTCCCTGCCACCGCTCCTCGACTCCTCTCCCTACCCTGCACTGACCGATGGCCGTGGCAGCTGCTCATATGTCGACAGCGCAGCCCCAAAGGAGCACGTGTCCTGTTTCTCCACAATCTCGTCGGCCGCCATTGACGGCACTAGCCTTGGAGGTGGCGGCTTCTTCCAGCTGGCCCCACCAACTCCGGCCCTCCAGAGGCACGTGAACAGCTTTAACACCAACAGTGCCAGTGGGGTCTCGGCGAACTTCCCTAGCCTGAGGTCTCTCCAGGAGAACCTCCAGCTGCCTAATCACTTTCTTCCCGCGATCCCAGGCGTCGGGCTAGGGGAACTTGGTGGCTGTACCTCATCCGGGTACTGGGCTGGTCACCAAGACGATAACAAGCTTGAGGGAGGAAGCAGCGCCGGTACTGGTGGAAGGATTGGAGTTGTTGCGTCCGAGCTCGATTGTATGTGGTCTTACTGAGATCATTAGGGTTTTTTTCTCGGCTCACTGTTATTGGCTAGCCAGCATTATGATGTTAGTTACTAAAGGGAGTTTGTCACTTAATGTCTAGGATTTGGAATGTCATCGTGTTCTTGTCGACTGATCCTCGACAACAGAACTTCGATTATGTTGTGTGGTAGGTGTGCCTTTTTATGATATATATTATCTGTCCCGAAAACGTTGTCTGATCTGTTGTTTAATCTAACTGTAGTTTGTTCAGCATTAGCTTTGGTTGCATTTATATATCTATATCTATATATATACATATAAATATCAACTGATCGTGGACGCTGTTCTGAAATTTTAGTTTCAATTCAAAGCAAATGAAGAGGAAGATTTTCATTATGTCGCGTTATAGAGGCATAAGTTGCCAAGCATGCATATGTATCCGATAGGCTCAGGCTGTGGTCAAACCAATGTGAGCCTGAATAACCCTTTAGAATGTTAGAAAACATTAGTCAGGCCTGTTGATAATTAGCTTCCCAATCAGCTAGAATTGAACGCTGTGAACAATGTATAAGAACTATAATAGTTTTTTTGTTTACAAAATTAGGTCGTCAATGTAAAATGAGATAAAAAGGGATGGTACATGTGAATTGGAATGGAAGTGGAACATTGTCTGGAATTGCAGGAAATTCCTTGTCGAGAGAGATTCCAATTTATCACAAGGACTAATCATCATCGAACGAATTATTGGCTATGGTTAATGATGGTGTGGGATTGGACATTACACAGGTGACGCGATGGAGTATATATGTATCCCTGTGAGGGTTTTGGAGCACTCACATATCATACTACATAATCATTCTCCTGATAGAAAATGTTTGTAACGATTATAAATGTAATGAAAAATCAATAACATCGTTTCATTTGATAACAATTGCACATGATATGGAAACCAGTCACTCGACCTCATTCTGAACCGGATGCTACTGACCTGATCCGGTTTGATCGAGTGAGTCAGACGTGAGATTATATTCAGGGTAATAACAGCCGACCTCGTTAAGTCGGATGCCAGCCTAAAGAATCTGATTCATGTCCTATCAGTCAAAACTCTCATTATCAGTCAAAAGTCTCACACTTAGTTGAATATTACATCAGTTGGACTCTCGCAGTTTGATTGAAGCAAATCTAATCCATGATCTAATCCACGGATCCGTAAGACTAGGTATGAACATCAAACTCACTCTACTTTTCTCTCATGTAGTCTCTCATTGATTTAAGCAACAGATTAATTCGAGAAATGCTTTTCAAGAACAACTTACTTGCAGGTTATACCATCTCTCCAAGTCCTAATTCGAAGAGACTCCCTCAATCAGACCCCCTGTTCTTGACTGATTCCTTAGTCGGAGCCAGATTGAAATCCTAAGATCTATTGGATTCTATTCAGAACCATATCAGTACCGATTATTTATGTTAGTTTATTTAAGTTAATTATATCTGTACTTTTATTATGAGGAAGATTCTTAGACATAGAAATAGTACAAGTAAAGGGAGATTAAATGATATTGGATATTAAGATCAAATTCAAATTCATTTAATTTTTCTTCGGTGACTATTTCCAATTCAATTTTCTCAGTTTACAAAAGTCAAATACTATTCTTTACCCTCTTAGGTGCTCTGCTAATGTTAATCTGTCTTCTGATGATGTAGTGTACTTACTAGTAACCCAATGCACATGCATCCAATATGTAACAAAGACAGGCCAATGGTACAACCGATTAGTATATATCGAACTCGTACATTGATCAAAGATATATATTATGAATTTCGTTGAATTCCCATATGCTTACCATGCGAGCTGATTAACCCTCATTGATCTGCTTCCAATTTCAATTACAAAAGGACGAATTTGTGTGTGATCAGGCACGAAGGAATGTGCAAAGTGAATAACAAGTTGGTGTTGCTATCGTTGTGAAAATGGGCCGTCAAATCGAACAATTAAAGACGGTGGTTGAACTATGTTGGAGAATGGAGAGTACGAAGGTTCACTTTCACATGGGGGGAACTGATGGCCTATGGATGTCTACTTCGAAGACTTTGAGCTACAACTAGTTGAATCAGCGACAGACAGTCACAGTGTGAGAGCCACACACGCGCACACAGATAGATGTATATATATATATATATAAATACACACATATATATTATAATTTTTTAATACATATGTTTCGGTGTATCCATAAATTCTATTGGTCCTAACTAATTAAATTTTCATTCAAGTAAATACAAGAAAGAGTAAAATTGAAAAAATAATACAAGGAGATTGAACAAGAATATAATTTAAGGTGAGAAATACTGAATCATTTTAATTAATTACGTATACATATCTTCTCTTCTTCTTCTTCTCCAACTCTGCTTGTGGAAGGGGACAAGTTTATTACCTATCTGTGCTATTCACATTATTTATCTATATATGTCTTTTCCTGTTGTCAGTTCAAAATTATTTACATCTTTTTTTTTTCGATTGTCAGTTCTAAAATATACGTACGCTCATCTCGACAGACTTTATACAGTAAGTACACAGTGGGGGGACCATCTTAACATGTGAAGAACAAATCCTGCAGGCTACTCATACATCTGCATTAATTCAAAAAACAAAATAATGGCCGTTTGCTTATGGATGTCCTTTTCCTGCATTATCCACTTTGATTCTCGATCATTTCATTTCATATACATGCATTGACATTGATGTTTGATATGCGATGTGATGGATCCTTTTGGCTAGCCTCCCACCCACGATCTTTCATTTCTGAGCTTTGTCCTAAGGTCTTCTTGTTCTGATACCCACAGGAAAATCGAGTAATTGGAGAGTTACCCGGATCACATATAGGATGTTGTGAAAGTTCTTCAATTGGTCGGTTTAGCCGCTTGACCGAGGATGAATCTGTCCCGTCGGCAGTTGGCTTGGGACTGATATATAGTTCACTTCCATATCCTTTTGGTCTCTTCCAAGACATCCGATAAAATTGTAAGGATATAAAGACTCATATATCCTTTTTGCTTCGAGATTATTGACCACTTGTATGTCATCTGATCTGGCAAATGATCCAACGTTTTGTTACACTCCTCGACAACATTCATGCGAGCTAAGTTGCCTAATTGAGGAGCCCTAAGGGCCATCTTCTGATCAACCCTACACGTATATATAACACTTTCGAGATCCCTTTGGTCTCTGATGTGGATATAAACAGAAGAACCGTCGTCTTCGGATGCACAGCAAATCGAGAGAGGACGTAAAGCTGGAACGGATCGAAGTTACATAGACGGCGAAAATGTAATTTCAATACCAAAACAAATGTAAAACTCTCGAACCGATCGCGCATCACTGACAAGAGATGAAGAGAGGGCTTCCAGTCAGTCGTAGATAGTATACAGTTAGAAATGATTATGGTCAGCAGGGAAACGGATCGCCATGGAAGAGTGGAACTATACATACAGCAAGGGGACGGGCATGCATGGGTCACCGGCATTTATGCTTGGTGGCAAAACAGACAATGATGGGAATTGCAATGAGTGGGATTGACATTTCAGGGCATGTCCCTCGGAAGGACAGGCAGGGAGGGGGGTTGAGCTGAGCTCCCTTCATGGAAACGGCAATGCACGCGACTGTACCATACTGAAAGGTCCAGCCATCCTATCGCATTGGATTGGGAATTCGGAAGTGTTTCAATTTCGAGTGAGATGTGGTGTTGACGATGATACACCGCCCAGAGCAGCACGCATATATAAATAGAGGAAAGGGCACAGGGAGAAAATGCCAAATTACAAGCTACCCCTAAGCAGGAGCAGGACTCTGATCCCTGGCCAGTGGATGGCCGTGGGAAAGAAAGAAATCATGAGGGGATGGGGAGATTTTATGTTCTTTTGGCCTTTGCCAAATCTGTGCTCCCAAGATATTCCTAGTTGCAGCCAGCCCGTTGTCACGTTGGTACGAAGAAGAAAAAGAAGAAGAGGGGTTGTGTTCATATGTGATGTAGCGATTTGAGATATTCTTGAAAAAGGAGTAGGTGACCCCTTTTCAATCTATCACCTCTTTTGGTTCTTTTCCGATAACTGAATATGCCATATTGTTGCAAGCTAGAGAAGGATGCGATGGCAAGCTTGCTAGCTAGCTAAGTATTGCTAGGAATGAGAAGAGAAGAGAAAATTGTAAGGGTTGAGTTTATTAGAATAAATCACCATTTCATCAGTTTAATATTGATACGGAACTTTGAGGAAGACGAAGAATTCTTCGAGCAATTGAGAGTTAAAAGACTTTATTGCACGGTGCTTTGGAAGGATTCAAAAAAGAAAGAAAGAAAGAAAGAAAGAAAGAAAGAAAGAAAGAAGGTAAAGGTCGATGCCCATAGAAGTGGGTCCATTGCCAGTGGAGGGATTTCAAACAGGCCGAATGTGATTCCAGACACCTCACATCATAGCGTCCTAACATGACGGGTCGGGTCACAGCACCAAACCGACCCATGCAAGGTGACCGTTGGGTCGGATCCATCAAGTCGGCTCTTCTCTAACAACCCGACACGACTGCTCCCATATGCCACGCACCCCTTTGTGAAAAAAGAGCAAATTCCTCTCTTCCTCTCACTGCGTCCCGCTCGTTGTACCCGAAGCTTCTGCTTAACTCTCGAGCTATGGAGGAAGGACGGTCCGATTCGGCTCAGCTGCTCGAAGCAGTTTCAGATTTCGCTTCTTATCCCGGTAATCGCCTTGCCCAAAGGTCAACCTTCGACAAGTGGCTTTTTAATGCAGGAGCTGAGATTTTTGCTGCTTCTGTCCTGGTTCAGGTGTTCAGAATGAAGCGGCGGTTAAGGAATTTCTCGATCGATTCCCCCTCCCAGTCATTATCAAGTAGAGTTATCTCTAAGCTCCGTCTTTCTTTGACTGATCAACTTTTTGGTGATCCTTTTTCGTGAAATGCCAGTGCCAATAATTTGCTGTCTGCAATGTCCTACGTGTACCGTCCCTGATTTTTGAATGTTTGTTCTTTTCTTTTCATTGCCCTTTTTTTTTGCGTCCCTAGTTGATTGGCAATTTGCACCGTAGGAATTATGGGTTGATGTTTACTGTGTCCTCGGTTCACCTTGTCCTAGCAATGCGTGCTGCCTTGTTTACATGATTTCATCTGTATGCAGTGCTCTACAGACGAAATCAGATGTCCCTGGTCTACAAAATATACTGGTGAACTGTCTGGAGAGAGTATTCAGTACTAAGTACGGTGCCTCCTTCATTCCCCATTACATGGTACGTTCACTATCTTGGAAATTGAGTTCAATTTACTTTAGTTTCACTTAATTTCAACTGCCACAGTGTTTCAATACAAGCAGGACACGGTTTGTAACATGTAGAAACTCGCACAGTGAACTAATCAAATTGATATCATTATTTGAGGAATTGAAAACAGTGAAAATATTGTTCATTTATGCATTTCCTCTTGTTTCAGCCTTTTGTGGAAGTTGGCCTGAAGGCAGATTCTCAAGTGGTCAAAACTCTAGCTTGCAAGACAGTAAGTGAATTCACGCTTCAAGTACTTTTATTGTTATTGCTTCAATGTTGTTTAAAAATCTGATAGTGGCACAACAGTTTCTGAATTAGCAGGGGACCTGTTGAAACAGGAAAGAATTTTTCACCACAATGCTTGAGTAGCGGTTTTTAAACATAAGATCCGAATCAATATCCTGTGAAGACAGCTTCTTTAAATCTTTCCTGTCCAATATGTCATTACTTTCTGCTATTGGTGTTAATCGGCTTTCTCCAACAGGTTAGATGCCTTTTGGAAAATAATGACGACAGGACCTTTTCTGCTGTAAAGCTAATCAGGGAATTCCATGTATACCCCCTTCTGCTTGAATGCCTTACAAAAGGGTAAGAATTGCAACAACACATTGCCATCTTCTTCAGTATAACACTTTGATCTTGGTTATTTTATCATGTTTATTGTGCTTCAGTAGCTAGTTGGCATATTGGTGTCATTTGGCGACTTTGTTATCTCATTTTTTTCCCCTACATGCTTGCTTGTTAATCAGTCTAGAGGCACTTGGTCACATTCTTATCTTAAATAAACCACACAGTACTCTTGTTTTTGAGGCCTACATTTTTGTTGTATTCCTTCTTTCATCCAAAACTTTTTGCTTGTGCATGGATTGGCTAGTGGTTTGTCAAATTCTAATGGCAGTTTCCTTTTCTATTTTTTTGGAGCCTAAATTTGACTCTATGCTGAGTTTTGGTCAATTTATGTCCTGCAAAGGCTGTTTAAGATGTAAAGAGTTCTGCCTGTTTTTATCTGATTACAATATTTGGGTATTGGTTTGGGGAGGATGATTTTTTTTGAACAAGTTAAAGTAGCTCTTTCATTACTTTATCAATGTTGTTTTCTAGCCTTCTTCATGATATTTCCAAGTCCATGTTGACATTGGCACAGTTTTGGTTTAAAAGAATTTAAAATGGTGACGGTAGATCTGAATTATTCAATTTAGTAAGAACAGAGAGAAGATGCTGGGTGCTTGATGGATCCAAAGTGATCTGAGATTAACTATGCCATTTTATGATTGTTTCTTTTGGTGTGTGTTATGCCTAAGTTGTGGGAAAATGTCTTGGATGGGCATTCACTTGGTAAATAGAACAAAATCTGTTTTCCAGTGTATACCTAAGGCACCATTCGCTGAAATGTTTTGTGTAGCGATGAACAGGTCTCTGCAGCTTCAGCAGATGCAATAAAGGTTTTGGCTTCCTCTCAGGAAGGAATGGTATGTATTTGATATTTATTATGCAGTAAATTGAACTGGACATTGAGTACTATATATCTCCTCATAATTTTTTGTTATCATGCAAACTCATATTTGCCTTTTGGGATTGTTCAATAATTCTTAGGACATTGTCTTTTCACCCAATAACAATGAAGCCACACACCTTGGAAACTTGGCAGCAAGATGTTCCTCGCTTGTAAGATAGCTCCATTATCTTTCTTTGTTTTCCAAGTGGTTAATTTATCATCAGCTATAACCTGTGTAGGACATATGACAGCACCTGGTTGACTACAATCATTATTTTGTGGGAATACACTGTCAAGAGTTTCCATCAATTGTTACCTAAGTCAGATTTTTGGTGTTCTTTTCTGAAATCCTGTTATACGGTGGATATAATTTCAGGAGCGTGTTCGTGTTTTAGCCTTAATAGTGAAGCTATTCTCCGTTTCCAGCTCCATGGCGTCAGTTATTTTCAAGATGAATCTGCTAAGTTTGTTCGAGGCAGAAGTTCGCAATACAGATGATACTCTCGTAGTTTTAAGCATTCTGGAGCTCTTGTACGAGGTATGAAAATTTTCAGGTTAGATGGAATCCAATTGGGTGTATCATCTTGCATGCACATACATGATCTACAAACTCGTGATCTTATATTTCTCTTAACATCTTGGTGAACCGATATGGTAGTAGAATCTCTCTCAAGGTTCATCCTTCTCCATGTATCGAGCCTCATAAATTTGTTCCCTTATCACCTCTCTGATGTGAGCTTGTTTTCATCTATACTTGATGGATGAAGTTGACAGAGATTCGTCATGGTACAGAATTTTTGCCTGCAACCACACTTCTTCAGCTACTTGGATCTATTACAAGGTAATTGAGGGACACTGTCATCTTGTTGTAGTTGGATCCACCAAAGACCTCATAGAAGTTCTGAATTGATATTCTTTTATTTTTCATGATTTCATTCCAGTAATGTGTCAGCTGACTCAATTTTAAGATCGAGAGCCATAGCAATAACTGGAAGGCTTCTCTCGAGGGAGAATATCTACACATATGTTGATGAATCCAGTAAGCTATGCTCATATGCTGGATCTGAAAATGAAGTGATTTTTTCAACCGTTTTTCCCTTGATTTCTCGACCTAGAAAATCACCTTTACGAGTTTCCATAAATCTTAAGTATCGGCTACCTAACTTGCCTTGTTTGTTCTATCAAGCATCAACAGTCATGGGACTAGTCTTGCTTTCATGATCAGGTGTCCGAAGTGCTATATCAGCCATTGATGGAAGGCTTGGATCATTGGAAAATCAAGTTATAGACGAACATGAATCTGCACTTGAAGCACTTGGACAGATAGGGTCCTGTAAGCTTTCCTACTAGTTGTAGCTGAAAACTCTTTACTATGATTTGCTTTTGCGTATGTGATGAATGTGTTAGAAGAAGCAGTTTAATGCTGCGGCACATTGTGGAGCTGACATGATATTTTAAACAGGGAAAAAATCGTTCATTTGATTTGTTGCAATTTCGGAAGGAATTAGATTAATTTTCCTTTTCATGCATTACGTTGTTCCTCCAACATGAACATGGAACTTATGGTGACATGATGGACAACTATTTCAGCTTTAATTGGGAGAAGAGTTAATTAATTCATGCAAACGTATCAAATTTCCTTGGCTTTATTGAAGGACAACTTACTGATAAATCCAAAATGTGCCGCTCTATTCTCAAAGTTGTCACTGTTTTGTGTTTAAAGTTTCATTTTCAGTAAGTCCAACTTCACTTTTCATTGCAATTTGTTTTTAGCGACACATGGAGCCATGTTATTGTTGTCAAGCCTATATCCAGCTGCTAGACACATGGTTCATGCCGCCTTCCAAAGGCAGGGCCGTGGCAAAATACAGCTGGTTAGTGCATGATATTCTTGCACTACTCCTTTTTAACTTCTTCCATTTGGTTACAATTCTGTTAAGATCTGTGGAAACTGTCATTATAATTTGCGAATAAGAACCATATACCATGAAAAGAAAATGGGCATGTCTTCAATTGGAAATCATAGCCGAGACTGGTGGACAATTCTGTAGAAGTGGAACAGCCACTTCTTGAGTTGAAAGAAATTTTGTTTCCAAAAGGAAGTGAGCTGAACTGTATTTTGTGCATAAGCATTTGAGTAAATGCTTTTTGAATTTATCACTTGCTTAAATCATCTGACCGACATCTTTCAGATGGTAAGAAATTTTAGTCATACTATATTCTTAGCTTATCAGTTTTTTCTTTTACTTGGATGTAAGAAAACTAGCTGAGAATATTTTGTTAATATCCTTGCATGTTTTATTAAATGGTGAAAATAGGCTGCACTCCATGCTCTTGGAAACTTGGCTGGAGAAGATCGGTCTGAGAACAATGTGATACTAGATAGTGGAGCTGAAGAGACCCTTAGGTTTTTGATATATGATACAGCATCTAGGAGTTCCAAGTTGACACCATATGTAAGTAATTTTATCTACTCTTGGCTATGTACCTTGGTGGTAGCATGTTAATGTTTCTGTTCTACTTTTAATAGAAAAGCTGTTATAGCAAGGCTAATGTTTTCGTTCCTATTTAATGGAGCATAATTAAAGTTGAATGGAATTTATTGAGTGGTGAGGGGATTATTTAATTAATGGAGGCAAATTAAAAGCAAAGGAAAATCAGAAGAACTGTGGGGGGATGAATTGACCCAAAACATTTGCCTTCACGATAACTGATACTCGAACATACAATTTCCTAATGATAGTTCCGCAAGGCAGTTCATTTTGAAAAGGAAGTCTGATTGCTGGACATGCATCTGTGTCAAGGGTTATGTTGTGCACTGTCTCTCCCATTTCATGGTTCCAGCAGCTGTATGTCATATTTCCTCACCCCGTCTATGATTTTGCGGAAGAAGATTTAGTTGATTCTCGAATTAATATAGTGCTTCATGGGTGAGGAATAAATTTCGGAAGTCTCATCGTACTTGTCCAATGCTCTCTCTTTTTCCTGGAAGTATCATCTTTTCCTCATCTCTCCATTCAAGAATTCATTGACCTCTGTGTGTCTCTGAAGATGTAATATGTTGATATACTTAAATGGTTGGCCTATGAAAGAACCTATTAGTGTCTCATTTGACTTCTACATTGGATGTGGTCTAAAATCATGATGGAATGATCTTTCTGACTACTGGCTAAACTGTTGATGTGTGGACAGGGTCTTTTCCTATCAGTTCTTCAGCAGGATGCAGAAACTCGTTTGGCGGTGAAATTTTCAATTTTTAAAACTTTGCGCACTTCCCTCTTGTCTTGCAGTGCAAGTTGCTGGTCCACCTTAGTCTTAGCAATTCTAATTTGCCACTTGGGAATGTTTTCAGGCATACAGAGTTCTCAAAGCGCTAGTAAATCGTCCATGGTGCCTGATGGAAATCTTCTCGAAAGAAGAGATTATAAATTTGGTGACCGACCCAACCACTGAAACCACTAAAATAGGTATTCCTTTTCCTATCCTACTCATTTTATTACTGCACATCTCATTATTAGCCATTTGATTCCAGAGGTAGAGACACGGCTGTGAGATTCCTCAAATCATGAGATTCCATTCGCTGTCTTTTAGGTATGGAAGCTAGATATAGTTGCTGCGAGACGATTTCCAAAGCTTTAGCATCAAGTAAACTTGTCGGAGACCCCGCACTTGCCCAGATTGTTACCAAGGTAAAGGCATATGTTAGATAAGCTGCTGGCATGATGAGCTAACATCTCTGAACAGTTATATTTATTTATGGGTTTGCGGATTATGTGCAGTTGCAAGAGGCTGTTAGAAGGGGTCCTTATCTGGGTAGGAAGCATCCCGAAGCTCAACCTGCCGTGATGACAGCTGAGAGGTTCTAGTATGTTATCCTGCCCGAGCTAGGGAGCCATCTAGCCCTCTTCACCTGAGAACATGGATGCTCTTTTACTGTGTCCCCATCTTCTGAGTTCTGTCTCTGTTTATCTAGGTCTTTTCATACTTGAGAGACGGTAGAGAAACTTGTAATCACCCGTAAGATTCATGAGAGACTTAGCTTCGTAAGTGATGGACTGGAGGGCTCCCCATCAAGAGTTACTTACACGCACTAGCTCGAGCTTTTCGGCAGTTCACTTCGTTTCTCAGTGCCTATGGCCTGGCCCTCCTCGGGGTTCTTTTCTTCCAACATGAATGGGCGAGATGGGAAAATAAACCCCGGCCAATGGTTGAGTAACGATGCTTATAGATTCGAACGCTTCTTAGATTCTTTCAGAAAACGAAATCTTGCCAGGATCACCCGCCGACCGTGACAGATGGAGGAAGCCGTTTCAGTGAGAGATCGTCTTGCAAAAACTGTTCATTCACAAAATTCAATTAAGATTTGACTGCATATATCCAATCTTAATAATTAATTTTGGTCTTTCTTTATCTCATGCACATGTAATATATCCATTTTGTCTGGGCATAATTTGATGTTTTAATCTTTTTCTGGACAAATAGGTAAGTAGCAGATTTTGTCGTATTACATATTGGGCCAGGCCAGCGGCCCAGGTCATATCGCCATGTGCAACAAGTACGAGCCCTATTGGGGGCAAAAGAGGGATTTCGATGGCCTTCTTTTTTATCTCTCCCGGATAGATAACGGAGGTGGACGGGGACTACGGTTGTCTGAGTTTTCAAACGAGCCGACGACGGGCTGGAGATGGCGAGCTTATCCTCATGTTTAGCTGTTTCTTCTCAATTCAGAAGGCTCTCGCTCACTTCTTATTCTCCTTCTTCCTCGGCCACCAGTCTCACCGCTTTCAAGTCCCTCAGCTTCTCCACCAGCCTCTCCCACACCGTCCTTTCACGAGGTAAAAACCCGATAATCTGCTGCTCAATCACTTTCCACTTCATTGGAGTATCTTGAGGTATTCTTTTGTTGCAGGGTATGTGTCGGTGCAAAAGCCACCTGCTCGCCTCTCCGTCGTTTGCGAGGCCGCACCGAAGAAGAAGGCAGACTCTGCCGTCAAAAGAGCTCGCCAAGCCGAGAAGAGGCGCGTTTACAACAAAGCTCGCAAGTCTGAAATCAAGACCCGGATGAAGAAGGTACTCCTATTCCCATTTTGCCTCGGCGCAGTCAAATGCCTGCTCTTCTCTTCCTCATCTATATCTCGTCTCGCTAAATTTTGTTAGCCTTCTGTTGATAAAATCTGTGATGGGGATTGAGTGTCTTTATGCTCATATATGCTATGCTTTGCAGTGATTGGGGTGTTCCGATGTTTGAAGTTATTTGGGTATGGCACTGGTCTTTAACAATTGAAATGAGGGAGTAGGGAGTGTCTTGTGAAAATTACACTGCTAATTGAGTAACCCAGCAGATTTGCAGAATTTTTAGATTCTTTTCTGGGTTAAAATGAAATGTGGAAGCTGTGTTGATGATGAGATGCGCCATGCTTATCACTTTGGATCAGTGATCCTCAGGTCATATTATTTTTGCAGGTATGAACCATGTTCGGCATCTGGATGAAAATTGGCACGAGCAGCAAGCAAAAGATTATTAATTTGCAGTTGATAATTCACAGACAAGAATAGTATCATACACGAATTCATTAATGAAGAAAGTCCCTCTTCACAGTACAGAGATGATGTAGGATATAGATTATCAATATTATTGCATCCGTAACTGCAGCGAATATGTACTGGTGGAGCCAAAGTCTTTTACATGATTCAATTTACCATATTCAGGGCATCACATTGATCGAACACCTCTATATGCTTGCTGTTCTCGTCCAGGTTTTGGAATCGCTGGAAGAGCTCAAAAAGAAAACGGAAGCACAGGCAGAGGAAATCTTACCCATCGAGAAATTAATTGCAGAGGCTTACTCAGTCATCGACAAGGCGGTGAAGGTGGGAACGCTGCACAGGAACACTGGAGCTCGCAGGAAGTCCCGACTTGCACGGAGAAAGAAGGCCGTGGAAATCCACCATGGATGGTATGTTCCTGATGCTGCTACAGTTGTCTCTGCAAGTGCTTGAGTGCTTATGTAAGTGAAATTCAATAGAAGATAGAGCAAAGTTTGTTATCCCCTTGCGTGTAGAGGATGATGAAACTGTCAATGTTCTGTTTTCTCGTCAATGATCATTGTATTGCATCTTTTGCAGTTTATGATTGAACCATTTCTTGTGTAATGTTGCTACCTGAGTCGCATGATCTGGCTCAAAAGAGGTGAAGGGCTCATATTACATATGCATAGATCAGATCGAATGGACAAGATATTAGATGATTAGCTCACTGAAAGGAAGATTAAGGTTTAGATTGAAAATCCGTCTAGATCTTTTCAAGAACAGTCTTCAATAAGATGGCATGATGGATTTCGCTTCAGTTGGTTAAGGGGCACAGGAAATAAAATAAATGCTCATTCCACACAACACGTTGTTAATCTTATATTCGTCTTTTTACTCTGTTGGCGTTGTTTCTTAACATTTGCTTGCCACCGCCTCCAATTCTATTTGTTTGTTTCTCATATAAAATGGGCAAGAAAAGACCCATCAAGCAAAAACAGAAGCTCTTCCTCTCCCAATGTTTTCATCTTCTCGCTTCTTGCCGCACCAAACGCCGTGCTTGGGTGATGCAGAACTCCTCCTCCTCCACGGTTAAAGCTCCGCCACAATGCTTATAAAAACCCTTGTCTCATGACTTTGCCGAGGAAGGTGACCCACCAAAGCTTGAAGTCATTTACCAATTTGGGTTATTCGTTCGTGTTCTACGCTTATGCTTCGACGCACCTTGATTTTCTCCTTTCCCTTCTCCTTTCTTCATCTCATCCTTGATAGCATTCACCAATATCTCTGTCCTCGGTTCTGTATACAACCCTTTCGATACCATCTCTTCATAATACAGCAAAGCATCCTTGATTCTGCCTCTACGGTAAAGCCCGTGAATCATTATCGTGTACGATCTCCGGTCGTGCCCCAGCCCATACCTCTCCATCTCGCACCAAGTACTCATAGCCCCGTCCTCATGGCCCCACCCCATATGTAACCTGAGAACCAAATTGAACAAGTCGCCATTCATCTCACATCCATTCCTCCGCATCTGCTGCATAACCTCTGGAACTTCATCTGCCCTTTGCAGGGACTTAAGCAAGTAACTGTACGTCAATGCATTAGGGCAACAACTCCCTCCCTTCAATTCCATTTCTCTCACGAGCTCCTTCACTTTCTCCATTCTCCGGATCTTGCACATGTGCTTGATGATCGAGTTGTAAGTGGCAGAATTCGGAGCACATCCCTTCTCTTTCATCCCCCGAAAAACCTCCAAAGCCTCTGGGATCCTCTTTTTGAAGCAGAGTGCATCGATTATACAGTTACAAGTTGCCACATCGGGATCGTGCCCGCTATCCCACATTGCGCGGAACAGCTTCAAAGCAGACCCTAGCTTTCCCCTCTTGGTAAGGGCGTTGATGAAGGTTCCATAAGTGAATCTGTCCAGTCTGCTGTTACTTGCAAGAATGTCTTTCCAGAACCTCTTTGCCTCCCTTACGTCCCCCAGCACACACCAACCATTGAGGATTATGTTCAGCGACTTTATGTCGTGTTTCACCCCAAATTCCATCTTCTTGGAGTGGAACAGTGTTTCTGCTTCCTCCACATGCTTGGACCTACAGAGCCACATCAGCAACTCCCTAAATGAATCCAAGTTAACCTCCAGCCCCAACTCTTTCCTCTTGTAAAAGATATCGATCGCCTCATCCACCATATGTGCAGCAGCGAACCTTCTCAGCAGGACAGTGTATGTACCTTCATCGAATAAGCCCTTTCTTCTAGTCATTTCGTCGAGCACCTGCTTAATTTCGTGAAACCGACGCGTTTTCCCCAGGACATCGAGGATTTCGTTGTAGACAACCGACCCAAATGAAGACCCGCTTCTTCTAGAAGCCCAGTTGAAGAATGCATAGGCAGGTTTCCAGTCGAAAGAGTGCCGCTTTATCACATCCACGACAAAGTCCTCACTAAGATGAAGACCGCATTCATCGAGTGCCCTCTCAACTGCTTCACTGGAGCTAGAAGCCCTAAGATTGTTTAGTAGGCTTTGAACGGATTGTTTATCAGCTTTCTGTCGACCGGATGTGGCAATTTGTTGAGTGTTTGCCTTTGCAGCAGAATTTCGAACAGGAGCTTCCTTTACACATTCCCGAGCGTGGAATCTATGATTTGAATTCGTTTCATCAGGATTTGGCTTGATGGGTTGGCGGGTGTCCCAGATCCTGGCGAGGGAAGAGATGCGCCCGAGTGAACTGAGACTCAGACATGTATTCCCTCGTCGGAATACGTAGTTCATGTTGCGAAGACGTTGTCTATCAGGACTCCACGTTCTGCAGACAGCAGACTACGTTATATTGGTCGGATTCGGAGAAAAGGCCGCATGAGAGATGCCCGGTTGCCCTTGGTACGTATAGGTAGACCCGGGACTGAATATTTGACATGTATGTGTATTAACGGTTGAGAAATGAATTAGATATCGGATAAATAATCAAAAAAATTGATTTATGAGAGAATGAGTACCACTATTCTATCAGTTTGAACTTTTTTTTGTTGGATATGAGTTCGATCTCTTATAGGTCAGGTGAAAATTTCACATAGTATCGGAGTCAATCATGTTGGCTCATAGTCAATTGTCTCTTCTCGCCCGAGTACGGAAAAAAATACTAGACTCAATGTCAGTTATTGAGGATAAATATTTAAAAACATATGTTAAGTGTGAACACATTATCATACAATGACGGGTGTTAAGAAATGAATCTCACATCGGATAAATAATGAAAAGAAGTATGATTTATAAGAGAGCGCGTACTACCGTCTTATTAGTTTTGAGTTTTTTTGGAGTTGAATATGGGCCGAGTCCCTTATGAGCCCAGTTGAAATTTCACACTAACCAATCAAAAATCCATTTAAATGGAAATTGATCCCACGTATCAAGCCTAAATGAGCTTTAACCGGCCTTGCACATCACAGTGGAAGATCATTACACACTATAAATATGACAGGCGTAGGAGCAGAACTTATTGATAATTTTGGGTAAATCTTACTGAAAACTTTGAGTAAGTTTTTGGTAAAAAAATCAGAGAATCTGATGGCGTTGCATTGATTTCGGATTTGATTCTGCCGAGCATATACAAGAAGCTGGTTTACGCAGCTAATCGCTAATCACAAAATTAATTTTACTCGTTCGTAACTCTTATCCGGCAGGAGCTTGTACAAGCATATCGGGCCACCCTGATAGGCCTGATCATGCTCGGGTAAAGCCCAAAATTGCAGTCCCTTAATTACTGCGGCCCATCAAAAGGAGCTCACATTACCAATACTTATCGAACCTGTACATGTTCACGAACGCTGAGAAAGTTCGCATAAAGGGGAAAAATGGGTATGTCATACGGTCGGTTTTTAATCTGTTATTCGACCATCGTTTGTAAGGAGAAAGCCGTTCAATCGCTAATTAGAATATCTATTAATTGAAATGAAAAATTCCACAATTTCGTAAAGAAAAAGAGACGAATATTATATTTCAGGTGGGATATCTCTATGTTTTATTCAGTATTTTAAATAAAATGAAGACAGCTAAAATTATTTCAAGGGGGAATAAATATTTCGGCAAAAATCGGCCGCAATCGTCACACCGGAAAACGACAAGTCCTCTCACCCCCTCTCTCGCCCGCCTCCAGACGATTAATGCAATGCGGCACGCACTAACGGATCAGACAACATCGTTAGCTAAATCTGTCTGCTGCAGTCTCCCGTACGACCGCCTGACTGATCGACACGTTCTCCCACCAAGAGGAGGCCAGCGAAAAATCTGAGCCGTCGGATCGTCTGCGACCGGTTCCAAAAGTACTAAAAAAAAAATCTTACGGTCACGAGTACCCAAACCCCCCGGATCCGCCACACGGGGCGACAAGCCGGACGATGCCGACAATGGTTGGTAGCCCAAGTAACTCCACTTGAAATTACAAATAGACCCTCCCTCCACGTTTACGTATGATGTACGATGTGTGTGTCTACCACAGACAATCGCAACCGCCCTCTCTCTCGTGCTGTCGTCAATTTAAAAGTATAAAAAGCCGAGCAACAGGTTTGAATGGGTCTGCTAATTGAAAATGTCAGTTTTCAAATCTAAGCAAAACCGGGAGAGAAAAAAAGAAGGATATTTTTCTGCAATTGTAATATCTCAAATATCACTTTTCAAAAAATTTCAAATGAGCACAAGAAGAGCATACAAAACAGGTAAAAGAACGATGTTTGCGGGCTCTAATTTTTAGCTTTTTAAGCACCAAAAACAGTATAGTTAAATCAATCTAATTTTACAATAAGCAAGTTAAATCTGATGGGACAACACTGTAAATTTTTTCTTAATGCTTCGGTGGATATAATTTGCTTAGTAACAAAGATTTTGTGCATTGCATACATGCTCATACTTGAAAGGTTAATAGTGTCTGATAAAAAAAAAAAAAGAAAGGTTAATAGTGGATACTGAAAAATAAATCATACTTTAAATATTTAATAGATATCAGCTTGACTTTTTTTTTCCATAAGTTGTAAGAATTTTAGGACAGAAAAAAAGAAAAAGGAAAATTTTTGGGTGACACCGTCATCAGGCACTTGCCGTTTATGGGGAAGCAAGAAGACAGCACGCAATTTAAGTAAGAGACCTTCCGTATTAACCGCCGTTTGACAACGCCGCCACTGGAGCCTGCTGGTTGGGTTGCCGTGTGCCACGTTGTTTCTCCTTGGACCTCGCAATTATTGCTTGGGGGTTTTCCTTTTTTTGCTATTTTGTTATTTATTGAATGAATTTATGACATGGGCGGCGGCTGGGCTGGGGGTATGTGCGGTCAATGCCCTTGTTGACCGAGCCCCTCGGCGCTCCACGCGCCTCTGCCAAGGGTGGGAATCATAACGTGACGCGACCCCGAAAACTGTCTGCCACAATGATTTTTTTTTTAATGCTAACTCATTTTCCCCCCTTTTTTTAAATCTGAATTACTATCTTATTTCTAAAAAAGTTTAATATTTTCTTGAATCGAGCGTGAAAAAAAAGGGAGAGGAAATGAGGGAGAATTATTTGCCGAGTTTAAGGGTGAATTTTTTTCAATTAGATTAAAGAGAATAGAATCCTTCTTCCCCTTCGACAAAGGCTGATTTCTTTCGATTTAAATTGGAAGTTATTTCTTTTAACTGAGAAAGTCATATAAAATAATGATACAATCATTTAACCTAAGAGATATTTTAATTTAAATCCCCAAATTGATTATCAGCTCACCTGATTATCGCCGATTAAATTTTATCTCTTCTTTAACAAATTTAGTCTAATTCCATTAAAAAAAAGAGAGCAACAGAGGGAGATTGAACTAGAAAGTAGAACTAGTGGACGTTGAGCTTGGGAACAAGCCATCAACTGCATCACACCTCCGTCCTTCTATCACGAGATTGCAGCAGTCCATTGCAACATTGACAAGTCAGGACTGGATAAATAAAAATACAGTATAACAATATATTTTTTAGACAAAATTCCCCATCCAATAATTTGACGCATCGCCACTTGGGGCAAACCAACAAATTTTCCTGATGATAATGACCGGCACGATTAGAACAGGAATTTATTTATGTTCCAGGAGGTCATCTCGCATGCTCAAATGTGATTTAAGGTGAGGGCAAAAATGGAAACACAGGTGAGGCTGGTCCATTCTTGGGAAGCCAAGTATCCTCCTGCCCCGAATGTGCACAACAAGCGCCCAAAAGGGACGTAGCTTTTCCTTTTCCTTCCTTCCCTCCCTCCTTTCTTTCTTTCCTTTCCTTTTCTTTTTCATTTATTTTAAAAATAAAACACCACTCTCTCTCTCTCTCTCTATCTCTCGACCCTCTATATAAACAACCTTTCCCCGCTTCGTTTTTCTCAGAGCATCCCTTACAGCTCTGATATTAACCACCAACGCAAATGGCTCCGAGGGAAAAGTCCAACGCAGCCACCGCCGCCCCCATCTCCCCCGCCGGCAAGGAGATCCGCTACCGTGGCGTCAGGAAGAGGCCATGGGGCCGCTATGCCGCTGAGATCCGCGACCCGGGGAAGAAGACCCGTGTCTGGCTCGGCACCTTTGATACAGCCGAGGAGGCCGCGCGTGCGTACGACACCGCGGCGCGTGATTTTAGGGGAGCCAAGGCGAAGACCAACTTCCCCACCGACACTGAGCTCCTCTCCGCCCGCAGCCCCAGCCAGAGCAGCACTGTAGACCATGCTTCGCCGCCCCCGCCACCGCCGCCCTCGTTGGATCTGAACCTCGGTGGAGCAAGGACTTACTTCCCGGGCTCCACCCCCGTCTGCTTCCCGGTGGGTCGGCCGGTTTTTTTCTTCGACGCCTTCGCGCGTGCCGACAAGGTGAACAGTAACGTTAACGGGGAGGCCTGCAGGTTTGATCGCCCTTTTTTGGGGGGATTCGGCTCCGTGATAGGACGAGTATCCGAAGCGAGCGACTCAAGCGCTTCCCCAGCCATGGCTCCGAGAAGGAAGCCGTTCCTCAACCTCGATCTAGATCTCAACCTGCCGGCGCCGGAGGTGGCCTAGTTTTTATCCAGAAACCATCGGACCCGCATGCTTTTTTGTTACCCTCGAGGGATCGTTCTCGTTTCACTTGGTTTTTAGAGTCGAAATTGAAACGGAAGGAAGAAGAAGAGTCTGCAGCCTGATGATGGGTGATGATAACAACGTTAAATTTCACTTGACTAGTTCATGTTCTGTGTACATAGATGATTAACACCACCTGTGGTTTTTTGCCAACTGAGAAAGATCGGAGCTCCACCAGATCTCAATCTTGTTCTTGTTGTTGCCTCAAAATGGAAAGTTTAATTAATCGCAGTTTCATTTTCATCCTATCAGAACCGTATCAATCTGTATCCCATCCCATCTCATCCCATCTTTATGATTTTGTAATTAAGTTGCTCTGATCTTACGGATATAGCTTGGGCCCACAGCTCTGAAATCACGTTTTCCAGTCTAGATTCTTTTCAGATAAGTGCCGGCTGTTTTGGTGACGAACTGCATAGTTTGGGGGTCGGATTTGAATTTCGGCTAATGTCGGGAGGTTGGTTGGAAAAGTGACAGGTCACCGGCACTGCAGCTGCTTTCATGGGTTCTGTCGTGTGGGGTTTCGGTTCCTCGGTGGTCGCCCTCCGAACGTGGGAAATGCGTCAAATTAAAGAAAAAACTAATTATAATTGCTGATGGATAGCTTTGTTATGCAACATATTGCATAGCATTATTTTAAAATAAAATGTATTAAATTTTTAATAATTTGTTTGTCTAATATTCTTAATTCGAAAATTTTCTTTTTTCTTTTAACATGACCTTCTTAATAAAGGGAGGTATTAATTCAATAATTAATATTCAGTTAAGGCAAATTTGGTACTGCAGCAGTGTTATCAATTTGGGATATAAATACTCTAAATTTAATTCCCACAAGTAGGAGGAAGCTCAGGTGGACAACGTGATAATACACACTTGGTTTCATGAGCTAACTAAATTAAGTTGATTTTAAGGTTTTTTTTTAAGTTTCGTTAAAAAATAAATTAATCGTATTAATTTTTTATATCACATCAATACTAATAAATAGTATACGTATTATACTTAAAATGATCTTCACAAGTAGGACTTTTTATGTCCCATTATTTTCTCTCTTTTTTTTTTTAATCTGCCGCAGGATGTAATAGTAGCATATGCAAAATCAGGATCGTGTATCACTGATTAACAACAGAGCAGACTTAGTATTTTATTGTTGCACTTATTAGATAGTACGAAAAAGTGACGTTCATTTTAAGATTTCTCGCCGATTTGCAGGGGGGGTGCCCATGGGAACGCACGGCGCACGATAGAGATCAGCATACTTTCTTTCTTTCTTTTTTTGCTGAAGACACGCATTGGTCCATCTTCGTACGGCGGCAGCCCCCACCTATCTTTATTCTGACAAACACACTTTCCCTTGCATTAAAAATAAAGACCACTTAAACTTTGCATATTATCTGAAGGGTACAAGAAGCATCCATCAAATTTGTTTTATCAGCTATCCATTCCGCATATCATATGTAAAGCCAATAGAAAAAAAAAAAAAAAGGAAGACTATTTCCCTTTGGAATAATAAACCGCGCATTGATGGAACGAGGAAATCTAATCTTATAAAGAAGGATTTCTGTGCATTTCAAGATTAAGTCCGTGCAATTGACGTGAGTGTTGATTAGCTCTGATTCCCACAACTTCAAAAAAAAAAAAGTCGATGCTATGTCATAAATATAGATTTTGATGAACCATTATCGACCGATATGTAGCCGGGCGCAACTTGCAATTTAAGCCTCGTGTTTGTTCTCTTGGTTGGAGGCCCTCTTTTGCCGCTTGATTTTTTTTTCCCTTCCATTTATATTTTTTTAAATACTAATGTATTAGAAAGAGGATAAAAATTCTGCGAGCTAACAGCCCGGCCGCCTCATGATGAGAAGCAAGGGGCGTGGGTCCTGTTTCTGTCTTTGACCTCGTGATTTCCGCAGTGGCTTGTCCTTTCCGCACGAATCTAGATCGTCTTTTCGCGATCGGACGGCAGGAGGTGCTGGAGATTAAAGTCTGTTTCCCGCAGACGCGCTCGCACCTGAAAATATTTCTGTCGGAGGGAGTGGGCCCACTTTAATTGTTAGGCGGCAACGTCGGCGAAACCGCTGTTAAATTTCATTCGGGAAACGGGGAAGGATGATGATGACCGAATCAGGAGGAGGCGCGTTCGCGGCGTGGGGCCCACCGAGTAATTACGTGTTGACCTCGTCCATGTCCCGGTTTTCTCTAACATGTCGTCCCTCACGTGGCTCACAACCCTCACCCTCTCTCCCTTTGCCGGCGAACTCAAATAATTCAAGATAATTTCTCTTTTTACTTTTTTTTCCCCCCATAATTCACGAGATTCCTGTCATTAATTGTCGGAGAAAATTAAGATCCTACAAACACAGCAAGTGATGAATGTTAATTTTGAAAATTGTACCCGAGACCACTATCCATGTCCAACTTTTATGTAGTACTTCACGAGGCATGGTTAGACAGAGTTCGTACAATAATTCTGCCATTCTCTTAAATTTTTTTGGTTGTTTGAGGAGAGAGCTCCCTGTCTCCCTGGAAAGAGGGTAGCATTTAAAGGAAAATCACAGACATAGTCCCAGTCCCCGCACTTCATGGTCCTATCAGATAGGTAAACTTTAGTTGCCTAATATCAAGGTGAATTTAGGGGGTGTGGCGGGGGCATTCGTTCGCCTGTGAATAAATTTTATAAATCCGTCCTTAGTGTAACTAGCAGAGGATAATGATTAGGTTTTCTACACTCACAATTTTTAGTATCCATGTACTTTTCAAAGGAGGAAAAAGTGAGTTATCTCTTTTTAAAGTTATTATTATTATTATTATTAAAGAAGACCTTTGATAGTTAAGGTGAAGCTGTAAATTGCTCTTTGAAGCTAATCTCTGATTATTTTTTCTAATTAATAATATATTATTTTTAAAAATTAATGCCACTAAAAATCATACCTACTCTATCTATTATTTTTATTTATTTTTCTCAGACATTTTTAAAGAATAATAATATTATAAAATTGATATTTAATTGTGAAATTATATAAAACACTATTAAATATTAATAAAATAAAATAAAAAAGACTCTATAATCTATAATATAAATGATAATTTTGTGCGTAGTACGGGATTGATATCTATTTATACCACTAGATCGATCTATCTAAATTGTTACAAAATTTTTCTTTTTGTTTTGGTTGACAGCCGATTTTTACCCCCGGCGCTGTATTTTTATTTAATCAGCATGAACGTGAAGACCTTCAAAATTGTGGACATTGAAAGACAGATTAACCAGTTAATAGAGCAATAAACTAATTCAGCAAAAAGAAAAGGGGAAAAGGTACAGCAATAAATATCGTTTGGAGGAGGAGCCCCGTTTTTCACGGTGCTCGGGAAGCAGCCTACAATTTCGTCACCGCTCATTGGGCAATAATTAAGATCAGACGTGGACATGAAGAGCGTCTCCGGACGCTAATATACTAATTAAAGAAGCTTTGGCCGCAAAAAAAAAAATAATAATAATTAAAGCTAAAATAAAATTATTGACGCTAATATAGGGAAAGTTCCTAGAAAAGTTTTCCGTCACCCCCACCAGAAAATGACAGTGTCCCCAATAGTTAGTGAGGCAGCCGTCGCCAGCTGTGGCGAATGGAATAATTAAATCATTAATTATTTGCCCCTTGCCTTTTAATAATAATTTTCTCTCTCTTTTTTTTTTTCTAATATGAATTACTGATATTTAAAACATCAATGAAATCTAACTAAACTAATTCGTACCTGAAAAGTTCACGAGGTGTTAAAACTCTCCTTAGGTAGACAAACTAGAGACCTTCCTAAGAGAAAGAAACGTTTCACTATCTCAACCAATTCACTTTAGTAATTTTCTTCTTCTTTGAATGTTAAATTATAGATACATTAAAGAAAGACTGACTTAGCATAATAGCATCACTTTCATTTGAGCAAAATTTTCCGTCTAATTAGTAATTTTCGGGCAATTCTTCTACCCATTACGAAGTGTGAGATATCACACATATTATTATAAAAAAAGAAAATTAGTATTAATTACGTGAATAATTACTATTTTATCAATTCTTTCTTACCACATTAAGGTGAGGTTGAGATCATTTGATATTTATCCGTGTTCCTTTAACTTCTTACATCAACAGATCCTTATGTACATGAACATTGAGATGTAGATATGAGCCTTTACATTTAAGTAATTAGACCATTAAACAATTTTTTTTACTAAGTGGCTTACAGTGAATATTCATTAGAAAAGAAATACAATTAATTAAACATATTTACAATAGATGATTCTCAATCATTTTTCTTATATGTAAAACGGCCTATGTACAATCGATAAATTTTTTAGTATCAATACGATAAAGTGTACAAAGAACCCATATAAATTTAGAAGAGATTAAAAATAATAAATAAAAAATGTAAAGAATTTTATTAATGAGATTTAAATGGAAAGCCTATTAATTTTAGATTAAAAATAGCGCCACTACACCAAAGCAACTTTTTCCCGATAGGACAAGTCTTCAACTATTTGTGCAGACGGCAGAATTAGGGTCCCACGTGTGAACGGTTCTGTTAAAGTTAGGATGACTACAAAGCGTGGGAGGCGCGGCGGCCGCTTTTCATGTCGTGGTCCCCACCCCATGATGTCGTCTGGAATCCACCAGCAAGATTTTCACCCCCCACCTGCATGAAGTGGTACCCTAGAAGCGACAGACCGCCAATCAACGCGGGACACGTCGGACGTTGTCACGTGGGACTAGTACGGACAGCTCTCCGGTGGTGGTTTTTGTCTCGGGTGACGTGTTCTGAAGGAGACTGGCGGCACTTTGGGTAGGCGCGTAAGGTGTTGGGTGGTGGGGCCCGTCTCCGAGCGGTGGCAGATATTGCAAGGATGCGCCACGTGGAGGGAAGTGGGGGGCAGACAGGAGGTGGAATGGACGAGCGTGAGGGAAATTATTTACATTTTTCGAATATTCTCCGGCAGGGGGACGGCGGCTTGTGCGAGCGGCTGCTGTGCTGACAGGTGACCGAGTCTAAGCTCCAGCTGTTGCCGTCGGGACGGATGGCTTTCCTCTCTCAGCTCCGTCGTGACGGCGTTTGATTTGATGCCTTCAGCAAGGCATTTATTTTCGTCTTCGGCAGGTAAAATGTTTTACCTAACGCTGTGTTTTTGACTGACCCACAAGAATTTTGTAAATATATCCAAATATTTAAGCAAATATGCGGTAAAAATATATGTATTTATATTTACAATTTTTTCTTTACTTCTCTAATACTAAATAAAATTATAAATATCGATAAAAATATTATAAATAGTTATCACATAATTTTGAGCACCCATTCTTAATATCTGAGATTGAGTGACTACAACTGTTTGCTGGAGTAGGGGGTAATGTAAACAAACATTACAAACCGATGACGGGGGATGACTTGACATTCAATGTTCAGGCTTTAAGGAATATGTGGGCACTACATTTGGATATGATAAGCCTATAAATAAGCTCGATCAATAATTCCAACTCATCAAGTGGAATTTTCGTTTGCTACTCACCAGACATTCTCGCGTCGTGTTGAATTGAAATATACATACCTTCGTTCCATTTCTTTTGTTTTAATTTAGCTTAGATCATGATCCGATTTTCTAATTCTTAATTTTAAATATAAAAAACAATGTTTTTATATTTATTTGCTACTAGTACGTCATATTTTTCTCCTTAAAAAAATAATTAGTTAACGATCGAGGACTGCTTTGATAAAAGGCCAAGGCATTGGGATCTACCTTAACGTGGGTGCTATAGGCCTAAAGTACGGGCTGTGTCCGGCCCATATTTCCAACTATGTGGCACGAAAGTGGGCCTCGGCCCCTCGCGGTGCTCTGAGACTGCCTTCCTCTCTACGGCCACAAGGCACGACGGGGAGGGAAAGAGCCCCATTTATTTATCAGTTATTATCATCATGTAATTCCTTCAAACTGTAACCCAGTCCGCCATTCGCCTCACTCACTGAAGCGGTTCTCCATATCTCCCTTATTACTCTTTAACATCTTGTTACTCTCTTCCACAGTCCCTCTCGATCTCCATTGATCGATCGTTTGCAGGTAATAGTTGTCGCGGAGGCTTCAGAATATTCCAGAAGCCAGACCTGGGAAAATGTTCTTCTGGAAAGGAGAAACGCTCCGATGCTTCCCCTCCGGTAAGCCCTCGCTCTCCCTCCCTCTCTCCGTTTGCGTCTCTAATGGTATCAATGTGTCAAGCGAGTTCCAAATTCCACGAGCTAGCCTTGCCAATTTGATTGTTTAGGGTTTTGACATGAGATTTCTGATTACTCATTTACCGGATGAATTGCGCAATGCTCACCGGAATTATTAGAAATTCCGTGTTCCCATCTTCTGGCCTCTGTTTCATCTCTCGTGGAGCGAATTAGTTGTTCGATGGGAATCATAATTTGCGGATTAGTTCTTTGAATTTACTTGGCATCGAAATCTAAGTTCCCGGAGTTTTCTGACGAAGCGGTGAATTAGTTTTGTTTCCTTTTGTATCGTCCGATCTTCTCAGTGTTGCCTGTTTCGGCTTGCACGAGGAAGAAAAGCAGGATTGAGAGGACGTGAAATTAAATCGAATCCTCGTCAGGATTCTGATTCCTATTTCAACGATTATGGTTCACCCGATTCATCTTATACAATTCCCCACCAAATATATCCAATAGTATCCATTCTATCAAACATTTTTCTGTATGTCATTTCATCCTCTTGGATTTGCTGATTCATTTTCATCTCAATCGAGTTACTAGTGAAATCATTGCATCCCTTTATCGTTTGCTTCCAGTATCTATAGACAGGGGGAAGGGTTAAACGAGAGAACAGTCTCGGCTGATAGAGAAGCGGTTACGTGTTAATAACTTATTACTAACTAACCAAATTTAATTATTTATAAACTTTTTTTTTTTGTAAAATCCCAAAATTTTTAACAATAATGATAAAAAAAATAACTGAATTTTTAAGTATTGGCACGTGTTAGACAGTTGCGTGAGATAATACCTCGCGCGTGTGGGGCGCAATCCCAACCCAAACGACCGGAGCAAATAAACCCAAAAAGAAAGAACCCAATAAATGACAACGGGGAGGCCCAAAATCTCATATAACGATAATGTCCTTCAGATCGAACCCCTTATCCCTAAGCCTGCCGGATGCCGCCTTCGAGTCGTGGCTCCGCGACTCCGGCTACCTCGAACTCCTCGACCAGCGTTCCTCTTCTTCCTCCTCCTCCTTCTCCACTGCCCCCTCCGCCTCTGATGGCCCCGGCGCCGTATTTGGTCGCGGCGGATTCTTCTCCTCTATCTTCTCTCACCTTGGAACCTTAACCTCCCTCTTCACCCTCAACCCCTTCGCGAAGCTCACCACGGACGATTTCTCTGGTACTACCCCGTCATGGACGCACGGGTTCGTCGGGGCAGTCGATTCGTACTCGTTCCCGTCGTCCCCCCCTCAAGCAAGGCTTAGGGTTCAGGAGAATGTCAAGCGCTTCGCTCGCAACTACACCACTCTGTTTATCCTCTTCTTTGCTTGTACTCTGTAAGCGTCATCTCTTGCCTCTATTTACGATATCGAGGAGCATGTTTAGTTTTATTTCTTTAGAAAATGGAGACTTAAAGGCTCCAGCGTACAACGTATATCTGTCAATCGTGCCTCCTTGATATCAATTGCTGCTCGAGCCGTGTAGCTAACTGGAATTGGATTGTAGCGGATGAGAGGGCCTGAGTTGAAAGTTGAAACTATTATCAGTCCTATTCTTCAGCTATGACTTGAACTTGGGGAGCATTGAATTCGTCCCTGAGCATGCTTTCTTAGTTTGATGGGAAACTGTAAACCTTAGGTGAAGTGAATTTTCCTATGTAGTTGTCATATTGCTTTCACATGGAACGGGTGGTAGATATAGGAGTAGTTAGCCCTGATTTAGTGAGATAGGGATGAATAGTTTGCCATTACTTTTCAAAGAGAATATTTCTCTGATGTGACACCTGAAATTCCATGCATGTGACCTTGTCTGATCGTGTCATTTGGAGCCAACAGGAACGTGATTGTAAGAAGAGCCAAGAGGCATTGTTGACTTTCAATAACGATGAAACTTGAATAAAGAAATTAAGGGAAAAATCTAGAAAGTTTGCGAATCATATGGGAGGAGTTTAGACCCTATTAATTTTTTATTTTTGGGTTCATTAATCATTCTCTCCTTTTGGTGCTGGTTTTGTTTTATCGTAATGGAATGTCAGGACATTTTTTGGTTAGATAATTTGGCACTGATTGCAGGTACCAGATGCCGTTTGCTCTTGTTGGGTTGTTATCTAGTTTAGCTCTTTGGGATTTTTTCAAGTTCAGTGATGGAAAATGGGAATTGAATCAACGCCCAATCATTCGATTATGCCTGATCCGGACTGCTCAATGCGGTGAGTTAGCCCTCTTCTCCAACTGTATAGTTTCTTTTTCAGACTTTCAGTGCCGGAAAACATGTAGAGGTAGTTTCCCTTTTCCACCAAAACCAATGAACTAGTCATATCTCTCCTAATGAACTGTTATGTGTTTCTGATTTCTTTACAAGTAAGTTTCTCAAGCAAAAGCAAGTCAGTGCACAGTGACACACAGACAGCCATCCAAGCTCTTAGTGGACCTTATTGCATGAAATTCTTTGTGCCCTAGCATCTCGATCTTTTCTTCTCAATTGTACTGTTTCAAATTTTGATTTCAGCAACTGCATGTTTCTTGTCATCCCTGCCCTCCACATGTTATAGATATCAGTCTGCCAGGTTGTCCTGAGAATAATTGCATGGATATACCTTTCATCTTTCATATAATATATATCTGGAGGGGGGAAATCTCCCTGATTCTCCTCTTTCCTCCAGGAGAAGAAACCCTTCAACGTTCAATTTCATTCCAGTGATACAATTCATTTATCTTCCCATGGGAGCTCTGTTGGTACTATACATATTCACGATGATCTAAGGCCTCAGTTTCTTGGGGTGGAGGTATGCTAGAGTTAGTGTTGTGTTATCATATTACCCGGGCAGTCTGAAACTGTCAAATAGATCAAGAACAGCTGTTGTAATATCATTGGAGCCTGGGGCTATATGTCCATCTACACTGCATAAGTTAGATCTAACCCATGATACAGCAATTTCTGTGATCTGCCTTAGGCACTCTAGTTTAGAATCTAGCCCTCCTTGCACTTCATTATTTGCATAGATGTACAATTTTTTAGAAGAGGCTACGTAAGCCACATTTCTATTATCACATGGTATATTTTGTGAATGTTTGCTGCTCCGACAGCCACATAATTACTGCAAAACTCTGTTGCAGAGTTTCCGTACCCAAGCTCCCTACCGTAATGTGAATTATGGGAAAGGAACATGAAAAGAATTGTATTGCATGCAATTTCTGGGATCACTGGGACTAGGATGATAATTGGGTTACCATTGTAGGGGATGCTATTTCTAGATCAATAAGCTGTTGTCTGTTTCTATATAATCAGGTGTAATTTGTAGCGCAAAGAAATTTCACACCATATATTACAGAGTTTGGTTGCAAAGTTGAATCTGTATAGCATTGTTTGTCGATTACAATTTACATTCATTTTTATCTTTTACTTGCCAAACGTTTCCCAATGCAATATACTTATTAAACACAACAATCTTACATTTCAGATTTATAATCCGATAAAATTAACCATAGTATGTCTTAATTCTTGAGAATTTCTGAGAATGCTTGCTTTGCTGCAGTGGAAATGTCTTGTAGGGTTGAAGAGTGCAGCGCTGATCTTATGATCATTGATTGTTTCGTTACTTTTGCATTGCCATGTCGCTGTATATTTCTACTTTGTAAAGCCTTCTAGAGTTTATGAACCGGGGTTATTTTTGTATATAGACGAACATAGACAGGGAAATTCAGTCGATTAAATTGCATCTCTTTTGCAGCCACAGCAGTGATTCTGTTATGCTGCAATGTCCAGATGGCACTCTTCTGTTCATTTGCTGTCAGCTATGCAGGTGGATGAAAAAAATACCTTTTCCTCCATTTAAAATTTCTCGTATAATCTATTGCTCTGAACTTCATTGCAACTGTCACAGTCTTAATGCTGCATGCTGCTTTTCGGAAATTAACTCCAAAAAAGCAGCCTCATAAGAGGAGGAGGTAGAAGGAATTAAGTGATCAAACAAGTGGAAGATGCTGCCCGACAAGATATCTCTATTTCCAATCATTGGAATCTAGGATCAGTATGCTCTTGATACGACCCCAGAATGTGGCTTTACTCCTGCAATAAGGTAACAGGGTTGAGGTAGGTTAAGGCAGTCTCCGTTTTTTGCTTATTTGCTTTCCATATTGAGCCTTAATGCTGCCATATAAATGGAGCTGCTATGGATTCTGACAGTTGTGGTTACAGTTCGGTTATACATCGTCCTTTTCTGATTCGTCTGGACAGCAATTGTGGATCAGCCTTTTGGGCTGGTGAGATATGATTTTACCCAGTTAATACTCTTATAGGGGCGACAGACGGCTTGTAGCCTTGCAGTGGTAAGAGGTCTTCAAGCTTCAGAAATGTTCAAGCACAGGCGCAAGCTGTTGGACGACAGGTTTGTTTCTAATGTAAATGGGATTCGCCCATGAACTGGAGCATGGTCTCTTTGTTGCTCGCGCTAGAGGATACTAGCGGGCACTTAACTGACTATTGGCCGTGCCAACTACTGGGCTAAGAATAGAGAGCTCGGGGTTATACGGGCATGGGAAATTTTTGGGCCAAGGCAGGGCATGGAAATACCGGGGCTTTTCTACCATTTCTGGCGTTCTCTGGGCGGGGACGGTCGATCGCAGGTTTTAGGATAATTGGGAGCCCATTTACTGAGCTGGTTTAAGGGGAACACAGGACACGCGTCAGGAGACCAGTGTTGGGCCTGGAAATGCTTAGGAACCATTCCACCTTTTCTGACTGTGTGGGCCACAACGGTCGATCGGCCCAGTAATGTAAGTTTTAAGATGATTACAAGAAATGGGGGAATGCAAAGTATTCAGTCCCAACAACCGTAGCCCATTGTTGGGCCTGTAAATGCTTGTGCTCTGTTACTGTGGCCCATACAAGGCAACCCAGCCCAACAAATGTATCTGGGAACCTGCGTATCAGGCCCAACGATGGGCTATGGGGGCATACTTTCAAGCCCAATAATTACGCGACCACGTGTCAGTTGGGCATAAAATAACTTTTTGTTAATTTCGGAATAACTGCGCGCTCAATGGGCTGTCTATGCAACTTGCTTGGGCTTATTCAAGGCCCATCTACCAAAGTAAGTCCATTTTAAGTCAATTCAGGCGCCCAACTATTTTAAATCAAATCAAATTGGTTGCAATATAATATTACAAAATGCAATTTCTAAACCAATTTGATATGTTTGGTTCAATTTATTTTGAATCGATTAACCAAATTGGTTTAAAGGGTACAAATTTATTTCAAAAAAAACAAGTTACAGTTTGTACTTGCTATGCTGAACTTAGCTGAACTTGTTCTTTTGATTCCATCCAGTTTGGTGTGAAATGAATTCATTAGTTAACCCGTTCAACCTGTCTAGTTGCCTGGTTAAATACCGGATATCATTTTTTATTGTACATTAATAAACAACATACCCCTCATCAAATAGAATCAGCACTTAAATGTACACCGCATCAGAATAGATGCACCCGCACCACCAAAATGATTTGAATGAGTGATTTACCACCATCGTCATTGATCAAGCAGGACACAGATCTCGCAAAACTTGCTCTTCCCATCTACGATGTAAAACAGCCAATTTTAAGCAATCAAATTTCTCAGGTCCAGCTTGAAAAAGCAACAGCATATTGTCCGTGTAAGCAGCCCGTACGTGATCTAAGTGAGATCTAAAATATTCAGTAAAATAACAGAGAGATCTAAATTATGTTCTTTCTTTTTTTTTTTTTTTTTTTGTGGGTGGGTGGGGTGGGGGTGGGGGTGGGGGTGGGGCTTTGCATCATCTTATGAGGAGCCCTTGGCCTCATGCATAACGAAAGCATTTGGGTCAAGCGAAGTTGAGGGTTCAGTACAATCACAAGCAACAAAATTACGTTATTTGACAAACCTGGAGAGCAGAAATCTGGCCAATGGACTCAAATTGGTGCTTGACATAAGTTCCCTATTCTGTTGCCTTCTACGAGTGTCAGATTCAGCATTTGCCTAATCTAAATCTCGCGGACATGTTTTGCCCTGTGAGAAAATGTGGATTGCTTGTGCCTGCAAGTCCTTCAGCAATGGTTCCTTTGAACTGCAATGCATAAATTCAGCACATGAGCTCGATCAACGAAAATCAGCTACCATCAGTTTTGAGAAAGAGGACAAAATGAGATGGGTCAGTTTAAAGAATTAAACACTCTCTTCGGAACCTTGCCAGCTTTTGAAGCAACTTTCTCGTAAGAAATTCACATGACCCAGGTCTAACTCGCTCCAGATTAACAAGTGAAATTTGTAACTGCTCTGACAAGTGGCCCGTCTGTATCATCACGGGGTCACCTAACCAACAAGTGATAGGTGAGACATCCTCCAATGTAAGTTACTTGATGTAAAGTGCCTTCTGAACACCAATCACGCTTAATCTACTAACCTCTTTCAGAGAAGGGATTAACAAAACTGATAATGCTGCAGATGCTGATAATGCTTTTGCACTTTCCTCGTCATCACTTGCATTGCGAGACCTAGGCAGCACTTTGGGAGCATCAAAATACTCCCGTGAATTCCTGCACCAAAATAGACCCTAAAACTTCGTAAACCATGTCGTAGCTCCTGGCATGGCTGAAGACACAAGGACCCAATCAAATCAGCTTTACCTGGATGAATCAGAACCACTTTTGGATGCATGTTCTCTACTTCCATTTTCCCGAGCATCTCTAATCTTGCTCAGTGCTGCCCTTTCTCTTTCATTTCCTCTTTTCACACCCACTTGTACAGCAGCCTGAATGCCATATCAAAAATATGGCCATTTGTGGAAATTATTAAGGCACCAAAACTATCTAAGATGAACATATTCCATCTGGATTTTGAAAATTTGGCCAAAATAGTGAAAGAGAAAAAGGATAGACCATGGGCTGAGAGCAATGACACAGGGTTAACAACTATATATATGTTTCAGAAATTTCAGCAAGATACTGCATTTTGATTAATGTTATTAAAGTGAATGGTCGTAGGGGATGAGAACATAGCTTGGTTTACATTTCTCAGGCTAAAATTACATAAAGAGATCAGAGAAAAAAAAAAAAAAAACTTACCTCTGCAAGATTTAATGCACTATCTTCAAGTGATCCGCTTGAGCTTCTTTCTTAACTTCCAAGGCCTGGATTTTGGGGTCCAGGGATATTCAGATCCATCCTGTTGGTCGTGGAAAACAACAATTCCTGTGGTAGAAGCATCTTCAAAAGAAGCATTTGTGCCTCGAGACTACACATTACATAATAATCAAATCAAGGCCAACCCAATATGGTGAAAGGTAAAGAAACTCCGGCAGTTTCAAGCCATAATAGTTGAAAATCCCATAACGGGGTACTTTGATCATGGGAAAACCAAGACATTTGAGATCCTCTGGGAGAGTGTATAAAATAGTTCCTGATCCACTTGTAGATGAATCTTCCTATAAGTTCCACATAAGAAAGCACTATGTGGTGCAAAAAACCTCTTCAACAAGAGATGAGAAAATTCAACAACAACAAATACAAGCTGTGCATTCACAATTGGAAGTCAACCAGATCTTAGGAACCATCAGAGGCTGGGAATGAAACATGTGATTTGATTCTAAGATATTACGTAGACAGGTAACTTGAACTTTTGCCCAAGAAAAGGACAACCTCTCCAGTCCATTTGAATCTATGTGGTCAATTTAATGATGTATTTAGTGTTTTCTTTTTGGTGACACATTTGTCAATTTGATGCTTTAAAATCTAAATTAAGTCTTTTATTATACATTTCTATTCATTGTGCAGATTAGCAGCAACTCTCATAAAGCATGCCAACCCTATGTCAACTTTTATTTAACTGATCATACCAATATCTTAAGAAAACAATAAAGGCACAGGCACGTCCACAGAGAGAGAAACAGGGATCCTTACATCTTCATGGAAATTATCATCTTCATTGGGATACTGATCTTTAGCATCTTTCCTAAATGATACTTCAGAAGATTCAGAAAGCGTATTTCCTGTTGGAGATAACCAATTGCTACTATCTTCAGCTCTTCTAGAGGCAACCTCACTTTGTGAAACTTCACTTTTCCTGTCTCTAGCTTGGGGTGGTCTCACATTGCTTCTAATGGTGCCTGTATGATTGTGTCCGATGCTGATATCCCATCCGGTGTTTTTCACTGTCTTCCCTTGACTACTGCAACACACAGCAAGTCAGGAAGAACCAACCAACAGATGGGCACAGAACAATTAACCGACCCACCGAGCTTTGACAGTTTCTTCTCTTATATCTTTTTTTACCTTCACAGTGTCAGACCCCTGCACAGTGCCCTTAGACATAGGGCTTTCTCCATCTTCCACTGGCTGGCACATACTTTGGACGCTCTCTGTCAAGAGAAAAAGTACACATCACTATCATAAGCTTTGTTTTAAAGAAAAGATCAACCATGTTAAAGTTTTCCAAACATGAGAACAAGTAGTGACTTATGCATGCATAAATATGCTTTAGGACCTAATGCCACGGCTTAAAAAATGTGTTAGGCTCTGTGTAGAGCCTAGAATGTATGCAATATTTGCATTATAATATGTTCGCTAAAACAGTATAAGCAATAAAATATGACTGGAAAAATAATAGGAGGATAATTTAATATTACACCTTATTCTCTCCTGAAGTCTTGGGCTCTTCCTAGCATTTATAATAAAACGGTGCTTCAAAAGATCCTTGGCACTTGGCTGCTGAAGTCAAAACAGTTGGTGGCTGATCAACAGTAGTTGAATAATTGTAACAATCAACAGTTGGCGGCTGATGGTAGCCAATGAAAGGAAAGAGATAGACAGGTGAAAAGCAAGGAGAGAATTCCTGACACTAATAGATAGTTTACCTCTGCTGGCTCCTTCTTCAAGCACAATGAAATGAATTCTTTCATAGGACGAGAGAAGTGCTCATCCAGCTGCAAAGAAAACAGGAAGCAAAGTTGATCTGATTGTCAGATGCGAAGCCTCAAAAAACAGAAGTGTGCAGTGCGAAAAAAATCATCAAATATGATTGCAACACGGCGATATCAAAAGATAATGATAAAACTGTGGGGGATTTTCTCAGGGTATGATAAAAAGAACTCTCATTGGATGAAGATCTGCAAGTGAAGGCTCACCATTTGCCATCTCAGTAACAGTTATCCCAAGGGACCAGATATCTGCCTGCACCACATCAGAAGACACTGTAAAAAGTTAGGAATGCTTATTTGGGCTTAAGAGATGCGAGATAAAGGGAAAAGGTAGCAGAAGAGATGGAGATATGAATGTTCACTTTTTTCCGTATCCAAAAGGCAATGAGAGAATAGAAACTATATCACTGCTCCAAACGTACCTTCTCATTGTATTCTTCTGAATTCTGAATTACTTCTGGAGCCATCCAGAATGGTGTTCCAACAAATGTCTGCATGGGTTTGGGAAGAAGAGAAGGGAAGACCTGAATGTTCTACATTATTGAAGTAACAAGGATATTTTACTCTATACCGCATAAGAGTTGACGATACGACATGGTAACCAAACAAATTGTGATGCTAGAATTACTGATTTGACGGAAAATAACAAGCAGAGGACCAATAATTGATTAGCGTGTATCGGGCAGTGATCCATGCTTAAAAAGTTCACAACAAGGATATGATTTATTTTTTAATTTGGTGCTCAGATGTACGACAGAGGAGAACATCGTCTGACCAACCGATAAGCCAATACAACAAACAGAAATTTAACAAATTGACAGTTCCAGAAAAAAATCTAAACAAGAAAAAAAAACATTGCACATTACAACAATTTCTTTGTACTTGAACATTCTAATGAAAACACATGGTGCAAATGGAAAGTTTTCAAAAGACGCATAGCAGCAAAAAGTTGGATTACCTTTCTCCTCAAAATAGTTCTAGTTAACTGTGGAGACACGCCAAAATCTGCAACCTGTGCAAGCCGCCAGACACACTTAACTTTTCTCTTTGGATGATAAAATAAGACACCATCAACTATAACTTGAAAGCCCAAAAAAAATGTCAGTGAGCTGCTTGGTCATTTTCCCTTCCAGGTAGTACCCATAGTCCCATGCACTCATGAAAATAATTTCATATTATAATGGGCTGAGACAGAGAATTTATATGCCTTCACATCACCAGTCTCGGTGTACAAAATCTTATCCGCTGCAAAAGCAATGGAAAATTACTTGCTGTAAAAATGTGCGGAAAAATTTCTCCTTTGCATACTAATAATGAATTAGAGGCGCAAAAAATCCAGAGTAAAAGATTTTGAAAATCCTTTGATATCTTGGTGAATTTTCCCCTCGTTATGCAAATACTCGATTGCATGCAGCAAGTCACGTACAATGCAAGCAGTAGATATCTCACCTAGGGGTTGAACTGACTGGAGCTGCAGAAGCAGTGGTTAGTTCAAGAAAGTTTGTCATAAATGTCGTTTCATCTATACTAAATAAGGCAGTAGGATTCTTCAACTAAATGTCAAAGAGATGCAGTGCGGGGAGAGAAGCAAGTGAAGAAAAGATGCATTTACTGCATCACTCAACCAGATGAGAGACCGGATTGACACAAGCAAGCAGCTAGATCTCATCAATTCTTTATGTGGAAGAGGACCTGCAGAAGACACCCACTAGAACAGCTACGGAACCACCAGCCAAGTATTCCATTATTATCCATAGTTTTTTCTGGTGAGGGTAGGAATCATAATAAGCGGTAATATATGGAGATCGACATTGTGACAGCACATACATTTCCTGAAAGAGAAATGCAAAGAATTAGCAGCTTCCAGTAAGAGTATTAGTGAAGAAGCTGTACCTTCAGAATGTCTTCAATATCATCCTCCTTGAAAAAAAGAAAGATTTGAGCAAGTATAATATTTAGCTCCATACCCAAAGCTAGTGGATAAGAGAAGCCAGTTAGATGCACAACCAAACCAAATTGAAAAGGTATCTTGATCATGGGTACTAGAAGACATCTAACAGTTTCTTATGCTGCAAGCTTAACATCAATACACTTTAATTGTGCATTTGATGTTCTTCAGAATATATTGACATCTTTGTATCAATTAACTAAAGCAAGCGGCATTCTTTTATTGCTGTCAAACTCGATAAGAGTAGAATATCCAACACGAGTTGTTGGCACATCAACTTGTGCATAAATGTCAAAGACAAGTGCGATTAGCCGTAAATAAGGGCTCATCCAAGTAGGCTATTGCATGGTTCTGATTTTAAGTGGTCCAATGTATTTTCGTACGATAAAGAAAGGACTGTGGATAATAACCGAGGTTCAGTTTGCAAATCCAAGTGACATAAGAATACATTTTAAAATTTGTAAAAACCAAAAAGCACACTAGCAAGTATCCAGCTGATCAAAAATATTAAGGGGGCACTCACGACTCTTCCAGATCAATGACTTTAATAGCCACATATTTGCTGAGCTCTTTATCAAACCTGCAGACAAAATAATCAGAAGGATGAGTAGTGCACCCAAGTTGGAGAGAATAGCAGCTTTGACCTGGTGGGTTATCTTGACATGATCAAACATTAACATAATTCTGCAGTTTCTTTCCTATTTCCTAATTGAACATTTTTGCGGGGAGATAATATGAAGATATGAGTAGATTATCCGCTCAAGAAGTTATCTATAGTATGTGTGAGTTGTCCACTCTCCAGTACACTCCATGAATTATCCACCTCCTCCTCTGACTTAATTCTCTGTATCTACTAACATTTAAATGAAACATGAGGTGGCCAAGATTTTCGTATAATCCCCTAATATTTCAAAAGCTATTGCAGGAAAGACATATGCTGTTTATAGGCTCATAACCCAATCTTTGAACAACCTCAAAGGTTTAAAAATGTTCTGGAAAGAAAGAATAATACCACAGTTTTGAGAAGACTTAAGAGAACTCTAATGAAGTTTAGAAACATTAAAGCAAGTGATGACTGATATTTCTTTTTAAGGTCATGGAGATGAAATATTTAAAGAGCCTCAGGCAATATTTACTTGTCTAATGTCGCCTCGACATGATAGATGTTGGATAGTATATTCTGTAAAGAACTATATGGAGGTCACTGGATCCATATTGAGCTGTAACTGATTGAAGTGGAAAAGTTGAGATCTAAAGTACATGCATTATGATCGGCATTTGGTCTTACAGTTTAGCCACTTCATATCTAGGAAAACTCATTTCCTAGAACTGGATTGTCAAAACCTACAATCTTACAGCCAAGCACATAAATCACAGGCATCAGACTTAAGATACCAAATTATAGCACCAAAAGGACCTAAACCTACAAGTCACCCAGCCTACGTAGTTCGACCAATAAGATGTATGATACGATTTCATATCGTTATATCATTCCCTTACTAACGTCCCATCCTGTGCTGATGAAAGCAGACAACTGACAGAGAGAGGGAACTGGCAAAACGTGTAGATAATTACGCTTTATAGACATCATCGAAGGATCCTCTGCCGATTAGCTTGAGCTGATCAAACCGACCACCCGTAGCTTCGACAAAAACTGCCACATCAGCCATCTCCAACAGCCACTAATGCCCCTGATCAGAAACAAGGGAGGAAACGTAAAAGAGATGGGAGACAAATCCTACATTCTTCTCTAGACCTCCACCAATGACGGCCAGAGCACAGCAAGAAATATCTAGAACAGAAGTTATAAAAGCGGCAGACCGAATCATTAAATATGACCAATTCGAAGAGGCTCTTGGAAGAAAAACATTATCGCTGTAGCGCATGGCTCTGGAGGGGATTTTTAGGTGAAGTGAGATCATCGTGCTAAAGTGACGGCCCAACCGCAAGAAGAACTCGCAACAAGTGCGAACACAAAAACATCCCACAAGCGGGGAAAGCGAGGGAGCACCTCGAACGTGGCTTCCGATTTGAAGATTCGTCGCAAGTGTTTTTCTGGAAGTGTAATGATTGTCCATTTCCTGATAGTAGTGTTTCAGTCAGAGGAGATTTAGACGCAAAGGCTTACCCGCTGGTTGCGGCTCATGCGATGAAGAGAAGGAGAGGCCCCCGCGGGATCACGCCACGGATCTCCATTTCCGTGATCTCTCGATCACCACGGTCACTTTCTCCTTCGGCTCTGATGCACAGAAACTGAGGTAGTTTACAGAGAGAGAGAGAGAGAGAGAGAGGTTAGCGCTAATGGTATTTCTCTATCCGTTTTGGCTTTTCTTTACAACTAAGCGAACATATGCAAGAAACCGTTTCGGTCTGAAGCCTCCCAGTCAAACTGGGTGCTAACGACATCGTTTTAGTCCTCAGAATGTCTCTTTCTAGGGGCAACGGGGAGAGAGAGTAATTATGTATATAACTAGCATCAGTTGAAAGAATTGAATGCGTTTAACCAAGAGGGGTTGGGCCGAGTGGTAAGCAGCTCGGTGCCGCTTAAGGAGGTCTCAGGTTCGAGACCTCACGTACGCAGACACCCCTCTTGGGAGTCTCACCCGCCATTGCCAGGCGTGCGACCCGG
Source organism: Lagerstroemia speciosa (assembly GCA_037672795.1). Taxonomy (NCBI): domain Eukaryota; kingdom Viridiplantae; phylum Streptophyta; class Magnoliopsida; order Myrtales; family Lythraceae; genus Lagerstroemia; species Lagerstroemia speciosa. Next base: position 7,972,184 of record CM075310.1, read on the forward strand.
GGCGACCAACGGATTAGTCAAGTATGGTTGGCTGAAAGATGCCATTTCACCGCTGGTGGGGCCTGCTTGGATACCGTGGCTGGCGACCAAAAAAAAAAAAAAGAATTGAATGCGTTTAGATGCGATCATTTATGGCTGGAGGTCCAACAGCGCGGTAAATTGCTAGAAATATTTATTAATACGTAATTGAATAGGGTAATTGTCTGAATTAATTTTTCAGGAAAACATAATATATGTATTTATCTTTTAAATTAAATAATTATAATAATAGAAGGAGAGAAAATTGTGAAAAACAAGTAGTTATTATACATGTCAAATTTACGATCATGATCCTATTGAATTCCAGGAGAAGGGTCAGCAAAATTTTAATTAATTAAAGACATTTTGAGAAAGAAAAAAATGACACAAAAAAGTGATATTTTCCCTTAAAGTAGTGATAGATAATTTCACAACTCTCCATGCAAAATAATGAAATATTATGAATTAAAAAATTATTACTAAAAAAGTTTGATTTCTCAATTGATCTGCTTAACTCTAACCTATATTAATAATTAAGTGTAATTGCGCCTCCGTATAAGATTAATTATGTAGAGGAGGAGGAAAATTAACCTTGGGAATTCAGGTGTAGGAATGACCTTAGCAGGGCAATCTCAAAAATAATCACATCGACTTGATAATCTCATCTTCTATAAATAATAACCAGTAGAACTTTACGCTGAAGGAATAAGACAGACAATCTTTGAAAACATTTCCATCGAGTACCCAACAAATAAACAAATGGAACATGATGCTAAACGACTTGGATAGGTGTAATCACCCATTATTAATTACTTTAATTGAGGATCTTTTTCACCTTCACTTGGAGTAGTCGGACATCATTTGATGTAATGTACATGTATGGTAGAATCGCCTGCACATGTATACTTACATCGATCAAATGAATCGATTTCCTATGACAACTGAACTTATAGGTAAATTGATACTCTTCCCATCCCATCAATATTTTTCTTTAAAGTAATGTAGGATCTATTTCACTACATCAATGCTTTACATCTACTCTGACAAAAACTGTAGTAGCTTGACATGATAACTTTCTTCCCATTGATGTGAAGGGAGAAAGGAAAAATTGAAATACATGCAGAAGTTTGGTGTTGCAGGTAGTGTTATTAAATGGGCCGGTTTGGCTCAGAACCGGACCGGAATGGGTCCGTGTGAACCGTGAACTGGCACGGACCAGTCACAAACCGTAACCGGCCCGCCCCTACGGATTGAGGCTTGGTTAAAGGTTAGGTAAAAAAATCGACCTGTTGAACCAGAACCGGACCAGCCTGAACCAGAACTGTGACCGGACCGTGATTCAAGGTGCAAAGCCAAAGCTAGAGCCAGAGCGGGCAGTCCCCCTTGGGCACAACAGAGACAAGATGGGCAGTGGGCCCCACGCCTCCCCCAAATACTCAATATATCTATCGACAGATAGTTTTTTAAATTGAAATATCTATATTTTTTAATTTTATTTTAAAATAAATAATTTAAGTTTATTTGAAAATACTAAAAATCTAATATACCTTAATAAAATTAATTATATAATATTGAATATAAAAATGTAAGCAAAATATTATCAGTTCAATTAATTAAAATTCTTGACTTTTAAGTAGAATACTTGGGTTCGAATTTTAATAATGAAATCTTTTATTTTATTTTAAAATTGTATATAAAATTCTAAAAAGAACCCTAAAAATTCAAAAAAATTTTAAAAAAGGAAAAAATTCTGGCCGCCTTAGATCTGGGTCTGTGCAGTCACATACCGCCAACAACTTCCAAGACCTATTTCTCATCGACCTTGTTGCCCTCGAAGCTTGAGTCGGGAAAGCTCGAGACTCGAGAATTGCCCTCTCGCGAGAATTTGTCCCTGAGGTTGGTTATTGACTACACTGCGACCTTGAAAATAAAGAGAGCTTGTTTAATGAAGAGGGATCAATCTGAAAGAAATTGTTTGTTGGACAAGTTTAAAACCACCAAGTTCTTCACATTGGGGAATGAGCTTGGTTTGGGCCCTGATATGTTGATTAATCCATCGGATAACAGTTTTGAATCCAACGCATACTGATCCAAATTTCAGAAGTTTTATGATCATTTGATCACTAACTGGACTCTCCATTTTAACTCTAGGAAACATTCTTTCCATGAAACTTGATGCGAGAGGAAGCTCCGATACTCAAAATCATTGGCTATAGAATTACAATCACTCTCATTGTCCCATTTTTTATTGTATGTTTCTACTCATCACATAATATATCTTCAAATTTGCATTCAAGGGATGTGCAGTTTTGACTTCTAGCACTAACTTGAATTTTGAGTCCTTTTTTAGTCAAGTGTTGCATTTTGATTAATGGTCCCAAAAGATCACTAACCGGTAGAAACTCTTTGTGGCACAGCACTGATAAACCTTGACCCTCTCCTTATATTTGTATACAGGAGAAGATCGATGACATGCAAGCAGTTGTACGAGAAAATCCAATTGTGTGTGTCTACCTCCATGAACAGGGGTGAATCTATGACCCCTGAACTACTGGGTAGTATTTTATATGACTGAGAATCGCACCCCATCGACTTCCCCATTGACCATCTCTGTCGGCCTCCGTGGACAACGTCGGCCGTCAACAAAGAACATATACGACAAGTTAAAAGGAAAGAGAACAAATCTATCCATCATTTCTCCTCTCTCAGCACTTATTTCATCGAGGACAGGGGTGGCCAGGTGGGCTAAGGTCAATCATTCCATTCACGGGAGATCTGACAGCACGATGAGTTCCGGTGACTCGACCGCCCTCCTAGAAGCCTCCCCCGGCGGAGGAGGAGATGCGGCCAAGGGACGGTGGTCTTGGTCGGGAGCATTTGATGGAGCGGAGGCGAAGGGGCAGGTCCAGTTTTCTTTCCCGATGATCCTCACAAACGTCTTCTACTACTGCATCACGCTGGTCTCCGTCATGTTCGCCGGCCACCTCGGCGAGCTGGAGCTTGCCGGCGCCACCCTTGCCAACTCCTGGGCCACCGTCACGGGCTTCGCTTTCATGGTACACGCCATCCCCACCTCCTCTCTCCCTCTCTGTTTCGAAATAATTATCGTAAATAATACGTATTTACTATCAATTATTATAAAGTTTTATAAATTCCAATTGCTATTATATTTATTTAACCCGAAAAAGTCAACTAGCTTATATCCAAAAAAAAGGAACAAATCGGAAGGAAAAAACAATCAACTAGCTTCGTGAATCTCGGTGACAGCCGCCGATCTTAAAGCATGTAAATCTTCAATCATCAATAGTAATAAAACAATTCCAAATAAAATTGGAGAAAGTAGCGGTGGGATGAATTTGGCTGCAATCGAGACACATCCAGAGGAAAATAAATGAAAATTTGAATAAAAAAATAAGTTCCATCTCATTAGTCAAAAGATTATCGAATTTTTAAATATTAGTAGTGTAAATTAAAAAAGTTGTATGAAAGTATATATATACACGGCTAATAAAAATGGAATGAGAAACTGGTGGCCCGACTCTTCGTATGGAATGTCTCTATCGCAGCGAAGTGGCAGCCTCTTTCACCCAAGAGAATCCAGGAAAATCCAAAGCACCTTTTTTTTTGTCCTTTTTTTCGAAAACATAAGCATCGGGAATGGATAAAGGACGCTAAGGCGGTGGCCTCTCCCCTCACCGTAATATTTTGACCCCCATTTTTAAAAAAATAATATATTTAAAATTTTTCACATTAAAAATAATATATTCAAATATTAATTTCATAATACTCTTATTTCTTAAATTGGAAAAAATATATTTTTCTATTTTCACTCAAAGACATATATCACCTGTTTCAAATTACTTGTTCATCTAGTCCGGCAAAACTTACGGGTTCATCTACCTCTTTATATTCCAATTGAGATTTAATTTTGAGATTTTTAGTTAAAGATTTTAATTTTGGAGAATACAAATGTGCATTTAGGTGCCAATCAATCGATACTTTATTAGTTATTTACTTTGTTCTCTTTACATTTTCATTTATTTTTTTGTGAAATTAATTCTCACTGGGACATATAATATTCCATTTTTTTCATTTCTTTTTTGTGATAAATTACGATATATCATTATTGAGTGGCTCGGAATTTGTTAGACGGTCGCCTTGCTCCCAAGGGTTAAAAAAATTAAAACAAAATTATGGGCTATATTTATTTATTTGAAGTGTACGATTCTATGTGGTTTTTTAGTTTATGAAACGAGATAAGATTGTCAGAGTTTTTCTCTTAAATGTAATTAGTTCATCTACATTTAGTAAACATTCGTATTTCCAACATGGGATAATTCGACATCGCAAAGACTAATGTTCCTGCCTGTATGGAGTTTCACGGAGGAGGTAGCCATACACCAAGAATAAACATTCCAACCCTTCTTTTTTTTTTTTGATAAATGAGTAAATATGCATGGAGGATATTAAATCATTGGCCAATTAAAAAATTCTCATGGAACAAGTTAACAATACGTATAAATGTACCCGCACGTACATTAAATCTGATAGAATTGCTAGTAACTTGGTGTACACTAGACAAGTTGTGCACTGCCCGATCTAGGCCTAAATCGACCGATTAAATTCCTGATTGCTGCAGATACTCTTAACAGCTTCCCGCCCTTCCTGTCCTGGTTGCAGACTGGTCTCAGCGGAGCTCTCGAGACGCTATGCGGCCAAGGATTCGGAGCTAAACTGTATCGGACCCTCGGGGTCCATCTCCAAGCATCGTGTGTCATATCATTCACCTTCTCCATCTTCATCTCCGTCCTCTGGTACTTTACCGAGCCGGTGCTGATCCTCCTCCACCAAGACCCGGATATCTCGAAAGCCGCTGCCCTGTACACAAGGCTCCTCATCCCAGGAATCTTCGCGTACGGGTTCTTGCAGAACATCCTCAGGTTTCTCCAGACACAGACCATTTTGTTGCCCCTCGTTGTCTTCTCAGCCATCCCATTGGTCATTCACATCGGGATTGCATACCTCCTAGTCCATGAGACTGCTCTCGGATTCATGGGAGCCCCGCTGGCTGCTTCTGTTTCGATTTGGCTGTCCCTTCTCGTGCTGGCTCTCTACGTGACCCGTTCAAGTAAGTGCGAGCATTCGTGGGAAGGATTCTCAACGGAGTCGTTCGGATACATCGTGCCGAACCTCAAACTGGCCCTGCCCTCTGCAGCAATGGTATGGTAGGTGAGCCAGCTGCTTCCTGTGCATATTCAGTCAGCCTTCCTGAATCTTGCAAAGTGATTAAGTCAGATGGTTTCGGGTGAAAGTTGACTGTATAGCTCTGAATAATTCCATCTGCAGCTTGGAATATTGGGCTTTCGAGATTTTAGTTTTCCTCGCCGGTTTGATGAAGAATGCGGAGACAACCACGTCCCTGATCGCAATGTGGTATGACAAAGTCCCGTCTCATTAGCCCTCGGTCTATATTTTGTTTCCGAATCTAACCTCCGATTATTTCCTCATGTTGAAATCAAAGCGTAAATACAGAGACAATCGCCTACATGCTCACGTATGGACTTAGTGCCGCTGCAAGGTTCGTAAAATCTTCGCCTTCTGATACTGTATACGTATATTATCTGTCCGAAGACACGTATCTCTTTTTTAGTGTTATATACGCAATGCAGTACGAGAGTGTCCAACGAGTTGGGAGCAGGCAACATAGGCCGAGCAAAGAAAGCCATGGTTGTGACCCTCGAGCTGTCTGTCGTGCTCGGCATAGCTTTTGTGCTCGCTCTAGCCTTCGGCCACAACTTGTGGGCCAGTCTCTTCAGCCAAAGTCGCACCATAATAAAGGACTTTGCTTCCATGACACCGTTGCTCGCCACCTCGATCACAATTGATTCCGTACAGGGCGTTCTATCAGGTATGTATATATGATTGAAATACTGCCAACCCAAACAACTGTTCCTGTTGAATTGAGTGTGCGATTTCAGGGGTGGCTAGAGGGTGCGGGTGGCAACACTTGGCGGTCTATGTCAACTTGGCCACGTTCTACCTCATCGGTGTCCCGATCGCAGTCGTTCTTGGGTTTAAGTTAAATCTCGATGCCAAGGTGAGGATATATCATATCATCAGTTTTAACATAATTTCCTTAAATTCTCATTTGCTGAACGAATACGATTCCATTCTCGCTTTGTGTCTTTGCCGGTACAGGGACTGTGGATAGGCTTAATATTCGGTCTCTCCAGTCAAGCTCTCACTCTCTTGATCATTACACTCCGAACAAGATGGACTAGACTCGATCTACCCATCGACGGCGGTGAGGACAGGAATCCAGTTAGTGTATAAGCATTATATGGAGGACGATGTCATCTCTTTAATGGCTACATTAGATTGAAAAAAACCTGTGCTGGTTCGTTCACAGGTAGCTCCCACTTAATAAATATGAGAAGAACCCAAAATCGCCTATAATAAGCCTCTTACTTGGGGTTAAATATTGGGCGTGTATGAATAATTTTAATCAAATTCTGATCGGTTTCTCCCACCACGGTCATAATCAACTTCTTCCTCTTCTTCTCTTCTCTAGTGGGATCCCGCGAATCTCTCGAGACAGCACCCTAGCAAGGCACGTTCCGACGAACTGCTTGGCTGTAAAGAAATCTTCCGATGTCTGAATTCAAACTGAAGACCCCATTATAGCACTGTTCACGCTCTTTACTGTAACTAACTCATGCGAGAAAGAACAGATCCTTCATCTCTCTCTCTATCGGAGAATCCGGCGGGCATTGTCAGATTAGATGATCTCCGGCGGTAAGACATCCGACAAGTGTCAATTTGTCGGTGAAGAAGCCATGTTTAGCTTCTTACTCATCTATATATAGGTATATACCTCCATGCATCTATATCATTGAGATCACATAATCTTCTAAATTAGGCTCATCTGTCTCCCTCGCTGGATCACACGGCTTGCAGGCTATCAAACCTAAATTTCTAGATGGAGTTGCTGCTAGGCAGTAGTAAGTCTCGGAGCCTTGGCTTGTGGGCGATTGCATCCGTAGCCTGCTGCTGTCTCTCGGCCTCCACAGCCACTGCCTACATGTTCCATGTTGGTGGCAGAAATGGTTGGATCGTCCACCCTTCCGAGTATTACAACCAATGGGCTAGCAGGAACCGGTTTTTGATCAATGACACTCTCTGTAAGTCATTAATCCCCCCTCCCCTTTTCTTACCATCTATTTCTCCGACATATATTGATATATATAATGAGATCTTTAGGATTTTACAAATTGTTATGGGACAGATTTCAAGTACAAGAAAGGACAGGACTCGGTGCTGCTAGTGAGCCAGAATGACTACGACAACTGCAACACCACGAGCCCTATCCAAAAATGGGGCGACGGGAACACCACATTCACCTTCGGCAGGTCAGGCCTCTTCTTCTTCATCAGTGGACAGGACGATCACTGCCGAAATGGACAAAAGCTCGTCATCCTCGTCTTGGCCTTGAGGCGGCAGCCCCCTATTGTTCCGGTGATCCCTCCCCAACCTAAAGGTCAGACCCAAATCAATGGCTAGCAAAGCCAGCTTACACCGGCCTGAAATTGTACAATTCTTTCTTCAATTTATTTTCCCATTTCTCATTTCTCAGATGATTGTTGTTTCTCCAGTTCAACTTTCAATTCATTGCCAGTGCACAATGATTTGGCCATCATTTTTAAGCATCAACTTTTGATATTCACGATGCAGTGCCAGTAGCATCGCCTCCCGGGACGACTCCTATGACACCACCACCTGCTCCAGTGACTTCACCGCCGTCATCACAAGCTCCTGGAGCGAAGGCACCAACTCCAGGGGCTTCACCACCACCTCAAGCTCCTGGAGCTGCGGTGCCGACTGGTGCCCCTGCCGCTGTACCCCCCTCATCGCCACCAACCAGTCCGGCTCTTTCTCCCTCCATCCCACCAGCCCTGATGCCCTCACCCCCAGTATCACGAGCTCCTGGAACAGCGGTTCCAGCTGGTGCCCCTGCCACTTTACCTCCCACATCACCACCGGGTGGTGCGGCTATCTCACCTTCTATGGCACCAGCTCCGGTGAGGCCACCCCCAGCATCACAAGCTCCTGGAGCAGCGGTTCCAACTGGCCCTCCGGCCACCCTACCACCCACATCGCCACCAGCAGGTCCAGCTCTCTCACCTCCTCCGGTACCGGGGCCCACGTCAACATCGCCTCCAGCTACTTCACCGCCAAGTCCTCCGGGCAGTACTGCGCCATCAGGATCTGCGTCTCCTGAAGTTCCATCCCCTGGCTTGCCAGACGACGGCGCAGATTCACCGACCCCATCACCATCTAAATCATCGGCATGGGCCATTCACCCCTTAGGGTTGGGCGCATCTGCAGTAGGTCTTGTGCTAGCTATGGCTTCCATGGTAGCTTCATGATTGAAGAGACAACAAGGATTTAGAGTTGGAGCTTTAGATTATGTAAAGTTTTAAAATGTTTTTCCTATTGTTCCATGGTGGAAAGAGCAATGCAATTGTACTGAACTCATGATCTATTATGCATGCTTGCTGAACAATTCAGTTTTTGATTTCCACAACCCGCTGGTATTTATAAATTTAATGATTTAAAATGGTGTGCGGCATTGCCACAGTATCTTCCGCTTGACACCACCACCATCAAAGTCAGACTCACAGTATGCTTTCATCGAGAAGCTACTGCTGCAAAGGTGGTAGTAGGTCATGGATCATCATAGTTAGTACACTGTTCTAATCCACTTGTAGTTAGCACTGTCTGGAATTGATATATGATCCTGCCAGTTGTTATAAGACTAGAAATGGCCCTCTTCCGGAGAATCACAAGTTCAAGGCAATCACTTTGTTCCCGGAAATCTGAAAGACGATGTGATATGTACCATGAATTTACTTCAATGTGACAAAGGCCTCTTTAGTCCATTGAATTGAAGCCATGTCAATGGATAACTGAGTGAGGCGGAGATCGAATAATTTCTATACTATTCCTTGTGCCTTACACCTAAAAGCTTGCAAAGAACTGCAAAGAGAAATGAATAATGGTAAATTTGTAAATAGTTTCTACGATTTGAAATGAATTTATGGAAGTGGGTCAGGGGATGTTTCTCTCTTCCTGGTACTGAATATCACAAAATTAATTAACACGGTACATCCTTTCTCCTTTGGAAAGAATCAAATGCATATGGCCCCAGAAATGTACTTGCTTGAGTCTAGATTCCGAGCAACGGAACAAAGTCCTACGGAATGATCAATTAACCATTCATGGTCTTGTTTTAGACATTTCCATTCGAACCCGCATTGTGTGATGCCTCAGAGTCGAGATCCAAGCACTCCGAGAGCAACTCGTGCACGTTCCTCCAATCTGAAGAGCTGCAAACCATGGGATCTGATTTGATCCCCGGGCGAGCTCTGAGTCATTGAACCACCAATGAACCGTAGCTTTCAATAACATTCCAGGGATTAGATGCCGTTCATAGCCTCTGTCAGATGAGAAAGAAGTTGCTTTTCAATAAACAACTTGACCCATATGGAATTCAGCCAAAAAAAAAAAAAAACTTGACCCATATGGATTCCAAGACGAGAAATTTCGCCCATTTCTCACAGGGGAATCGCATTCTGCTTCGGATTAATTAGACATGGATGAGGGAAAACACTGGGATTTTATTTATTTATTTTTCTCCTTCTTCTTCTTACTCCCTTTTAGATTTAAGACTATTTTTTTATAATAATTTTTTAAAAAAAACTGTGAAAAAGGAAGCATAAAAGGATAGTGCTGGTTGAAATCTTTAAAATTTGACATGACAAAAATAAATCTAAGAATAGGATTCTCTTATCCCAGCACCCCCACAATCAACTGCACTTTCTCGGTAAGTCAGGTCCGACAACTCATTACATTCTCTCGACAAAGTCGTAAAGGCCAAACCCAGTGCTCAAAAAGTAATCTCGACACTCTCCAGTCCAGACAGAGAGAAAAGTAGAGATCTTTTAGTAATTGAAAGAAAAAAGGAAGACTAGAAGCCCGGAGAGCAGAAGAGAGAATAAAAACAAGAATTCAAAATTAGAGCTCTTTTTTATGAAAGAAAATTGCAATCTATTACAGTTCCAAATTCACCTAAAGGGCAAGAAAAGGAAGGAGAAAGGTCAAAGTGGATTTGAAAAGTGAAAAACTAAGAGGCCTTCTTTCTCCGCTCAATAAAGGAGGGTAGGTACATACAGTAACATGATCCATCATGATATGAAATGGAAAAAGTTCAATTTTTTTATTTTATTTTTTGGTTTCTTACCGATTTGAACTTTTTTTATTATCTCTTTTCTTCTTATTCTTGCTGGTAAATGTCCTCCCTCATAATTGAAAAGAAAAGAATTTCCTCTTCACTGAGTTCGAACACTATAAGAAGGAACAAAATCCATGACTTATCCTCGATAAATTCGATCTAATTTGAACTTAAATTATAAGATCTAATGACTTTTGGAATCGATGAGATGCGCACCAAAAGAAAGGCTTGCCTCTCTGAAATGTTTTCCTCGTTATGGTAATAAGGACTTTTGTCATTCCAAAAGGCACGACTACCAAAATACCATAAACAAAGGATCTCCCCTTGTTTTTTCTTTCTTTCTTTCTTTCTTTTTGAACAGAAGAAAGAGAGCACCAAACCCATTCAAATTTGTGTACAATTTGGAGTAATCACCCACATCCAATTAATCCGCCCATCCCTAAAATTGTTCGATGTTCCCGACATCTATATATTCCGGTCCCAAGCTCTTACATATGATCTGATGATCACAGATAGCCGACTTGTTGGTTAAGGAAGAGTAAGTACCTCATAATTGATGAATGACCCTGCATTTTCATGAAGAGGCACCGGAGACACGGGGAGAAGTGACCGGGAAGAGCGGTAACAGCTGGGGCTCGGCGCCCCTCGGAGTTTTCATCGGGGACGGGTGCAGGTAGAATCCTTTCTCGGCGATGGCCCTCTCTTCCTCGGAGGATGATGAAGAGCTCCCGACGGAAGGCGAGGATCCAGAGCCGGAGGAGGAGTTGTTGAATGGGTCCACGAGAGGAGTCACGGGGCTGAGGGCGAGCTTCGGGAAGTCGAGCATGCTCGGAGATAGTATCTCGGGCTTGTTCCTCGGGGAGACACCGCCGCCGGCTAAGCCGAGGCCCGTGACGAGCGTGTTGATGATGAGGCTGTTCTTGAGGTGGCTGTGGTTCCTTCTCTCGTAGAGGTTGAACCCCCCCTGCTGCTGCTGCTGCTGGTGGCTCCTCTTCGGCGGGGCGCGAATCGGCGGGATCACGCTCTTGGACGATGTTGGACCCGGTGAACTCGACAGAGATGGATCTGATTGGTGGAACTGCTGCTTCAATTGCTGCTGCTTGGTAACGGTCTCGGAGGATCCGGTGAGCATCTGGACCACTTGCTTGAAGTTGGATGTGTCCGCTTGGACGAAGGTTGTGGGGTAAGGACTCGGCTCAGATCTAGAGATCGACTTCGGGGTGAGGGGCGTCGTCGGGATTTCCACGGAAACTTCGCCATTGTGGGTGGCGGAGTTGTGTATTATTAGTCCACCTCCAACTCCATTAAGATTAATGTTGCTGTTGCCTTTGGGGGAGTTTAAAGGAGAAGGGTGGTAGTAGTGGTGGTGGTGGTGGGTCTCTCTCATCTCTTGTACTCTAGTGAGATCCTCCATCGACATGGAGCTTCAAAATCTTAACCTCTGCTCACACACACAAGCACAGGGGAAGAGAGGGAGAGAGAGAGAAACTGTGTGTGTGCGCGCGCGCTTCAAAATCTCAACCTCAGCTCACACACACAAACACAGGGGGGAGAGAGAGAGAGAGAGAGAGAGAGAGAGAGAGAGAGAGAGAGTGTGTGTGTGTGTGTGTGTGAGTGTTTGGTTTGGTTTTGGGTGTGGAAGAAGAGATGGATGAGTGAAAAACAAGACTTCTTCGTGAGAAGAAACAGAGAGAAGAGGGAAGGCAATGGCGTTTACCTATCTGTCCTTGGTTTTTCATTTTTAATATACACCTCTAATTCACGTTCGAAATAAATCGACGGAGCTTAAATTAAAGTCCTCTAAATTATTAATTTTTTATTTGTAAAATTTAATGGAGACACTAATAAAAAAATTAAATATCAAACTATTGTAATAGACTAATTTTAATTGTTGACATTTGCTCTTCCTCTGCTGTGTACTTACTACACACACACAAGTTCTCTCCCTCCCACTCCCACCCCTCCTATGAGAAACATCATATACATTGGATTCCTTTTCTTTTTATTATCATTTTTGGATTTCACAAACATATTACATAATATTTTTTTGGAAAAGTAATTACTACATAATTTCAGTTAATTTAACTGGTACCAAACGTAGCGTAGTAAGAAATATCACTAATTTCGTATGCGTTTCCCTAATCGAACGGAAAATATTTTCAGATATTTTTCATGTTTGAGTTCGACAAGGGCAAAGGAAAGTCTGTATGGGAGAAAAAAAAAAACGTGTAAGCTGCGATGCAAGAAAAGGGAGACCATCGTGCATGAATATGGAAAACTGAGAGCTTGAAAATTTCCCACGATCTCAAGGAAGGGTAAATTTGGCCTTTTCCAATTGTAGATTTTCAATTTGATTTTTTTTTTGTCTCGGAATAAGATTTTTAATATAATGAGAATAATAAAGATTGGTCCTATTGAAATGGGGGAATATATGTAGATTAATGATTTCATAAAGGATCGATTGGTGGGAAAATGACGGAAAGCATTGGTTGTTTTGGGAATCTCAAGAGGCTAATTTTATGAATAAATCAAAAGAGAAAGAGCAGAGTTTTTTTTTTTGAAAAAAATCAAATTTCTGAGATAAAATTAAAAGATGCTAATAACTAATATAATCTCATTTGAATTTTATAAATAAATAAAAAAGTATGAGTGATAAAAAATATGATCTCATAGTGAGTCGATCTACATGGAATATAAATCTATTGAACAGATATCAGAAGATATGTGTTCGGGGCATTGACTTGGGAGCCCTGACCGCTTAAGCTCCTGTTTGACAGTAGAAGTAATTTTTCCGAGACTTCTTCTTGCTATTCCTTTATATATATATATATATCGTTTGTACAAAAAAAAAAAAAGTAAAGAGGAGAGATTTAATGAGAGCCTATTCCATCGATGTATTAATTAATCAATCAATTAAAAGGAGGAATTAAATGCACCAATTAAAATAAAAAGAATTGAGAAGGAAAAGTAGATAACAAAATAAAGAGAAGGAAAAAATAATAATAATAATTCAGTGGCTGAAGCGGAATTATCTGTACCCTCACGGGCCTCACCTCTTATTTTAGGCTCACGTCATCCCCAATTAATTAATAAATGCAAGTCAGAATAATAAAAATAATAAAAAAAAGGATCACGGATTTTGCAATATTTATTCTATTTTATAAAAGTAGAAGGGAGTGTTGATCATCTCGAATTAATTAATCGGTAGAAAATTTGAGCTCAGAAATGTGTATTCTAATGAAATGATGCTGTGGTTGCCTTCACTATTAATTAAGCCCATTATTATTTTTTTAATATGCACAGTCCGCTGTTCAGAAAAATAATTAATTAATTCAATATATTAAATGAAGTTATGCCTGACAAAGGAAAGACCTATATATATATATATGTAATGTTTCACTTACAGGAATTAATATTTATGGGATATATTATATATTTTTAATTAAGTATATTCCAAACAGAACAAAACGCCAATTGCTTGGCTCCACAGTTGCAGTCTTGCAGAAGCATTTTCCCAAGCGAAAAGTGACAGAACAAGGAACGCACAACGCAAGTGAAAGTTGTGTCTGTCTCCTTTAATTGATGGCTGTCGTGTCGACGAGCACGAGCACGAGCACGAGCACGAGCACAGGGAGATGGGATGTCCAAATTTCTAGCATCATATTCTCTGGCCGTTCCATATCAGTAAGCCGATCAACAGCCTGTGGGTGTTTTCCTGTAGTTTCTCCCTCTTTTTTGTCCACACGCGATTCATACTAGTGGACGGAATGCAATCAAACATCAAGGTTTCTTGTGCGATTGACTTCTCGAACTCGATGTGATTAGCTCGACCGGGATCTTGATCCTGATCAAGGCATAAGGGAACGAGCTAGCACTGCCACCTCCTTGATTTCATCGACCGCCTTAACTGCATCCGCAGAATCCTTCGTGACCCCTCCCAGCCCTTATTAATTATGAAATCAAATTAGCATGTACTTGTATACTACTTATTAGCATTCTTTTTTGTACGTACAGCCAGCCGGCTTAGTTGTCTCGACTGCCACGTGTCTTTAAAAGAATGGCAGATATTAGGTGGCAAGGTTTTTGCAATTCTCGAAGGAAGGAACACTGTTAATGAATTTAATAAATCGATTCGAGCTAGGCTTATAGAATTTATGGTTATCTGATATCATGCAAAAACAAAGAAAAAGATTCAAAGCATAATTATTTCCAGTAATTGGGGGAGGGATCTGACAGAACTAATTAACCCGCTCTGATTTATTACATGTTGAATTATTATATATTTATATATGTATAAATATATAAATAAGGATGTTGTGCAGTTGAGACCTCGCGTACGCAGACATCCCCCTTGGGAGCCTCACCCGCCATTGCCAGGCGTGCGACCCGGGGCGACCAACGGATTAGTCAAGTATGGTTGGCTGAAAGATGCCGTCTCACCGCTGGTGGGGCCTGCTTGGATACCGTGGCTGGCGACAAAAAAAAAAAAAAAAGATGTTGTGCAGTTGCAAGCGTTAATGGAGTCAAAGTTGCAGCTGCTGCTGCCTAACCTCCTACTAGCCCTGCCCTGCGCTGCCACTCGTATATGACTTAATTAATTGCTCTTCCCATCCCATCACAGCTAACATAATTTATGCTACCTTTTGCATTTTATTTTTCCCTTTTTTATGGAAGGATTTGTTTATTTCTACTCGAAAAATTACTGGATGATCAAACCCTATTCAGTGCATTAGAAAAAATGGATTTCAATACAGCAAATGAAGACGGAACACTTTACGTTGTTAGATTTATGAGCCATGATTTTGCTTAATGGCTGATTCTTTTTGTTCCAGTTAAGTTTTATTTCAAACTGATCTTTTTTGGATATATACTATTTAATATTTAAAAATTCATCATATGTTTATTCACTGAAGAATAAAACTATAATCATTCATAAGATTTAAATCTAAAATTTAACTTAAAGAAAAGAGGTACATCGTGCCCCCTATTCATGTTTATCTAGGAAGATTAATTTTTTTTTTTTTAACTGTGAGGTAATTTCTATTTTCTAGCTAGTGCTTAAGATTTCGCATTGTTTGACCAGCTCCAGTGAACATATACACACACACATATACAGAGAGAGGGGAGGGAGGCTCCTTCCGGGAAAGAAAAATGACCTCAGTTTTCACAAATGTTTTTTTAAATATACATTAATTTCCGTGCATCCATCCGTAATGAAAAGGAAAGATTGAAAGTATTTGGAACCATTGCAAATATAATCTCCCTCCTAAACAACGTTTCCAAAATTTTCAAACCCATTCATGCGATGGGAAATATTTTCTTTTTCAGGGCTAAATAATTAATATCCGGGAACTCGTTGAGTTATGAGTTACTTAAGCTTTTTCACATGCTAAAAAAAATTCTTTTAAGTATGAATTTTTTTCAATTCAAAGGCTTAAACTCAAGATTTTATATAAGAAATCACCACATTCAAATTTCAAACTACAGGTAGTTTGAGAGATGGAATTTTCCAGACTAGGGGGCGCCTTACACAGTATGACAGGTTCATAAAATCCCAAAATCAACGCTGGGGACATTCGATGTTGATGTGATTATGGAATTAATAAATAACCTGTGAGAATAACGTATCACATGCTGACTATATTCATGACACAAGCTACCCAAAATCTTTAATAATAAAAAAGAACGATAATCCAGAAATTTGAGATCTCTCTCTCTCTCTCAAGGTAGGAGGAGGGACCATATGAGGCATCCAATCCATGTTACGTGTTCCACGGTGTTCCTCTTCTCTTCTCGTGTTCAATCTTCAAAGCTCCCATCCCAAACTCATTACTAATTAATTAATTAATCACTCAAGAAAAGAGGCCAGGCCCAAAGATATCAATCCGTACACTATTATTATAACTCCTCTCCCAGTGCCAATAATCAACCTCTGCTGGCGATCCTCCACTGCGGCTCTGGCAAGATTTTATGCAATAAACTACGGGTTGATTGATTAATGATTTAATTATCACAACAACATTCAACCAACTCTAACTCTATATGAGTTGATTAAGACGAACTCAACACCCTCTTTCAACTAAGTAAGATCTCGAATTTGAGTTTTAAGACATCCTAACTTTCAACTATTTGCCTGTCTACTTAAGAATATATCAGATGATGATGAAGTATCACCAAGCACTCAAAGATATCTAATAAGCTCAACCGAAAACTTGCCCTTCTTCGTCGTGTTTATCTCCCCGATCTACACCAAGAAACAATTGATTAATCAATAAAAGACTCAATATTATTTTGAACACTAGGGTGGTCTTATTCTAATCATCAGCTCACCTTTAGCCTGCCCTTTCCACTGACAGAGACAATATCGCCACTCTTCAGCGTGGTCCCATTTTTTGTCACAGTGGCCCAATTGACACGTACATCTCCATTACTACAAGTACAAGGGCAGCAAATTTCAGAGTTTAAACAGTCACGACCTCTTCCAGAATTAATGAATAAAAATGATAGAATCATAGCACCAAGCAAGTAGAATAATGAGCAGCTACTAGTAGACCTACTCTACATCTTTTCTTCGATTAATCAAATTAGTTCTTTGACAAAAATACCATATGGATTCAGATGCCCTAATGGACATGAATACCTGATTAGAGCAGATAGTTTTGTTCGAGAAATCTTAAATCCAGCACTTGCAAGAGCATCTACCCTTAGTGATGCTTCCACGGATCTGCATGACTGTGTCCTGCACATAGTCAAAGTATGAGCACCTTTTTTGTTAATATGCGGGATGAAACTAACACAGCAGATGTCGCTGCAAGAACATTTGAATCGGCATGATCAATGGGCAAACTCCTTCTGACCTTGGTGGTTCATATTCAATGGCATCCAGTGGTATCTTTGTACAGGAGACTCGAACACTTCCAATCTGTTATGAGGAAAAACTCATGCAGAGATGCAGTTAGAGTGCTGCAACTGTTGAAATATACACAAAATATTACCATAGCAGTATTCTTCTATCCACTCAACGAACCTTGGGGCACATATATGCTAATATCACAATTTTGACTTTTACAAGCCAAATATAAATTAATATTCTGTAAGTGTTTAAGATGCCAGATAACAGGCCTTGAATAGATGCATCTGATCCTCAATCACTACTCCCAGCCAAAGAGGAAAACCTGCTAAAGCTTTTTTGAATTCTGGGAAGAATTCAGGCTCATGCAGTCATATTTTAATCACCAAAGTGACACAGAGACAATAGCTCTTAGATGTCCTTTAGCTGCAAATAAGCGCTAAGCAAAAAAACATTGAAAAAGATGACCAGGAAATATGCAATGACAATGCCCAGTAAGATGGTCATATGTTACACCCTTGATACTTGCTGAACATGCCGCACTTTGAAAAAAAGAGGGGCTTCCTGAAGATATTGGTCATTCTAACTGAAAAATGAGTGAAAACACTGGATGTTAAAAGTATCATTACCCTGTCCAATGTTGACATAACATAATCCACGAGCTCAGGAACAATAAGGATTTGAGCCCCCTTTGCACCCTATTGACAGTATCAAAGGAAAACAAACTTAAATAAGAGCAATGAACACATTTCAGATATGTCTGATTCAATCTGAAAGTGATAAGTATACTAATACGTACTAACTCGGGAACTGAAATTGATTATCATGCTGGTATACCTCTGTAGGTGTCATCCGAAGTATCGTAAAATACAGGGGCAGTTGGTTTGATTTAATTTCTCGTTGGCAAATTTAGGAATACATTCATGCAGATTGTCAATGCTCATTTTTTTCAATGGAAGCATAGATTGGTGGTCATGCAAACCACGATATTGTAAAAATAAATAAATAAGGCTTAACCTGAACAAACAATGTTGTTTCTTAAAGTCATTATGTTTAGGTACTATTTTGCTAATTTACCAGCCAGGTAAACACAGAGGCTGCTACAGCATCAATATCAGGGATGCATTTGAGGGAAGATTCGCTTGGCAATGCCATTTCCTCGTAATCACTTATCCATAACGCAAGTAGAGAGCACTTGGACAGAAAATTATAGATTATAATGCACACCTGCAAAATAATATCTCCTAGCTTTTCACGAGCGATCCCTGTTCCAAGAATTGCGCCAAGGAAGTCTCCATGAGAATAAGATTCAAAGGAAAAGTTACCTGTGATACTGTGATGCCGATAATGGAACAAAATAAAAACAGATGCTTTTTAACATCTACCTCAAATGCAGATGGAATCTGAAAAAGGAGGAAAAAATGTTTTATTGTTTTCCTACCTCAGTGCAGCAACTATGTCAGGTTCACTCATCAAAGTTTCGACATGCCCAACTGAAATCCGACAGCGTTCTGCCTGCATACCTAAAATTGTACTAGCTCAATAAAAGATGTTTTAAGTATATGAAATAATAGCGACTAAAACCACTGATTTGACCTGTGGGTATCCTCCTTGAGGAATTGCCCTGACATCAGCAAGCTTCTCCAGCAGAAGAAGAGACTCTTTCAACACCGGTGGGGTTAGAAAATCAGTGTGCAAAACTATTTTCCTCAATGACGCCCGATTAGCCTACATAAACATCCAACCCATCCATAACAATTACCTTTCAAACAAAGATGGAGCATTCAAGGAGCGGGTGCATTTGAAGGTGCAATTTCCCACAAAAGAAGAAATTCTTCAACAGGGAGAGGTACCATTTCAAGAATATGCTTCACTTCACTGATAGTATTTTTGTGCACTCCTTTGAGTAGATCATCCTTGCTTCCTTTTACAGCTTGCACCAGCTGACATATCTGGGAAGCTGTATTACCACCACACTAAACCTCAGTTACAAGATGTAAAAACATGGATAATATAAAAAGATATGGCATGGTGATTGCAACAGAATCTTGAACAAATTATAACAAATGGCACTTCAAATAACAATATTTTCTTGTTTCAATAGTCCAGGAATATTAACAAACCGATCCTTGGCAGGGGATGCCTATGGATAGTATCCCTGGAGGACAAAAAAATTTTGACTACTGAGGCAGGGATATTTGGTGGAGATAGAAGGTTTGACTGCTGTCATCGGACTTGTAATTTGCAAGAACTATCTAGTCAATTGAAATAAAGGCTGCATCTACTCAAACTCCCGATTGATCGCATCAGCGTTCGATCGAAATTACAGGGAAGCCAATGGAGAGTTAGGTATAATCACATGTGAAAGCCGTTCGCATTCCCACGAGGACAAGAGCTGAAGGAGACCAGATCGTTCATTTTAAGCACGAAACCTTTCAGGCTACGAAGTCGAGAAAACCTCAACTGGATGTTCAAACCTTTGATTTCCCTTGTTGGGATAAGCAGAAACCACCCCCAAATTTGTAAGAACAATTGAACGAGAGCAGCCAAGAAGAAGCTACAATCTCGTAACGAGACCAAATAGCTCAATCAGGATGTCCGAGCTAATAATTCTGAAAATGGCGGGAGAAGCAAGGAGCAGAGGAGTCCGGAGACCTGATTGTTGAAGAGGGGAAGCGAGTGACAGACTGAAGGGAGAGCGACGATTGAGACTTTCCATGAGCCGAGGACGGATATGAGGACAGTGGTGGTGATGAGAGAGCGCCAGAGCTCGGAACGCTCTCCTTACAACCCACGGCGTTGTGCTCACAGAAGCAGCCATGGCTGCAATCTACCAAGTGGCGGCGAGAGGTACCCTCTTATCTCTGTATCTCGCTCCACTCCATCCGACTCGCCACTCTCACCGTTAGACTAGAGTAGGGAAATCGCAAAACTAATTTCTTTTTTATTTTTTTTCCTAATTTTTCTGTTTATCAATTATCTGTTTATAGAGTTCATTTGAATGGATCGTATTGAATTGTTCAAAATACAGTAGATCGCTCGGGAATAATCAGCTGAACTACCAGGCCGAGCTCGGTAACCAATTTCGACCGACTTCACATCAATCCACCAGCTCGAGCAAACCAATCTGACAAAGAGCAAATCATCAAAGCACAGCTAGAGGGGTCCATTGGAATCTCGGTCTGACTCAGAGAACATCGCGGCACATTTGGACCTGCACAGTTCATTGGAATCTCAAGTCTGATTCAGAGAACATAGCGGCATATTTGGACCTGCCAAATTTCTGGTGATAATAAGATATCAGATCCTGGTCTTCTTCAGTAGTTAAACCTACAAACTTCAGTTCAAAGCAGGGTGGGGGTGTGTTTGGATGAAAGAAACGAGGCAGGTCCGGAAAATAATGAAGAATTCAGGCCAAAAACTCTCAACCCAGACAACATAACATGTAGTTTATGCAATGTTTGTCAACACAGCTAAAGGTATCCAAAACTGAGAGAGACAGAAATTATGAGTTTCAAGTCCCCGCCAACGGAAAGGATGAACGAACAAAAATCAACTTAAAGAGAAGCTGCCACTGCCCTGAGCCTATTCTCGAGATGCAGAAAATTTAAATTTGGTCTAAAAGTCCTCGAACCTAAAACCTTTCCGCTCCTCAAGCAAAGTACTGGTAGCCGAGGGCCACCAGCAGCAGGACTAAAGCCACAGCAGCTGGGGCTGCCCAAACCCAGTAGTTTGTTGACTTCTTCCTCTTTGGGAAGACCTTTGGGATTGATTCTGAACCCCTCGATCTGACTCGGGGCCTAACAGTGGTTTTCTTCTCTCGAACCTTCTCCTTCTCGGAATCAGGGGCCTCGGATGCAGGGTCCAACTCCTGCTCGGTTGCCTCCTCCGCTTGCTCATCCAGGTCGGTAGCAGGAGCCGATGCAGCTGCCTTCTTCTTCAGTTTCTTTTCACGCTCCTGTGGCAAACAACAGAGAGTTTCTTGTCAACTTCAATGCTGCATTCTGAATTTGCAGCTTTTACTTTTCTGTCTCTATTTGGTCGGTCACCATCCACTTCTCCATTGAAAGACAAAAATGATGTTTTTTCTTGAATGAACTGAATCAATTCCACTTATTTTCTTGCAGCACTCATATTTGGAGAGAGATAACTCTGGATGACAAAATAGAAAAAAAGGCTGGGGTGTCGCTGTTTTTACGACACATGAAATGACGCTGAAAAATGAACGAATAACTATTTCAGAAGATCAGTTTTTCCATCAAAGCAACAACACCCTCTCTGTTTTGTATTATAAGTTCATGAGAACATGAGCTTAAAATGCTTTCGGAAAGCAAGGAGCCAAAGAACATAGCAGTCATTTTTCTGGAACCGAACCCCAAAAAGTGCAATTTTCTCAGAGAACATGTTCCAATTTGAGTTAATTCTAATGCTCCTTAATTGATATCAACAAAATCAAAGAGCTTGTTGCAAGGAAACAGGCGAAGTCCAAAATTAAAACAAGAAAAATCAGAATTAAAGGAAACTCACAAGTACATTACCTTGAGCTTCTTTTCAGCTTCCTTCTGAGCTTTTAGGGCTGCTTTGGCTGCATTCTTCTCAGCTAACTTCTTCTTTCTGTCCATGGCCTGCTTTGCTTTTGCAATCTGCTCCTCTCTTTTCATCTCCTTTAACTTCTCAGCATCAATCTGACTCTCCACCTCAGGCTCCTTGGCTGATTTTTTGGAGCCAGCATCCTCCTTCGCCACTGACCCAACAACATCAGAGGCAATTTCTGGCTCAACTGCCTTCTTTGTAACCCCCTTCTGAGCCTTCTGGCTTGGTGCAGGTTCCATCTGCGGAGCACCACTCTTGGTCTCCTCTATTTTTTTTGCGTTGACTTTCACCACTACTTCCGTCTCTGGAGGAGTCGGGTTCTCCACAGCTACCAGTGGTTTCTCACTGGGGTTCCGAGTCCGTGCATCCTTACTCATCTGACGACCATCGAGAGACTGCAACAGTCTCTTCTCATAATCATTCCTGAAACTCTTGCTACCGCTCCAGGAGGACATGAATTTTTCCACCTAATCAAGAAGCCAAAACAAAACGAACAAAAAGAGTCTCTGTCAGACAACATTAAAAGTCTCCTTGATTTTTTTTTTTTCCCTTTTCTTTCTGTATTTTGATGACAAAACATCTGAGAAGTTTGGGATTATGGAATTGCAGACCTCGATGTGTGAAAGTTCCTGAATGCCCTTAACATCTTTCTTTGCTGCAAGATCTCTCACTTTGTTCAGGAGTGTGCGGTTTGCAAAGAAAAGGGTATTCTGGAACAGGGGAGAGAAATTAGGGATTAACATTTTTCATCAAATGAAATATCTAAAATCATTATGCAAGATTTTAGTCGCACGGTTGAGTAGTTCAGATATCGATTTTAGACAAGTAAATCATGCGCTTTACCACAATCAAGCACATGTCTACTAAGCAGAAAAGAAAAAGTTACTCAAACCGCGAAAAGAAAAAGTTACTCAAACGGCAAAAAGAAAATGGTGAACATTATACCCCTTCATCACGCAGCTTCCTAAGCTCCTGCATATTTTCGTAAGCTCTGTCCTTCTTCTCGGTCACTTCTGTGAGTTCATCCTGCAAGGACTTAATATCGGCATCGATTCTCTCCAACTCGTCTCTGAGGTTCTTAATTCTTGCCTTAACAGCTTGCTGGTCCTTTCTTACCCCGTCCAAGTCGACTCCCATAAGCTATATCGCACAATTTCACTGTGATCAGCTGATTCTCATTTCTTAAAAAGGGTCATTCCACTTATAACTAAATGCAAATATTTTACCTTGACCTGATCTTGAATGACTTCTTTCTGACCAAGAGAATCCTGAAGTTTTGCTCTCATAGCAGCATTTTCAATAACCTTGTCCCTTGTCCCTTCGAGCTGCTTGATTTCCCGTAGAATTTGTTTCTCTTCTGCTAATGATATGCTCTCATGCTGAATACGATAGTTCAAGCTCTGAATCTGCACAACCAATTATAGTACCAGCATTAAACATTTCAGAGTACGAACAGAAAAATAGTTTATACAAATGCTTGGACTTGAAAATGTACCACTTCATTAAGCTCTTCCTCTGATGAGCACAACCCACTTCCCCGACCAGCAGTGTTAGCAGTCCGAAGCTTTCCCAGAGCCTGCTGCAAAGGTTCCATTTCCCTCCTCTTCTCATCCACCATTATATTGAATTGCTTGTTCTCTGCATCCAGAGGCTTCAATTGGGAGATAACCTCCCCTCGTTCCACCTGCAAAATGCATAGGATCATCATCAACTATCAAGCAATGCTACTAAATTTCTTCTCCAAGGCATGCTATCATGCAATTTCAAGCTTACCCTCTTGGCCTTAAGCTTTTCAATTGTTTTGAATCGGGCCTGGTTCCATCTCGCAATTTCCTTATCAGCATGATCCATTTTAGCTCTGATCTTTGGATCATCGAGAGGCCTGCACCTGACAAAGTAGAACTGATGGATCTTGTGCTCGGGCCACTCATCAGCAGCATCTTTGGGGAAATTTGCGTCAGAGACCTTACTCACTTCTCCCTTAACCAAACCATTTTCTTGCGACCCAAATTTTATTTGTTCATCCGGTTTCCCATTTTCTTTGTCATGTGATATATACTTGTTTTCTGCCTCAATGGTTGATGAAGCCTTCTCAAATCCCACAGCCTCAACGCCCATGTTTCCTTTATTCAGCCTAAAAAAACCTCTGCGCAGCCAAAACATCACAATCAGATATGGCAACCATTCGAAGTCAGACCCATTTCTCCTGTTCATGACTACTCTGGCAGAACTATTGGAACAATCAAAATTATCTTTTCTATAAAATTCTCAAAAAAAACTTTCTTGAGACGGATTTTCAAGGGCAGGAGATCGTATTTTTGCAGAAGGTGAACATTAAAATCTTAAACAAACGAAGCTTTGGACAACTGTCCACTTTAATGAATTTTTTGACAGGGTTTTGCATGTTTTCATCAGCTCTCAGAGCTAAACTTGTGGATGATCAACGATGGTCATCCATGAATCCCGGCAAGTCAGCATGTTGCATGCAGATCATATATCAAAATAATAAGGCTGCAAGCGTCATCGCACTGAACAGAATACAAATTATCAGCGGATCAAAAATGGAATTTAAGAACACAAGCAAATCTGAGGGATTCCGAAGCCAATCATACAATGGACACCAAACTAATACATCCCACTGGCAAAAACAATTCCTCCGATTGATCTTTACCTGGAAAGATCATTCGATACGTGAACAGATCATTAAAACGAATGGAAACGGTTACAAAACATGGCATACGAATCCTTTCCCCAGAAATACTAGCAGATCGGCGAATAAGCGTTGAAGGGTATGATTCTTACCTGAGACCAGAAAGAGAAAGAAGGGAAAGGGCAAGGTAGAGATTCAAGGGAAGTCCCTTTCTCTGAGAAGGGCCTTCAAGATTCCGATAGAGGGTGAAGAAACCCCTAAAAACTGAATGGGGAGGGGGTTCAGATCTCGTCTCCCCTTCTCTCTCTCTCTCTCTCTCACCCCCACCACGAGTCTCTCTCTCCTTTCCAAGTGGGAACCCTGCGACGGACGGAGAGAGCTAGAGAGAGAAAGAAGAGGGAGATAGAGCTGCAGCTAAATTTACACACAGGGGTAGAGACGAAGAAAGAGACGAACGGCGCATTTCGGTTTTCCCTTTTCTTAATGTCCGCGAGAGACGTAAATGAGAAAACGTCGGACTGCCGGTTTTGCTGTCCGAAGCTGCATCTTCTGGGAAACAGGTTTTCTATTTTTCTCTTTTTCCTCACTTATTTTTTGAAAAAATTTCCATTTTTCATATTTACCATTTTTTCTTCTCCCCCCTTTCCGATTTATTATGAACCTGACAGAATGACTATGCTGCCCGAGTTATGCCAAAACCGGATGATTTCCTATGTATGGTTAGATTCTTGTGCAGTCCTTTGACTGTCGACCAATTATGTGAACATGTTGGAAATGGGTCGAGTTGACCTGGCTCATGTGTCAATAGCTCCTTTGCAATTTAAAGTTATTTGTAAATTATTGCAACAGTAAAAGAGAAAACGAAATTGGTGCACTTTGTATCGTCCTTTAATGAATTTTAGACTTGTCCAAAAAACTTTCTTTTCACATATAGCAAAAATAAATAAATAAACAAATATTATCAAAAAAGTTAAATAATTACGAAAATATGGACACAAATGAACGTTACTTTGGGTTAGAATAAAACACTGTCCAGTAAGGTCATACTAAGGGCGTGCTTGGAAGCATTGTTGTCACATGGAAATATTGATCGAGCCATCAGGGACAAGGAGGAAAGACGTACAAGGAGATTGCGCGATTAGTTTTTGATATACCAGAGAAATTGTAATCGTCGATAGATCAGCGCCGGCAGTGGTGATCGCCCCAACTTTATTTATTTAGATATCTGCCTCGGAGGGGATGCTTGGAAATGGGATTAAGATATCAACCATTTGAGGTTTGTCTTGTCCCCGGTGGTTGCGGTTACGGAGAGAGTCCCCGGCCAAACGCGCGTCGATGCCCGCGACACCGAATAGATTAGATCTAAAATTTACAGAACTGCGCGGTCTGAATTGGACAGTTTGATCTGCTACGCGGACCCTCTGAATTTTGACTTCTGGACACGTGTCGTATGAATGCTCCGACAACTCTTGAACTGAAAGTGTCCAGCTCCTATTAAGTTTGTTCAGTTGTTGAATCATGGATTATGCTTCGGCACCTGCCACGTGATGAACCGAAATCAACGGATCCAGACTAATTTTAATTTAGCTTCGAATCTGGCATGCAAAATTCTTTAATCTATAATTTTTATTAACAATATTCGAAAATAAAAGGTTATTTTTTAAAAAATAATGGTCGAACTATTTTAACCCCATCAGATCGCGATCTGTCGTTGGAGCTTTTATGTGTAAACCTTTCGTAGTCCATTAATAACAGGCCCAGCCCATAAATACAGTGGACTCCTATTCCATCAACAAAATCCAGCCTATAATTTGTGTCCACGTGGCTGCCTCCAACCCAGCTGGATCGGACGGTCTAAGTCAATTCAAGGCAACCGCATTGATTCGAGGAGCCGTTGCGTCATCAGGTGATTAAATCCTCTCGGCTGGCGGATTATCCTTCAATAATACTGCCGTGCACGAAAATGGATATATGAAAGAAAATGCCAAATTTTCAATTTTTTTTATTTGTTCACCGTCTGGTCCGACATATATATATATATATAATAGAATTTATAGCAGTTAATTATTGATATACATGTTTTACAAATTTCTTTAGTATAAAGGTAAAATAGTAATTTTAAGTGCTTGAATTAAATTTTTTTCTAATTTCATATTCACTCAGTTTATTATTTTATTTTCATTGTCATTTGTCCGGAAAGAAAAGGGAAAATCCCAAGTTTATTCTAAACGATTCAGAACCGTGCAATCTGCCTAAGAATTGTATCGATCCCCATAAGAAGGTGGGTGTGTCGTCGAGTAATCACAGGTTAAGAAATAGGAGCCGTTTAAAAAAGAATCAAATTAGGAGGATTATGGCAATAATTTAATGAAGCTTTGCATAGCTCCCAGACGGTTGTTTTTCTCCAATTCCCATACATAAAACGAACCACGCATCTAATTACCAAACAGTTTATTATTATGTCGATTAGGTTAATAAAGAAACGTCCCGGTCCCACCCACCAAAGTATACATGACAGAGAAATTATTAAATAAAAGATAAGGAGACGACACGAAGAAAATTCTTACGAATGAGGGGTCAAAATATTAAATTTCTAGTAACAGTATCTTAAATAAACAAGTAATTTAAACAATCCGAGATTGGCCCAGTGGTTCCTGCACTAGACGTTAAAATATACGATCCCATAATCGAATTCCAGGTGGGAGGGATGACGGAAATTTTCATAGGAATTCCCGGCCCAACAGCAGATTAGTCTCGGAATACGTTTCAGCTAGTTCGGAGTTACTGTGTAGTGCAAAATTGAGTCGTATGAGTTGTTTATTGAAATGAAATGCCACGGAGCGAAAGAAGAGTAATCTAACGTAAATGGATAGATTGAGCAGGAGAGGTAGGCAGGCATCTTCTCATTGCCCAGATTCCCCTTCCTCGTTTCCTTTTCCCTGGTCTGAGGTGGTGGCTATTCAATGTGGATGAGGATGATGATAATGATACGCAGTGGAGATAAACATATCTTGACATTGCGACGTATTGTCGGCCGGAACCTGGGACATGGATGGAATATGATGTTTTTTTTTTTTTTTTTCAGTCATTTATTTGAAAATTCAATTTGTTCACACGTACTGTTAACTTTTTCTCTTACTTCTCATTTGAATAGCAAAATTTTTCTATCACCTGGGAGTATGATATTTTAAAGGAGTTGAAGAAAAATTAAGAGTAAAATAGAGTTCTCTTTCTTTTTTAGTTCGAGTTGAATTTAATGGAGTAAAAAATAAAAATATAATATAATATAATAAATTTATTTTTTGAGATAAAAAATTCATGTAAATAAATATTTATTTATTTATTTTTCTAAAATTCCTTATCATTAGTAGGCATGTACATAAACAACTCTCAAAATTTTCATTTCCCCTTCTTTTTATCTCTATTCAAATAAGAGTTAAAAGCTCTTTAATTCTTTTAATGAATCAGTTCAGTTTAAATTCTTACGATCTAATAATCAATTAAACTTCTAAATGTTAAATGGAATAACTAAAAAGATTTACTCATCCACAAAATTCCTAAACAAAAAACAAATTCAGGCAATTTGGTGAAGAAAATCTTCCACAAATAACTTAGTTCCAAGAAGAGTGGGATTCTTTAGACCAACCGTAACATTTTCTCCGATCCGACGTGCTCCCACGGCCCTCCTCTCCTCACCTCCCCTCCCCTCAGCTCTGCACAAAACAAGGTCGCCTCTTTCTTCCCCCGTCTCTCGCATCACAGTCTTTCTGCGCCCCCCTTCATTCCCCTCATCTCATCTGCCTGTCTCTTTCTCTTTCTTTTGCTCCCATTTCATCTCCTTCACTACCTGTGCTCCTTTTCTGCCTGATTGCGCCAGATCCCGGTGTAAGTTTCTATTTTTTGCTCCACTTTTATGTGACAAACTAGAAAAAGATCAATCTTTGAGTTTAGCTTCAGCTGCAGTGCTTCGTGAGATATGTCGTTCTTTCACAATCTTGAACCGGGTCGATGGAACGTCCTGATCTTGGATCTGGGTTTTTGGCTCCTGTGATTGAGGTCTCCTGTTCTCTCATGTCTGTTCGCTGCTAGATAACACGGGCTCACGTTTTTTCTGCTACCTAACTCGGGGCTCTCGTTTTTTGGCTAGATAACACGGGGCTCTCGTTTTTTTGCTGGATAACCGGGGGCTCTCGTTATGAACGTGATTTGATCCTATCCCATCATTTCAAATTCTTAGAGCTGATTGATTTCTCGTAATTATTAAAGATTCGGCATTGCGAATGTTGTCATCATCGATGCATTTGTCCGATAAGTATATGTTATTTGGCTAGCTCACGGCAGGGATTCAATTAATACTTCTTTTATTCTATTTGATTCCTTGTGTCGATTTTCTTTATGCATGTTTTGTCGTTGACGATATAATATATTATTTTCTCCATGCTGTTTTAATAAATACCTTTTATTTCAATGCCTTTACCTTCTTTTTCAACCGAAGTTACTCGTATCTGTTGTTCTAACAGCTTCCGGGTCTCCTTTGCATCCTGGAATAGATTAGCAGCCAAGTTTGAAGTTTGAGATCTGAACGCCTTTCCTGGAGAAGGCTCAGGTTTCTATTCACAGGACTGCTGGTACTTGGATTGTTTACTCTCTCCCGATTCTGAAATTCCCAGTTCAGCCACTTGACAGGATTGGGTTCCAAGGGCTATGAATTGGATCCCATGAAAGATTCTTGCAATGGGATCATTAAACATGGAGAAGAGATGGGTGTTTCCGCTTATAATGAGCTCCCTTATGTGCATATTCCTTCTGGCAACGTCCTTCAACATGGGTCTTGTATCTTCACTCCGTTCTATCAATGCAATATTCTCAAGAATCCCGTCTCGCCTCCCAACTAACCAATCAGTCGCGGTGTTTGCTGAGACAAAGGTTTTACAACCCCCACCTCCCCCTCCCAGTATGCAAATTCCCCGCTTTGCTTACTTGGTTTCTGGCTCAAAAGGAGATTTGGATAAGCTGTGGAGAACTCTTCGAGCACTTTATCATCCGATGAATCAATATGTTGTGCATCTGGACCTTGAGTCACCTATTGAAGAAAGAATGGAGCTTGCCTCCAGGGTGGTGAAGGATCCCATGTTTTCAAAGGTTGGAAACGTTCACATGACCACCAAGGCAAACATGGTCACCTATACGGGGCCCACAATGGTTGCAAATACTCTTCATGCTTGTGCCATTCTCCTCAAGAAGAGTAAAGATTGGGATTGGTTTATCAACCTCAGTGCATCTGATTATCCTCTGGTGACTCAAGACGGTTGGTCTAAGCTCTCTAATTGGTCATACTAGATTCATTGTTATAGTATCAGGTATTTTGATTTGCTTCTAAAGCAACTGTTGGATTGATTAAGCTGTTGATTTTGCAGATCTGATGTCGATATTTTCGGGTCTAGATCGAGACTTGAACTTCATCGAGCACACGAGCCATTTGGGGTGGAAAGAGTGAGCCAGCCAGCTCTGTCTCTCTGCAATCTATGTATCTGGTTCTGCAAATTGTTAGTCCCTGTTTGGTTTTGGAGAATGAGGAAGGTTTTCTAGTTTCCATGGAATGAAACATCATATGGAATTCACTTCATTAGAGTTTAGTTTACAAAAATCTTGTAAAGAACACAGAATCCAACTTCTTTTTTCTTGTTTTCTTTTTGTGTTCTCGAGAAAAGGGAAAATGGATTGGAAGCAGATGGAGCACAATGTTTGATTGGATAATTCAACTTTTATGAAAGGAGCAATCGTAACAATTGATTATCTTGGGCAGGGATAAGCGGGCTATGCCTTTGATGGTAGATCCTGGTTTATATTCGACAACCAAATCAGAAATATTCTGGGTCTCACCAAGGAGAGCTTTGCCCACAGCATTTAAATTGTTCACCGGTCAGTCTTACTCAACAAAGCAGTCTCTGTACTTCATGATTACTAGGCAGATCTTTTTTTTACCCCGTCTGGAGATGGATGAATCAGAAAATTCTCATGACCTGAAATCAAATGTTGATTCTGACTTCAGGATATAATTTGTTATCTAAATTGGTTTATTTAGCAATTCACTAGTTTTAGCTGCTATTGGTTCACTTCAACAAGCTAGATGTGGTTTCGTTCAATGATGTCTGGAAGTTCACATTCTGCGGTTACCGCTTTGCATTCTTCAATGTGAGTCATCGTATGAAGTCATAAATTGTCGTACCCGGTCTCAGTTATGCTCACATTAGCTTTTAAGGAGAAGATATTTCTACCATAAGTCATGCCCATATTGCTATTTGGTTTCCTTTTCCCTTTTATGGGAAATGTAGCCCCTTCTTCCTGCCTGATTCTCCTACAGAGAAACTGAATGAACTTTCGAGGGGGAATATTGAGTTCTGTCCCAGTTTCCGATTTATTGCTTTTTGGGAAACACAGAAAATAAGAAATAATGATTGGATGATAATATAGAAGATGCAATCTTCTGTGAAATCTTAAGACTCGGTATTTGTTTACATGGACGAACACTGAAAAATGGGTCTTCTTTTCCAGGCTAGTTTCAGTTTGTTATATGACACGTCCGGCTCCTTGTGCAGGCTCTGCATGGATGGTCCTCACACGCTCGTTTGTGGAGTACTGCATCTGGGGCTGGGACAATTTGCCTCGCACCCTCCTCATGTACTACACTAACTTTGTCTCCTCTCCCGAAGGCTACTTCCAGACAGTCATATGCAATGCTCCTGAGTTTGCTAAGACATCAGTGAACCACGACTTGCACTACATCTCGTGGGACAATCCCCCAAGGCAGCACCCGCACACCCTCACCCTTAATGACACAGAGAAAATGATAGCAAGTGGGGCTGCTTTTGCCCGGAAGTTCAAACATGGTGACCCAGTCCTTGATAAGATCGACATGGAGCTGCTGAGACGTAAGAAGGGGGGCTTCACCCCAGGAGGCTGGTGCTCAGGGAAGCCCAAGTGTTCAGAAGTCAAGAACTCCATCAAGCTAAGACCTGGCCCCGGGGCTAGGAGGCTCCGTCAGCTCGTAGCTAGGCTAGTTTTGGCAGCGAAACTAGGTCATAATCAGTGTATATAGAACAGTTGTTATAGGAAAATTAGTTCTTGCTTTGCGGACGAAAATTGAAGTCTTGAGAGAGAAAATTGGATTGTGAATTCATTCTCGTCTCTGGAAGGGAAGAGACCGTAGTGATCCAGCGGCAGCTCTGCTCATTCTGCTGATTGTCTATTATTGGTGGGACTTGAGAAAAATAAAGCTGTGATCGAACTTACAGGTAAAATTTTAGCTGAATATGCACTTGATTTTCCAGGATCACGTGTTCATGCAGTTGCACTTATTTAATGCAATATATATATATATATATGCAAAAAATTCCGTTTACCATTCCCAGATCGCCTTGCTGTTGAAGCCTCTGCTAAGAAAAATGACTCTTCAGGTTCTTGAAGTGTGTGAGATTTAAGCTTGAAAGCCTGTGGAATGGCAGTTGCACGTTAGCGCTGGTGTGGGAAAAGCTCCGTGATAGATAAGAACCTGCTAGTGTACAGGTTATTGGAACCTGAAAGAGGTGAATCGTGGACCCAAAGATTGGGAAATGAATATGTCCCAGACCACCCATGGACGAGGTATGGGAAAGCTTCCCCAGTTTCCATGCTCCTCAGCTCAAAATGAAGTACAAAAGAAAGGGGAACAGAAAACAGAGGTACATACGTACACGGTTCAAAGAAGTGGAAAGTAGAGTTGTCTTATTGATGCTCCCTGGCTAAAGATAATATACGTGAAGGAAGCACACGAGACGGGTTTGGGAGTTAGAGATCAAAGCCATGCAGTACTTGGGAAGGGTACACCATTTTCGTGTTCGGCTTTTGGCAAGGGTTTTCCAATTTCGTGGGATGGTCATCAGTTACATGACCGTTCAGCTACTAGCACACCATTTTCTCGTCTTTTGAAACAGCAGAATTAGCTTTTGCTGTAATCACTGTGAAATAAAAGACTGAATTAAAACTCAGCAATCAGTGAAGTAGGGAGAGACAGCAGCTACGTAAATGAGAGTGCCTCCTCAATGCTCTAGGATCAATTGCATTACCCCATGAACTAGCTCATGCCTACCTCAATGCCCTCTACAAGAATGAAACATTTGCCGACGTTCTATATTCGTCAGCATGTTTAGAGAGACTAGACTGTGCTAAACCAGCATAATACAACGAAGGGTCTTTTCCGACCACAACAACTTGGGCACAAGGCACAGTACTCACCTGCAACATTTCCTAAACCCATATACAAAAACTTCACCCCCCATCCGGTAAATTTGACCGCCCCCTGAGAGAGTAAGAAATGAAAATCCACTTATCACCTGCCATTCTCCTGCAGATCTTTTTCTTTCAATTGATCAGCGGCCTGAGACGAATAACGAGGTAGCTGATAGCTGGTGTTGAGCTCTCCGGGCCTTTGCCTTGTCTAGCCGAGCTCTTCTGACAGCTTCTTGGATGTGGCGATCCTGGTCCTTTAGCAGTTGATCCATGTTGCCTGATGGTACAAGTAATGGGCCAACTAATGGGCCCGAGTAGTGTATGGACCTATAGCCGTGCTGGATATTGATAAAAATTGGTCAATGATCTTCTACTTACAAGATCAAGCGTCGAAACTTTGACAAGGAAGAAGCAGCAACTAAACTCTTCACATGCAGCAATAGATCCAATCTAGAGAAACTATCAAAATGTTCTTGAGATTGTAAGGGATAAAACGATCGAAAGTAACTGATATATCTTTTTAGGAGCTAGACATGAATAAGAACCTATAGCAGGAGAAGGACTACTTACAACAATGGGATTCTTATTGCTGGTTTTTCCATCTTCTTTATTATGGAAAACTCCCTGCATTGGATATCTCTGATCCTTCTGCATCGAGGCCTCCTTGAAGGATCCTGGGAACCTCCCAATTAGTTTTGGCAATTCAGGCTGCAAAGTATCAGGAGGCAAATCCATTCCAGTCAATACACCTGACATTGCTCGATGAGCCCCAGATGAGATTTTATCATCTAGCTTTTTCCCTTCTTTTGCCCATGCTGCCCGATTAGTAAGAGGACCTGAGTGAGAGGCTCTGTTATGCGTAGGGCCGTGAGGATCGGCGCTAGCTTCCGCAGCTTGTGAAGGTCTAGGAGGATCAATTGGAAAGCCAGAAGCTACTTCTTCTTGGTGAGGATTAAACATCTCGCTTCGGCTCTTTGAATTCGACTGAAGTTGTCTCTTCTGAGAAGAAAACCGAGACATTTTGATGCATATTTACACCAAAAATAGAAACCAGCTCAACATGTAATTTCTTTAGATTCAAATATGGAAAGAGTATACAAATGCGCAAGTGGCATTAAGAGAGTACAGATATGGGGAGAATATACAGAAAGACCATCTTATCTACCTTTATTGATGCTACCAATTCAGCATTGGCATCAGGTGCTGGGATGGCTCGTGACTCTCTGACACCCCTCCTTTCAAGGTCAAGCCGCTGGCCCTTGTTTCCTGCTGTTGCTTGTCTACCAACAAGCAAAATAAAAGGATCTCAGAAGAACATAGAAATAAATAACAACAATTTTCCTAAGGAGTTCAGCTGCTTTAAAAAAAAATTATTTCCAGGAATAAATCATCTGCAGCAAATAATAGTAGATGGCATCTAAAAATTAAACCAGCTGCCTGAACCTCCAAGGGAAATAAGCAATAAGCAATTACTGCCATAACATGAATATAGTGCGAGGACAGACAGACCATCTGTAATTTTGAATAATACCAACGAAACCACTTGTTAATTAATTATCAAAAGTTACTTTAAGTGCAATAGATATAGGGGCATTAGGGCAATTTTAAGTAGCTGAATGCAATTAGATAATACTGACAGTGACAATACTGACCTTCGAGCTTCCTCGTCCCGTATTTTTGCATCAAACTCTTTGCTAGGAGGATACTTTGGCAAACTAGAAGGATCGCATGGAAGTGGTTTTGTGGTAAAGAACTGGGAACAGAAACACACCAAAATAATGTCAATGGTGCCATTGAATCTATAAAAAATAAAAATTAACCTATGCATACTTCCTCAGAAAATAAGTATGAGACTGCCTTAAGGAATGGCTATTGCTACTTATAAACTGAAAGGTATCAGGGAAATCCCATACCTCACTCTCAAGAGCAGAAGCTGCAGATCCGCGATCAGCAGGATCAATAGAAAGTAGGGTCTCCACCAGATCAAGAGCTGGTGCAGGAAAATCCTTAAATGTTTCCATCACACAGCGTCTATAAGGCTGTTGAGGTTTAAAGATAGTTGCATGAGGCAACTTCGATTTTCTCCAATAATCCTCTGAAGGAGAGCCGCAAAGTTTGAAAATCTTATGCAGTTGCTCCACCTTAAAGAAAGAAAGCGCTAGAGAATTGAATGCGAGGAATGCCGAGCAAAGATACAATCTCAAGCTCTACAATTGACACATTCTCAGGACTATAACCATAAATGAATCCCAACACACATGAAAAGGAGAAAACTACCCTATTAATAAAGCCGGAACAACTGCATCTTTTAAACCAGTTATTCCCTGAAATGGAGAACATAACCCTAATCTGTTACACCAGGCACTACTTCAATATTGAAGCAGAAGGGACAGGACGTAAGCTGCATGCAATTGAGCTATACATTATAAATATATATAATTTAATAAAATTTTATGGCGTCAGATAATTCAAAAACATTGACTGGTGACGTCAGTGCCTTTTAATGGCAAGCAGCAACAATTGGCCAGAACACCAAACAGGAAAATTTCCTCCTAAGCAAAACACAAGCCATAAAAATAGGCTATATTAACATAAACAAAAAGGCTAATAACACTAAATATTAGTAAGGGAAAGAAAGTGCAATTTCCTAGTCCAGAAATATATGTATTGGTGACGTGATCGATAGATGCTTTTGAATTTTTTTCCACGTCATCTTGGAGAGATTTTTGCATCCATATAAGGGTAGGTAACTCTTGTTGCCTTTTCAAGTGACATCCCTCATATTCATGACTAAAAGAAATCCAGCTAAGCAAGATCAATCAATAAGGATGTCTTGGTAGATACAATTCCAAGTATCAGCACTACTTGAAAGCGTTGATCCAATTGACAGCACCAATTTTACGATGTCCATGGGTCATTCTATGAATGAAGAGAGGCATTACTTATAGATGCATTTG
Source organism: Lagerstroemia speciosa (assembly GCA_037672795.1). Lineage (NCBI taxonomy): Eukaryota > Viridiplantae > Streptophyta > Magnoliopsida > Myrtales > Lythraceae > Lagerstroemia > Lagerstroemia speciosa. Next base: position 8,007,811 of record CM075310.1, read on the forward strand.
TAGTCATGTTCAGAAAAACTTTACTTCGGTTGTTACATCAGAAGATAGAAATAGATCTGCTAACCTCTCTCTCTCTCTCTCTCTCTCTCTCTCTTCCTTTTTTGAAAAAACTATCAGGAAAACCCTACAACCCTAAGAAATTGGGCGCATAAATAACAAATTCTACCCTCAGTGAGAAGAAATCATAGATAGTACCTCTGTTCTTCCGGGCATTATAGGCTTGCCAGCATACAATTCAGCGACTATGCAACCTGTACTCCAGAGATCAACAGCAGTCCCGTAATATGTGGCACCCAAAAGAAGCTCAGGTGGCCTGTACCAAAGAGTAACTACACGGCTGGTCAATGGGTGATTCTGATGGGGATCGTAAAAACTTGCCAAACCGAAGTCTGCAATCTTCAGGATGCCATTATTGTCAATGAGAAGGTTGGATCCCTTTATGTCGCGGTGTAAAACCCCACGACTATGACAGTGATCAAGTCCACGTATGAGTTGTTGCATGTAACATTTGACCTATCAATAGCCCGGTCAAATATTTTATAACAAGAGTAATTATTTGATATTTCAAGCCTAGAGGGGAAAAACAAATTAGAGAAAATAAATTAAGCCTTGTATATGATCACCTGAGCTTCGGTAAATTTCAGTCCAGGGTGTGAAGCCAACCCTGCCAAATCATGCTCCATATACTCGAAGACGAGATACAAGCTACAAGACATCCTAGATGTCACCAAACCTTCCAGCTTTATTACATTTGGATGATCAAGCCGGCGTAAAATGTGAATTTCTCTGGCCATAAAGCGAACGCTTTCTGGCTCCAGGTTATCAAATCTTACTTTCTTCAATGCAACAATTTTCTTCTGATCAAGATCACGAGCCCGATAGACATTGCTGTAAGTTCCCTGGCCAATCTGCAAGCATAAAAGTCAATACAAAGGAGATCTTTAAAAATAGTGATCCATCAATAATGACCCACATTAGCAATAAGATGCTGGGAATCTAATTCTCGGACCCATTTTTGCACCGATTCTAACAGAGAATGTCAGAGAGCAATCCTGTAATATAACAAACCTGAATAGACGACTTCTATAGACCAATAATACAGTAATGATTAGACAGCGAGAATTGCTAGTCCACAGAGAAAAGAGAGTAACAACGAAAAGAAAGAATATTCCCCGATGTTGTCAAAAGCATGAGGCGCACTTAAGGCACAAATGTCCCGGAGGCTCAAGGAGCGAAGAAAAAAAGCACGCCAAGACTGAAGTAAGGTGCACATTTTTCAAAATAATATGTATGTTATTCTCAAACAATAATATGATGTGCAATATAAGAATCAAACTATATGTATTAATAACAACAAAAAACTTAATAGAGAATTAAATCCTCACATACTGCTTAGTTGCCCTGATCATAACTAGAAAAAGGACCAAAAGGAGCACAGAAACATCATCCTTTTTTTTTTTCTTTCCTGAATCAGCTGCCTTGATCACTTGTATTGAAAATTTTTTTATGTACTTTGAATCTCTAGAGTTCTGAAACTACAGGAAGGGAAGATACATCGTGGCCTAACGTCTCTTTCCTTAAATAGAGGGGAAGCCTAATAGCATACGAAAGGCCCAAAACAATGAGTCCACTGCCAAAAAATAAAAGAAAAAACAAAGCAACCTTATTAGGTCTTCCACTGAGCTGTGAGAGGCGCGCGGCTTGTGCCTTGGAAAATGCGCCTCTCTGGGCCTTGTACGCCTAGGGGGTGCGCTTTTGACGACCATGGTATTCATGCATAGAATATGAAAGCAAGGCAATATACGATTAAAATAGAGAAAGAAGCATACTTTATCAAGCTTCTCGAAGGAATCTGCACGGCGTGGCAACCATCCCTTAATAGCCTCTCCAGCAACTGCAGCAAGCCAAAGGGGCCAACCTGCAGCAACCTGCTCTCCCTCTGAAGCCTTTGGGATGCTGCCAATTGCAGGATGTTGAGCAACAATGTGCTCCATCTTCTCCCTACTCCTCTCAAAATTATGAGCATGCAATCTTACTGATCCATTTGTTTGCTTTTCCATTGACATTCCTCTCCCGTCATTTGCATTACTGTGTCTATTCTTGGCCCGGCGAGCCTCCTCCCTCCTCGACAAAGCTTCTCTCGAAGCCCACAGGTCTGAGGAGGTCTTGTTAGACGCTCGAGGGCTCTCCTTGCTATCTTCAATGGCGGATGGCTTGCAACAAATACAGCCCATTATGAACCAAACCCACCCCCACAACCCCCACAGCAGCCCCTCTCCGGGATCAATAATTACCTCCGCTCGGCGTCTTACAAGATATAAACTTTTTCCGCGCCCACAATTACTAAATCAAAACCGAGATTGTCCAAAGATACAAGGCGACCACACTAACTGGCAGCAGCCACCCAATTCACACCACTCGCTTCCATCTCTCAGAAAATGAAGCAGCAGCAGAGCACTCGTTCCACACTAATTTTCCTTCAACAGCTTCACAGAACAGGACAGCCCGGAGAAAACTATTGATTAAATCCTTCCAATCAAAGCACAGCATTCCAAACATAACAAATGCATCGGAAGCAAAACCACAATGAGCTCACAAGGGCTAAGAGATTCTCGAAATTGGCAACCAAAAAGACCACGAATTTCTAATTCCGCGTCTCTCAAGTGTCCAAAGATTCACCAAAATAAACAATGGCGATCTCAATTAGCCGGCAGAACTTGATAAGTGAACGACTTCAACAACCAAAAAACTGCTTCATCTCCACGGAATCGTCGAACTCTCGACGATGCTGCAAATAAATGACGAAATGAGAATACTTCTATTGTGGCTGTTCCCAACAAAGGCCGCAGAAGCTGTTCAATCCATGAACTCAACGGACAAACAGATAGATGCAGCTTACCACCTGATTGGAGCCCTGGAGGACCGCGATCTAGGGTTTTGGATTGGATACAGGGCATGGATCTGAGGAGACACACAGATAGAGAAACAGAGGGGAGGGAGGGAGGGAGGGAGGGAGGACGGAGAGCGAGGGGATGGGGAGAGGAAGTAGAGTAACCGAGTGAGCTTTGTATCTAAGAAGAAGATGATGAGCAGATGACAAATTAATAAGAACAGGAATAGGTATAAAATTTAAGACAATCATTTGCCTAATTTTCTTGTAAAAAAAGTGTTTTTATTATTTAATATTTTTGTTTACTTGTCGGGGCGCGTGAATAAAGTACCCCGCAGCTTTTTCTCAGGGAGAAAGAGAGAAGCCCCGAGCGTCCGTTTAAAGACATTCCCCTTTCTCTGTCCTTTTAGCTCCCCCACGCGCGGCTGCCGAGTGGCGTCAATTTTTCTTTCCCAAATTAATTATCTGAGGAAATTAATATATTTTTATGTGTGGAGACAAGGAATTTTTTTTTTTTTTTTGGTTTCCCACCCGGTGTCCGGTACCCGAAGGCTGGCCGACTAATCCGGAGACAAGGAAATTAAGTCATTGCGTCGAAGCCCTTTTTTATCTTTTTAAAATCACACATTTCCACGTATTATTATTTACTAGTGAAATAATATAATATACAAAGTTATACTCGAGTATAAGATAAAATCAAAAAAATGTAACAACAGAGTTATATGAAATTTGAATAAAGTCCGGATAATTAATTAATTAATCTCAGTTATAAGTTTGGTCACATGAAATCGGTAGTGAAATAGAGCATATAAATGAAAATTAGTTCTTTTAATTGACCATAATTTCCTTGCCACCAGTATTGTCTATTTGTAAATTAACAAGTTTTCATTAAATGCAACAAATATACGTACTCAATTAATTTATTATGTTTAGATGTCACAAATTTGTGCACCGAAATATTCTAAAATGTAAATATACTAAATAAAAAAAATAGCTAAATTGAAATTAACAGAACTTATCACTATATATATAGTCCGATTCATCATGTTATATGACTTCTTAAAATTTTGAAATAAATAATTGAAAAAATAAGTCAACCTGCAGGCAGAAATTATGTGTACGTCATTATCGGTGGATTAAGCTACTTTCCCTTGACTTAGATTGCTAATAAGATTGACCCACTTGACCTTGGTGTTGACCTCCCGAGGAAGGTCTGTGGTCTCAACTTTCAGTGGAAACCTTCTGTTCGAAATAAATAAATTAATTAAATAAAGAAAAATAAGATGAGAAATTCTACCAACTAGAAACACGATTTTTGGTAATCGGGACACGCCCTTTTAAACCTGTAATGACAACCATATTCTGGCAATACGAACGGGCTATTTATGGAATCCTGCCAATATTTGTACTGTAAAAGCTCGATCAAATGATCGTCGATGACATCAATATGTTAACGTGGTTTTAGAATTTTCGAAGAAATGTGGATGGGATGATTTTACAGAAGAATTTCGCACATATCGAATGCAGAAAATTCAAATTATTCGATTGGGACGGATCCAGTAAAATGTATTTAGCTCGTAGAGCTAATCCCATCCCCTATTCGCGCATGACCGACCCATCGAGTCAAGGGATAAGAGCGGAGCAGTGGGCGTCCCCATCCATTAAATACAGAAAACAGTCCCCCACATGATGATGGTAATAATAATAAAAAATTAATAAGACAGTTGCGTAGAATTAATACATGGAGTGTCGGGCCTCCCCGCCACAGGGAAACAGCTCACTGGGCCCCACCGCGGTTACGAGGCAAATCAGTGGGGCCCACAAGGGCGCCCCATCTATCTGTCTATCCATCCATCGCACGACATGTCACAGGGCAACTGACGACAGCAACCAAAGTAGTTGAGCCGCTGAGGTTGAGGATGCAAAAAAGCTCCCCATCATTCTGGGCTTTTTCTAGGGCCCATCACAATTTCCCATCCACCCCTCTTTGAATACTCGAAGAAGAAGAAGAAGAAGTCAGATATTTCAACGTTCACCAATGATAGTACCATAATCAAATAACTGTCCCCTGCACGGTGACTGATATTTAAAAATTTAATAAATCTAAATTAATTTAAATCCTTCAATCTAATGGAGAATGAAACAGTTTGGTTGAAAAAAATATGAATTTCAATGATCAAATAAGATATTAATTGTGGTTATTATATTGAATATATTAATTTTTGATAATTTAAATATAAAAATCATAATAATAAATTAATCAACCAATTTGTCTGATTGATAAATGAAAATCCATAAATATTCATTCTGATTATGTACAAAAAAAAAATTTCAAATAGCACATGCATAATGCGTCTAAAGTAATTCACATTAACCAGGATACAATATAATATGAGTTATGATCGATGAGCATCGATAAAAACTAATAAAATATAATAAAATAAAATAATTATTTTATATTAAATTGAATTAAATAGTACTCATTAAATTTACAGATACTGTACGGATTAAACAGAAAAAAAGGATAATATTAGCTGGGAAAAAAATATGATGGAGCCCAGTGAATGTAGGTGAAAGAATTGTTCCCTGAGCTCGTCTGAGCCCAGTGGGCCTTCACAGGCTTAGCCCTCGTGGTGGGGGGGCCACACCGATCGGCATTTACAAATCTAACGTTTCCGACTTGTGCTGAGCAAAAAACATATAAATTCACTTATATATAACATCGTATTGAAATGGAAATTACAGTTTTTGATTATAAGGTGGAAATTTCACATTGTATTGGAGTCAAATCATGTGAGTTCACACCACGTCAGGTTCGAGTGTGTAACTCGTGGCCTATTAGCCCCGAGACAGGAAGAAAAATGTCCGGCTTGAGGTCAATTGTCCCCCCGAGTAAAGAAGAAAAATGTATGGCTCGAGGTCAATTGCCACATGAGGGCGGGTGTTGAGAAATAAACCTTACATCGGACAAATAATGAAAAGAGGTATGGTTTATAGAAGAGTTAGTACTGCTGTCCCATCAGATTGAGTTTTTGTGATGGATATGGACAAAATCTCTTATGGACTAGGTAGAAATTTCACACGTACAAATAAAAAATTAACGGTGTAATTGATATAATTTTTCATTAAAAAAATACGTGAAATTATTGTATTATAACCAATTTTATGATCAACTTGCAAGAAATATCTGCATGAATATTTTCTGATCAATGCAATTATTATGTGAAAATAATATTGATCCAATTCAATAGAATTTTCACAATTCATCAAATACAGATTCAAGTCATGTGGTATAGTTGAAGGTAATGCTTTTTTTTTGGTAATTTGTGATTTTTTTATCAAGAGATAATTTAAGATTTTAACAATTTTATAACATGATCTTCTGATTAAAATATATTTTAGGTTTTAAAATTTAAAATGTTCTGAATTATAAAACTTTCATTTGCTGGGCTCCCATTTAATACCTTACCCGGGGCATGCTTCATCTGAACAGTACAGTTGAACTTAAAATTCGTAGATCGGGGGGATCATGGGGATCGGATAAGACTCCATTCGAGATACATCATCACACCTACAGTAGGAGACAAAAAACATTTTTAACAATTAAAAAAAATTTTAAAAATATAATTTAAATAAAACTTAACATTTAAAAGAATTAATAAATTTAACAAAATCACCAATTGCGATCTGCAAAGGAGAGGTCTGCTGGGTCGCGGGCGAGAGAGTGGGGAGATTCGATTCGCGGCTGAGTTCTTCAAATCGTATCCGCCATTGATGCTGTTTTGTTGATTCGGTCGATCGAAGCGGCGCCATCTGATGTTAGGCGGGAGACGGGACGAGTCGGAGGTTCGAGAGGGAGATGAATGAATCGCCGGCTGTTCGGTCCTGAGGCATGAGTGGAGCGTCAATTGGGCTTCGCACCGGGAGCTATGGATCGTTGCTGCATCTTCATCTTCAGAATGGCGTCTCTTACAACCAGTCAGGATTGGTGCGTAAGCCTTCGAAGATGGCACTCTCTAGTTCGAGGGAGAAGGAGAGGTTCCTCTCCCTCCTCTGCCGGTATCTAGGGCGGCGGAAGGTTGCAATGCTACTCCTTGTCGTCCTCGCTCTCCTTGTTTTCGTCTTTGGATCCTTCACGGTCAGTAAAGGTTCGGTTCTTCCCCTGCGCGCATTCAGGATGCTGTTAGTTTTTTCCAACCGTTACCGTCAGTTATCGAAATCGGAGTTCAATTCCTGCATTGTGCTCAGGAGCTGTGAGTGAAAATTTTAAAGAATTGAATTCTGTGTCTTCCATTGGGCATGAACTTTGGCATGGAAAGCTCGAATTTTGATTTGGTAGAGAAGATTGAACTGAGGAAGGGTAAGATCTGTCTTTCACAATGTGATGGAATTTGGTATGGTCGGACTAATCTATTCTTGCAAGCAGAGTCTTTACACCAGACTAGATAAGCTTGGAGATTTGTAGAATTGTCTAACCCAAAAATAGAAAGCTGCCTATACTGCTGCCGTTCATGAATAAGATTTCAGAGAAATCATTGAGCATCAAATCTCTCTGATGATTTGTCCAAAAATGTTCTTGTCCTGATAACGCTTCGCGTTTGTTTGATTCCATTGTAATGTATGTTAGGACTATTCATCTGCAAAACATTGATAAATTTTTTTGCGTGCTTTCTATTTCCTGACTGGCAGAAAGCAATGTACAAAATGTTGCCCAAGACATTGATCATGCAAGATTGCTCACTGGGAAGGCATCACTGGAATTTTTAAGGCCACCCTTTGCAAGAGCTGAAGATGCAAAAAGAGGTGGAAGTTCTTCCAGAAGGAGGACTGTTTCCCGAAGTGATGAAAATAGAAGTCAAGTTCACACTCCACATCGTCCCCGCCTTCGTCCCCGACTTCAGCTTCGTTCTCGTCCACATGTTACTTCTTCAAGTTCAACCCCTGTAGGCCATACCTCTTCATGGGGTCAACATTGTGAAAATTTTGCATTCCCTCCTCCGCCTCCCCCAGATAGAAAGCGGATTGGACCCCGGCGTAAGTCTTCACCTCTTTTCCTCTGTCAGATAATATTCAGGCGAAGTCTATCTATTCTTCCACGAGATAGAAAACGGATTTAAATTGGACTCCTTCTCCACCCCTTATTTTTCCTGTTCTTTTTTCTTTCAGCATGTCCAGTATGCTACCTTCCTGTGGAAGATGCTATATCTAGCATGCCAAATTCCCCAACAATATCTCCAGTGCTCCAAAACCTGACATACATTATCAATGAAGATCCAGTGAAAGTTGAACCACATGGAGGCTCATATTTTGGAGGCTATCCTTCTCTGAAGGAGCGGAACGATTCATTTGACATAAAAGAATCTATGAAGGTGCATTGTGGGTAGGTTATTATCCTATGGGTCGATTAATTATCGCAAAGCTAGCAAGTTTGGTTCTCCTAAGTGATTATGATAGTCTTTTATTAGCATTTTGTGGCTGAATTCATGTTTTCCTCTACAATTTCATCAGATTTGTTAAAGGAAGTAAACCTGGTCTCCAGACTGGATTTGATATTGATGAAGCTGACCTTGTGGAGATGGAAAGGTCTTATGATGTTATTGTGGCATCAGGCATATTTGGTAACAGATCCTTTTTCAGTCAATCATATAGTCAGAGTTTGTCCATCTTTGCTTTGCCTCTTACTGCATTAATATTGCAGGAAATTATGATGTCATACAACAGCCTAAGAACATCAGTGAAGCAGCCAGGAAAAATGTTCCTTTCTTTATGTTTATTGATGAAGAGACAGAAGCATATATGAAAAATAGTAGTACTTTGGATAGCAGTATGAGGGTTGGACTTTGGAAAATTATTGTCGTATATAACACCCCTTTCTCTGATGCAAGACGAAACGGAAAGGTACTTGGGTTGTTTTTAATCAGCGTGCTTTTTTATTCCCTCTCTCTGTTGAATTTTGTCAGTTGAAGATTGTTCTCAGTCTGTCTTGGTGTTCCCTCAAATGATCATACGATACATTTTGATGTAGAAGAGGAAGATGAGTATGGGATGGTATACCGGTTGCCTTTATACTGCATTATTATTGCAAATTAATTTGGGAGCTCAATATTGTGTATGGTACCTGTGATGAGTATGCTTTCTAAAAGGATGGTTACAAATTTAACAAGGAAAAAGGTGCTATTTATGTTCACCTGGCAATCCATATCTTGTAGGTACCGAAGCTATTACTTCACAGGCTCTTCCCAAATGTGCGGTATTCCATATGGATTGATGCTAAACTCGAGCTTGTTGTGGATCCATATCAAGTTATTGAGAGGTAGGTAACATCTTTTGTTTTGTATGCCTACAAGATGTTTCACAAACTGTGGCATCCAAAGCAGTAGTTGTTATATTGCACTTTCATATTAATTGTCCAGTAACATATGTAAATATTTTCTCTTTGATTTGTTGTGTACATTAGTATATGGTGTTTGTTTGTTGAATATCATGTGTCAGATAGGTGATGAACATATGTACACCACAGATACCCCGTCTGGTATTATTAGCTATCTTATGTGTGATCATAGATAGCTTCTTTTTCAGTGGACACCCATGTGAGAGGAAGCTACTGCTGTGTGCGATGTTTTACAATCACTTTTAGATTATTTCAGGGGATATACTTTAGAAGAACAAACACTTAACAGCTGTTCCATTTGTCAGGTTCCTGTGGCGGCAGAATGCTAATTTTGCAATATCAAGACACTACAAACGTTTTGATGTATTTGAAGAGGCTGAAGCTAACAAAGCAGCTGGGAAATATGAAAATTCCTCCATCGATTATCAGATAGACTTTTACAGGAAAGAGGGTTTAACTCCGTATTCCGAAGCTAAGCTTCCAATAACTAGCGGTATGTGTATGTTGCATTAGATACTTGTGAAAATTATGCCACATGTGTATTTGTGATGCTATCTTTTCTCTTGGAGATTGGAGTTTATGTATAATTCTGACTTTTGCAGATGTTCCCGAGGGGTGTGTTATCATAAGGGAACACATTCCTATCACAAATCTTTTTACCTGCCTATGGTTCAACGAAGTTGATCGGTTCACTTCCAGGGATCAGCTGAGCTTTTCTACTGTCAGAGATAAGATAGCTGCAAAAGTCAACTGGACTGTCAGCATGTTTTTGGACTGTGAGAGACGCAACTTTGTGATACAGGTATTTTTGTTTTCTTTTTTTGATCAGTTGATACAGGTATGTGTTGCTTATATTCAAACCACTCAGTTTCCTACAATTCTAATCAGCCCCAATAGTAGTGACATGGAAAGATGGTCTCTTCACTCGGTCTCTGATGAGCTGGACTTCTGCATATTGTGTAAACACGTGCATTTTTCATTTGTATGGCAGGCGTACCACAAAGATCTGTTAGAGCAAATGTCTCCTCCAGTCATTCCCACGGTTCGTCCTCGAACAGCTCTACCAGTATCAACCACACCTGGACGGCCGCCTCCAAAGAAGAGCATAAGCAAGCGGGGTAGAGGAGAGAGGAAAGCAAACTCGAGGAGGCACCGTAAGGTAATTACAGGGGGAGGTAGAGACAAAATCCTGTTCTAAATTCTTTTCCATCCCCAGATGTAATCTAAAGTTGCTCCATTTTCCACCTATGATTCAATTTATACGCCCACTGAGGATTCTTTCACAGGCTTTAGGTTGATTGTTTAGTCAGGAGAAGCTTGAAATTTTGTTCCTCGAATATTGTCGATATCTATTCTTTTCTTTCTTTTTTTCTGTATATATGGTCTTGCTTCCAGATAATTTCTAATCAGCATCTACTATTTCTTAAGTCTCCATTGTTTTCCATGTCCATGGGGTATGCAAGTTTTCTCGCCTTTTGATTTCGCAAATAGTATCAATGGTTAAGTTTCGTTATATTAAGTGGTGCATACAAGAAAAAGATTAATGATAACCACAAGAATTCGTTCCACCATCGCATAAGAAGGTTAGATCTTGGTGGTGGATGGGGACTTATCTGCTAAGACCCAAACACCAGGTCAGAATCACTGGGGACCTTTTTTTTTTCTGGCCAGTAAGTCAATTTGTTCATCCACTGTAAAAGTTAACAAGAATTATGTAAAAGCACAGCTTTCCCCGACCTGCATCTTCTCTTATGTTGATGAGCAGAATATAGTGGGTTCCAAATCTCTCTGAATTGCACTTGTTTTGCTAAATTTTCTTCTGAAGCACCAAGCTCTTATTTACTACTCATAATTCCAAGACCAAGTTCCATGAGTAAACAGTAAAGACATCACAGAAGCAGCACCAAATGACTGGTAAGTTATCATTTTAAACCATATCAGACCATCACATTGCAGCAGTGAAGACTGACACGAACATCACAGGATGGGGGTAGACACAATACAGACAACTTAAAACACCACGATCACATTTATTTGCACTCCCACATCTTCTATGTAAAACATAGCATCATTTCATCTGTTCAGTGGTCACAGGTGCAGGCTGTGCAGGTGCAGCTAGCTCCGCACTTGCACTTGCCATCATTCTCCATATCTGGAGCGTCCATCATCACCATAGTGCTGGTGCAGGTGCTGCACAATTGAAGGTGCATCAGAATTGATTTATGAACCGATTTTTTGCTGTTAGAAAGCAACTACTATACCATCTGCCTACTGTTGGTTAGAATTTTTTGCCAGACTAGCTGATGAGATGTGAAATTCAGGAGTAAAGATTTAGTTGTGTTAGCCAAATATGCTCATCGGTGCCTATCAGTTCCTCATCCTCCTCTTAGCTTTTTTGGAGATTGATGAGTGTCTCTTTGAGCATGAGTTACCATCATCCCGTGCCAAAATATTTTGGCTGCTTTTGGTTTCATACTGTGGCTGATATAGAACAATCCTTTAAGCAGAGTAATACCTCTTCTCAGCCTCAACAATATCAGCAGAGTAGCTGCTTCCCTTCTTCCTGTTGTAATCATAGAACATCAGATGCTTCAACAGTCAATATAGCGTGAAAGCAATAGCATGAACATCGGATTCCTCTCTTCTTAGATAGACATGGGTTAAGCGAGAGGGTTGTCTTAGGTGGGGAAAGATACTTACACGCACTGGCTCTTGTCAGCGCAGTCGCAGTTTCCGCACTTGTCCCACATGGTTATGGGGAATGAGAAGTGTTACTGAGCAGAGGATGTGTATGATGAGACTGTCTTGGCTTTTCTGTTTGGATTGCTATGTACCCAAGCTCCCTGGGTCAGTTCTCTATTTATAGGAGAGTTGGGAAGGGAGGAATGGGCAATTGATGTTGTTACATTAGGCGTGGTCCTCCACCGGGCAGAGAGAGACTCTTTTTGTGTAATGAGTGTATCGCAAGTCAATGAATGTTTAACACATCGACAAAAACAGTTACAAATGTCTGATAAACTACTAAAGACTGTACTAACATAATTTGACTTGTGATTTGTATCACGTTGTATGGCCTTACACGGAAAGACCTCTTCCTTGATGTGGCCCAGAGGCATGAGAAGTGGCCCAGAGGCATGAGAGCAGCACACGCCTCTTCAAGAATGAATCTGAAGGAATCTTTGGTAGTGGAAAGAGGCTATGGCTCAGGCTTCAGGCTCATATCCTCCCCTCATGCCTTCTTCAACCCTCCTTTATCTGGAGGATGGGTTGATGAAGATGAATGAGCTCTCTTCCCTTTTTTCAAATTTTCAATAGAACTTCTTTGGTGCCGAAAATTAGCATGGAAGTGCTTCCAAATTGTCCTCTGATCAAGGGAACCACACTCGACATCATGGACGGACGGTTCTAATTCTTTTGGCACATAAGAAACACCGGAAATGTTGTTGTTTTGGTTATTGTCATTTCTTGTTTGTGTGGATGAAGAGCAACAGTGCTATCGGACCTTGGTATCGACAAATATCGTTCCTTTTTCAGCGGGCATGTCGTGACATGTAAATTCTTCAAAGACTCGAAGCCCACCAAAATCAATCTTCCACATTACATGTGCTGCCTTGTGAAAGAAATCGAAGGGAATCAATTTTCGGATATCAGAAGAAAAAGGAGTGCAAGGGAAAGTTCCCTCAGGATGATATCCGACATGAATGTTTTATTCTTTCTTCATCGTTTGTGCCTTCTCTGTCACAGACAGGCACTTTCCAAACGGTGCCATGTTTTTAAGGAAAAGGAAAAAAAAAGGCATTGATTCTCGATAGGTTATCTCCACCACTTAGGACAACATAAATCTTGAAATTACAGTGTGCGTACAAGCCTGTAAGGAATGGAGAAAATGGAGAATAAATGGTACGGTGAATTTTACAGTAAATATCTAATTTAAAATATTTTAATCTCATGTCGATGGTAATATTATATTTGTATGAAAAGAAAAATTCCATTTGTAAAAAAAAAGGATGTTGTAAATTCGAAGAACTTTTGAAACAATAATGATGTGTGGAGGTGGAAGAGAGAGAGCTTTTTCATGGTCTTCTCCGAGTGCCCCGCCCTCACTTTCTTCTTTCAACGTCAGAATAAAGCAAGCCCTCATTCTTTTCAGCGATAAAGAAAACGGATGGAATCTGGGCTTGGTTGCACCGCAGTTCGACGACGTAAGAGGAATTGAGTTGCTATTGTTCTACCAATACGCGGTGGATACCGGAAACACCAAAACCGAGGTTGCTGTTGATGCTACGATATTATGGAGGAAACATCAAAATTCCCTCTTGACAAATTTCAAGATCTTGGCCAAATTCAATTCAGATACATCTTTCTTCCATTACAGAGCCAGCCCGTGGGACAAGAATATCCAGTACAGTGCTAGACCCTTGGATCGAAGCCGTATAAATTTGACAAAACGGGGAAGTTTTACAGTCAATCGCTGGACCATTAAGTAAGTGAGAAAATGATTATGGGATCCGATTCTATTCTTTTAACTTAAATTGTTGATTGCGAGTCGTTGATTAAGTTGCAAAATGGGTCAGTGTCGTTCCATAATACAGTACGGACACAATAGAGTGGGCCTGTTCTCGGCCCACAGGCCGGTCTCCGAGGAGCTGGGCTGGAGATGTTCTCGGGCCATGGTGGGCCAGGCCCGCGGCACCGTCAGCATTCACATCGACATATAGAGAAACTGTGAATGCTTGATACCTCGTGTGTGTGTGTGTCTCTCTCTCTATATATATATATATATAAATCATGAGGAAAAAGAATTTCCTTTTTCGATGTATTCACAACAAGCTATTCTAATTCAATGACCGCATCTAAGTTTTTCAGGCAAGTTATTTAATTTTATTTCTTTGCTAGTTAGGTGTAATATGATTACTAGTCCGACGTACGGTGGAATTGAGATTATGCATAATACGAAGCAGCATTTACGAACCGATGTCTTCGAATTCCTCCCCTGTTCGGGTATGTAAGTGCATGAATTATGTCTAACATCGTAAAAATTTTTACGGCTCAACAATTAACCTATAAATACATTTTACAATCACCGAAGATTATAATAATTATGTTAATTGTCAAGTATGTCAGAAATGTTCTTTGAAGGTTGCTTAATGGGACGGTAAGATTAGAGCTGCTGCTCTCCTTTTTTTTTTTTTTTACCTATTAAAACAAAAAACCTTTTGTGGATAAGACAATTATTAATTCTTTATGTTTTTAATTTATGGTTGAATTCATTTCATTTGGGGAGACTAGAAACAGAAGAGTCCGAGTCGGCCAACTTTCAGCTAGTCGGCACCACCACCCTTTCGCCGTGTCTTCCTCTGAGGTGCGACGGCGACGTCATCACTGAGTAGACCGCCGCAGCCGCCGCCCCCTCCGCTAGCCATACGAGCAGGAGCTGAATTCTGAGCCTCTCCTTCACTCTCCTCTAACTAAAACCCCTCATCTCTCTCTCACCCCCCGCGATCGATCGGTCGCTCTCGTTTCTCCATTCTCCCTCCTGGTTCTTTTCACTTCCTCTTTCCCGCTTTTCTCCAACCAGCGGACACGGGCATTGCTGGGGGGCCGGCTCCACTCCCCCCTATGGACCCGGAAGTCGTCGAAATTCCGCCTCCAGTCCGGCGGTCATCGAAGCCGCTGAAGCAGAAAGAGGTCAGTCGGTCTTCGCTGTCTCGATCATGTAGTAGACTCTGAAAACCTGCTCCGATGACTACATCCGTACTGTTTGATTGTCGATTACTCTATCTTGGTGCGTTCAGTTTTTGTACCGTGAGTGATAGTAGCAATCGGATAGGTTCAGCAGACTGTCCAATTTCGATGAGTTCTTGGCGTTTACTTACGTTCTGCGCAGTTCTCTAATTTGCCGCCCCCCGCCCTCTGTCCTTTTTAAATCCCGAGCACCGTGGGAGCTGAGTTAATCAATATCCTTGTTTGCACGAGTGACTTGTGAGATGGCAATTGAACTGTGTATTTCAAGCTCTTCTTAAGGTGTTTGATTTGATGCAGTGGGCGCATCGCGAAAGGTTTGTCACAGGGAGATTTTATCCGACTATCGTCTTCCACCTTGTCCGGATCTTGGAACCTTTGATATATGTTTTCTCCATTGGCATTTGGGTGTGGTTCCATGGAAATACCCCATAAGACTATTTTCGTGAAATTTTTCAAGGAACTGTCATTTGATAATGTGAAGCCTCTTAGCATCAGTGGTTGGCTTGCTACTGATTATTGTCCTTTAGGGTTGACGATTTGTTACTGCATCATTGTGAGAGTATCAGGAGGAGCGAAGGTGAGATGAAGGGTGCTGTGGAAGTGGTTAAAAGTTGTATTCCGGTGACTTGTTTGTTTAGCTTCTCTTTTATGGATTTAGTTTATACTTGTGCCTCTGTTCCATTAGCTGCTCCAGTCAATTGTTTGGCTGTTTCCTTTTCTATTTCTGCTCGGTTGACAACTCAGTGACCTGAAACCTATGTTTATGTATGATTTCTTCTTAGCTATTCTTCTTTGCCTTAAAACACAGAACTGCTGTTTCACTTGAAGATTAAATAGTCCTGTGACCAGAGGACATTGAGAACGAGCAATCATGGATCAGTATTTGGTTTTTGAACATTCTTTCAGATAGTTCCTGAAATACTTGCTTGCCGTGAGACCTAAAGTTGCCCTATCCTATGGACGAATCTCTTCCACTTTACCTTTTATTCCTGAGACTTCTTTTCTTTCAATTTCATTTAGTAAAATGATTGATGTAGATCGATGCTTGTGGATATCTATTTAAAATGTTTTTCTAGAACGTGCTCTTATAGTTTCGGCATTGCTGTGGCAAGATGTCCCTCTCTTGAGCACAAAGTTGCATGTTGTGGAAAAAACTTCGCAGGCTTTCGTTCATGAAGTAATTGACATCGACAGTGATGAAGATATTGCTGATTCTGCCATTATAGAAAAAGAACTGAGCAAAATAAAGAAAGGGAAGGCTGTGGTGGATGTTTCTGATGGTCACTTAAATGGGCACTCTAAGGTATGATATCAATTACTTTAAGTGAAAAATCTGTGACTTAGATCTGAGATTCTCTATCTTTTTCCCAGCCTTAAAAAGGTGGAGCTTCAAAAGTTCTTCTAAAACTGATACTCATTTCTTCTCTCCCACCTGCGTTATTTTTCTTGCAGGAATCTTTAGCTGAACATATATTCATCTCCCCTGATGATTTGGTTGGAGCAGTAAATGGGATGGAAACGAATTCCAAAGAGGGCTTACATACATCTTTTAATGGTGATGGACATATTTATGATTTCGCTACATGTGATGATGATGATTATATGGATTACATTCTTGAAGATGTGGTGCATGTGGACGATGATTATGATCTGCTACAAGCTCATTTTGATAGTATGGATATACCTCCTGGTGTGGAGGCTCCCGTGCCGTGGTTGCCTGCGGTATCCAAAAATGACAAGAAATCAGATGCTGAAAATAGTCTGCAAGATTCAGGATTACTACATGGACAAACTGCAGGCTTCCTCAAGGAAACAGAATCTCTTGACTTGACTGCCCAAATTGAGACAAATGGTGCATTTACCAGTGCTTCTGGTTCACCCGACCAAGCTTGCCCTGCAAGCCACCCATCTCAGGTGGATCTCTTAACACCTTTGTTCCCTGTGCAGTCTGGGCAGAGTAAAAAGAGCCAAGCAAGTTCTCAACGTAAAGGCAGTAGTAGGAATTTCTCCTTTGGGTTAGAATCATTGAAAAGTAGGCGACTTCTGCAGTCTTTTAGGAATAAGAAGTCACCAGTTTCTTTCAGTAATTCCACTAATTTTAGCTCGCCAAGCCAGCTTATTGGTGCTAAACATCCTTTTGGCATTGATCATCATAATTTGGACCAAAGCATGCCCTATGGTGTAAATAACCAGACTTTTTCTGGTGGTGTATCCCCTTCAAGTTTTCTGCGGACTGTTTCTGGCAGTTCATCCTATCCAAGCATGCTCCATGGTGTAGATAAAATGACTGTTTCTGGTACTTCATCCCCGTCAAGTTTCCCGCAAATTGTTCCTGGCAGTTCATCCTATCCAAGCATGCTCCATGGTGTGAACAAGCCTACTGTTTCTGGCAGTTCATCATATCCAAGCATGCTTCTTGGCGTAAACGAGCCGACTGTTTCTGGTAGTTCATTCCATTCAAGTTTTCCGCAAACTGTGTCTGGCGGTTCATTGTATCCAAGCTTTCCGCAGACTGTTTCCGGTGATCCACCCCATCCAAGTTTTCCTCAAATAGTTTCTGGCGGTTCATTCTATCCAGGTTTTCCACAACAAATTTCCTCACAGGACAAGGCATCCACCGTAGATCCATTTAAGAAGACATGGTTGAAGGACCCTTCCAAGTATTTTGTCAGTCACACACATGCCTCTCCTGCAACTTACTCTAGCTATGCACCGCCGTTTGCACCCTCTGTGTACACCCTTCCTGCGGAAGATGGAGATAATCACTCGGCTCAAAGTTCCACTGGTGACCGTGCGGATAATATGGATGATGTTTTGAGGAGGTTCGAGAATTTTAAAACTTTTGATACCGTACAAGATCATTCAGATCACCACTACAGCACATATGACTCAGCAGTAAAGCAAGTGGGTTTTTTTTTTTTTTTTTTTTTTAAATTTAATTCTTATTTTACCATAAAATTTGTCTTCATGTTTTGTCATATGCTTTCACTGATAGCCTTCTAAGAGCTGGGCCAAGAGAATCCAAGAGGAGTGGAAGATCTTGGAAAAGGATTTGCCAGGTCTGTATTGGTGCCTCTAGTTCTTCTATTGGTTCTCATCTGTATCCTATGTATCTTCTCATATATGGTTCGATTTCAAAGGTTTCTGAAGTGCTTGATATCAGAATTTTTCTTCTCTAGGATATCCTGGAGACAATTGCTAATCTCCTAACATTCTCCTTTTGTACAGATACCATATTTGTAAGGGTTTATGAAACAAGGATGGATCTCTTGAGGGCTGTAATGGTTGGAGCAGAAGGCACCCCATACCATGATGGTTTATACTTCTTTGACGTATTCTTTCCCTCGGACTACCCTAATAGTCCTCCAGTACGTGTCTGAATCCTTTTGGAAGTTTGTTAGTTTATCGCTCTGCATTTGCTTCGTATTCTGTGCTTCTGACATTGAGTATCTTAATGACAGCATGTCCACTATCACTCAGGAGGTCTTCGACTCAATCCAAATCTTTACAACTGCGGGAAAGTGTGCCTCAGCCTTCTGAACACTTGGTCTGGTCACAAGAATGAGAAGTGGATGCCTGGTGTCTCAACTATGCTGCAAGTTCTGGTCTCCATTCAGGGTCTTATCTTGAATGCTGAGCCGTACTTCAATGAGCCTGGGTATGAAATCACTCAAGGTTCAGCAAGTGGTGAGAAGATGTCCCTTAAATATAATGAAGATATATTCATCCTGTCATTGAGGACCATGACGTACCTGATGAAAAGACCTCCAAAGGTAACGTTTAAGTTTTGCTTACCTTGATGGAATCTGCTGTCCTAAGACACTGGAGCTTGTTTACTCTCTCCATCAAAAGTTGCGCCAGCTTTTCTCAGCATCAATTTCTGTTTAAATTGTATTGTTATAGATCTATTCTCCTACTAAGTCAACCTAATCATGGAAGATGATTGCATAAATCAGATAAGGAACGTATCCAGATTTGTATCAGGAATGCTTTCGAAAAACTTAGGAAATGATTTATTTAGTTACAAAAAAATATTAGATTATCCTCTCTCTAGAAAAGGAGAATGTTGGCTTGCACTTTCAGATAAACTGAGATGAATAGATTTAGGATGTTCTTATGGGAAAATGTGATAGGAAGAACCTCAAATGTCTATAAAATCAAGAGAAAAGGTTCTCTGTTGTGGAGAACCGATAATCTTAGCTTTGCATTAGACTGCCTGATGAATAGCAACATTTTCTCCGATAAGATTAATGAAAAGAACAATAAATTCGTTCAGGTGTTATTGATATAGTAGATATAGTAGTTACAGGGATTGTTTTGGAGTAAAAAGTTGTAATTCAACCATAGGTTGTTTGATATGCCCCCCAATCTTATATTTGTTTATAGGCATGAGTATGTGGGCACTTGAACATTATCTGTTGAAAGGCAAATCATGTTTTTTTTTTTCCGTCCATTTCTGTTCTGTCATGTGATAGCATTTTGAGGACTTCATTATGGGGCACTTCTACAAGCGAGCTCAGGATATTCTGATGGCATGCAAAGGGTACATGGAAGGGGCCCAGGTAGGATGTCTCGTCAAAGGTGTGCAGGATGTTGATGCGGGGGACAAGGGCAGCTCGAGCCAATTCAAACAGTCTCTGGCGGGATACATCGGTATCCTAGCAAGCGCTTTCATGAAGATCGGGGTCAAGGGCTGTGAGAAGTTCCTTAATCCTCCACCGCCCCCAAAGGACACCAAGAGGCAAGCAGGCGGAGTTACTGTAATCGATCATGTTGACTGAGACAGACTTGTTTGGATATGACGACGTGGCTGTTGAATACCCTTACCTTCTGATACATACTTAAGGATGACTTGTGGGGGTGTACATAGGGTGTAGATGTGGGAGTTAAAGGGGATCTGCCTCTGATCAATATAATTGTGCAGAGATGAGATTTTGTTGCTAATAGTGATCTTGCTCATGCACCTGTCGATGGAGAGTTCTACTTTCATGAAATTTGCAGTCTGATGAGTCAGGGTCCTACCTCTCGGCAGCCATTGCCTGCTGTTTTGGTTTTAGGCCGTGCTTTGCTGCAGAAAAGAACAGAGACAGAGTGGAATGAAACCCTCATAAGCAATGTTCAGCTTTCTATTGTGATCCCATTATCTGCCGGCTTTTGGGATGTGGTTCGCGGCTTGTTACGTTTATTCGCCGTGATTGATACTTATACCGTGTGAGAGCTACCGACTGTCCTAAAACCAGCACGTACGTGAACAGCAGTATCCGGGAAAGAGTACAAATTCATTAGCTCCACTGCGCACCGCGGCGCGTGCTCTTCCCTGGCCCATTGTCAACTACCCAAAAGCTTCTTCATGGGCCAGGATCTACGAAGCCCATTAAATTGCCAGGCCATAGATTCTGACATTTTGGGCCCGTCTTGGTTACTGGGCTTCGGCCTATGATTAGTCAGAGGAGTCCAAATACACGATTAATCAATCAATTAATTTCTGAATAAAATATAAAATTTCCCCGTGCTGGCTTTTTTTTTTTTTTAGCTTGTCGGCTGATATGTTTACTCAACCCACCATTTGTCTGAACTTCCCCTCCTCTTCTTTTTTTATACTTAATGTACTTCCCTATTTATATAATTTTGTTTTTCAATTATATTTAACCAGTATAAATTGCTCGAGCAGATTAAATATTTATACATTTCGCAAACAGCTAACTAGACTATAAGTTCTATTCCTTCGTTACACATTCATATAAACTTTTTTTATATCTATAAGCTTGTGAAGTGTAATGAGCCATAATAATAAACTCCTATTTACTAGTAATATCAAATCACTTGTAGTCCTATAATTTTTTCTATTAAATTCTCGATGTGAGACCGTGTAATTGTTACAGAATGTTTGTATTTTTGTATTAATGACCACCCTCGATGAATGCATAATTAACGAATTTTCAAGACGGTGGTTAATTAATGGGAAGCCGCTTAATAATAATATCAGGTTTTTCAAAAAAAAAAAGTTAAAATTTGAAAATTACATAACACATTGATGGAAAGATTAATCAAGCATACGTCCGCTGCAACCGCAAAACAAAAGCTGAGTTAACGGGCAGCTCAGTTGCAGTTACTGAGCAGAAAAAAACAGCAGATCCTCCTGTCCCGTCCCCATCCGAGCTGCTGTCCGACATGGACTCTTGAAAAATAAAACAAGATTTCACCCAAAAAAAAGAGTAAGAAAAGAGATTAGCCCTTCATTGCTTGGAGAAAAGATTCCGAATCTTAAACAGAGTTCCTTTCGAGTTCTGGTCGGAAAAGGTCGACGAGAATTTACACCGGTATTATGTCCAATTACAGATAAACTTTGAGTACAGACTTGCTCAGGATGTTTGGGCAAACTAAAAAACAAAAAAACTTTGGAGTCCTGTTTCTGCTGTTTCACACCATCCTTGCTCCCTCTCTACTCAGTCACCCATTCACTGTTCTCTAGCCTTCACCAGGTTCCGCACTTCCCCTCCTCAGTACTTCTTCCTCTGTTTCAAGAATTCATGAGGGGTCCGCTTGGACCAGTCATTGGGAGGTACCCCTCAGGCGACGGGACCATCCAGCTGGGAGGGGTCATAAGGCACAACAGGAAATGCAGAGATGTTGTCTTTCTCCTCATCTTCATAGCCTTCTGGGTCGCAATGATTGTTAACTCCAGCTTCGGTTTTAACCAGGGGAACCCGTTAGCGTAAGTGCTTTGACCTATCACTCTACTCCCTGTTTCCTCAAGCTCCGATTTTTCTTAGGCTTGGTAAAGGAAAGATTTGGTGTTGTCCATGTGGATTGCTGCTGTCTAGCATTTTGATTGTAATGGCAAACACCCCTTTGTTCGAAGGCCAATTGTGTAATGTCTGTCCTATCACAAACAGCTCATGCAGAATGTTGGAGGTAGAAGTGGTCAAGTTCCCGTGCTTAATTAGGAAATTTCCAGCTTTAGAGGTGAAGTAGGCATTTATTTGGGCTTTACAATAGTTTGCGCTTAAACACGAGGCCTCTCTCATGGACATGGTGAATTCACACGTCTATGCTCCAATGATGCTCTGTTCTGTGGAGCTAGGCTAGAATGGATTCATCCAAAGCACTCTGTATTTTGTAGCTTACTGTTATCTGAAAGAAAATGATTGTGGGCGTTTGCACAGTCAACATTTATGAACTTGTGCCGTGATGCAACTTAAAATATGTTCATGTTTGGACCTTGTAAAGACTTTACTGAAATTTTAGTGTAATTTTTTAATCATTCATGTACTGGTTGTGCTGTAAACTTTTAGGCTAACTTATGGATTGGACTACAAAGGAAAATGTATGCAGAGACAAGCATGCGAATCCCGGCCTCAGGGAGCTCGAACTCAGATATTGGTTAAACCCTAACCAAGTGTATCAGAGTGGCTTAAAGGACAATCAATCCAGTCTCTCTAATGCCCGGAGTATTTGTTTGTTGGACTACCCGGTGCCATCAGATGATGGACTCAACTGGGTCTGTGATTATCCGAAAGGAGAAATTCGCCTCTCAATGTGTAATTGGATTGATCGGAATTACGACTATTTTGAGTTCCTCACACCGGAGATGCGAAACACTTCTCTTCTACTTCAGGGTCCTTGCTACCCGGTCATATTTCAAGTGTAAATGGTCAGTGAGATACATTTAGTGGGAGACTTTTTTCTGGGTTAGTTTCCATATATCATTATTGGAACAATCTAACCTCGTTTACATGCACAGTTTACTGGAACTGCCAATTTATAATGCGTGCATCAAATATGTCTTTGTGGCATTGGCAACAGATGGGTGGAGTGAACATCAATGAGGACGTCATGATAGACAAATCTATTCACCGGTCAATTAACGCCCAGTCATCTGTCGTAAAGGTTCCGAACTATTATATACATGTAATCGCCGGATTATTGCTTGTGTTGGCTCTTCCTTGCTGAAGGACTTCTCTCTTGCAGAGGTACGTGTCTGATATTGGAAAGTCATGGCCGGTGCTGATTGTATGTGGGGGACTTCTTCCACTCTTCTTGTCAGTCATTTGGCTGCTTATGATCAGACACTTTGTAGCTGCAATGCCCTGGATTACTGTCGCTGTGTTCAATATTCTTATCATTTCAGTCACAATGTTTTATTATCTAAAAGGTGAGAAAGTAAAAATGTTTCCAGAGAAATCGCTTGATTACTACTGAGCTGTGGAATGATTGCCCTCTGCTTTGGTATTCAACATGTTGACATATCTAGATGCTGGGCTGCCTTTTCAATGTCTTTAAGAGAAAGATATAACACATCCTGCCCATTTTCCCTATGCAGTATCAGCGTAAATATATATTATTGTTTAGGTTGTGAAATGAGTTACTCATATTTCAATCTGATTAATTATGTTACAAAAAATAGCTTCCTATGGTTTACTTCAGCCTTTCAGAGGTGATGAAACACTGATGCTTTCACCCTACTTTCAGCTGGATGGATTGGACATGATTCAATTTCCCCGATCATTGGTCAGCATGATCCTTACTATCATGTATCAGGAAGAGTGAGTTTCTGTTATCCTCTGGCCCCTGCCCTGTCTTGTTTTTCTGCTCTTCTGATGCAAATCTTTCAGTCTGTCAGGAGCTGCATCATCTTCGTGCTGTTGCTGTTCTCATGACATTTATTATGATTGTTTCCATCCTTGCATCAATTGCCATTGTTCGACGCATCCTAATGGTGACATCTGTCCTCAAGGCAAGTATAAGCAAAGATGATCAAAGTATATCCAGTCTTGATATGTGGAGACACTTATAAGATTTGGTTCTATTAATATAATTTTTGTTTCTCTCTCTGGTGCTTGATGTTTATGCAGGTTGCTGCAAAGGTTATTGGAGAAATTCAAGCGCTAATTATCTTTTCAATCATACGTTACACCATCCTTGCAATCTTCTACATGTTCTGGTTACCAGCCATTCTGAACCTGTTTAGATCAGGTTGGGTTCTGCAGAACAACTGTAGCTCTAACTGCTGTGCTTATGATCTAGCCCTTAAAATGGTCAACTGTCACAGGTGTAGTGGCTACAGCATTCATTACACTCCTCATATTGCTTTTGCCATATTTTTTCGCCTGTTTGGATGTTATTGGGCTACACAGTTCTTCGTAGCTTGCTCTGCTACTGTAATTGCTGGTTCCGTGGCTTCATATTACTGGACTCCATGTGAAATTTCAGTAAAATACCAGCATTCCTTTAATTCTTGTCAATGAACTTTCTTTTCCCTCTTTTCTGCATAACTTGTTATCTTGCTCCATTAATCATTTGGTGAGAGATTCCGGTCCTTGTATCTGCAATTCTTTCTAAATCGCCACAGTTCTCTTTTCCTTATTTACAGCCAATCTTAATTTTTTGGTCTTCAATTTGGTAAATATTCTTATCTAATTTCTTGAGAATTACTTTATTTTCCTCAATTTCTTAGAGAAGATAAATGTCGAGCTGAAAAATTCCTCGATTCTTGAAGAGTATGGTTCTCATCTATTTGATTTTTTTCCCCTCATGCAGACTGAAGTTTCTTTTCTTCCGGTTTTTGCCTCAGTGAAACTGCTTATTAGATATAGGTCCATTGCTGTCAGCTCTCTCGTTGTCTCATTCGTGGAATCAATCTGCTTCATACTCGAGTCAGTTTGTCATAAGTTAAAACTCTCGAGTTCCAGAACTGATGGACTTTTTGGGAAGATGGTGTTTCATTCTTCTTGGTTTTTCTTAAGCTGCATCGAGTGGACCATCAAGTCAGTAAATCGGAATGCCTATATTATGGTAATCTTCTTGAACTTTTGTGTTACTCAAAATTGTGTCTAACAAATTGGATCTAATATAGTTGTGAAGACTCTTGCTTGAAATCTAGAAACGGTGCAGTAAGTGCTCAATTGCTCTTAAGATGATTTGTTTCTCAAGGAAAGCATGAAACCAGAGCTGAAGAATAAATGAGGAACTTAAACTGGAGCTCATCTTTGAAGCTAAACAGAACAGAGATCGATTTCCATGCACATCCCTGACCTCTCGTTGCTTTTGCAGATTGCTATAACTGGGAAGAGCTTCTGCAGGTCATCAGCAATAATAACCGAGCTTATCTTCAATAACATCCTCTGAATAGGAAAGGTCAATGTTATCAGGGACGTGATTCTTTCCCTTGGAAAGCTTTGCATCAGCCTTTCCAGCACCCTCTTTGCTTTCCTCATATTGGATACTCAGTACTCACAAATTCAGGTCTTCCCACAGCAAAATCTCCTCTCTGCTCTTGCCCGTACTGGTACATTGTCAGATTTCTTAACAGAGCATCTCTACCGTTAGAGAGTGATGGTAGTTCTCAATGGTTTCTTTCCTCTTGTAGGTTTGCTGGGGTCTTGGCTATGTCGTTGCAACTCTCTTCTTTGCTGTCATTGAGATGTCAATCGACACAATCATTCTTTCCTTCTGTCAGGATTCCGAAGAGCACCAAGGGAATGCTCAGTGTGCCCCTCCACTTCTCATGGAGACTCTCAATGACCAAAATGAGATGCAGAGACTCACTCGGGGATCTAGCTGAATGGGGAATACTCCTCATGGTTACTACTGTATTACAAAAAAAAAAAAAGATTCACTCCGTATTACCTATTTTAAATGGAGGTTCTGTTCTAGTCTTATTCATTTGCTTGCCCGTCTCTCCATTGTTCATCTCTGATCTCTATCCCATGCCTGACTTCCTCACAGTCCATTATTTTAGGAAGTTAAATGGAGAAAAATGATGGTTTTCCAGCAAGTTTGTGAAGAAGTTTCTTAGTAAGTGGGAACAGAGGTGAAGTAGCTGCTAAGTAATGGAGGACACACATGCCAGTTGCGTTCTACGCGCTCCAGAATGGAGTAGGTACGCTGCACGCATCTTTGGGTTAATCTGGATTTAGGCTGGACATGTGACAAATTAAATAATACACACGCACGGGAGGATATGAAGTGCCCTGCTACTTCCAATCAAGGGGGTCTTAATTCGCTTTTTACTAATATCCTTATAGTCCATTAGACATGCTTTATAGCTGGGGAAAAAAGAAACAATATCCACATATAAACACTTCAACATAAAAGTATAAGTTCACTTTCTTGAGGTTTTTAATGAAGTCGTCTCATAATCGAAACTCTATTATTCATTTGTCAAACTATTAACTAGAAATATGCTATATGAATTCAAATCTTAATTAATACCGACTTCTTAAATTATATTACATTTTTATTAGTATTGTCTTGATAAGACCACTATTGAATATTGATTATTTAACTCATTTAATATATTTATAGTTAAATATGAAAGTTTAAATGTGACGTAGCAAGGTTGACTGACTGTTACCAATACCAGTAGTATTGCTGCATCCTATCATCAGGCAAGAAAGTCTCATGCCGAGAACTGAAAGGGCGAGCGCGTACGGATTAATATGTACTCGCGCGAGTTGCGGTCTGCTACAGAGCAATCACAATGCCCGCCAATGGTGACGCGAAACCCCCGTTGTCTCTGCACACGTGGCAACGGTTGGACGCTCCACGTGTAATAACCTAGACGACAAAGACCGAGTAGTAGGCGCGGCACTGTATTGTTGGGTTGACGAGAGAGATTCTTTCTTCCGTCCCGTGCCCTAAACACAAACTCTCCCTCTCTCTCTCTCTCTCTCTCTATGTGACGCGCTCTGTCAGTCTGTCTACATTGGGAAGTCTAGAGAGAGAAAATTCGCCATTGCAGCAACTCTATTGGACGGGAGAATCCGCCTATAAAGTCAGCTCCCTCCTCGCTCAGTTAGTGGCAATCTCGTCAGACCCCCGCCCTGCTTTTTCTCAAACTTTCCCGATCCTAGTTAAATGTGACAATTCACGCCGCAATTCTCTCATTTTCGGTGGAAAAGCTCGGATCGGCACCTCAAAGTTTCTCAATTCGCCTCCCCCCCTGTAAGATTTCTCGCTTCAATCGACATTGCTATTTCGTCCGTGAGTAGGCGTATCGATTGATTTTGATTGATTATTTCATCTGCGCATGATCACATCAGGTTGAAGATCTGCAGTCTTCGGAATTACGAGAATCGAGGGCGCCGAATTATTCCTTCTGATGTTTTATTCACCATTACAATCTCAAAGACCTAATAATTTTTCGTATAGACCACCATTGCTACCCTCAATCTCGTACATTTTCCTTCCCTCTGATGTTTTCTTTATATGCTGCTTCAATTGCCTCAGATTTCGCCTCAAAATTTGACCTTCCCGAACCCTTCTCCCAAGATAATTGTATCCACGGCTCTTACCAATTCATATAACTGTAAAAAGCCTGAACAATAGGACTTTCTTGGGTGATTGTTGCTGATCTGTGAATCTTGCGAAAAAAATGGCGGATAGAAATAGGTTGCCTTTGTTCGATGATTTGCCCTCGCATTTGATCTTAGAGATTCTGAGCTGCGGCCGGCTTGGTGCAATGGACCTTGTGTACTTAGAATTGAGCTCAAAGGTTTTCGGTGGAAGCCATGGGTTATACCCTCACAAGTTCCGTTCTTTGGTGGACTTTGCGGCATTTCAGCTTTGCGAGTCTCATCCTATATATGCACCAATGAGTTTGAAGTGCAAGAGAGAGATCTTCGATCGCTGTGGTGGCAATTGGAAAAGGCTTCTGAGGTTCTTGCAGTCTGTGGAGCAATCAGCTGACATGGTCGAGACCTCAGCAGGCAATGTACTGGTTCTTTGATTCTTGAAGTTTAAAATTTTCTCTTCATTTAGTTGCCTGCACACTGAGGAGATGGGTGTGAAGCATTCATGTGGTTCCTTTACAAGCTGTGCATGCCATTAGTGATATTTCACTTGCTGCTTCTTGCACAAATTCTGATTCTATATTCAATTCTAATGCAGATGCAGGTCACGACAGGAAGATATCATACTTTACTGCTTCATAAATCATCAATGTATTCTTGCGGATCTAGTTTGTCAGGCGTGCTCGGTCATAGTGCAGAAATAACACAATGTGTAGCATTTACTCCAATTAGTTTCCCATATCCTGCTCATGTATTGCAAGTCTCAGCCTCTCACAATCACGCTGCTTTTGTCATGCAATCCGGAGAGGTTTGGAAGTGTTCACATCTGTCATGCAATGCTAGGTTACACTGCAAAACTTATCAGACTTGTCTTGAGCAATTTGGTATCTGTTTTTACTGATGTAGGTTTTTACTTGTGGAGACAATTCATCCTACTGTTGTGGACATAGAGATACGGCAAGACCTGTCTTCAGACCTAGGCTTGTCGAGGCATTGAGGGAAGTTCCTTGCAAGCAGGTTTGATTATGTTGTGTTGTGGATATGTTCAAGTTTGTTGCCACATCCTTAATATCATCCTTCTTGAAATATTTTGTTCTGTGGAAACTTAAAGCGAAGTGTGTCTTTCAGGTTGCTGCTGGGCTGAGTTTTACGGTCTTCCTCACGAGACATGGCCACGTATATTCATGCGGGAGCAACACATACGGCCAGCTCGGTCACGGGGATGCATTGGAGAGGCCCACTCCCAAATTGATTGAACAATTCGAGTCCGTGGGCCCTGTAGCGCAGATTGCTGCTGGCCCAAGTTATGTCTTAGCTGTAACAGAGAGCGGTGCGGTCTACTCTTTTGGGTCAGGCCAGAACTTCTGCCTTGGCCATGGAGAACAGCACAATGAGTTGCAACCGCGTCAGATTCAGTTGTTTCGGAGGAGAGGGATCCATGTGGTTCGGGTTTCTGCTGGGGACGAGCATGCAGTGGCGCTGGACTCTAATGGACTGGTCTGCTCCCTAAATCAAGATTGTTTGCCTTTCTTTCAAATTCTGTTCAAGCACTTTACATTAACTCCAGGGCAATAATTTCAGGTCTATACTTGGGGCAAAGGTTATTGTGGTGCATTAGGCCATGGAGATGAAATTGATAAAACGACTCCGGAGCTCATAGATACCCTCAAGGGCCACATTGCTGTGCAGGTCAGAAACCCTATTTGGCTTGAGCTTTTAGTTATTATTTGACTGTGTTTGAGTTTTGGGAACTGAAAATCGCCATTGTTCTTCAAAAATAGCATATTGATGCATTTTACAGGACGCATTTGAATTGGATCATAAGTGTCTTGTATAATGCAATCCATGTTTTTCCCTTGATTCCTTTTCTTTAGAGACACAAAAAGGCTAGTTCTCTGGACCCAGAAGGAATGTTATTCGACCGTGCTTCCATATTTTCCCTGGACCACTTCCATTGCAGTCTGATAGCAACAGCATGTTTGGCTGGTTTCTTCGGGTTCTCAATGGGCAGGCCTCACTATGTTTTATAATTGTAGGTCTGTGCCAGAAAAAGGAAAACCTTTGTGCTCATGGAACAGGGTCTTGTCTATGGCTTTGGATGGATGGGCTTTGGTAGCTTGGGGTTTCCAGACAGAGGAGCATCAGACAAAGTCTTGAGGCCAAGGACACTTGAATGCTTGAGAAGCCACCGTATTTTCCAGATTAGCACTGGGCTATACCACACTATCGCGATAACAAGCACAGGAAGGATGTTTGGATTTGGAGACAATGAGAGGGCACAACTTGGGCATGATATGCTGAGAGGATGCCTGGAACCAACCGAGATATTCATCCAACAGATGGGGGAAGATGATACTGGCATGGTTGCAGAAAGTTTAGGTGCATGATGCGGATTCTTCGGTCAGTTCTCTTTTTGTACTTCTAGTTAGTGTGTATGCAAGTTTAGGTTGCTGGGACAAGTCCTTCTAGTGTAAGAATCACTTGGTACTCGCATTAGCTTATGGATCCCACGAAATTTATTCACTTCCAGTAGATCAAGAACTTGGCCTGATCAGTAGTGCTCTTTAAATGATTGTAGTCCCAACTGTATTTTATATGAGGGTCATTAATTTCCTTTTGAAGATATCTCTTGCCTGGATGCTTAAAACCAGTATATGTAATGGGTCCCAAGTGAAGTATTGCTATACATATGCATCTGGTTTCTGCTTTGCGAGAGCACGAAGGCCCGTGCAAGAGCAAAAATAGTTCATCGATGGCCCTACGAATGAAGGGATCTTAGACGAACTGGGACAAGCTCTATGAGTTGGTAATATAATTGAAGCAACCCAGCTAATTTTTCTCTTGCAAGCTTGTAAGCTTGTAAGCTTGTCTGTGTTTCTTGCAGTAAGCTTCTTTAACTAAGACCTTATCTGGCAATCAGATTTCGATCCCAAAAAAACTGCAGAATACAAGTTGAGGTTCAACGGACAAAGATATGGCAAATTTCTCTGCAATCTTAAGGAAAACGGTTGCATTTTAACGGCCAATTGAACACAACACACGAGCCTTCTAAAATGGAAGGTTGGCGAGTTCAATTGATACGTGTGGTGTGGGGTTGTCGATCTCGTTTATCATGGCCTTCTCACCCACTTTGTTGTCTCCAATTGGCTTGCAGATCCCACAATGTTGCCAGACATCCTAAACCCAAGCCATTTGCAATACCGAGTGGTCCATGAAATTCCACACCGCAAGATCCAAAATGAACAAGCCAGTCTCTTTGATCCCCATCTAAAATGGTTCGATGAGCCCACCCATGGCTCCGAACAATTCGTATTCGGTTTATGAATCCAGCCAATTGGAGACAATTGAATTACTATTAAACTTAACAGACCGACTTTGTTTCAGAAGCTTGAGATATAAGAATGGCAAATTTGCTTTGCCCTTCCAATTAGCTCCATTATACAGAAGCAAAGATAGAAAGGATTCCCAAGTGACCACAGCATCAAACCTTGAGAACAAAATCTGCCTCGGTCAGCTCAAATAATAATATTGAAAGTCCCAGAGAAGAAAAATTGCAACAGTTCGAATATCTAAATCACTAAATTGTAGAGTCGTGCTCAAACTTGACAATAACTCCATGTATTAGTCCAGAGACTGGTTTGGGTATCGAATAGGAGTAGATAGACCCATTTCTTCTATTCACCCAAAGATAGGAAAGTAAGCTGTACGGTGCTCAATCTCTCCACATGTCGGCAAACTCGTCGGGCTCCAATGGATTTGATAGCTCGTGCATCTTCCTCCTGTTCTTGGCCTTGACCTTCTTCGCAAAAGTATTTACCTTCTGTTTCTTCTCCAATGCTCGAATCTGTTCATATCAGAAAGATAAAAGAGTTTTTTGTCAGCCAAATAAGTACTACTGAGGAATAAAGTAATGAAATGAATTTGTCAAAGTTGTCTACCTGGTTCGGTGATACATAAAAGGGATTCTCATAGAGCGTTGGGCCACCGAAGCTGCCACCAAATATCTTGATTGGATTCAAGCAAAATCTCGGGCCAACCTGTCAAGCACAATAATGGATACAAATTCATGAACAGAGAAAAAATAAAAATAAAAGCATTTAGCACGATCATTAAAACCCAAAGAACCTAAGGGAATACCTCAACAAGGGTCATCTTCTCTAAGCTTCCTCGAGACACTTTATCTGATTCAGTGTGAGGAACAGAAATCTGATATTGAACAACACTGGGAAGTTAGAGTCACTGTTGTAAGTGACAGTCAAGACTACCCAAAATTACAACTGGTTGGTGCAAGTGAATATGAAAGGGCATAAAATCATGTAACATCAGAGTTGATAGTTTGTAATCGACTGAGGTGTCAATATTAGCAACTGGGTTCCAAACCATGACTGACCTGATAGTTCCTGAACCATATATGGTCATCGACAATAGAGAAGACAAAGACATGATCATGATAGGGTTTAGACTTCTGGTGTCCCTTAGGAGTTCCAAATATCTGCAACACAGACCCAACAACATATAATCAAGAAGAGTAGCTACAGTAAATTTTACAGAGACTGAAGTATAACTGAAAATGTCTCTACTAAAGGCATCCATAGTGTGATGGTGAACAATACAAAAAATTATAATTTGCTTATACTTCAAGAAAATCTTCCATTCCAATAGATTAATTATGGTTTCAAACTCTAGCAAAGCATGTCAACAGTCTATACAGTTCATTAGAGACCAAAATATCCTGAATTTTACATGCCTTCCACAAAAACCTTCACACGGACTACAGCCATTAATAGTTAATAGTGACATATCCAAATGAATAAGTGCATGTCAAAATGTACCTGTATGATCATCTCCTTCAGAAGTTTCCAATGGGCATCTTTGTCAAAATTTGATGAGAAAGTCAAAATAGGACGTGAACCCCTAAGATGATTCCCAGTTAGCTTCAACTCTTCCATCGTGTGCACTGAAAGACACAACGAATTTAGATGCAAAATTCCAATACCTAAAACCTAATATGTCAGAAAGCAACAACTCAATAACTAAAAGAAACAAGTGCACAACAATCTAATGCTCAACAAAGGATTCCTCAAAGACCAACAAGACAGTTACCAGCATTAACTAAGAACTTGACAGACGGGCCGTTTGGGCACTTTGCCATCCACAAATAGAGATCCTTGTGCTTCCTACACTGAAATCAGAAGCAAAAAACTCTACTCAGCATGCACCTTCGTGATTTGTAGACATACATAGCACAATATCAACAGTTTTTCCTACCCATTATGCAGCAATGAGACATACACGACAGGCATATGGAAGAGATACAAGCTAGCAAAGCAGCACTATTCTGGAAAAGGAAAGAAATCCAACCTCAAAAAACAGGCATGAAGAGCAATTCCGGAGCTCGACGAGCTCATTAAGGGTGGCGCCTTTAGTTTCCTTCGATTCAACCTTGTTATCCTTCTTACAGTGGGATAAGAGTGAAACCACATTGAGCATCAGATGCCGGTACCTAAGGCGAATTCAGAGATACAAATTAACAATTCCCATCTCAGGATATAACAATAGCTATAAAAGAAACTGCACGAGCTAAAACACCACAGAACAACAACAGCATAGATCTTTTGAGAAAAACTTATCAATAGAAGGTGACACGGGGAATGAATCCGAAGAAATCTCAGGTAAATATAATTGACCTTGCGACCATACCCAATAGCTTAACAACAACTAATTCACAATTGACACAAAGAACCAGAGACAAGAATCGAGAGCGAAAAGGTTGCATTTTAGTTGAAAAGGAGAGGAAAAAACAAGATGAAGCAATACCCACCTGAAATTGATACGGCGGGAACAGGTGACAAGCACCTTCTCCTTATTCCTGAAGCTGGGGGAGACGGTGTTTTCATCTTCTTGAGGTTTCTCCTTCCAACCCAGGAGGGTTCGTTTTGGCCTTTCTGGTGCAGCATCTTCGCCCTTGACCGCTGCTTCAGTCTTCTCAGCTTCTCTCTGCTTCCGCTTCTTCCCCATTGGTTCTGGTTCTGCTCAGTTAAACGAAGGGAACCTAAATTCAGTTGGCGGGGGACCAAATTATCGAAGGGTTGTTTGATCAGCGGAAAAAACCCTAAATAAACCCTAGAGAGAACCCAAGGGAACGGACGGAAGAAAGGCTTCTTTCTCCCTTCAGTCTCAAGGCCCAATTTCAAGCCCAAATAACGCTGATGGGCTGGGTCGGATCACTTATCAATCATATTACATCATTAAATATTAAGTCCATCTATTTATTTATCTATTTATTTTTTTATTTTTACCAATCTGATATCCATAATTTTGATGAGTTTAGTAGGACCAGAGACCTTATACAACATTTCAACCAATTTGCATTGGTAAGTCAATCATCATTTAACAAGTTATTGATCGACAAGAAATAATTATATTTAAGATATGACTTTTCATATTTTTAGTATTAATTATTTCATGTAGATCGAGATCACAGTTTCAAATTCCTCTACACAAAATCTGCTAAAAGGGACTCTTGAATTTGTACGTTGGTGAAAACCTACTTCTTCTTAAACTTCTTAAACTAGTCATCAGTGTGATATTAAGCTTTTATGGATTAAAAGAGGAGTATTAACGATGTTAGATTTCTTAGCTGTTTTTAAAGTATCTAAATGATATAAAGATATCAGGAGTTTTATATATTTGTCGATTCTTGTAAGTAAGTTCTAAATATTTTAAAATATTAAATCAAGTCCTATATATTGCTTGGATTACAATATCAAATCCATTCCTTCATTTATCGTTATTTTAAGATGACGTGACGCTGACGTGACACTGATATGTGTTAGTTTAAAGTAATGGTAAGTAACGGAGATGACTTAATGTTATAACGCAGATAACATATAAAACTTGATTTAACACTTTGAAATATTTAGAACTCACTTGTAAGAATCGATAAATATATAGAACTCCCACATCATTATCTTGTATATAAATGACTCTCCTGCTCTCACATGAGATGGCCGCACTGGGCCTCTCGTTAAAGAAGGAAAAGGACATGGCTTCCATGTCTCCAACAACGTCCGAGAATTCCAAGTGGTAAGTTTAACTTCACGTTTAGCGTATTGTTCGTTTCCACCGTGAATGGTTAGAAACATCATGAGCTTGATAGTTGATATGGATGCATTGCCATAGGGAATGGTGGCAGCGAGAACTTGTTTTTGATCGATGGTGTCTGTCAGTTTGCAGCAATTCTGTCGTGTTTATGTAAGAAGTCTCCGATCATGTCTGTGGGCTCATGTTTCTCTTTCTTTCTTTTTGTATGTAAATTAGGAGCGGGGATATTCGATGAAATCAAAGACAATTTGCACGTCCGGCGTTGGGGTAACCAGTTTTGCAGGTACAAGATTCAGACTATGTTTAGGTAGATGAACTGTTCCCTGTTGTTTGTTTGCCTGTTCATAGTCCTCCCAGCGAAAACAAAAATCCAAAAAGTTTCGAGCAATTTTATTGTCACTTGTAACATCATCAAGGTTACCTAAATCCTAGAAAAACCAGAAACAGTTTACAATGGAGGTGCTTTTTCCCCGGCTCAAAATCCATATCCTTACCCAAGCTCGCGAGCAAACCCAGCTACTTGACAGGATCCTGGTATCTCGATTAGGCCAACCCTACAAGCTTCTCACTGATTTCCCACACTTTACGAGCCTTCTCTGCATTGCTAGCTTCCTGAGAGAGCTGGTTCTCGAATGATGCGGAATCCTTATTCCAGCTCCAGTAGACACCGGATTTCGTCAAGCTTGGGTCACTAACAACCTACACATATACATCACAACACGCAAATCAATGTCATCCACCAAACAAGACTGTGAAATGCGAATGCTTTTCAATTAGGTAACTGTCAAAATCTACTGTATATGTTGTCTTTACCTGAGCGAGCCTCTTCCCGGCTTCATCCTCGGACACGTACCCCTTGGTGATGTACTTCTGGAATGGAGGGAACAGCATCCTGAAGAGGGGAATGTGTTCCCTGAACAGGCCAGTGGTCGCAATGCATCCTGGGTAGAGGGAAGCAAATGTGATTCCGGTTTCCTCGTGGTAACGCCGGTGGAATTCTTGCATTATTAGCATGTTGCACACTTTGCTGTCCTTATATGCCTTAGCTCCATCAAAGTCTCCCCCGTCAATCATCGATGAGCTGTTCATCCCGCTCAGGCCTCCTGCAAGGCCTCTCAAGTCCCCAAGGTTAGCCTTAGGGGGCACATTCCCAGCCAGAGTGTTTGTGTTCCCTGGTTTGGAGAATGCAATTGAGTTAGAAGAAAATCCAATTGAAATATATAGAAAAATCATTGCAAGTTAGCTTGTAAGAGCTAGTACCTGTGATTGACCCAACTATGATTAGACGCCTTGATGGGTAATCTGACTTGTTAAGGTCATCAAGAAGAAGCCGAGAAAGCAAGAAATGTCCTAGATGGTTTGTCCCGACACTGAGCTCGAATCCTTCAGCAGTGAAAGTTGGCTCCTTAGCAGTGGGCAAGTAAACAGCAGCATTGCAGACCAAGGCATCCAATGGCCTTTCCGATCTCTTGAAGTTATCAACAAACTGC
Source organism: Lagerstroemia speciosa (assembly GCA_037672795.1). Classification (NCBI taxonomy): domain Eukaryota; kingdom Viridiplantae; phylum Streptophyta; class Magnoliopsida; order Myrtales; family Lythraceae; genus Lagerstroemia; species Lagerstroemia speciosa. The sequence goes on from CM075310.1 coordinate 8,043,724, forward strand.
CTCACGCTGTCGAGAGAAGCAAGGTCCAAGTGCATGATGCTGTAGTTCTCCTTGGCCATTCCAGCAGATTTCGCAGCCCTCTCTGCCTTGACGAAGTCGCGGCAGGCCATGATCACATGCCATTTCCCTGTCTCAGCCAGGACCTTCGCAGCAGCAAGGCCAAGCCCGGACGAGGCTCCAGTTATGACAACACTGCCCTTCCGGAGAGTCTTCTTTCCTGCAGGTGCTGTCTGGGTTACTGAGGGTGTCACAGTAATCGTCTCAGCCCTGACTGCTCCATTTCTGAAGCGAAGATCCCTCTGAATCAAATAGACAAGAGATTTAGTAAACACTGCAAATTTTGAAGAGCTCATACACCAGAAGGGGATGTAATGAGTCCTGTTATTGGGATATTAAACATTTTCTGTCAAATAAATTGCTTCAGTTCGTTAATTATTTCTTGCACTTTCTCTGGTAGAAAAGCTCCACTTCCTAAACCACCAAAGTCAGTCATCAGTTGTGCACTGGAATCAAGAGAGGGAAATCCCAGATGTCCTTCATTTGCTTCTGACTAAAGCCAAGTTTGTTCAGCAATCATTTGAAATCCTAATTCAAATTTCTAGAGATGCAATCTGTGAAACATCGGAACAAAAAAAACTGCAGATTTTACCTTGGACTTCAGTGAAGAGCAGCTGAAGTCAGCTTTGAGATGGTCAGCAAATGAAACTCCAAATAGACCAGAGTCCTTACTGGATTTTCCCTGCAATCATTACAATCACACAATGTAAGTCTTCCACTCAATGTAGAGGCAACAGAGAGGAGAGGAACAAGGCTCAAACTTCACAAGACACATCTAAGTTTAGGAAAACCTCTTTGGGAATGGAGATGGCAGAAGGAACCAATGCAGTAGCCTGAAGAGCCATTGACTACTCTATAATGGGCCTATTCCAAGATCTATACTTTACAAGCTTACTGTGAGTGGAGTGGAAGGGATATTAACACTTATGGAGTATTTATAGAACGGAGAGGATAGGATTTTTATTTAAATTTCTCTTTTCTGTCCTTTCTGCCAGTAAGAGGAGTACTTTTCACTTTCCTGAGGGGCTTGAGGAGTATGTGTGGATAAGATAAATCGCTAGGGAATTTTGTGCCACATCAATTCCCAATAACCAATCAGATTTTGGGGCTCGGATTTCCTCTTATTAGTTTTTTGCCCTTTTATGCTGTTGGAGTGAAGATTGGTGGATAGGGATATTTTGGTCACTTTATGGGAAATTGTCCCCACTCTTATGGGCTGAAAAGGATAGGGACTGGAGGTGCAGTTTATGGATTAGATGATGTTTGCATTTAGTCCGTTTGCCTTTTTATGGCATTTTGGTGAGTTTGCCTCGTGAATGGATCACGTGAAGTGTCCGCCTGATGAAGTCTCAGTGAATAAACAATTGATGCAAATGCACCGACTTTGATCTACCGTGATGTCTCTATCACCACAAAGTCCGAATCTACCATTGAAATGATACACTCGAGGCGAGGGATGGGAAAGAAGATGGAGCTCGGGATTGCTCGATGAGCCTGCAAATATATCATCTGCATTTTCTTGGTAAGCATAGATCTTCGTAACAACTCAAAAAATAATAAATCCAAAACTAAATCAAAAGACACCCTTGTTCCTTGGATTCACCTATGAAATTATAGCTTGAAAAAAATACAATACTAGATGGGTAATCAGTCAAGAAATCAATATGAGGAGGGTCTCTATTTATACATGGTCATGTTCATCAAGCAGTACTTTTGTTCACTTTTTAATGGCATATATTCAAGCATCGAGTTTGCTGACAAAGATTATGCCTATAGCGGTTATCCAGAGCTGGCGATGTAGTAGATCTCGGCTGCAAAACTGTCTTCCTTACGGTCTGACATGCTGGAGGGTTCTTGCTGATGATAGTCCCTGTACTTGGTGTGGAATGCAGTCGTTATGAACCCAGCCAATACGCAGATCTCGGTGGTTTTGAAGAACCCTCTGTCCATTGCTATCATTTCAAACTGAAGAACTAAATGGAGCTCAAGTTGATATAATATAAGATAAAAGAAGCTGCCAACGTTTATGATATGATGTTGATTGAAGTTTAGTAGTGCACAAACAGCACGGGAAAAACAGATAGCATAGCTAACATGCACTATCCCCGATGATGAATGGAACGAAAAGCAACAAGATGCATACTAGCAGGTTAAGGAAAAATTGATGGCCCAAGCTCTGGATCCACTGATTAGTCAGCTTCAGTTCAAGTTACCAAACACTTATCTACTGCACAGATCTGGAATTTGGAATGAAGCCTAAACAGAACAAAGGAATTACAAATCGCTCAAGTACTTCTCCTCGGCTCAGCAGCAACAGCCAAGCCAAAAGCAATGGGGTCAACGACAAAGACTGGTCAACAGAAGCTTGATGCCATGGCTATGCAATCTTGAGCTCTGCGGCAAAGTTGAAACTTCCAGCTGAAGCTTTCTGCTTTCAAAAAAGATTTATTTTATTTGTTACTTGAAATCACAGAAAAGTGAAAAGTTGAGGTGGGATGACTGTGGATGGATGGATAGACCACGAAGCAATGTTGCAGTCAGGAAGATGAAGCAATGCCCGTAGGGAGAAACGTGATAAGCGATGAATGTCTCTTCACCCAACAGATCTTACGGCTGGAGCAGAGGTTGTTGTTAGATCCAGTGGAAGAATTGGAGTAGCTATGCAGCCTTTGATCCCCCGTGGGCGTAGTGCTCCTTCCTTTCACCTATTCTCTAGCCCCAGTCACACCGTTTGCTGGTCATTCAATTCGTCTAATATATTTGAAGTTCATTACGAAAAGTTAAACATTAGGTAGCATGATAACTATTTTGTCTCTGTTATCGGCCTCATTTTAAATGATCAAAAAAAGATCCACCGGACTACATATTAACTGTAGCATTTTTATAATCTTTCTAGCGAAGGATAATTACTCCTCATTTACTGAATGTTCAATCCTTATTTGATGTGGTTCAAGCAGTCTCTGGACTTCCCCTGTCAAATTTATGGGCATCCGAATGGCTAGTGCCCGTGTCAACGGTGTATTACACCGCAACAGTGTGTATTCGAAAGATTTTGATGATGAACACAGGCAGGATCTCTTCATTAATTATTACACAAAAACTCAAAGAATTTCTTCTCACATATATCACTGCAAAAAAAAATAAAAAAATCCGCATATCCTCTGGTTTCACTTTGAAAACATAATTTACAGCAAGAAATCTTCACATGGCAGCAAAACCGAAAGCCTTATTAGTACGCCTTATGAGAATATATCTACAATTTTAACAACACAATAATTTGTATGCAATACTGGAATGATCAACTGGGAAAGAACGACCAACCATAACATTCAAACTTTCAAGCTTTTCCGCCCGAATAAAAGCAGCTTCCGGAACCCTTTATTGCTTTTGGGAGGCTTGTCATCACTGCTCCATTTCTTCCTCGAGTGAACAAGTTCTTCTGGGCTCATCCTGTCAATGGGTGGAGTGGAGACTTCTATTTCTGTCCCAGAAATTTGTGGAAACACTGCTCTGTAATTTGCTTCAGCAGCAACTTCAGTGTAAGTGGCGGAACACTCGAGAGACAAATTCTCTGGAGATGGCACTGGGTGTGGAGCCACTTCTTGAGCACACTCACTGTGAACATCAGGCTCTGGGGATGGCAAAAATGTGACCTCGGGATCAGTTTTAAACTGAACCGATTTTGCTTTTCTATGAACAGGTGGGGGCGAAACTGTTTCTAGTACATTCAAGTTGCAGCTTCCATTATCTAAGGTCCCATTTGGAGTGACCAGTTCGGATTTTTCAGTATGGTCTTCGATTGAAGTGCTCTGCAACACTTTAATTTCCTCGAAGTCCTCATCCGAGGGAAGAGCAGGGTGAGTTACTGGAACTTCCACATCCGCCACAATTTTATTCTTGGCTTGCTCTCTGGGCTTAGACTGACCCACACCAACTGAACTCTGTGGCCCCTTTTTCTTGTTTGGTGGTTCAATTTTCTTCAAATTTGGCTTCTTCGCATCAGCAGTCAGTGTCTTACTTGTCTTTGATGCTGTTTTTGTGGGCTCAGCTGATTTTGAGTTCATCGAAGAAACCTTTTTAGTGGTCCGTGCAGCTGAGAGACGTTCAATGGTGGAGTTCCTAATGACTGTTTTTGGCAACCTCTGAGCCTCCGGACTTGATGAAGGGTTTGCAGGCCTGGTCAGCTGAGTTTTAGCAGACTTGTTCTCACTCAAGCTTTTCTGCGCTGCTGTTGGCTTAGATCCATTATTTACACTTCTCTCAGCAATTCTTTTCTGCCGCTGAATCATCAGCTCCTCCATTCGCCTCCTATTCTCTTCATCCTGTGTCAAAGTGAAATGAAGGGATGAAGTAAGTCTAAACAGTTTATCTGATAAGCTAAGGGTAACAATGCAACAAAAAGAAGCAAGATACCTTTTGGGCTTTGCTCTTTGGAGCAGCAGCTCGACCAGTGGCAGTCGATTTCTTGGTCTTCAATGTCATCTCAGGATTGTTTCTCCTGAGAGAACCCGTCACAGGCTTAGACCTTGCTTCTTTGCCCGAGGTCACACCCTTTGAAGACAACTTATTCTCATCTTCATCAACATGTTCAACATGAGATTGTCTTCTGCTGACCTCGTCCAATGAAACATTGTTCTCGTAAATCATTTCTGGTGTCCATGTCGCCCCAGCAGGCTCCACATCAATGTTTCGATCTAGCATCATGTAGAGATCCTCGGGCTCAATCTTGCTGTCATGCAATTCCTTTTGGGCAGCTTTGGTTTCCACGAAATCTGGAACGATGCTTATATCTGCCATCAGCCTGGAATTGGATCCCTGACCATCAGATATCCTCCGATCTTCGATCATGAAAGAGTCATCAACAGGAAGATTCTCTCTCCCCCTCCTTTCCATATTCGCTTGTGAAAAACCTCCACCGAATGCAGAGTCATCAAGTACCGGTCTGGGGTCAAAACTACCTCCCTGATTTGCCGATTCATTTGCTTGGTTGCCAATAAACCAATCTCCTTCCCTTTGGACTTTCACTCTTGAAGAAGCCACAGTGGCAAAATCTGATGGACTGAAAGAACTTCTCGACTCTTCGACTCTGTTCACAATTAATGAATCCTTGAGCTTGCTCACTCTTTGGTTCACACTTGGATGGTGACTTTGACTGAATGCAAACTCCTCCACACCAGTGGATCCAACCGGACCAATATCATCCCCCCTTGCGATAAAGGAATCATCTGAAACAGCTTGTGGTTTCGTGATTTCAGACTTTAATTCATGAGCAGACAAACTTCCATCTTCAGACTTTTCCAGCATGAACCTTTCCTCCTGAGAATGTGCAGGCTCTTCATCTCTCATCAGGAGGCTCTGAAAAGCATCCCAGGGGTTACTCTTCACTTCCCCTCCAGAATTATTTGCACGCCTATTCCCACTATCATCACCTGCCGCATTGAAGCTCATTTCACCCGTAAGTCTTTCATGTTTGGACCCTCGTTTCTTTTGGTTATGCGAGGATGATGAGCTTTTTCGTCTGCCATGCAATGATTCTACAGCCTTCTCCACCTGATGCTTGATATCTTCCTCACCAGACGAGCTTCCTTCAGAAGAACTGCTCCTTTCTCCCCCATCTCTCTCTGAGGCAATATAGTTTATGTTCCGAATAACAACCTTCCTCGAAGACCTTTTTCCATGCTTCTTTCCATTCTGCATGCCCCGGTTGGATCTACTCGAGTCACTCCCCACAGTGGATGATTCCTCTTCCTCTTCTTCTTCTTCTTCTTCTAGAGCTTTTGAGAACTTCTTGTGTGAATGCTTCTTTTTGCTCCTCGAAAATGATTTATGACTTTGGGCATCTGAGTCTACATTTGGAGGCCATTTGGGGTAGTACGAGGAGGGAACCTGCATACCAGGAAAGAGGTAACCCTGTGGATAAGGGGAAATTTGGGGGAAGATCGGACCTTGGAAGTTGTTCATGTACTGTTGAATATTATTAGGCCATGGAAAAGGCATCTGAGGCTTCCCATCTGTTTGCAGACCTGGAGCTGCATGGGAAATTAACACATCGATCACACTGCAATATTAGTCCTCGAGAAACAAAATATCTTCGCTTTTCCATGACAATCTACACATGAAGTGGTTCAGGAAATTTCAAAAAACTAACAAGTTTTTACATTAAAAAAAAAAAAACCTCGAAAATCTATATCCTCTGGAACAACAGTGGCCAGTTGATCAGGGAATAAAGAATTATCGCCTTTATCCAAGTAAATACAGCATTTTGAAGGCGGAAATGGGACATCAAAAGCATACCCTGATTAGCATCCAAACTTCCATGAATCATAGCTGAGTCAGTAAGAAACATATCCAGTGAACCATTATGGTGCCCATGAGATGGTGATGGCCCTCCATCTCGAAGATTCATCATCTGACTATCACGATCATTGCCCTCACTAGCAAGAACAATTCCGGAGGTTCCCATTTGTGGAAAGTCGGGCCTAGATAATGCCCTCATTGCCGCTATTTCATCGATCCAAAGCCGGTCCTCATTCTTCTCTTTGCATAGATTCATGAAATTTAGACATGCTTCCCTAAATTAAAGAATTCACAGTCAGAATCCTACTTCACTTCATTTACCAGAGAAAATTATATTTTCCAGTACCTCAAACGGTAAGCCCCGAAAGCATCAGCAAAGCATATAAGGTCATCTATATATTCCAGTTCAAAACCAGCAACGAGGGCTCGGGCATAAGCCATTGCCTGCTCTTTACGGAGCACTGCCCTTCGAGTCTCCAGGACACGCTGAAGATGTACCCTGGGCATATTTCAGCCCAAACTTTACCAAGGTTAGAACGCCACCAAGAGAAAATATGTATGTAAGGGAGGACCAAACAGTTTAAGAAGATCATTTACTTGGAATTTTCTTCTTGGCCAGTGTCTGAATCTGCTGATCCATCCTGTACAGCTCAGCGCAGAGGTTTCCAACATTAATGCAGATGCTATCAAACGCCTGAGAAATTTATACTTCTTTGTGCTCTGAAAAACACAGTACCTTAGAGAACGTGAATGTACTCGAGCTTCTAAAGTTTCCTTCCCCAAGAATTGGCTTTCCTGTTCCAGACCATTGAAAGCAAATAAGAGGGTTACAGATCCAATGTTGACCAGAAAGCAAATTTAGCCATATTAAGCATGTTTGCGATGAATTAAAGGAAAATAATCGTTCCACAATGACCTGAAGTCATCATTATACCTGTTGGATCATTGTTTGGCAGTTCATTTGATTGGATGGATTTCTCTATTTGTGCAATCTCCCTCTCTAGGGTGACAAATCTCTCGAGAACTTCAGGGGTGCTGACAAATCTCACGAATCTATGAAGAGAAGATAGATAGCATTTCCTTTCAATTCCTAATTCCTTTTTCCTCTCCAAGTAAGATGCAAACTGATGCCAGGATGAGTTATGGGCATTTTGCTGTAACTTTCCTTCAACCAATTATCTCTAAGTTGAATCGTATTCGCTTCCGAGCTACAATATTTCAAATGCTATTCATAGAAATGATGATGTCGCCTCGCTAAGGAAAGCACAAGGATTGTAATGTAACAAGGGGTTGGATAATGTCAAGTTACCTTTCCAGAGTGGCTTTTGTGAACCAAGAAGCATCCGATTTCAGAGTGATGGAGTAGCCTCCCTTAGAAATCTGATCTTTCGCGGATTTAAGATGTGACAGGAAAGGCTCCAACAAACCGGATGCCAGCTTCTCATTCGCAGTTCCCGAAAATATAACGAGATCACATCTTGAATTCAAATGAGCCCGAGAATTCAGCACAACACAGCCATGCAAACACAGAAAGAAGCAAGCTTTCCGTCAAAATTCAACACATATACTAACAAGTCTATCCTGACACTAAGCTCCTATTGCCAATACGGGTTTAATGACTCACAAAGCTCTTTAATGGGTTCATAAGTACAAATCATGCGTTAAAAAGGAGCAACCTGAATGCACGTAAAACACAATGCAGCGAACACTAAGAGCACCTGGTTCTTGTGGGAGTGAGTTGGAACAGAGCATAGTCAAGATGAGTTCTGGAATCCATGTAGAGAGAGAGAGAGACTGCTCAAATAGAGGAAGATTCCAAAGAGCTTCAAAGGGGCATAATCCCAAACACCGTTCCCTGCACCAGGAAAGGAGAAAGAAGAGTGGGAGAGGTAAAGAGGGAATGAGCCCAGTGAATGAGAGCTGAGGGACGGGAGAGGAGTGAGGAGAAGAATTTGATGGCGGTGGTGATCCGGGGAAGGTTGTTGTTTGTTCAGAATGTGGGTCCCGCGAGAGAATACGCCAACATCTCTCCTCACAGTGGAATCTTAAATCTAAGGTAAGAGTGCAGCGGAATTGAAGTTGCTCTGTTTCGATGTAATGGGTAAAAACCAGAGAGGGAGGGGGAAGGGGATGGAAGGATGGAGTGATGAATTCGCTTGGTTGAGAAGTCACTTCATTTCTTGTTGTTTCTCCTCCTCCTCCTCCTCTCCCTTTTGACCTTGCTGTCTGTTCAAGTGAAATCAAGCATGGCGAAGAACATAAGTCTCTCTCTGCATCCTCTTCACTGTCCAGTCCGTAAATGTAAGTTGGAGTGAGCAGGTGGACAAGGAATGAAGGAACAGTAACGAAGAAGCAGAAGATCACCACCCCCACCACCCAACCGCAATGAGCAGCAGACTTGTCTTCTCGTGGGTGGGGTCCTTCTCACCTTGTCTGGTTGGATTTGACGGGGAATGGAATAGGTGGAGCTAAAATTATCTGTTTTTTTTTTAAGTAAAATTATCTTGGATTCGTGGATGAAAATGTAAGATTATTTGTTGCATAAGTATAATTATTGAGAAAATAAGTGATTATATTATAGAATTAGTTAATTAAAGAAATTTACTTTTTCTAAATGTAAAAATTTTATCAATCATATCAATAAGTAATATCTATTTGTAACCAACTTAAGGTGTGAAATTGAGAATTTATATGAAATCCAATTTCACACAAATGCTCATCATTTAACAGAATAATTCGAGAGCTTTTCCAAGAATCATTGGGCAAATGCTGGATCAAATCCTACTAGTATAAGCTGATTCTTAAATAATAAAACTGCTCGCTGCTCCTTGCTCGTTCATTCAATGAAAGAAAAAGAAAATCACCATCGACAATGTGCCCAATAAGTATAAAAAAAAGCGTTAAGAGGATGATAATCGAATCAAGATTTCTTGGTCCCACACCAAATCTATATTATTATATCAAATTCTATTTAGAGATGTGCACAGTCCGGTACCTGAGAATATATTGAATCTTGAATAATGTAAGTTTGAGCAATTAAGAGGAGAACTCTTCCAACTACAATTTTTTTCAATTATAAAACTCGAATCTAATAATTTATCTAAATATTCACTATTTAAAATTGATGGTTGGTTCATGTAGAGTTATCAGATAAGACTAATAGTGAGTCTCTACCCAGTTCTTCCCCATTCCTTTAAAGGGCTTCAATCATTAATCTAACCTATCTTCAACACCAAACTATATGCCCCTCATCTCTTGTGTCCAACCAATTCTTTCAACATCCTTCAATAAGAATTTAATTCACTATGACTAATTCAGATTCAAAATTCACTTACCCTTAAAGAGTGAAGTCCTTTCATATATAAATTTCAATACTTCCATCTGAGACTTATTTAAAAAAAAAGAGATACCGAACTATCTCTCGTTCTGTCAAACCGGGATTAATCGATAACTAAGACACTGTCTAGATTGTTAGTTTCCTGAAAATTTTGAATATTATTATAGCCCACCATAATATTGACTTACGCATCCGCTTTACCTTAGCTGGAAATATTATGACATCCTGCCCGAGCATGATTATGACCAAACACCCATCTCTTCAATCGAACAAGGGAAAAAAAGAAGAACGAAAAAGAAAACGAGTTTGGTTAGATTAGTCCATATGTATACATATACAAATATCCCAACACAATAAATTTCATCCATACAAATTTTGATCAAATTCTCTTATTCATTCTTTTTATCCGTAGGTTTAATAACACGAATCGACACTTTGGTCTTTTTTTGGTTCCATCGTAATGCTTGATCATGGGTTTAATTTTAGGTGCAACCACCACCAACATGCAAAAGCTTTCAAGAGGTTTCTCTCTTTTTGATGTTTTTGGCTCCGTTTGGTTTGATAAGGAAGTTCGAGTAGGTTGGCGGTGCTCTTGAAATTAACTCTGTTAAGTTCATTACATCTGGGGAAGTTCCCCTCGTCCAACAGAGGGGAAAAGGAAAACAGACTTTGCTATGGGATATATTTCTTATACTATACTAAAACTTTCATGACATTATGTTGATGAGACCTGTATTAATGTTGGTTGTTCACTTCGTCTAATATATTTGTATTTAAACACGAAAATTTCCCAAATAATATGTAACGAGGGTAACTGAGTCGCCATTATTATTACTCTCTTTTTTTTAAAAGCAAAAAATAAGGAAACAAATGGTATTTACATGAAATAAAATTCAAAGGGGATTTCTAATTTCCTATTCTTTTTTAGGATAATTTTAATTTTTTCAAAACGCTTTTTTTTTCTTTTTTTTTTTGCCTGAGCCTTGCGGGGAAAATGATAAAAGGGGTTAATCTTCTTTCTTCACGGGCTTCATCAGTGTCTAAGTGGGCCGATTTTGGGCCCAAGAACAGCATAATCCTCCTCATTTAATATTAGGAATACGAGTTTTTAATTTAAGCGTCCACATTTTATTGTCCTGATTGAGCCCACTTTCCTCGAAGAATTGGCCCGGCCCAGCGGTGGGCGGCTGGCTCCCACCTGATCAGTGCAGTGCCAATTCTCATATCCAAACTACCTGTCTAAGAGGACAGGAGGATGACAGGGTAAACGAAGGATGGGAGTTGTACCGACAATAATCGCATTCATGGCTTTTTATTCTTGGGTCGCGCCCCTGATTGTACTGCACAAAGTGCCCTTTATCAGAGACTCCAATATGATTATCAAATGCTAGATCCACACTTTGTCGTGCGTGTGCCCTTCGATACACTGTTATCTCAAATAAACAATCACAAATTGAGTATTTTATCCCGTGCTCGGACATGGGAGATGATAGATCACGGGACGAACTCTCTCTTCCGATGATATGCTACCATGAGTTTTACACTCGGTCCAGTGAGGTGCAAATTCAAACAATAACCTGATATTGCCAATGTTAAATTTCGACTGGATTTAGTATGAATTCATATCTAATAACCCCAAAAGTTTAATTTAATTTGAGTTAATACCAAACCATCTTATATTTTCTAGATTTTTCTTATGATCTAAACATTCCTAATCAACATGAGAGGGTTTTATTTCTTAGTAGGCCGACCGCTTCTCGAATTGAATCAGTCAGAAGCTCGGAAGACTTTTATAGATACCAACGGTGTAGATAAAGAAAAAGATAATACCAAAGTAGCCAGTTCAATATCTTTTCCTGATCGATTCAAAATCGGTGACCGCTGGGTCCTTGATTACGGCAGAAGTTGCGAGGAAAAAGTACGTAGAAAGTTTCCATGCACCGCATGAAAGACGCTGAAAGAAGACCATTACATTAAATTTAATTCAGTGATATATATATATATATGTGTGTGTGTGTGTGTGTATGTGTGTGTAGCCAACGGTAATAGTTACACAAAAATATCTAACATTGGTTGGGTTCTTGCCAGCTGGGCGCAGACATTGTTTCAAAGGGCGGCTGATTTGTCACACGAGGACCAGACTTTATCGCCAGGAAAGCAGCCACTGGACTAGTCTCCATGGAGGCCGATTCAGTTTGGCTTGGGATCAAGTTGCAGTGAATGATTCACACGATGAAACACGCACAGCCGAGACCGAGAGAGACCAGTAACATGGGAACCTAGCTACCTAGCTAGGAACATGTTTTAGCTGGTCGAAGAGTATATATTTATCTTTAAAAAAACAATATTTTCCAAGTGAAGAATGAATTTACTGTTTGAAAAAGCCGGATCTGTCGCCCTCCAAACTAAAGCTTTCACGGGCAACACACAAAACTTCCAAACTAACCACATCCCCCTGTTGTTTCATTTTGTGTAATAGTCAGTGGAAGAGTCTTTTCAGTCAAGATTGATGGGTTTTTACATCAAAGTCAATGACCCACCGCCACAACCCAGACTCTTGGCAAGTTTTAAAGACAAGTGAGATTTTTTTTTTCTATTTCTATAATGAAGTGAGTTAAAATAACATATATCGAGTCTTGTTGATGAAAGTTAAATTCAGAAGTTTTTTTTTTAAATTTCAAGTTAATAAAGAGACTATTTCAACCCTCCTTCTAACAGAAAAATGTTTTCATTAGACCATAATCAATGAGATTTAGACAATAGGATGAATAAAACATTGCATTATAATCTAAAAAGACAAATAATCCCATTTAAAGAAAAGATGGACCTCGCCATCGTCTCTTTTCGCTTTTGTGGATGATGCTGTCCACAGGGTCCTTTTCACATGAAAAATGCACTTTTTTTCTTAGATCATATCCAATGAGGTTTCGACAACCAAAACAATAATTCTAGGCACGTGGCGTAAAAAAAGTCGCTTCCTCTGGAGAGAAGCTGACCCATATTTTCTAATTAAAACGTTGAAACTCCGACGAGTGACAAATCAAATGTGCTTAGGTGCCAGAACCATCCACGCGTCAGAAGCCCAAGTAACCGCATCACTCTGCGTGTCGTGTTGACCCACCAACCAAAGTCTCTTAGGAAGGAAAATCCTTTTTTTTTCCTTATTTGAGATTTAGTGAATTTAGAAAGTAATAGATCGATGAATGGATAAAATAAATAAACAAAAACCTGCTAATCATAATCGAGTATAAATACTCTTAATCTGTGTTGAGAATCGATATTATTATGCAAAATCAACATTCTCAAGAAAAATTCGATTAATCAGTATCAATTATCATTATAAAATTCTTGCACATACATATCCTATTTCTCCTCCTCTTTTCTAAAGCAAGAAACTCCATGTCTCCACGTACGACACTCAAACAACGACAGGGGGAGAACGATCCAGTCCCTTGAAGACACTTTGATGCTTCGACCACGGCCGTCATCATCACCATCATCCATGACGATACAAATCGGTTAAAATTGACAAATAGAGTTTGGTGCAGTTGACCCGGTCTTCGACTCAATGCCAAGAGTTTTAACGTTCGATTCTCGTTAGCACCATTTTCTATACTTTTATTTTACTTTCCATATTTATATTTAAATTCATGAATCTCATTTATCATGCAAAAATAAATAGTTATAATTATAATTCAATATAACACAAAGCCCAGCTAGAAAGATCCAAGAAGCCACCATGCGCGTGTCTTGAACCGGCGAGCTGCATTTTTTTTTAATTTGAAAGATGATGATGAGGAGGAGTGCATTCTGCTGAACAGAAGGGATCAAGGAGACAATGATCCTGTCCTGGATCATTCCTAATTATTATAACAATAATCCTCAAGCGGAAATTAGAGAAGGCGAGGAGTGGAAGAAACCCTAATTAATTAATCACACTCAAAGCCAAAAAATATGAAAATAGAAAAAGAGGAAATAATTATAAATAAAAAAATAAAAAGATGTGCCATAAAAAGAAAGAAAATGCGGGGGCTTTTAAGCGCCCATACCAACCGTTTCACTAAAATACGACGACGTTATAGATAAAGACTCCGTTCTCTTCTCTCTCTCCCTCGCGGGTTCCTTTCAGGTCCTTCCCATTTCTGGCCTAACTGTCCACCTGTCGGACGGCCCTCCGCCGACGTGCGCTTCTCCACGCGGAAAAAACGCCTCTTCCGTCCTTGCTCTTATAATATTTATTTAAAGATGAATGGTGGGGTTAATCGGGTGGACCAGCCGGTTTCGATAATCCTAAGCTGCTCCGCGTGTGATCCACGTGCTCACGGTTCGTTCGTTGTGGTCCTACAAGCTTCGGCAAGGTTCCTACATACCTACCCGCAAGAGAGTTATGTTTTGTTAGAATAATAAGTCCGGCCTGATTTTCTGATGCTTAAATTAGACGGACATTGATTTGACAGAAATAGCCTCTGAGTGTGTAACAAAAATTAAGGGTATGATCCAGGGGCTTTGGGTGTCTATAAGTTTTTACCGTGTGAGTTTTGTAGTCGATCCAACTGTGGACAAGTCGGTTTGTTGGTCTGACCACGACCAAGTCGGTCAGCTAGTCTAATCGTGGGCTGATGTCTGCACCAATTTATACACACGCACAAATCTCTTAGCTCTTGAACTTTATGATTAAAATGGCTCTACTAAATCAAGTTCAAGTTAGGTGGACTTGTTGAGGATCAAAGCCTCTTCATTCGGCAATAATATTCGAATGAAAAAATTAATTTAAAAGAAAAGACATAATTGTCTCATAGACTTTTTTATACGATCTTATGATGTAAAGACGTGTATAATAATAATGTTAGTAAGTATATTAATTTCCACTGGTTGTATATCATATGTTTGGTATATATTCTTAACAGAACGTAATTTAGAGAATAACATAATGAGTTCAGTCAATAAAAGTGTCAAGTGAATATTACTATATGTACAAAGTAATTTAATACGCAAATTAGATCCCGAAATTTACCAAGAATATAGGACAGGTTCGAGTTATACATCAACCTTCATGCTCACGTAAGAATCTCTGTGCCGGGATATGCAAGAATCTGATGTAAATTCCCCGAGCGCGGAGGATGAGGGCATGCAGGCAGTCCAAGACAGTAATAATTACTTACTTTTTTAAGGTGCACCGTTGAATTTTTAACCCGTAGCGCGGGTTCCAGAAGGTTTTAGATTCTCACGGGACACCTGTCCTGGCGAGTTCAGTCCCAGAGTTCACGAAGAATATTAGAGTCCATATATATTAATTGTAATATATTTTATGTGATATATTAATTATAAAAATTAAAATTTTTTTCTCAAAAAGCTTAAATTGTAAAAAAATTATTCGACTGGGTTAAGGTGGCTACTCCCGTGCCGTTGCGGGGCCCACGCCACGCCCGACACTGAGAAAGGGACGATCGTACTTTCAGCCCTGCGGCTTTATTCGGCCCCCGCCCCATCCCACGCCTATAAATAGCATGTGAAACGTCGGCCTTGAGGGAAAAAAGAGAGAATATTTTAGGAGAATTTCCGATCGGAAAATTCAGCTTTAGCCCTTTAGTAACTCTCACATCTAGGCTCGCCCAGAACCTTGCTCATCTCTTGAGAAATCGAACGCCGAAGGCGGAGATATGGGCGTTCCGGTGACTGACTCGCTAGCACAGCTTAGTCTCCCGCCGGGTTTCCGGTTCTACCCAACCGACGAGGAGCTCTTAGTTCAGTATCTCTGCAGGAAAGTCGCAGGGCACCACTTCAAACTGCAGATCATCGGAGAAATCGACCTGTACAAGTTCGATCCGTGGGACTTGCCGAGTACGTATTGTGAATAACAATAGTTCGCCGGGATTCATCACGGTTTCTGAAGAAATTGAGTTTTGGATTCACTTGTAAGTATTTCTTGCAGGCAAAGCCATATTTGGGGAGAAGGAATGGTACTTCTTCAGCCCAAGGGACAGGAAGTACCCGAATGGGTCCCGGCCCAACAGGGTCGCTGGATCGGGCTACTGGAAGGCCACTGGGACCGACAAGGTCATCACCACCGATGGCCGGAGAGTTGGGATCAAGAAGGCACTCGTCTTCTACGTTGGGAAAGCCCCGAAGGGAACCAAGACGAACTGGATCATGCACGAGTACCGGCTCCTCCAGACTCCTCGCAGAACCGGAAGCTCTAAGGTACCTACCAATAAAAGCTCATCTCTTGAATTTTCCCGGTCGGTCTTTGAATGTTGACTGATGATTGTCGATCCTCTTTCGGGTGAATTTTTCAGTTGGATGACTGGGTGCTCTGCCGGATATACAAGAAGCACTCGAACTCCGAGAAGCCAACGATCATGGCGAGCAGTTCCGTCTTGAGCAAAGAACACAGCCACAGCCACAGCCACGCCTCTTCGCCATCGTCGCCATCCTTGGATGACATGCTGGAATCTCTGCCGGAGATTGACCACCGGTTCTTCGCCCTCCCACGGATGAACTCTCTTAAGGCCGTACAACAACACGACCGACATGCTCAAGAAGAGAAGCCCAGCATCCAGCGCCTTGTCTCCGGCAGCTTTGACTGGGCTGCACTCGCGGGGCTCAGCTCCGGGCCCGAGCTCACCCTGGCCCAGGACCAGGCCCAGGCCCAATCACAGTCGGTGAGCTGTGCCCATAACGATGTGCTTGTCCCCACGGTTCCAGCTCTTGGCAGCACTGCGACAACGCAGCATAGGCGACACGGTAACTCGATGGTGGATGACGAGGTGAAGAGCGGTCTCGGGACTCAGCAGCATGTTGGGGTGTTTCAGCAAGGTCTGGGTTCATCGACTCGCAGCAGTTTCGTCAGCCCGATCGACCCGTTTGGATACCTGTACCCTGCCCAGTCAGTTGGATTCGGATACTGTCAATGAGAGGAGGGAGACCTGTGTAGAGAGCACTGAATAGATGATGGAAGAGGATGGTGCCTCGTGTAAATCATTGGGAATCCCCGTGGGCAGATACGTGAATTTGTGTTAATTTTTTTGGGGTGGGGGGCGCATACAACGTATGTGCACAGTACAACCTCATAGATAGTCAGTCTCGTACCTGCTAGGCTGCAACTTAATTGTTTAAATTTGACATCTTTGACTTCAATATGAGAGAGCATTTAGCTTCGTACATTGTATCTGCGAGCTCCTCCACCTCAAATCAATTTATCAATGTAACAGATTAAATTCCTTCCCTTTACAATATGTTTGGTATACCGGAATGAAATGGAGTCGGAATCATCATTTTGCCACCATTAAATTAATCTGTGTATTTTCAGTTGGTCGCAGAAAAAAATCGTTAGAATTATTATTCCGACAGAATGATCATTTCACGATTTTTTTTAAAAAAATTCATTCCATCCAATCTCCCATAAATTAGTGTTTCTTCACCTAAATTTTATGTGAAGAATCTTAATTAACAAATTCATCCTTTACTTTCCATAAAAATTATAGAATTACCCAAACTCAAGAATTTTAAGTTGTCATTTTCCTCTCGTTTTACTCTCTTCTCTACTCTAAAACCTAAAATTTTAAATCATTATTCTCTTCTCACTTTACTATTTTCTCCACTATCGTTCTCCAACCGAACTGATAGCATAACCCTAGCTTAACTTGTAAATTCATTGGATCATTGTATCAATTATTTCAGATTAAATTCAGCATTCTACATTTTGTTTTCAATCTTTCAATTATTATATATTAGAACACTGTTTGTTGTTTTATCATTCTTTATTCTTTATATATATATATGATTTTCAATTATTTTTATTCTCCATCCATTTTTTTCCATGTTCTAAAGTCTTCTCAATTTTTTAGTATTCGAATACCTCATTTACCGTAGAGTGTATTGAAGTTCTGTGAATAACTTGGATCCAATAAAGACATAAGCATTAAGAGTATAATTGGTAAAATAAAATTATATATTCGATTCCATTCTCTTGATATTAAGAATCATACCAAATTAATATTCCATACCATAGAGATGATTTCATTCTATTCCACCCTAAATATATATATATATATATATATATAAAATTAAGATAGGAAAATAATAAGAACAATCAATAGAAAAAAAGACTTCAAAACCTTTTTTGACCTAAATTTATTTGTTCCCCTTCTGACCAAATTTTGCCTACTTTTCCTTGACGCCTTCTCTCTTTTTTGGTCGGGGAAGCTCTCCATAATGAAAAAGTTTTCAGCGGAGCGATCTTATTGGAACTTGATATATAAATAATAATTATACAGTTATGATTATTAAAATTTAAAAAATATAAAAATCGTAAATAAATGATAAACCGTAAAATAGAAAAAATATGTAAGTGATAAAAAATAAAAAGTCCAATAAATAGTGAATCCTAATTAAAAAATATATAAATTATGAATTTTGATTGGATAGATATACCATATCATGCATGATATGACTGCTTCGTTGAAGATTTTTTCCTTTCGGAGATTCAAAGTAATTATGCCTTCCACGATAGGAATTTCAAAAAGAATATTATGCCTTTTCACTTTCACTACATAAAGGAAAAAAATTCGGGTATTTTTTACTTTTGATTCTTCCTTCTTTTTTTTTTTTTGACAAATAGCTGAAGAGCACGTGACAGCACTAAATTATCATTTTTTCCCTATTTATAAAGTGTATATAACTTATATAAAATAAAAAAAAATATTCTTCTCATTTTTAAGAATATCAATAACTTCACTTTTCTAATCATCAATGAAGATGAGTTGCTCGCTCTTTAACTGGGAGATTGAAAAGATCATACATCATGTGTTTTTTAATTTTTTTTCCTTGTTGGATGAGGAATTCATTATTGTACTAGCAAATGCTACTCATGTGAATTAAAAAAAATGTGAGCCTTTCATTCTTCTTTTTTTAAAAAATAATCTTTCACTTGTAAACTAGACGTCTAGAAGACACTAAATCGATGTGTCATTTATAAAGAAAAAAAATATCGAATCTGTTCGATTGTCGGTGTTCACAAATGCGTACTTTTTTAGCACGAGATTCAAGTGGGCGAATACGCCTTTTGGATTGATTTTACGCAGGCGCTTGCGTCACGGCCGCATTCATGCATTTGCCGACTGCTTCGCAATGAAACCTTAGCTTCGTCGAGAAGAGTTGAGTAGCAGGAATGGTCCTTTCTTTGTTTGGCGTTTTCTTTCCTTTTCCTCTTTTTCTTTGTCCATTTAAGCATGCGATTGGATAAAACTGGGGAATGCGTTCAATTTCTTCTCTCATATATTATCATTTCCCATCCCAACTCGGTTTGAACCTGAACTAATTAACTTCTATTGTATTTCTTAATACTAGACAATGCACGTAAAAATACCAATTGGATTAATGTATGTCACCGCTTAAAATTGGGATCTTCATCCAAATCCATTCTAAAACGTAAATTTTTCCGGCACAAATTTTCTCAAATTTACAAGCCTCGAATATGAGACCTTCCTTAAGAGGAAGAGGTTTCGGCCTCTCGATATCGAAGCTGGTTACAGTCATGACCAAATTCACGAATCCTCTTTTAACTACTTGAATTAGAGAGATTCTTTTCTTCAAATCTTTGGATTTATTATAAAGTCATGAGTCGTGATCTACTGATTAACGTTTGAGGGTGTAATGGACTGGGCCTAACATTTCGGCCCAGGACCCAAATACTGATATGATGGGCCGGGCCTATAAACAATGTTGATGGGCCTGAACAAACTCCGTAATTATAACCTGGATCTGGCAAGCCGTTCAAAGCTCCCAAGAACCATGCACCTTGTTTTTTTCCCCCCTGTCCTACAGCCAATTTTTGTCTCCTTCCGATATGGTTCTGAGATCGAATTTATGGGCTGCCAATCGATAACATTTCTCCACATTCCTTACTCCGAATGAGCGCTAAGGTACTTTCATAATCGGGATATTTATGAGTCCAACACCGACTTCGTAATGCAATACGAGGTTGTTTACTTATATTGTGCGTTAGATTTTCTCAGCACCATGGTATCCAAGCTTAGAGATGAGCAGATATTTAACTAATAGTCGAGGTACCGTGTTCTTTGACAATATTTTTTTTAAATAAAGCACAACGATCCCGATTGCGACCCCAAGTAGGCATAGAAGGAAAACAATCAATATTGTTGTCCAAATGAGTTCTGGTGTTTGCATACCTTCGTGCCTTCGATATATGCATGCTACAATATATAGGAGAAGGAGATGGGTTTGAATAATAGACCTAAGCACCATCATCGGATTACATCATCCACATATATAAGCAAGAAACATATATATATATATATATGTATGTGTGTGTGTGTGTGTGTGTATGTATGTGTATGTTTGTGAAAGCAACACGAGCCCCTCTCTTTATATCTGACTTAGCTTTCATTAATTCTGAATAAAGGCAAAGCAGGATATGGCCACTAAGCCCATCCCCCTTGGCTTTACTAAGCCCCTTCTCATTAAGTGATCACCAATCCCACCTTTTATCCCATCTATCTTTTTGTTTGGTTCCGGAAACTTGAGAAACCCTAACCCTATCCCGTCTCCGTATAATCTGGATGATTGCTTTCACATTACAGCTGATTGCTAGTTATAATCAGGTCTTCACGAATAGATCGCAGATCAGAGAAATGATCGAAACAAGACTCACCCGATTTGACACGTATACGATAAGCTCATGGACGACGCTCCGATGAAAAGCTGGTCAATTGAATCACAGATTTCGCTAAGCAATGAGTAAGCTTGATTTCATGCGATAGCTGGGTCCAGTAGGAGTTTTCCCCGTCAGGTTTCTTCACGTAACGGACACGAAAAGTGAAGAGGTATGGAAAAGATTCACTGATGAGAACCAAAGGAAAAAAAATCATAGGAAGGCATCTTTCTTCAAGGGTAGATGATTGCCCAGCCTATTCTATCACGAAATGGGGTGGCCATGTCAAGAAAGCAATAGCAAGGTCGAGCACTTGGTCTCTTGTCCCGATTCGGGTGATGGGGACTGTGGTAAAACCAAGCAAAGAAAATTACGGGGTCTCTTGCATGGATTGCGCACGTGTTTCTCTGCCGTCTCTTCGTGCTTCTTTAATTTGTCTTTTTTCCTTCCTTCCTTCCGGCACGGCCTATTGGCCCGCTACAAAAACACATCACTGAACGAAATCGAAACTACATATAAATATGATATCTCTTCATACGATTGAATTCAGACTGTGGTATGTTAATGGTCCGAGTTACACAGGAACACACAAGAGATCATCCGAAACACGGCATATTGGTCCAGGAACTGACTTGCCCACGCATCTCGCTCCCGTACCGTTGTTTAAGGGGGTCGTGCAGTCAATCAAAAATCACGCCTCGTCGTGGATGTGAGAGACATCAATGCGGTTGCGGAATTGGGTGAGTCGTAGCAAACCAGGGGTTTCGTATGTAAAGGGGGCAGGGCAGATGCCCGCTAACTGATCACCAGAGAAAGTCTCCATCATGCGATTAGTATTTTGCCCTAAGTCGGTTAATTAGCTTAAAGAAAGGAAGGAGTTGAACAAGTTGAGAGAGTTAGGCCGGCCAGCCTTGTTAGCAAAATCCCCGAGGCTTTGTCTCCCACCCGACTTTAATTCTTATTTTTCCAAATTAAATAATATCGCTTCATAAAAATAAAATCCGTAGTCTAAGAATAATTTATATTTGAATAAAATAAGTCTGCTAAAAAAAATTCTTTGAATCATTAATTTTTTAAATTAATAATTTTATATAAAATTTTATGCTTTCAGCTGCAGCATGCGAGGAGTCCTGTTTATGAGAAAACGGCAGAAGGGGCAAAATGGAAATCGGGTGAACCCATAATACCCAATTCAGAAACATCATGCGTTGAAAATACCTAACATCACCGGCCGTTGAAAATGCCAAAAAAAAAAAGAGAGAGAAGAAGATTTGCTGCTCATGACTTCCACCAATATATACGTAAAGCGTGAATGGAGATTGTACATTAAAACTATAAACATAAGCATTAAACTCGAATTTGAATTCGTTAAAAAATATAGAATTTTTTTAATAGTAGGTAATGCACACGTGAAAAGAAATAAAACCATGCCAATGGGCTTTAGTCTTATGTGGATATCCTTGGAGGGAGTTTTTTGTCGTGCCATTTTTGTAAAGCACACACTAGCAAAACGACATGAGCCATCTATGTTCTTGTACTACGTGCTGACGAGATGCATTGTTTTTGTTGTCTTGAAACCAAGCACGTGTGCAAGTGACAGCTGCAGAATGCACATATACATGTGATATATCTTGGCATGAAGAAAGATCGTGTTTATAAAGACCTCATAATTACCAGTTTGTCTCTTGGATCAATACGGAAATATTTACGAATTAATTAATTTTTTATAATCACACGGCAAACCATCCAAATTTTTTATGCCAAAGTGATCAAAGGGTCGAACATAGAGCGTGCAAAAATCCAAGTAGAGAATTGATATCGATCATCATCGTTCTTGTGCGTACCGGATTAATTTGGGATGTGAAATTATATCAAACGTATCATTGTTTAGAGATTTTTGTGCAAATTGGTGAAATATACACAGAAAATATGCCAGACAGCACGTATCATGAGCCTACCATTAAAAGAAACACTAGCTAAAAAACGAGTGTTCGACAGTTCACGTTGCTCGTTTTGAGGATGCTCCTTTCGAGAAATAATGAAAAGGGTGAAGTTAGGTTTACCATGAAGGCTCGGGGAAGATGTGTGGATATAGATAGAGATGAAGGTGGACCACTACCTTAACCTGATGATGTAATATAGATACGTGACACCACCCCGTGCTTCACCGAAAGTATGATCGTGCGTATCTTTCGGGCTAATGAAGTCAAGATGTACATATATGCGGCCTCACATGGACAGCTTTCTAGAACTAACCACCCCCATGCATATTCTTGAAAATTTGAATGTGTTCTATCCGTATGATACGTGCAATTTATGTCATCATGAACAAACCCTAGAAAGAAAATTTGGATGTTATGTCACCCTAGAAATAGTTGATGCACTCGATCCTCAAATAAGATATGGTGGAGACTCGATCCATGACATATAAGATTATAACGGTTACAATTGTTTATTCGAGAAATTACTGGGTACACAAAACCTTTGTATTTACAGAGAACTGAGTAAAGTGATATGCATAAAGCTAAGCTGTTCACTGTCAAATCATTGCCAGCAACTTCATTGGATTTTTGTATCATTGGTCGTCAAAAATTGTCAACACTTTGATTTTATTTAAGTTGCACGATGCAAGATACATAGTTATAGTCGATTATATTATAATATGTCAACTTTATATTCTTTCTCTGACCATGTAATAGGGTCATAGAATGAGAGGGAGAATGGAATAAAAAGATAAAGGAAACTTAATTACTAAGCGTCAAACGAAGTGCTCCTTAATCTCAAGCTGAGAGACGACATCATTGCGCCGTAGTTCCGTTTCTCTGTGAATTTCATGTCTTGGTTGGTGCTAAAATAGTTGGGCTGTCAATTGTCAAAGCATAAAAACATTCACATAAACTATCTCAGGATAATCTAACGTAACTCATCTCTTTAAACATGATAAGTTAACGTAACTCATCTCTTTAAGCTGATTGATGATATGTAAAATCAGTTGAGTCAATTATATCAATTCGAATCGAACTATTGGATTTCACAAGTCAAAGATGGTCTCAAGTACACGTCTAGTTGAATTAAACGATAGCTGTGAACCCAATCAATTGTGTCCTGTGATGGGTGATTCCTATGTACGAGGCCCCATCATCTCAATAAGACACGTCTAATCCGAGTGGTTGTGATTGATTAATTAAAGATGAGGGACGATTGGACCTTGATTAGGAGCTCAGTCCACGTTTCAAGGCGATTTCCTTTTTGTAAATTTTGCTTTTTCATAAAAATCATTGATTCTTTTAAGGTTATAATAGAGATATGCCACTCTAAAAGAATAGATGGAAAAAAAAAAGGGAAAGAAAGGTATCCAAAATTTTATTTAAAAATTCGAATCCAATATCTCCTATCATAAATAAATAGTTAGTTTTTATGAATTGAGAAAATTTATACTGTAAAAGGTTTAATCTCCAGTGAAGCTGATCTATCTCGATCTGGGACAAATTGCGGTGGGACCCACATGTCGAGCTATGGACCAGCCGGTGGGCCCGCGGTTCCAGACTCGAGGCTCCTGATTTTCCTCCAGTGCGCCCATGTACTGGGTCGCTATTGGGGCCCTCTTGCGAGCCACGTATCGAGCAGCCCCTCAGTTCGCCTTTCTCGATAATATTCCATTTGTTGGACTTAACTCCAAAATCCTAAGGATCTAGAACAATTTAACGCATGACACCTGTCAAGATAAAAATTGATTTGTAGACCATCCACTGATATTTTCCTTCTCACATCCTCTACATAAAAAAATCTCGATACGTACGACAATCTAGTTCTGACTTTTCTTTAAATAATTAAATGACGTGAGCAAATTATTCCATCTAATTCTAAGTGGTCCAGTAAGAATCTTCGCCGATGAGGAGTCGGATATTTTACTTTTTTTTATTTATTATATAGTACTTGAATTTTAGGAAGTTATTAGATTGCGAGTAATTTAAACTTAACTAGGATTTGACTTTTGGAAGGCAAAAATTCTCCCACTAAAACTCAAGCAAGCCTTTGATTCAAATAATCTTACATTATAAGGAAAAGTTGAATTACATAAAAAAAAATTTATTTTATATAAAAAGTATATTATAAAATAAATTTATTGTGTTTAGTAAATATTAATAATTATAAGGAAAGTAAATAATAACATATTATTATAACATCCAAAATTACAAGAACACCCTCATCATTGTCCTTTGCCTTTCGATTTTTCTGAAAGCGAAAAGGGTAAGTAAAATAGTGTTTGTGGAAATTGGAGAAGTGGGTCCCAACTGCTTTTCAAAGAATGCCAGCCCTTTATATCGTAAAAGCTTTCCGTGTAAAAGTGCTTGAGCCTGGAAAACAAACTCAGCCCGGTAAATCTAAAATACTGTCAACTTTCCATCCAAATATAACAAAATAGGGTGGAAAATTGAAATTTTCCCTGGAAATTGTTTAAATTGCAACGAGCCAAACACAACCTGAAATCTCTCTCAATAATAAATATGAAATTATTCAAATAAACCTCCGTGTTTTATTTATTAGCGAGTAGCCAATAATTTAAAATTAGAAAATTTGAGTTTATATATATATATATATATCACCTGATTGAATGTGACTTGCATAAAAAAATCAGTTCCACATAGAAGAACATTAGACCCTATAGGACTTATATCATTAGCCACCATGAACTGGAGAAAGCATTGTACCCCTTTTCTCTAGTTGGAATAGTCGAGCGTCTAAAATTGAGTATCCACTTACCTTGGTTTTCTTTTCACACCATCTAGCTAGTTCGGCCGTTTTATAAATAAACTCATTGTAACACTTAACATGATATTAAAGGCACATATCCAATATTTTTGTATGAGTTGGTTGATTTGCTGTACTATTTAACAAGGAGAATATATGCAAATTGAGACAACTCATGTTGGGTGATTTTTTTTTTTAGTTAAATTAAACATATGGATTCTAAATAGTGCTAGTGATGTAGGAAAAAAATGGAGGAGAATCATCAAATACTGCTTGCAAAATGAGTAAATATTCGGTGTGTTAATATAACTAATTTCTTATATAAATTATTATTTATATCTTGATATTATAAAATTAAATCTTGAAAATGGTTAAAATTTTATAGTGATAAAATTGGAGAGATATTTACACAAATATCTTTGAAGAGCGGAGCTGACGACATTTTGGTGCTATTTGCCAGCAAAAGCACGACATACTCGATTCGATCACAGGAGCGTGTCCCCACCCAGACATAGCCTCCCATCAGCCTTTAGGTTGCCCGTTGGTTCCTGCGGACCGCATCCCGCACGTGTCAACTCCTCTACAGTCCACCTACTTCAATCTATCACGTGTCGAGCTCCAGATAGATTGTTACCTGAGAGCTCACGGTGAACCGTGATTCTCTGTTAAGTTGATTTTAATAAAAGAGCTAGATTAACATTTTTTAACCGACAAGTGATGCAGATATTCATATGTTTTAAAGATAGATAAAATTTTATTGATGCATCAAATAATTTAATAAATAAATTTATCGTATTAGTGAAATGGACCTACCTCAACATTTCTCGTGAGGTCCTTCAGCATGCTAACCAGCCCAGGCCAGCGCAATGGTAGTAGTAGTAGATGTGCCGTCGCTCCAAATAAGGTGGCATACGGCTTTAGGTTCAACTCAATAATTAAGAAATGAAATTTAGTACAGTAATATTATATTCGGTAGATTAAAATTTTCTTTTTTAAAGTACCACTTTCTTCTGGTCCTAGGGACCCTTTAGGATAAAAGAAACTAGCTTCAAAACTGATCTCTTAATTTGACTAATGAGAATTGACTGATGACCTATCAACGACCCCGCCAATGTGGAACCTAGTGATTAATCCTCGGACTATCTTCGGCGTAGTCCGCGTCGTATATAATCATTCTCTCCCTCTCTCCCCTGACACTCCATTCAATAGACCAGCAGCCAAACCCTACACGCCATTTTTCTTCTCCGAACCTCAAAAGCCCCAAACTTTCCTTTCATCGTCACCATAAGATTTCTGGGTTTTCTCGAAGTCTAATGTCTGAGCATCTTGTTTAGTTTGGCAGAGATTATCATATTAGGTTTTTCAAATGGAGAGCACCGACTCATCGGCCGGCATACACCAGCAGCAGCCCCAGCTGCCGCCCGGGTTCCGGTTCCACCCGACCGACGAGGAGCTCATCGTTCATTACCTCAAGAAGAAGGCTGCCTCGTCTCCTCTGCCCATCTCGGTCGTTGCAGAAGTCGATATTTACAAGTTTGATCCTTGGGAGCTTCCAGGTACGCTTTGTCTGTTAAGTTCCAGATCAGATGTTCAATGGAAATTAGAGCACATAAATCTTCATTTATTCTTTTCTTTTGATTTCAGCTAAGGCCACTTATGGGGACCAAGAGTGGTACTTCTTCAGTCCACGGGATCGGAAATACCCGAATGGTGCAAGGCCGAACCGGGCAGCTACCTCGGGTTATTGGAAGGCCACGGGAACTGATAAACCGGTCTTGTCCTCTGACGGGAGTCAGAAGGTTGGCGTGAAGAAAGCGCTAGTGTTCTATGGAGGTAAGCCACCCAAAGGGATCAAGACCAACTGGATCATGCACGAGTATCGCCTCGCCGAGAACAAGGCGATCAATAAACCTCCAGGATGCGACTTGGGCTGCAAGAAAAACTTGCTAAGGGTAAGAAAAAAAGAATCCTAATCGTTTTTACTGGGAATATCTAAATCTCATCATGTTCCTGGAATCAGTTTCGCCTTAGTTTTGCCTTGTTGGTTTTTCCTCAGCTCGATGACTGGGTGCTTTGCCGGATCTATAAGAAGAACAACTCGAACAGACCGACCGATCATGACAAGGATGACTCCTCGATGGATGACATCCTCCAGTCGATACCGCATCCTTCTCTAACTGTTGGCGGGATTCAGGGTCTAAGGTTTCACAGCCTCCCCAAGCCAGTTACAGCCACCTCGTACCGTCCCGTGTTCGACAACGACCAGGCATTTGAAAGCATGATGTTTAACAGTAGCAATGGCAGCGTCTCTGCAAGCGCGATCCCGAATCTGCCGCTCAAGCCAACGCTCCCACCTCTCCACTGGAATGAGAAGGATATCGTCACCGACAGAACTGCGGAAGGGAAAAACAATGGCTCTATCTCCTCCTTGCTGGGTCAGATTACTGCAGCAGCAGCTAATAATACCTCATTGCAGACGCAGCCTGGGATGGGAACCATCGAAGAGAACGTCTTCCGGCCACCTTATCAGCTCCCATCTGGGCTCAACTGGTACGCCTAGAGTTGCTTGAAACGTATCAGTCTCAGTATAGTGTCGTGAAGATGGTAGGACATCGTTAGAGCGGGAGTGCAGTGGAGTCTAGGAATTGAATTATCATAGTTCATTCCATATCGAATGGGAATTCTCGTGAGTCGGTTTTAGCTTGTTGGAGTTGAGATTTTGCATTAGAAAGTGCAGCAGAATAGGCTCGGTTGATTGATTACATCCGGTTAATCGTTTGGCCTTGTCGAGCTTCTTAATTTGTGGATCAGAATCTCAATTCCAACAGAGAAACAAAATGATAAACGCTTTCATATACATAAAACTATGCCATGGGGGTTTGTTTTGTATGTAGAGAGAGTATGAGGGGTGAAAACATTGAGGATGGTAATTAAGGCGCTCCTTTGTAGAACAATATAAAACTTGAGGACCAGTTTATGTGAATTATTTTGAGTTATGCTTATGTGCATATATAGCACCCTAATGTTTGTATATGTATATAGTCAAGATACATTGCATACAGCAACTTTTGCTCTCTTTTCGAGTACGTCGAATCTATTTTCTTAAATTTTCAAGTTTTTTATCACGATTCATATAACTCGTATGATATTACAAAAAATACTCTTATAAGATCATTAAATTCGATGTATTCTATTGTCAAAGAACGCGAATGTCATAATATTACACATGTTACTTGTTTTCTACAACTTTGATTCGCATAAGACACCCGGTCGTGTCTTCGATCAATCGTGCGTATTCATGTTCTGGGATTAATTCAGCAGAAAATGAGGCTAACAAGTATACATGGATTAGCTAGCGCACTCCATATATACATGTATACACAGCCTGATAGAGCCGCATGGAATTAAGAGGCATAAACAAATGATCACCTTCCTTAAAAATCGAGAATATTGGGTCAAATTATTAACAAATTAGCTATACTCTGATACATATAGTTTGAAACACACTGGGAAAAAAATCTATATGAATTAGATACAATTGCTCGTGAGGAGTCGACAGCGAATCAGTTTTGATGAAACCTCATCCTCATGATCCTACGAGATAAGGTGAAGTAAAAAGGCCAAAAGGTTCTATTTTATTCATAATTAAAGTACGTAGTAATCTCTTTTGGTCCCTGGATATGTAAAATAATTAGTGAAATACATTTATTTAATGGAGGTAAAATTTTTGTTTATGACGTGATATCTAAAAATTCGATGAATCGAATTTAAACTTGATTGACCTACTATTGTTTATGACGGGATATCTAAAAATTCTCAGAATAATATGTTTTTAACTAATAAAATCTCGAACGTGAAAGTTTCCCTAAAAAATTAAAAAAAGATGTGTCAAATGATCGCCTATCTTATTCCATATGAATAGTCCAAATGATATAAGAAATCTCTTGTTATTATAATTAGATGTGACCACTCTATGATTGGAGATGAAAAATAAGAACGTTCATACGCTGGCGAAGGGTCCATCTTAATTATTTATACAATCACTCTCTCTCTCACACACACACACCGTACATACAGCCATATAAGTGTGTGTGTGTCTATATATATATATATATGTTCATCCATAAGTTATAACATGTCATTATAATCAAAAGCTGCAACATAAGATTGATCATATTCTATATGTCATCATGTGATTATCCCATGTCTTGTCCCGTAGAATTCTCGTTATTTTCATGAGAGGTATATTACAGCGAGCTGTTCTTATTCACATATTGTTGACACGAAAGTGACATATATAAGATTCGATTTGGGTTATCCATTCGCAGTGCAACACCACAAAAAATCTCGGGTATCAAAGAAAATGCGGTAATTTGACTAACTTCTTGATAAATGAACCCAGGAGATATTTGATTTTGGGTGTCATTTTCTTACCATCGGATCGTGTGATGAGACATTGCTAAGCAACTACTAAATGGGCTTTTCGTTTCTTTTTTCCTTTTTTTTTTTTGCACCTTTGTCTTTGCTGACCTGTAGAACCTCCAATGGCGACCTCAACATCACCACCCAAACAAGAATCATTATCTTAAAAAATCCACACAGTTAGTCAGAATTTAATTGCAACTTTCCTTTCTTAGTAAAGTTTCCAAAATTGCTTTACCCATTTCCTCTTGGTATATGTGCTTAGTTTTGGTAATACACAGCATCTAGCGTCCATTTGACACCTTATCTCTCTATTTTTAACCCCAACTCCCTCTATTATTCTTTTTCTCATCTTTTCCCGGACATCAAACGAAATCTAAAAGTCTAATAAATTACAACTGACTTGGGTTCGAATCTAGATGGCCTACCGACAGAATTTTTTTTAAAAGTTTGCAGGAGTTTACGAGCTTATTACTTAATGAAAAAGGATGTTGAACAATGTTGACTAACAGATAGCATTGGTATCTTTCTTTTCCCTTCTTTCTCTACTGTGGAGGAATTGCACATCGACAAGGCCTATGAAAACTACTCCACTAAAGCGATCCAATATTATAAGCATCCATGGAAAAAAAAAAAACCCGTGTTTTCGCTCCTTTTCACAAGTGGGACGACGTATGGTCCACGTATTTTCCATGTTTCGGTATATACGGTTTTGACACGGAATCGATCGAATCGATGTATATGACTGGAAGGGGGTGTTTGCAGCCTCAACTATACGTTTTAGATATACGTACACGATACAACCACTTACTAATTAAATTTAATATCATTTTTTCTTTTTCCTTAGAAGTCATCATTCTGATCAGCCTGAAACCTGATCCTGAACGTTCATTATCTCCTCTAAGTACAAACTTTTCATTACAGACAAAACCCATATATCTAAAATAGGATACCAGAAAAAGAAGAAAAAAAAAAGATGCGAAAGACTTGGGTTTCAAACAAAAACTTTTAGATCTTTTTTTATTTGGACCACACAATATTCCCGGACCAACCAAAATGTATCTTGAGACTAATCTACAGTCAGGTTGGAATTTCTGAGAAAATTCTCGTCGACCCTCCCAACCTGAGATTCAATCCTGAGATACCCATTTAAAGATCTAATAAGGGAGATGATAGGCCAACTCAAAGTTGGTAACTTCTAGATTTTAGAATATGAAGGTAATACTATTGCATTAAACCTTATTCTCTATCGGGACCTGGTATTAACTATTAGCTATTAGTTCCGTGAAACTTGAAATTTTGACTTCGATCCCCTGAAAATTGTGTGATGTGGCAAAAGTCATGGTAACATGTCAAAATATTACATTGTTAATTAGTTGACTTACATTTTCTTTTGGTGCAACTAAGTCCCTTTGGAAAGTAGTGCCAGCTCATCTCATGATCGTTATCAATTTTCCATGCATCATCGCACATAGGGTAGTGTCTGATTGGCAAAATTCAAAATTAATAATAAGTGGGGGTCGCGCTAAAATTTATGGAGTCAATAACAAAGAACGAAATTTCACAGGGAAGAAAATAGGAGGATATATAGAGTTTTACAAGAATTAAATTCAGGATTTGACGATTTAGATAAAAAGCGATCCCGACTATAGTCGGCCAGCACCCTTTCTCGGTAAACCACCTTTTAGAATAGCATAGCATGGCACACAGAATGGATGGAAGATACAATGGCAGGTTCAAGGATATGGATCGATTCATGGACCCGTACAGCAATCTATATCCATATATCCAATATCCAAATCACAAATCGGCAGGCCCGCATGTAAATTGCTATATCCATATAACAATAATTAATCCAAATGAGGAAAACTCAGCAACCTGTCCTGTAGTGCCTGAGTTTAATTCAATCACTTAAATGTAGCTTGGGGACCAATCATTACACTTATTTTTCTTAAATTATGTCTCACACACTCGAATCTCGTGAATGAAAAAAATTATATTTCTTAGTGGATAAGTATATATCGGATATGAATTAGTCAAGATTGATTACCCATTACCCTTTTTCTTGGATGTTAGATGGTGGAATTCTAAATGAAATGTACACTCCATTGAGTGAAATGTATTCTTTTATAGAGTGAAATGGCTTGTGTAATGTACTTGTCTGTGACTAACAAATCGATTACTTGCTACAAAGATCGCAATCCCGAAAATTCGAGTCAGTCCTCATGTGGTTTCCGGCCTAGTAACTGCTTGGTCGGAGCTTGCAATAATGGCATCACTGTCAACATCGTTTTTGTCAGTGACCCGGTACCATTTTGGTTAGGACCCCAGCGCAGCATAGGCCATGGAAGAAGACCAGCAAACATCGTCCAGTTTTCAAAATTATCTGTTGGAGTGCTTGTCGTCGTTGGAAGAGGCTGTTTCTTGTACCTCTGAAGAGCCTTGGAGATTCCCGACTCGGACTAATACCCATTGACCAGTGTAATAAAAACTCGTCTAAGACAGAAGATCACAAACTCTCCCCTGTTTTCATGTGATGATCAACCAACCAGTGGAACTGCTTTGTCATGTAAATCGCGCTAGTACGACCGACGTGAAAAAACGGCCAGCTAGTACTTTACAGTAACAACCGCCATTGGCATGACACAATGTAGCATTATGAGAGACAGAACATTTTCACAGATCCCTAAGATACTGTGACGATTCATACCCCCATTCACTGTGGCAGTTTCATCCAAGTTCCTGCACACATACATATTCTCTCTGACCTGTTTCCCAAAGTATTCTGGTGAAGATGGTGTGTTTCTGTTTCCTAGTGGACCAGACAATGCGAGTGCGGCGAAGCAAGCCAGCAGCGGGACTATGCTCTCGATGTGGTAGCGGAGCAAGCATAGTGGACATGGTTACGACGACGAGGTTCTGCTGTGTCCCGTTCTACTGGAGGTCCAGGAAAGCCATCATCTGCAGTTGCTGTGGCACCACTCTCAAATCTTACAGGTCCTAAATAATATACAGAGGGATTGTCAGATTCCAAACTAGCTAGATTTGAATCCCATCTAGTTATCTATATGAGTCCCATACAGCCATGTGTTCTCACATAAGGGCCTATATGTCCCAAGAAAATGCTGAAAAGTCAATTAGCTGACGGGATGGATTTGATATGAAATCTCAGAATGTTCTTGCAATGCTCCTCTTAAATGAGGTTTGAGCTGCACTGAAACATGATTTCTGGATACAGGACCCAGCGATCTCGTCTCTAGACTAGCTCATTTTTTCTGACGAATCATCGTATGAATCAGCCATTGCCCAGATTCAAAAAACACAGGCAACTCGGTTTGTCCAACAAAGCAGCCATCCGGTTCGTGATGAATTTATTGGGCTTCGGACAAAAAGAAACAAAGACATAGGCTTCCTCAATCTGAATCTCCGCAGATATTCTATATTTAAGTCGAAAGAGTTTAGTTTAACTGTTGAGAACTACTACAAAAGCTTGTGTTGTGTACGATCAACATTCCAAGTAATCCTTTAGAATCTCTAGAGGATTACACTCTCAGTTCGTTTAGCAGATAATCCGTACTTTTTGCATCTGAAACAGGACAACCACAAAGTAGAAAGGGCACTGATCGATCGGATTTATGGCTTATGAAAACACATAGGTCAATTCTTAACGATAGATTCTTCACTTAAACGTTATTTTTCTCATATGATGGAAATGGGAATTGAGAACTTGAGAAATAAATCATCTCCTGCACAATATGCCATTCCCGCTACTGGCCTTACTGGTGCAGTCCAGAGTACCGTACTCCACAGCCGCCAAGCCCGGCTGGCTCAGTGTTGCCTGGGCTGGTGAGAAGACACATGTGGCGCAGTCCGCCACTAAAAGGGATGATGTCCTGAACTTGTCCTCACCTCCAACTACTGGCATCACCACGCCAGGCTTTGCCGGGTTCTCGAAGTCTGGCCTGTAGGTCCGCCCAAGCACTCCATCGACCACCGGGGACAGGCTGTGGAACCTGAACTGTACTTCCAAGTGGGCAAAACAGTCATCCGATGGAAGCCGGTAGTTGTGGATGCGGTCATCCTCTTTTGTCACCGGCACAACATTGACAGAAATCTCGGCAATCGACCGGATGGTAACCTTGGCGCTGTTCTTGTCAGAGGTCCTCTCCACCCGGATACTGCCCTCGGGGGATTCCCACTCAGAGAGAAGGCCTCCAGGGATCACCAGCTCCGCCCCGTTGTAGGAGAACTTCAGGTGATCGGTCTCTGGGTCCCAAGTGGTGGCCCCGGCAGCCTCAAGGGAGAAGCTCTCGGACCGGAAGAGGAGCCCGAGGGCTTGGATCCAGGTGAAGTCCCGGGTTCGGCCTGCATGCCTGAGACCGATGAACCGGCTGTTGATCTGAAGGTTCCCGTCGGATACCAGGCTGAAGTGCTCGTTGCTCTTGCCATGAAAGTAGAAGACTATACCATCCCCACCGATGAATCTCGGGTCCAGGCAGGCGGCCCCAGGAGCATTGCAGTTTGGTTTCCTATCTGCGAATCACAGCGAAGAAAGCTAATCTCCATGAATGACCGAGAAGCTACTGCTAATCCTAGCTAGGTCTGAACACACACATATATCCATGCTAAATCAATCAGCTGGGTTCGAATAGATAATGAGAAGATGTGCATACGAAGAAATTAAAGTCCACGTAAAATGGGAGGAGACATACGTCTGCACTCGGTTTTGCAGATGGGGGAGTTGCAGTCGACATAGCAGGCCTTGGCGGTCGGGCTGCTGGGCGAGGTTGTGGGGCACTCAGCAGGGCAGGGCATGCGCTTGAGAAAGCATGGACTCGGTTTGGTGGTGCATGAAACGGAGGCTCCATAGACTTGAACAAACCCAAAAGCAGCAAAGACCACAAAGACGGCCAAGAGGGCTCCATTGCTGCAACTCTTCCCCTGCAACAGCCCCATCCCTCTCTTCTCCTTGCTTGCCCCTAAGCCTTCAACTCTCTCTTCACAATGGTACCTTCAACCTTGACTACGACTCCCTATTTATAGCATTTCCATGGAGGAGAATGAGAATCCACGTGCACTAATTTATCAATATTTTTCTCCATTTTTTTGTGGGAGATTATTATTACATGATTTCAGTTTAATGGATTCAATTGGTTATATCACTTGTAAAAAATTACGGGCCCAACCATTTGTTAACATATAAAACATCTAGAGAACCTCCCCTCCTCTTTGTTTTTTTGCAACTTGATTTTGCATTGAATTAGCAGCTGATGGGGCAGTCCTCAACTTGAGAACATGGCATAAAGTACGGATCCCTGAACTGTGGCGCTCAGTCTTTTGTTTTGCAGTCGGTCAACGCTTCGGGCCTCGGGCTTGTGAATCGAACGTGGTGTTATAAAATTGACATTGACTATGAATGCACCTTCCAATTCAAGAAACCGTGTCAGTGATTTGCCCCCAAAAACATTTTCAAACTAAGCAGAGAGAGAGAGAGACGGGGACGGACGAGAGATCCAGGGGAACGAAACCCGATTCGGTAGTGGACTCCATAGATAATCAATCGGTATCAGCGTAACATTATGATCTGATCGAAACTGATTGCGGGGGGATGTTATCAGTCATATGGATTGATACTGTGGATCCATAAACCGTGGTGTTGTTTCTCGAGCAGCCAGCCGACTGCATCAATTCCTAATTAAATTGTTTAACATCAATCAGATCGGAGAAGTTGATCATTAGAAGAAGACCCTCAAATTTTTTTTAATTTGAAAATTATCATATGAACATAGTGATGGCGGGATCTTATCATCCGTGAGCTTTGACTTAACTACATCACATGAACAAGTTAATCACGGTCCGAGATTCATACTTGAATCTTATGCAACTTACAGAACATGCACAGTGATGGAGCAGATTAATTATTGAGCTAATTATCTAGAGACCTTCAAGGTCAATCACTGGATCCGTCGTCATTCTTGTCGAGGTTCTGACAGAAAAGAAGAAGGTATTTGACGGCTATGCAGACAAGTATCTGATTATATCAATGGAGCGTCATAGCCTTCCACACCTTCCATGATAAACCGAGCCTGCAGTGGCGTTGCTGGCAATTTATACTTGAAGATTTTCAACAAGAATTGTTAAAGCATGACTGGTCGATGCTGGATAGTCTCTTCATCCTCCCCGATGAGCCGAACTTGCACTGGCAATGGCATTGCAAGTAAGATTTTAACCAAATTTCACGCGAGCTGCTTTTTGAAAGGGATGAGCCTATCATTGATAATGCGGCATTGAATTGAACTCCGTACCGGTTTCCTACAGAAAGACTGTGGAAACTGTAAGACCGGGAGATGAGGGTTGTTACATCAGGGGGGACCAATTATTTCGAGCGAATTTCGCCCCCTATCCGTCCATCGGTTCTTACTTTTGCATCAGAATAATAAACATTACCAGACGGTGACAAGAATAAGATGCAAGATATTTATGGCGGGCTCAATAGGAATATACCATGACAAAACCGCTTCTCACATTTCACTTGCACAAAGTTCTGTTACCCTAAGTTTGCACATAGTGAAGGAAATGGAAGGCCATTAACTCTCCATGAAAGAATATACACAGACTCGTCTTGTCAAACAGACAGCCAACACACCATATTGTAACAAATTCACAGAAAAAGTCCACCTGTGACCACTTGGACCTGAATACTCCAGTGCCAATGCTCTGCTGGGCATTCAACAGAGTTCTAATATCAGTAGAACTCCATCACCTGAACAGCAGCATGAAGTATTCACTACGAGAAGACTACTTATTTGCACACGGAGCTGCATTTCTTCGAGATCAGTCAGAGAGACAGACTGGCGAAAAGTAGTTCCAACTCCTCCTCCTGTGATGGCGTTCTCTGAGGACAGGATTAAGAAATAAATCATCATTAATTTAATCTTATCCCAAGGGAAATCATCACATTATACCTCAGAAATTGACTTCCATTTCACGCCACAGTTCTCACACAACTCATATAAAATGGAGATTCCACCAAATGAGGGCCCCTCTCATGTTTGGGGTTGCATAGAGTGGAAACCTAGTGGTGAATTAAGTTGAACAACTTACCCCATTTAATTGACAAACAACGACTACACAAGTTAATGCAGGGAAAAATAGAGCATACCACCCTACAAATATCTAGATGCATGTCCTAAGATGTTTTACAAGCCTATGATTCTCATGTAAAAAGTTCTATGTGCAAAAGTACATTTTGGATCAGCCTCAAAAAAGCAAGAACTGGCAACATGCGCAATTCACATCTGTGACATTGATAGACTCCATAAAGTATAGTCGTCACCTGAGTGGTCATGAGCTGCATCACTTTGTTAAGAACTCGCAGGCGATGAGTAGCATATGAACTGTTTGCAGGGAGTTGGTTCATTCTCTTCATTTCTTCATGAACTGCAGTCTTCTTCTCATTGAAGCCCATCTGCTTCCACCTTCCCATATGACTCGGTTTAGTATCCATGGTGTGATCGGGCACGGAGCTCATATCTGAAGACAGAATATCAGACCCTTCACCAACCTTAGCGCGCGCGCGCGCACACACACATATATATATAAAGATACTCGAAGACAAAAATATTCCAATCCGACCAGAGTAAAACGCCTAAGAATCCAAAGAGCAAAGATCATGGGAAAAAGAACTTTCAGAAAATCTAATGACCAGATAGCTTTCCCGTCCCTGTCATTTGCAGTCTCTCAA
Source organism: Lagerstroemia speciosa (assembly GCA_037672795.1). Lineage (NCBI taxonomy): Eukaryota > Viridiplantae > Streptophyta > Magnoliopsida > Myrtales > Lythraceae > Lagerstroemia > Lagerstroemia speciosa. Next base: position 8,081,005 of record CM075310.1, read on the forward strand.
CTTCCTAGCAGCAAAATCAGACATTCTTCCTAGAGGAGACACTTTTAAAATGTAATTTTGCAACTGCATGTTCTGAAACCTTATCACGTAACTTTAATGGATATATCTAACATTTAAAGGGAAGAACTTTCAGAATTTAGCTCAAAGGTAAAAGGAAAACACAACGTCTAACATCGACCAGAGAGTGCCCGGAAGCACACAAATCATCTTCTCAGCCCTAGAATGGTCGAGGCAGGCAAAATCTAACTTTTCCATTAACCAAACAGAAATCCCACGTGCAAGAGACGCGGGAAAGTCAATTGAACCAGCAATTTCTTCAAGGATTAGGAGCAGGACATCTTACGTACGCAGTACCCTTGTGCCCTTCCTCCTCTCTGCAGAATCAGCCCTTGCTTTCTGAAAAATCAGGCAGGTCGGAAAGGAAAGCAGCCGCAATCGTCACAGCTTGGTCTTGATAATACGTAGCGGGGCGGTCGGTCGCCATGGGTGTGTGTCATTGGGCTTCTCCGGCCCGGGCTGAAATATTGGGCCCGTTAAAGGTGGCCTAATTGCCTTATCTTCGTGGCTTGCTTGTAGTTTTCATTTTTTTTTATTTTGCATTCTGATGGCAACGGCCAGTATTTAAAAGTCCATAGATACTGACTCGACTGGTTCAGATTCAAGCTTGCTCAGTCCATCAAGGAGGAAAAACTCTCCGGTAGCCAATTTTGTCCAGTAACAGCTAGGAGCACACTCCCAAGCACAAGAAGGGAATCTCTCAGCCTTAGATCTCAGAAGAAGTCTATTTGCTGGCGTGCTTCCTGTTTTTGTTGGGTTTCCCTCTGTATCCTTAACATGAATACTTTCCTTAGTTAGAAGTGGAAGTGGTAACTCAATATCTGCGACTCTCAACTGCTCAAGTGGTGCATTAGTTTGAGCTGAAGCTGAAATCCCGTGTTTGGCCACCAGCAGATCAACCGTCACGAGCCATCACTCAGGCATGCTGCGAACGTAGTCATCGAAAAATGACTAGGTTATCAGACCCTAAAGTTTCTCGTATTCAACTGTGCAGTCCGGGGGAAGCTGCCCCAACCATAATAAACGAATTATATGGAAAATAGTTGCCATATAAATTTCTCTGAAAATCTCGAATATTATAACAAATATTGGTAAATTGAGGACCTTACAGGGCCCAGGACCTCTACTAGCTCATGGAATAATATCATCACATCAGAAAACGTTGGCACGTCGATGAAACGATAAGCTCAATTGCTACCTATAATCAAGAACACAACAGCATAGCCGTGCGACGCAGCTCTCTAACAACTAACGATAAGATCTCCTCAAGGAAGGAAGAAGAAAGGATGGGCAACTTGCAAAGCTACTGAGAAAGCAGGCCGCCATGCTTGAACTGCAGAGCTGTAAGCAAGGCAAGTTACGTACTCGGCACTCGGACTTCAGTCATACAGTGTTTTTGCAGATTGGGTTCTCGTGGCTTTGCTCTCGTTCTTCGAAACCTTTACTGCAATCTTATCGTTCTGGGAAATAGCTTTTGCGATGGCTTTCATCTTCCGCACGTTCTTTGATTTTTTCATTTGCCTTCCCTTCTTTCCTTTCCTGTTCCGAGAACGCACGCCCATGTCTCTCATATGCAAAAGACAATTGTAAAGAAGGTACAAAACTTCCGGCGACACAGCAACTCAGCAATCCCAAATTGTTTATGGAATTCACTGAACTGCGGCCAAAACTTGGTGATTTACGTACCAGATATACTAATCAGATCCATCTAAACATTCGCTACGCAGTCAATTACACCAATCTATGGCTTAGTCCGAAATGAAATTGTATAGCTTTTGACGAAAAAGTTAGTGGCTTTGAACAGAAAATTGAACATCCTACGGAGAGAAGCAAAGCTGTTCATTTTACCGACCTGTTCAGAGAACCAGCGGCCGGAATTTTGACTCCGGATTCTGAGGTGTCCATCGCTGCACGCGCACAAATAAGTTAAGGGGAAAAATCAATTTAGAATCACACAGAGATTATTAGCTTGAACACTTATTTAACATTCTTCCTTCGGCAACCGAGCGGGTGATGATTGGGAAAAGAGATTTAAAAGAAAAAGGCTTACGCTGGACGCCACTGGAGACGGTTGATTCAGGGACATCCATGGAGACGACGCCACCTCCCTTTTTCTTGCTTCTGTTCTTCGCCATAACGGCAGAAAAACGGGAGTTGCTGAACCCTAGCCGAAGCAACGGCAAGAACAGAGGGCATGGGGAAGGCCGACACCTTATAGCTGCAAGCGCTGGCTCCCATCGGACATTGGGCCGCGCCCAGCTCTTGGAGTTGTACTGGGCCGGGCCGCAGTGAAACTCTGTGCATGATTGACTAACCTGCTCAAGTGTTCATTTTTTGCCGACAGTTTCGTTTTTCTTCTTCTTTAATTTGTGGGTCTGAACTTTCATTTGTTTCAGCCAGTTAATTCCTTTTGCAGTTATCAATCTCTGTCATTTTTCTCGTTAAACGTGAACAAAATAAAAGCAATAAAATGAAGTTTATTAATTTTAGTCAATACTAGTTGATCCCTTTGGAGACTACTTTGGATCCCTGTACGCCATAAATCTATTGTGTATCATGGAGCATTCAAATTTCATGCGAAGTATTGATAGCATTTTTTCTGAAGTCCTGCAGTTGAGTTCACAGTGCTACATAGGGGCAGTAGTTTAATACCATCTTCTAGATTTCTAAATTAGTCATGACTATAATTTAATATACTCGTTGACGCTTTCTGCATGATTTTAGTCGGGGATTTGAACTTTGTTTCTCACTTGTTTTGTGGATGCTTCTACTACCGTGTTATGTATTTCTTCATGTATTGTAGTTATGAGTTTGTATTCAATCGCGGTTGCTTTTATCTTGTTTTGACTTTGGGATTTTGTTGAGTTCGCTGTCCCCTGGTGTTGGAGAATCAGGAGGGCATTTGTTCATGTATGTCCCAATTCTTATGTTTAAAGGTGTTGGAGGAGCAGGAAAAGTAACAACTGAGGAGTATGTTATGCCATTCAATTTAAAGTAACACCATGCCTTCTGAAAATCTTAATGATTGATTTTCTGCTCCAAGTTCATATAGATAAAACTTATATTTCAAGTAGGCTTTCGTGAAGGAGATCGAGCAGAACAACAATGTCAATTTCATGTTCCTAAACAAATAAAAATGACTCGATATCTTCAATAACATACCGATTAACTAATTTTGTTTTATAGATTTAATTCTTGAAATTTTTCGCTTGAGAATGCTTGACAAATTAGTGATGTTCAATAGATTCCCGGAGTATCGACCTCAATTAGCCAGCATTTCTTGTTAAGCACTTGAAAATGCTTGACAAATTGGTCAATCCGTTAAAAGGTAAATTTGAATTCAAAAAATTTTCATTAAGAGGGAAATCCCTTTTTTTTTTTGGGTATAATATTAAGTATGGCGGCACTTAGAGGTGAGCTGATGGGCATTTAGATAAGAAGCCCAATATCTGATAAAGGCCCAATTTTAGGCCCATTAGTCATATGTTCCTTGGGCATTAAGTTCCATTCATGGCCCAATACGGGACGGCTTTCTGAGCTTTTTATTTCCCTCTCCGTTGAATGATTTGATTTGATCTGCCAGATGAGATGAGATGAGATGAGAGAGAGGGCGAAGGAGGATCCAAGGCGGAGAAGAATCGTCGAAGCTTATCTTCATATCTTCACCACAATCCAAATAGTACGAACTTGGATTCTGTGGCTCTCCCATTAGGCCTTCCGCCTCCGGTAAGCTTCTAGTCTCTCCCGATTTCACAATTCGAAACATTGGAGTTTTCCACGATAGGGAGATTGCGGCGGTTCATTTGATTGGAACTTCGATTTAGCGACTAATTCATATTCTGCTCTTTTGTTAACAAAATCGCATTTTCCACGGGGTTTCTGGTAACAACCCTAATTTTCACAGTGATTGGGATGATCGGTTCTCTCTGACGAGTCAGAGTCACCGCCCCCGACCGAAGACCAGTCACTTGATAGGCCACCGAGGGACCTACTTATGGAATCTCCAACAATCACTGGTTGCGAATCATGTTGTTTCAGAAAGCATGATAAGAATTTGAGCAAACCCAATGTTTGATGTCGTCTAGGTCTAGTCTGGTCTATGTACCCATGAAGCTGTAATGATGCCCAATGAAGGCCTAAAATATCATTACGGGCCGATCATACATACTGGGCCCAACGTGACCCGTATTAAAGACTAAAGAGAGCGGTTCAGAGTCGGCGAGGCACCGAACACTTGCAGAGCGCCGAAGATCGGCGGTTATGTGATGAGACCTCTTGCATGGCGCAATTCTCCGTCGAGGTAGTTGCGGTAGCCTGGGGATTCGACACTCTCGCGTTCTCCCGGACTCCATTTTTAGACTCTTCTGAAGTCGCGCGAAGCGTGGTGTATTTCTTTTGCTCATCACGCTGTTTAACCTGCGATTTAGGGTCCCTGATCGAGCTCTTCGGTGTTTAACAAATCGACGCGCGGGGATCTCCGATGTGGAAGCTTGTCCTGTGGACCTTTTGCCGAACTATGAGCGTTGTACCCATGGAGGCGGTTAAAGTTATCGCTTAAGAACATCGGCAGTATCAACTTATCTACCAATGTCGTGGCTCTTGCACCTGATGTTTAGTACCAAGTACGTGAACTCATGCAGGTAACTCTGAATGTTTCACAGAATTTACGGGTTTATCATGTTGGTCTAAGTTAAAGGGTTGTAGAATCTCTAGATTGTGACTGTTGTGTCTGGCTAGGAACTTCGGATGTTCTCCATATGCAAGTGTTAGCGCTATATTGGATGCCTTGAAGTCCTCCTCAAGAATCTGCAAACTGGATTGCATTGGCTTCTCCTCGGGGAGTAGTTGTGTACGCTGGAGTAGTAAAGGCTTGGAGTTAAGTGGAAACAGAATTTTTCTGTTTCAATGCAGGAGGCAATCAAATGCATGTACCACTCAACGCCAACTGTGCTGACATCTGAAGATGTCGATGGAGCCTTCAAATATAGAAATGTTGTGGTAACTGTTATTCAACTGAAGTTTGCCATTTTTATTTTAGGAGATTTAACCCTAGAGATGAGGTTTATAAGATTATCCGGCAGAAGCAAATTTTTACTTCATTATTTATCGGCCAAAAAGTTAGGATTACCTTCTCGTGGATTACTTCATGCTTAGCATATATATGGCTTCACCACCGGAGACACTTCGCAATTTGAAATAGCTGCTGCTGTGCACAAGTATCTGTTCTTCATTGATGAAGAGGACATTGAGTTCAAAGATGTAAGATATCATTAATCGGATACTATGATAAAAATTAATAAACCGGGCATGAACATATATTCGGGAGGTGCTTCTCACCTCCCTAATGGATCTTCTTATTTTTTGTCATGGTTAATCGAGAATCTGCTCCACGGAAAGAATTTGACAATCAAAAGGAATCTATTATTTGGACTCTGTGTGAGAATTTCTACATTGGGATGTTTCTTCAAGAAGTACTTTTATTTGAGGACTGCATGCTTATACTGCATGTAACAAGATGCAATACGTTATGATTCGCTGCTAGGTGATGTTGCATGTAGCGTGTTTAAAATTTTTTTTAACTCTACGCCATATACCAATTGGATTATTTATCGAGCATTTTATATATAAAAATGCACCCCAAGGCCTGAAGCACTTCTGTATAGACCTCTACTATCATCCTTTCTTATTGTAATTCATACTTATCATGCGTAACAGTTATGCAGGTTCCACCTTATCTGACCTTGGTCATGGCTGCAGCGGTCTGTTGTTGGATGATGTAAGTTCTTATTATTCGTTCTTGTGGTTGTTTAAATCTAAAATTCAACGTAGTGATGTTTTTCCATCAAATTACAATTTTTGTTTGGCGTTTGGTTTCAATTAAAGATTTCCATTCTACTTATTCTCTAATATGATTATTGTGACCTCCTCAAGGCCCTCATTTATCAATTACAGTTACATTCATAATTTTATAATCTATTATGCTGCACATACATTCTATGCGTATGGGGCATTAATTGTGTTTCTTTCCTTGGAAGTTGTAATTCTTCAGAATAGTCCTTCCATGGTACTCTCTTATTTTACCTTTGAGGCCCAAGAGGTTTAACGAGTACTCGAGTTTTTGATGGGTCAGAAGTTGTACTTGGTGCCATAGAATGCAATGGAATGAGTTTGATTATGTAATGCAATAGCATTGGGAGAAATTGGTGATTTTATGTGAATCTTGAGTGTGTGATGGAAGAATAAACGTGAGAAAAAAGGAGGAATGAGCATTTGTAAACCATTTTTAAACGGAATATCAATTCCATCAACTTCCAAAAAAAAAAAAAAATTCCCAATTGAAATGCACATATTAACTCTTAGTAGTGCATCCAAATGAAAATATGGCATGGTAGAGTAAAATACATATTGCTTTGTCATTCTTGCATGTCAAACAGAACATTAGTCTTAGAAAACTTGAATTTGCCTAATTGAGCCGCTTAATTACTACGATGCTTGTATATTGCTTGTATATTGCTAGCATGCATTTTCTAATGGATGCATGATGTTTTGTATTGTCAACAGCTTAAAGCAAGATTTTGAGTCCATCACCCTGTAGTTTTATTTTTTTCTTTTCTTCTTTTCTAGGTTAAGTTTTTTGGAAACTTGAATACTTGATTTTGCTATATATCTCGCACAAATGAACCCCCCTGATAGTTCCAATTTTGAGTGAAGGGGAGTAAAGCTCGCCATGAGCTGTGCATTGACGTCTCACAGGTAAATCAGCATCGTGGATGAAATTTTTTTTTTTTTCAGTGGACATCATGGATTAACTTTGGCTGCTCGAGAATATTGTATTCTTCGTGTCCTGCAATTGAGTAATCCTGGTATGTAAATGGAAGCACGAAATTTGGGGTAGTTTTGTTGATATGCATGGCCTGATCGTGCTTTCAGCTTGACATCTCATTTTGTTGTTTTCACTAGAGTATTGCTATAACAGTAGCAGTTTTTCTTTCTTTGTTTTAACGGTGTATATTTTATTGTGGCAGCATCACGGTAGGGTTTTTGTTGTTTCAAAGTTTATTCCGGCAAATGTCATGACGCAAAAGTAAAGGGCTCCATGAATCTAGCCTAACCAGTTCGACGGCCTGATCCATAGCCCAAAAGTCAGGGCTGGTTAGCTTATGCAGGTGCGGCTCCATGAAAACAGAGTGGGCATGGATTGTAAAATGGGTCTGAAATTCGGCCAGCCCATTAACCTGAAAATAGGCCAGGCATTGGGACAGAAAATTGCCCTGATCGTGTTCCTCGAACTGGGCCAGCTCATGTGACTGGTAAGGGCCGGAACATAGGCCTTGAAATGGACAATGGACCCTGTGATGGCAAATAATTGGCCTAATTGTGGGCCTTAGTCTTGATCTTGGGTTTTGCTCGGACGAAATCAATGGCCCTAAATGTGGGCGGACTTGGCCAGATCTTCGGCCTCTAAAATGTTCCGAAAGGGTAGGAATACGGTTCTGAAATGGCCGGCGCACGGGCTTGGATGTGGGCGGGCGCAAGGTCCTTAGGTGAGTCTGCGAAGGGGGCTCTGGGTGGCCTGCTCGAGGGACCTGTAGGTGGGTAGTTTTGCCGTTGCACAGGCTGTCGTTAGGCCAGCTCGCAGGCTTCACGTATTTGGGCTGCAATTGCTTGCTTGCATCTCATGAGCCCTCTCTGTGGGAAAACGGGCCTGCGTTTGGGCCTGCAAGCGGGCTTTGAGGTGGGCATAGTAACGGGTTTGGTGGTAGGCCCGTGAGGGCCAGCTTGCGGCTCATCCAGCCCACCTGGAGGTCTGTGGGCTTGCTAAAGGGCCCTGAGATGGGCTGGCAGGTGGGCCTGCTTATGGGCCTTTAGATGGCCGACCAGCACTTCCGGGCTGTGACCCGGCCCATCTAATGGCCCATGTGGAGGCCCATCTCCAGGCCCGTGATCTTTACTGGGCCGGCTGACCAGTGATGTGGCCCAACTGCAGGCCCACAGCACGATCAGAATGGGGTCCAACTGCCGGTGGGTCTGTTCATGGGCCATCAGTTGTCAGGCCCGCCAACCTAGAGACCCGTGAGCCAGCCCAACCCCATGCCCCTCTGAAGACCGGAGGTTAGTGAGCCGACCCATCATCTGGCCGGTCGGCACACAATCCCAAGGGGGCAGGCCTGAGAGAGCTGGCCCACTACAGCCCACTACAGCCCCGTGAGCCAGTGCAGCTCCGTCTGGTAGATTGGCTTGCTGACGGGCCCCGAGACGGGCCGGCTAACCTACTGTCCCCGGCTCACTCACGGGCAGACCCATCTCAAGGCCCTGGAGCAATCCTACCTCCAGGCCCGCGTGAGGCGCACCTGATGTAAGCGAGCTGCCACAACTCATGGCCTGTGAGCCTTTCCAGGCTGGTCTTCAAGCTCACGACACAGGACGGACAGAGCGGGCCCACCTCTGGCCCATGAGCGTCCCACCACTGGGCCTGGACTGGCTTACGGGCCCGGATATGCTGGCAGCTGACTTGCCAGGATTGCGAGGGATTTACGCCCTGAGATTGTCCTGAAATGTGACGGATTATGTACCTTATGAATGGGTTTTTAAAGATAGGCCATGTTGTGATCGTTAAAAATGGCCCTTCCATGCATGTCTACGGTCACTCGACGGTTCATGTAGCCCGTCCACTGCTCCCTGAGAGATCAGTCTTGTCTGAAACCATTCACGTAGTTATCTATCACGAAATTAAAAATTGAAAATAAAATTCCTTCAGAACGGCACCCGTAATCGAGCATCATCTCTGAGAGAGACCTGGGAACTTCACAAATTGCAGATTGCACATATACCCGACATGTAATGAATATAAAAATTTACACTACAGGAAAATTGAAGCTCGACTTTGTGGGTGACTGGAAGCATGCCTTCGTTAAGTACTTACATGGAACGAAACGATCAAATGACCTGCATTGACATCCTCCTCGCACCTAACATCCCATGACGATCCATCTGCATTGGGTTAACAGGCATAATAATAGACATTGATGCCTTTTATCCTTCTAGTTTTTTCAATGGGGGCTGCTGCTGTAATATAAACTCTCTTTATCATTAAAGCAGAAGACATTAAAAGTTATAATGTCAAAGGGTTGAAGAATTCCCGCAAAGTTGACAATATATAAATAAGCAGAATCAATGATCAAAAGAAGAATACAAGGTGGAAAAAAAAAAAAAAGAACCAGATCAACCATGTAACTAGTTAAATGAAGTGTAGTATTTCCAAGCATGGCAAGTGAAAGCATCCACATGCATACGGTATAGCCATCCAGTGCTCATGGATATAGCATGAATTAGTGAGAACTAAAAAGGCAGACGAGTATATGTCTATGTCTCTACACGGGGTTCAAAGAAACGTACCTAGAATAGCAGGAGCAATCATGTTGGTCTTCCGGATAGAATGAACAGGGGAAGAGAACAGTTGGGAATTTCTCCATCCGATCGTGCATATAGGCCAGATGTGACTGGAAGGAGCAATATTTCAATTAGACATCCTTCTGGCAGGACCAAATGGCTTAGCATAAAAAAACACGCCAAACAATATTACTCACCCCTGACCACACTGGCTCCCATACAAATGCCAAGTTTCATGCCTCTTCATCTCATTCAGATGATTGCTAATTTAGATGATTGTCAAGTTTCGTTTCTGCTGGCGTGAGAAGTTGCAAATATGGCTAGAGATTTGGTGGGATAAGGACCTATACCTATCGAGTTTAAACACAAGTTTAACATATCTATGTTACATATCGGGACAGTTGTCAAAGATAATGAGTAAGAGGACATACTACCAGCCTTAGGCTAAAAAGAAAGCTAATAATGATGAGTATCAATGAACAAATTCTTCATAGGCAAGATGTGATTTCAACAAGGACAAAATATTCACCATCCTCATGAACAAACACGAAGCTATCACATTTGTTCTTTAGTTATAACTAAGTCGCGGATAGAAACTCAGGATTTTTCCATCTATCAACTGTTATAAGAAGACAACCCAATAAGATCTCAGCAATCAGAGTTGATAACGATAATTGGACATACAATCCAACTGAAATAACAGATTATTTGATAAAGAACTTCTCGGAATTATACCTCAACTAATCCTCAAATTTCACATGAACTTGAAGGGCTTAAAACAAGAGTGATTACTAATCAGGGAAATGCAGACTTTTCTTCCCGGTCCATATGGTATGCCAGCTGTTTAAGGAAAATTTAGATAATGTACCTGAGGCTATTCAAAATTCATTTAAAACCGGTTTCATCTTAAAACAAAGGAATAGCACCTTCATAGCTCTTGTTCCTAAAAATAAAGGAGCATGCACCTTCAAAGAATTTAGACCAATAAGCCTGACAAATGTTTGTTATAAAATAATAACTACAATATTAACAAATAGGCTTCTACCACCAACGGAAAAAGTAATTAGTCCTAACCAGACTGCATTAATAACAGGAAGGCTCATCACCGATAATGGCTTATTAACACGGGAAATTATGCATGTAATGAAAAAGTCTTAGAGCAAGAAGAGGTTGGGTCGAAATAAAAATTGATTTTGAAAAAGCCTTTGATAGTTTGGAATGGAGCATTTTGGTCAAAGTACTTCAGAAATTTGGATTCCGTCAAAAGTTCATTAATTGAATATTTCAATACATACCCACAGCTAGCTTCTCAATTCTGTTCAACAGAACTCCTAAGGGATTCTTTAATTCCTCCAGTGGATTAAGGCAAGGAGCTCCCTCATCTCCCTACCATTTTATAATTTCTATGAAAATTCTTTCAAGATTATTCAATAGAGCCAAAAGTCAAAATAAAGTTAAGGGGGTAAAAATATGCAGACAGGCACCACGGTCTCTCATTAATTTTAGAAGATGATCTCATAGTTTTCACTAGAGCCACTGAAAAGCATACCACACATTGTAAGGCTATTTTAGACATACTTTGCCAATTGAGTCGTGAAAAGATAAATTATAAGAATTCTCTGCCTAGGAATCGTAATAAGACCAGACAAGTACTCAACATGAAGAAAATCAAACAAGACTCTTGGCAATCCCTCAATAATAGGCCAGAAAACAACTGAAGCTTTTCACCTTTTCATCAGAAAGTTGAAAAATAAATAAGCATCATGAAAGGCTAAAAGCTTATCTTGGGCAGGTAGGGCTAGTCTCATTAAATCCACCATATCAAGCCTACCAGTCTATTCCACGACTTTCTTTCAAATACTGAACTGACAAGCTAGATAAAATCACTAAAAGATTTTGGTGGGTGGGAAAGAAATAGGAAGTAATTATGCTCCCAGGAGCTGGACATACTTGTGTCAACCAAAGAATAGGGAAGGTTTAGGATTCAGAAAGTCAGTTGATATAAATAAGGCAATGCTTTCTAGAACAGCTTGGGCATTAACATGTAAACCAAATTCATTAGCAACAAGAATCATGCAATCGGAATATGGAAATTTCCCGAACTCAAGCAGCAGAAAAAACAGTCAAGCTTCACAAATTGTTTGGAAAGTTCTTCAGATTTGCAAAGAAACTCTTTTGCAGGAAGCATGCAAGCTAATTGGAAATGGCAAGGACACGGGAGTATTAACTGACCCATGAAGTCCAGGTAATCCATCGTTCGGGGCCATTCCATCAGGTAATCAATATCAAGACCTCAATCTCAGGGTAAGTGATCTGATAACCTAAGAGGCGGAACATGTCTCCTGCAATCTATCTTCAATCTGCAGACCGTAAATAATATACTTAAAAGTGAGCTATCTGATGACGATGCTATGGATGGATTTATTTGAACTCCTAATACCAGGTAAGCACACTATCAAATCATTTTACAAACTTGATCAAAAAATAATGATCTTCAAAATGAGAATAATATTGTAAGCTTGTGGAAAGCTTTTTGGAAACTAAAAATCCATAATAGAATCAAATTCTATCTTTGGAGAGTATCAAACTTGTGCCTCCCCTGGCTAGTCAATGCTGAGGATAATTGCCTTCTGTGTCATGCAAGCCCTGATAGACCTGAGAATCTCTTTAATGAAGTATCTTCTATCGTGTTGCTTGGAGGACATCGCAATAGTGTGTCTGGGATACTTCTATGTTTGGTAGATCAGAATTGGAGCTAGTTAATTTCTTATGCTCTCCACCAACTGACTTTACTGATAAAATAACAAACCGTGATGATTTTATCTTGTTTGGATCTCTACTGCTTTATTTGCTGTGGCAGTTGAGAAATAAGGCTAGACATAAGAATGATAATGCTAATTTGGATGATTTCTTGCTTAGATTGAACAGACTTTTCCTGGAGCATAAAGCAATAAGAAGTGGAGAAGCAGGAAATACTAAAGATTCAGACCTCCCATACCAGAAGGATGTTAATGGTTTTTTTCAGAACGGACGGACAGTCATTAAAACAGATGCTGCCTCCACCTCTCCCAGGACATGCCTACCTGGAGTCTCCTTGAATAAAAACCAAGCTAGCATATAAAGGTTCCAAGTTTCTGAAATCTGACACTCATTTACAAGCTGAGGCAAAGGCACTTCTCTTAGCCTTGAATCTTGCAAAGGAACAAGGTTGGAGGAATTGATGTGTTTGTTCAGATATCCTGTTGCTAGTTAATGCAATTAAATCCCCCATAGATGTCCATTGGGAAATTGTAAATATAGTTAAAAACATTAAGAGTCTTCTGCAACATTTTGTGAAGTTTGAGTGACTTGGATCAGTAGAGACACAAACAAGGAAGCCCATGAATCGGGACAGTTTAGCGATTATGGAGAATAAGCAGAGTCTATGTTTGTTTTGTGATGCCCGGCCTAGCACTAGACGTCAAGTCTTGTAAATTCAATATTTTACATTAATATAACTAATCCATGGAAATTCACAATTTCAGTGAGATACCTTCAGCCAGCGGAAGGTTTTCTAGAATTGTGGGTTGAACATACGAAGTTCCTAACCAGACACTGGAGTTACAATCTGGAGATTCTACAACCTTTTACTTCGACCTACAAGATAGACACGAAAATTCTGTGAAAGATTTAAGAGTTACCTGCACGATTCCGCCTATTTGGCACTCAACATCGGGTGCAAGAGCCCCGACATCCGGAGATCAGTTGATGATGCCGACGCTCTGAGCGATGACATCAATAGCCTCCTTCGGTACAACGCTCATAGTTCGCCAACTCTCTGCAGAAGGTTCACAAGACAAGCTTTCGCATCGGCGGATCAATGCGGGTCGATTTTGCAAACACCTAAGAATTCGATCGGGGACCCTAAATCGCACGTTAAGTGGCGTGATGATCAAGCACATACAACACGCTCTGCGCGGACCTCACAAGAGTCTGCGGATGGAGGCCGGGAGGACCTAGATCGTCGAATCTCCAAGCCACAACAACTACGTCGAGGAGAATTTGAGCCATGGAAGGGCTGGCACAACTGCCGCTCTTCCGCGCCCTGCAAGTAGAGTTTGAATCCAACCAACTGACGAGCAGAACGAAAAAAAAAGAAGGGTGCTCCGTCTCTCGGGGACTCTGAGGCTGAGCCGATCTCTTTAATGGGTCGGAACATGGGCCAATTTGGGCCCTTTTCTATACTTTATGGGCTCGATATGTAATAATGGGCCTTAAGGAAATTTGGTCCTTGGTTGGGCTTCGCATGTCCATCGACAAGTTCGGTTTGCAGTTTGCTCGAGTTCTACAATCATACTTTCAGTTTCTGAACCAACACAACTTGTAAACATTGATTGATTTTTGGAGATTCCAAGGTACTGTGTTGAAATCCATGAAGCCAGATGTCTCTGGAAAAGGTACTCAAAGCAAAATCGTGCTGGTATATGTGTGATCCCACTGGTATCGGTTGTACCACCAACCGATATCCACATGTAGAATGCGGGGCCATTGATTTGAATTCAATGTGAGGATCCTGTCTTTGAGGAATCTGATAATTGATTTCTAAAGACCCGCGAGTCTTGTTCTCCATTATTCCTTAGGGTGTGCACGAGTAAATGGTAGGTCAGAACTCATAGGAACCTACCATATTGAGTAGATTCTGAGTAAATTTCAATGAAAATAGGGTAGTTTTCGGTTAGAGTATGAAGGAACCAGTTGGTTCCAGTTCCGATTCTGGTTTTGGCAACCATGGTACCCGAAATGAAAACCAGAACCTGTTAACTTATTCATGTAGTTAATTTTAATCGTTCGTAACATTCTCGTTTGAACTCCAATTCACGAATAATTTAAACCGTTGTATTCCTAACTCAATGAACTTTCATTTGACAAAATAATTATATATATTTGATAAATTTTCATGCTTAAGGTATCATTACAACTTAAAATCAGTAATAAATAGTATTTAAATATAATAGAAATATACTTAGAATTACATATATTTTATTATGATAAAAAGTTTACATGACATAATAATAATCATAAAAAAATTGAAGTGATCCATATTTTAGAGGCAAAAAATAAACAATGAAGATATTCCAAAATAGTACCAAGAACATGTGGTATCTTACGGGTTCGGGGTATGGTCCGATTCCAATACTCAACAAGGTAGTGTCGAGTGTAAAAGTTAGGAACTGGTCTGATATAGGTTAGGATCCAGGGTATTATGAAAAAATATAGGATATCCGAATCCGAACATCCTTAATTAATCCATCCACAGGATCCATCTTTTCAGCATAAAATTCCCAAAGTCTCACCCCCACATGCCGTGATCGTTGCCGGTTCACGAGAACCTGGGCCGGGCCGGACCATTTTCTCCAGCTTCATCAACTCAATTCCTAGATAAATTAAACTAATCAAACTACACACACGCATATATCTTCAACAGTAAACGAATGATGAGGACGATGTGATAGCTTGGAGGGGACCAGCCAAGCATCATCCACAGATGCTTTTACCAATTCTTTATAAGTTTTCTCCGAACTGCTAAGGAGGTACAAGGGAGAGGGAGAAGGATTTCGAATTGAATTAAATTCTATGCTTTAATTGCACCTAAGGTAGGGAGCTGGATTGCTTCGGCATTGGGTCCGACGGATCCTCGGAAAAGCAAAATTGCAAGACTTCCAACGCAGAAGTAGATGAAACAGCCACAACAGTGGGTCACGAACGAACCAAAATCTGTCCCGACGATGCACTGCCAACCCGGTCCATATGCTTGATCGAATTCCTGCACGAGGAATATATCCATCAGACATCCTAATCAAACATAGGAATCATGCCAGTTATCAACACACTCACGTACCATGTGGTATAATGTTAATTGATTAGAAGCTTGGAGTGCGACGGCATATGCTTATGATAGATATTATGAGTGACCTAGGAGTAGGATCGGGGTATGTAACGAGCCAACGCGTACCTTCTTGATGAACTGGGCAATATCAGTGGCCTCGGTGACATCAAAGCAGTCGAGTGCTTTAGCAGCCAAGTCGAGTGCATCTTGCTGCATGTCTTGCAGCATGTCCGTCTCCCCTATCACCGCCTTCCCTTCCAACATTGTTCCCGACAAAAGAAAATGAAATACCGAGTGCTCTCCTAGAGTGACTGGTGCATCTGGCGAGGAAGAGATGCAGTGGAGATCGAAGACAATTTATATGGAGTCAGGTCGAGGAGCATAAGACAGAACGGTGGCTGGTGGGTCAGGCTCAGCCATGTATTTTGGGATCCTGTATGTGTGGGTGGCGACTCTGGGCATCAGAGAATAAGGAGAGTATCCAGTGGTTGGTCTTAGAAGACGAATATGCATGTATTATTTCTGAGAGCCGATACTTCCGATCCACGAATAATCCTTGTAGGCACAGCAGCATAATATTATCCTGAAACATCCCGAACATGTGGTTATTGAACTAATGTCTACGTGGATGTCGGTGACAAGGCACTACCGAGAGGACCATTCTCTGGTTGGAATTTGACAGCCGACCTGCCTACGGTTGGCACTGCAGTGGTCAGGAAGGACAGCGCATGGGATCCTAAATTGAACGGGAAGGCTGGAGCCATAAGAAGTCCAGACGACTGCATTGTCGTGTGAAATAGAATTGGTGGGTGGATGAGAGGATAAAATTGTCGTGGGCCTGCTCTATCTATAACACGTGGAGGATTTCCTGTGGCTTTGGCAGTAGGATTTGCCCATGTGGTTTGGAGGGTAGCCGATGGAATCGATTGTATGAAATGGAACATGCTGTCAGGTTCTAATTTCAGTCCACCAGAGACACGCAACTGTCTGTAGAAGGACCGGAGAATCTCTCGACCCTGGACCACGAGAAATTTCGCCGGTGGGTCATTGAGCCATTCAACATGTTGGGTAGGTGTCAAATTGGTCCACCGCTACCAAAAAGAACTCGAGTTTTTTTTTGTTTTTTTTTGGCCAGGAAAAAGGAACTCGAGTTGAACTGGTGCTTAATCTAAATATTTATTTCTGGCGTTTTAGACTTGAGGCTTCAGGAAGGCGCTCAATTCAAATCTTGCTATAGGATTCAATAAATTCGATGGAGAGCCCATAGCATCTGGAAAGTGTGGCCTGCAGCAACTTGCCGTGATGCCTCAGGTTGGAGCTAAATAGGCAATTTAGACTCTTTTCCATCAATAAATCAAAACAAACATCCATTTGTTAGTGCATCCAACAAAATTTTAGTACTTAAAAAGAATGTAGAAGGACGGCGCTTGACATGGCATTTTTAAAAACGCAGCTCGGGCGATGCTTAAATGGCTTCTAAGCCCAACATGGAGCTTCTTCGGTTCTGAGGTTGGTCTCAACCCTCGGGACAAAGTCGGCACGTGAAAGCGCCACGGACTGTTCCACGAACACAATCTTACGATAGGAAAAATTCATCGTCTGGAAAGAGAACATATAGGGGTCCATTGGCACGTCAGGATGGAACAAGGAGAAGAACCATGATTCGATTCCAGACCAGCTCAGAAAAAAAAGAAGTAAAGAGTACCCTTCAACCCTTCCTTGAGCCACTCGGCAGCTGTAACATCACTCCTGATAGCATCCTTTGCCACAGGACACCGCGGCTTCCACCCCTTCAGTTCTCCTGTAATTAAGTTTTAAAGAACAAGATCCTCAGAGCAGAAAAGAATTAAATATCTTCACAGTATTACGCATTGTCGGATTCGGATAAGCCTTGCAGCATACACCAGAAGATCTTTGGAAGTGAAGATAAAACAAAGAACTGACCAAGCAGCATTAAATGAGTAAGATTTAGCACAAAATGAAGCTCCACATCATCCAAAACCTCGAAACTACGCAGAAGAATGCTGGCTTATAATATACACCGCAGAGTGAAACCATGCTTTCATTTATCAGGTCTGAGCTTCAAAATTCAGAAAAAGGACTCAGAAAACTAACCCAGGTGGAGCGACGAAGGTGGCATGATGCGGTGGGGAGGGAGACAGCTCCCAAAAAAAGCAGTTTCATGAGCTGCCTCTTGCCCATGTCTTGAACATAGCTAAACAATAAATGAAGGAAGACATTCATTCAATGTTCCACGGATCTTCAGCTTCAACTGCAGTAACATTTACTAATAACCGAAGGCAAAACTCAGATGGGAGAAGCAGAGAATCTGTAGAAACAGATAGGATGTTGAAGTGATGGGGCATCAGATCATTGCAAGAAGAGAAGCAGGGAGGCAGCCATTGGAGGGTATACTGATGCTGGTGATGAGACTGGCACCTGCGGGAGAAGAGTACGGCGGCCTTTGGGATAAGAAAGGAAGAGTACACCTCGTCCACATGTTGGTGATGATGACATGGAGCGTTTCTCTGTCAGTTATTCCACTAGTTCTTGGATTTAAGAAATCTCTACTCCTGCCTTTCCAGCGCAATTTATCGGTCAGCAACAATGGGCCCGACCGACACCGGTCTACTCCATCGTAGATTACGGTGGGAATTGTTTCTCAGGCCCAACAGGCCTCGTCCGTGTTGTCTGTCAGGATCAGAAAAATAGCTATAGCATACGTGCTATACACAATTGAGATTAGTGGATAAGATTTAATCACGCGGGGAGAAAGTGTGGCTGTATAATCACGATGGTATTTGCAAGATCTTGGAGTTACAGAGTCTAGAGGAAAACATGTAGTGCTTTTGCACACTGTTTTTTCGCGTAATCAGAACATGTGTTCCATATACCCTGGTCTTCGAATTCAACAGGATTTCCCTGAATGGCACCACTGCATTAGCAGTATCGCTATCAATTTGGCTGACAGATAATCGTGATAATCTCTATCACGGAAGAACGTGGTCCAAGTAAAAGGAGTAGCTCGTTCGATATGTACAAAGATTCTGCTACATTTTCATCTCGTTTGTTCTCTCTGTTGGTCTGCAAAGATTTTGTGACAGGTTTATGGGGCAGAGCAGAGAATATCATACAAAATGCTATAGAGATCTACAGCTGAATAATTTGAAGAAAATAACTCCAAAAACAGAGCCGTAAGCAATGGATGACAAGAACAAAAAGAAGAAGAAGATGACGATGATGATGTGTTCCTCAGCAAAGTGTGGTCGGCCGGTTAGGGATTATCAGTTAAACTCCGGGCAGGATATCAAACCACTGGTTCTAACATCTGCTCAGCCTGCAAATGCCAAGAACCAGAGCAGCAGAGCTGTCCTCAGACATGGCGTTCCTCTGGAGTCTCCTGAGCGAATGTACGATTGCGGCAGAGGTCGATTCTGATTCCACCGCAGCGGATTCATCCGCTGCTGTCCCCGTAATCCCATTTCCTTCATTAAACCTTTGCTGCTTCGACCGATGGAAAGATGCTGAAGAAGGCGCTTCCTCGGAGGCAGCCAAGGTTGTCGAGATGCCCTGAGATGAGGCACATCCAATTTCATCCTGCAGAAGAATAGCTGATACATCAATGATCTGATCCCCATGTGGGCTTCAATTCTGGTGGAGATGGGATCGCAGGGAACCCCAAAAAATCATTATCGGGAAGAAGTGAATCGCTTGCAAAAGCTTGTGCATTTCAGTAACACAGAAAAAATTAAACGACTAAATAAAAAGGTGGTGATGAGGTTGACGTACATCGGATTCGTTGCTGAATGCACTGTCCCAAACACGCTTCGCGCCTGACCCCAAACAGCCGCCGCCAGCGGCTGGCGCTGACTCCTCCCCACTGCTGGAAGAACTTGCAGCTGGAGGCGGCGGCGAATCACAAGACCATGGCACCACTTGATTCTCCCCTTCGTCGTCGTCGTCGTCGTCGTCGTCCTCCTCCTCCTCCTCAACGTCCTCACAATCATCATCGTCCATGTGCTCTTCATCCTCGATCTCGTCCTCCTCCTCATCATCACCACCGTTGCCATTCACGCTGTACTCCTCATCCTCGACGTCCTCCCGATGGCTCATCTGGGAATCTTTTCCGTGGCTGTCGAAGCAACGCTCGCAGACCGAAACGGTGGTGCTAAGCTTGGGGCCGGCGGCAGCCCACGGCGTCGGGGACTGGCAGACGTGGCAGAGGAGTGTCCGGCTGTGCTTGGCCACAATGAAATTGGCGCTGTGGACCTTCTCGTCGCAAACCCAGCAAAGGCTCGCCTGATCCGACTCGCAGAACATCCTCGCTAGCCTCCCACAGAGCTCGCAGCTCTTCTTCTGCTCCATCATTAATCCTCAGATGTCTCTCCTACGGAACGAAGACAAATCCTGATTCTTCTATAAGAATGAACAGATGAAGGAAGGAGGGAGAGAAGATGGCAAGTTGTAACGAAATCATGTAGCCATAGGACCGATCACTCCGCATATAATTCCGGGATTTTTCTACAGAGCAACTGAGATTTTTGTCAGGGATATTTCAGTCATTTCGATTCTCGGTTGGATGTAAGAGTAAAAATCTTTTACCCGTCTGACGAAACTCTCGCTAGATTGCCCGGCAGATTGAACGGCGGCTCCGGTAGAATTCCGTCGGTACGGTGAACTGCACTCTCCTTCCGCCACCGGTCACTCCCCTTCCGCCACGTGCGAGTGGTCTACCTGTGAATGTCATTCCCGTAATCTAATGGTCTCCATACTAGAAAAGATTGTAATGATCCTTGAACTCTGCCTATTTCTTTTCATTGGCATTAACCTGAATTTGATTTAGGCAAAACTGTTGGAGACAAATTAACAAAGCTAGTCATGGTTGATTTATCTTTAATATATTTTTTTAAAATAATTTGTGCCGGTCTGCCAAGTGGGTACACAGTTCATTTATATAATCATTCTTTCTCTCCAAGGAGGACATTGAATTCTCCGTCTCCCGAGAAGATATTTCCGTGGAGGCAGAAAAGGAGGATTGTGATAAATGATGGTGACTGGAACCCATAGGTATCGATACGAGTCAATTGAGCTTATTTAACATATCTTCTCTTAAATGAGCTTTTTAAATTTCAATGTTATAAATAGATAAAGTGCACGTTAAAAAGAGCATTATTAAATTCTATAATTGGTATATTACCGGATAAGAAGGCTTAAGACCTGCTTGATATGGACTATGGAGGAGTCACTGTCACAGTTGAAGAGATATGCGGGAGACCTTCGGCTTGCCTACGTGGAGGATCTGAGTCCACAATGTACTCACACCCGGGCCCACGATTAAGCCCATGTGACGTGCAACGGGCCCCGCCTCATTCGCCTTTCGGTCGCCCTAAGAATATCTATACCCAGTGGAGGACTTGAGTCTCTTTCTTCCATTCAATAAATTTTGAAGCAAAATTATTTATTTTTTTTTATCAAATGTATTTTGCAAATGATATTTAATCAGAATTAATTTTAGAGCAGAAGAGAGTTCAACCTTACAAATGCCTTATTAAACTAATTATTGGAATATTTACTCAATATTCAAATAAGGAAGTCAGAAATTCTAATATAATAACATAAGAAATTCGTTATATAAATTTCTTTTAAGTTTTGATACTCATAAACCTTTCAACAATCTTCAAGAATTTATGGGTAGGATATTTAGTCGTAATACAGCAGACGAGGAAAAATTTGTGGCCACAACCTCCAAATAATTATAAAATAATAATAATAATTAATGGATTAACAATGTACGGTCAATAATGATCATCATCTCATCTCTTTCCTTAAGATGGGCCCACGGCGTGATAGGGCCATAGGACTCCGAGGAGAGTCTTCGGCTGGGAAGCAATCAAAGGTGTTCGAGATCGATGTTAACGCTGACTTTGCGCCTCCGTTTAAGTGTACAGTTGACTGCTAATATTTGGAAAAAAAAAAAAAGAAGAGAAAAAAACAACATGCGGTTGTTATCACGTAGCGATTTTTTCTCCTTGTGGTAATGTAAGGACATTTGAAGCCTTGTCTTTAATAAAACTAATGAAATTATATATTTTTTATGGCCCTCAAGTTGACTAATATAACTAAAATTATAACTAGATAAAAATTTTTAGTGAAATAATTATAATACGTATTAATGATGATGTGATATATTTATCTAATAAAAAAATTGATAATAGATATAATTACTAAATCCTAAAATATTTCCAAAAAAAATAATAACAATTAGTGAACACTAATTAGTCATCGGATCATATAAGCTCGTGATACTATATCAATATTATCATATGGTACATCCGTTACATACAAAACTCTCACACACATGAGACCAATGAAGCAACAAATTAAATGATGAATTGATCAGAGAAAGGGTTAAAAAAAAAAAAAAGAATACTATGGTAACATAAAAGGAACGTAAGTAAAATTAATCTTGGGGTTTCATGGAGCTCTACAGACTATAATTCTAGGTTAAAGGTTTGCCTTTGGCAGGATCCATATGGGCGGAGGCATGTGTCCCTTTCCACGAGGGGCACTTGCTGTTTCAAGTGGCTTACAGGACTGACCTTCAAGGTCAAAGACACCAAAATCTTCTGCCCCAAAGGGATAAGGAGTCCCATCTTCGACTAAGTGAAGACAATCATCCATGTAATAGATATAGTTTCCTCTGTATTCTGGAAAATCACAAGTTGAAATCAGAATCGAGTCGTTGTGGCCCAGGAACAAAACATTATCCTCGAGTCTTTTCAGCTTTGTTATCTATGTCTCCCCCTCTATTTCCTCCGCCTTGTAGACTTTGAATCGTGTTGTGAAATGGTGGCTCCAAGACTCAATATTGTCATGGCAGTGTGTTTGATTGATTGTTGATTTCGAAATAATCTACTATCTTTCCAAGGTCATCTCTGACAATCCCAACCCTCTACGCATCTCATAATACCTGTCAATCCAAAGTATATGCCCATATGACGTTCTCACGAGGCATGTCTTGTGAACGCAGTCATCGAACATTCGACCGGCAAGCTTTCTCGCCCTGACGGAGACTACAGTACTTGGAAGTTCACTGTCGCATACCACATCGAGGCACACCAATAATGTAAGATTTGCAGCGTAAAATTTTCCCATGAAATATGTTATGTATACACGCCTGGATCCCGTTTCACATGAACCCACTTACTCGACCCGCACCTAAGAGAAGGCAAGGTCACTGTGTTCAAATGTAGCTACAGCCTCTAGTTATCCGGAGCCACAGTAGGATCTGTAGTGAGCACTACTTTCTGGATATGATATTCGTGGTCGTAAAATTCTCTTTCCAGAATTTCTTCCCTAGTTGGAGGACTAAGGACGGAAGGGAGATGGATGGTTGCTCCAGTAAAGGGATTGAAGAGTATTAAAGCCAAAGTTTCTGCTGCGAGGATCAGCCATCCGTGGGAGGAACCGCAACACCTCTTATTATAAGGAATATGCAATCGGGTGCTCACGATCCTGTTCTCCAAGGCATTGTAGAAACCTGTAAAAGTTCATTACAAGTGTCACTGTCATTACAGGGATGCCTTGGCATATCAACAACGTGTTCGAGGGAGAAAAATTGACATGTCCATAAAAGACCAACATATCAGTGCGTAGTTAAGGAAAAAACCAAAAAATAAAAGGGATATCATAATACTTTATTGCCTATGCATGATGTAGCCTGCGCTATTACTAGCTAGTACTTGTATTATTTTTCAAGAAAAAAATGGCAACAATTTCTTAACCAAACCTCGGTGTATCTCGCTCTTGTCTTTGGTTGGAATAAGAAGCTCCGGGAAGAACGGCCTCTTATGAGTTTCAGCCTGACGATCGCGTGCAGCAGAGAGCCAATTCTTACATACAACAGCAAACTGAACGTAATCAGAAACTTCGGGCACCAATTTCTCCAATATTAAGATTACGATGTCCCCCCGCAGGAATGACCAGTCCGGTGCCTGATCGGAAGTAGAACCAGCCATGCCGATGGAGCCGAGAAGGCGTGGAATCGCAATGATGGGCAACCACCTCAACCCATTAGCCAGAAACAAGTTTTCAAATGCAATGGTGGAATTTTATTTCTGATGAATGAAAAATATATCCGTACATGCATATAGTAGATATATTTTTTGAAATTTAAAAAGGCCAAGATTCTTGATATAGGTGGGGTGCAAGTAAAAAATTGAAAAACTGACCCAATCCGAACAAAAAAAAAAAAAGAATTTATGGGCCTTGAAATAAATTCAATGTGATTTTAAGGTGGAAAAAACCAGACCAGAAAATTCGGGTCCCGACCCAAAAACCCTGCGGTCCAAGACTGTCCCGAAAATTATGTTAAATTTATATTATATATAATAAAATATCTTATTATTAGATATTGACAATATAAATAATATGTTTGACATTTTTAGACTTGAATCTTGATTTATATTTATGTTTTTGATCTTCTTATTGTACTTATATATTTATAATTAGTATTTCTCATTTATTATAATAAATTTTATTTTATTATTTTTGTATTTAATTTATTCTTACATTAAAAACCAGGACCCAAAAAAGCCAAACCCGATGTGGTCGGTTTTCATAATCCTTAAACAGTTTTCAGTACAATTTTTTAACTTGAAAAAATCAAACTAAAAAAAATCGGGCCCCGACAATTTTAAGGAAAACCTGCCCGAACTGCCCATTTACACCCCTAGATACAAGATGCATCTTCTTAATTTTATTAGATATATTTAGAAAATATGTTAATATCCTTAAAATACTTCTACAATATATTTAGGATATGTGGGGATTATATTAGATATTCAGATTAGAATTCTTTTCCCTTGCTATAATAAATATAAAACAAATATAATGTATTAGTCTATATGTAAAGATTCTTTATGTTTGTGAATTTTGTGAGATTTTTCGCAATTATACTTCCAATTCTCGATATTCTTTCAAATCAACTGAGTTTGGGATTCACAGTTACCTCCTCCTCAAACATGTGCACGCTGCATCACTTGAGCCCAGCTGGCCATAGAAAACGAAATTTTTTTGTTCTGATGATAGGAAGGAAACCATTATATATATATATATATATATATATATATATCTTACCCATTTAGGTGGACCCAGCATATATATATATATATATATATTCTGTAATAGAAATTGATCCACTATATACGCGTGTATATATATATATATATATATGTATATATATGCTTCATCAGAAATAATACTCCACCATCGCCTTCTCGGCTCGATCGACATGGCTGGCTCCACTTCCAATCAAGCTCCGGACTGGGCATTCCTACCAAGGGACATCGTAATCTTAATATTGGAGAAATTGGTATCGGAAGTTTCGGACTACGTTAACTGTGCTGCTGTGTTAACTGTGCTGCTGTATGTAAGAATTGGCTCTCAGTTGCACAGGATCATCAGGCTGTAACTCATGACAAGAGGCCGTTCTTCCCGGAACTTCTTATTCCAACCAAAGACAAGAGCAAGATACACCGAGGTTTGTATAACAAATCATCGCATGCTCTTTTTTTTTTTTATTATTCTTTGGAATAATATTGTAGTTTGATAGCTAAAGGTTGTCCTAGGGGTACATGTACTGTATGTATATATTACTGATGATATATTGATATCATTTGTTTTATATATAAATTCTTTCCCTCGAACGGGGGTAGTGATGATGCTCATGACATGGACGACATCAGGATAATGACAATGATACTTAGTGATAAATTTTTACAGGGTTTTACAACGCCATTGAGAATAGGATTATAAACATCCGATTGCATATCCCTTATAATAAGAGGTGTTGCGGTTCCTCGCATGGATGGTTGATCTTCCCGGAAGAAACCTTGGCTTTGATACTCTTCAACCCCTTTACCGGAGCAACCATCCATCTCCCTCCTGTCCTTAGCCCTCCGACTAAGGAAGCACTTGAGGGGAGAGCATTTTACGATCACGAATATGAAATCCAGAAAGTAGTGCTCTCTGCTGATCCTACCGTGGCTCCGGATAACTATGAGGCTCTTGCTATATTTGACCACAGCAGCCTTGCCTTCTTTAGGTGCGGATCGACGAATTGGATTCATGTGATGTGGGATTCGGAATTTGGCACGTACGAGGAAGTAACGTATTTCAATGGAAAATTTTACGCCGCAAGTCTTGAATTACTGGTGTGCCTCGATGTGGTCCCTGACAACAAACTACCAGGTAAAGCAGCCTCTGTTAACGTGAGAAAGCTTGCCACGCGAACGCTTGATAATTGGGTTCACAAGACATATCTCGTGGGAACGCCATATGGTCATCTTCTCTGGATAGACAGGTATTATGTGCTTAAGAGTATTGAAATCGTCAGAGATGACCATAATAAGATCTTAGATTATTTTGAAATTCATGATCCAAGACACGACGACGATGATAATGACGAGTCTGTTGGAAAAATGGCATTGAATTGAATGAGAAATTGTTCTCATGGATTGAAAATTAAATTTGGGCCTAAGTCCAATTGATTTGGAAATTGAAGGAATTGAAATGGGCTTAAGTCCATGGACTTATTATGGTTATGGGTTGATTTTATAAAAACCCATGAAGAGGCCCGGGCCTATAAGGGCCCATAGGGCCCAAAGAGCCCATAATGGGAAATGCAGAAACTCAATCCCACATCGATTAGGGATGAGAATTTCAAAGGGTTTATAAGCTAAGAGTAGTCTTACGATAAGTAACTACTTCAGCTACAATAAACGGCTTTCTCGCGGCTCCCGCCTATGGCAGGAGGTGCCGGCCTAATTTTGCCATTTCTGGCAATTTTTTTTTTCCCTTCAATAAATTTACCTCGGATTCCCGACTCTTCGGATTCCGGGCGGTTTAGGGTCTTAAAGGCCATATTAAGGGACGGCATTAAGGGTCCGACCTTAATAGGGGCACTGAATGACCGGTTCAGTCGGATTAATGGCCGGTTCGGTGCTATTAAGGGCTCTTAACGCCGGGTTTAGCCCTTTCAATGTCCGGTTCAGTGCATTTACGGCCGGTTCCGGCATTCAATTGCCCGGTTCTCTGCCATTTAAGCCACCAGCCCTCCACCAGCCTATAAATAGAGGCCCCCTCCATAGGTTTAGAGCACACCACAAGCTCTAGAGCTCTCTCTTTTCTCCCTTTCTGCATCTGCATCGGTTTTTGGTGGTTTCCGACTTCGGTTCCAGTTCGCCTCCAGTTGCGGGTCTCGTGCAACCTCCAGCTCCGAGTCGTTGTATCCTGGGAGATTGAAGTCCACGCTACCTCGGCACGACCAGAGGGGACGAATCAGTCTTAAGGACACTGTGACCGCCACAGGCCTCGACTCAATCAGTAAAAGATTTCCATATCAAGTTTGTTATTTCGATTTGTGTTATTCGATTATTTATATTTCATATATTTAGTCGAATTATTTTCTACTCCAATTCCCGGTAAGTCTTTCTTGCACAATTTGTGCCTATAGAAAGAAAAATCATTCATTCGTGAAATATCATTTATAATATTAATTTCTTTGTGGCCATCGAGATTATTATTGGAATTTTTATATTATTCCGGGATTACAGAGTCTTGGAGCCACCACTTCACATCTCGCTTCAAAGTCTACAAGGTAATCAAGGAAGAAATGGAGGGGGAGACAAAGTTAAAGGAAGTGAAGACGCTAGAGGATAATATTCTGTTCTTGGGTCACAATAATTCGATATTGGTTTCAACTCATGATTTTTCGGAATATAGAGGAAATTGCATCTATTACATGGATGATTGTCTTCACTTTGTCGAAGATGGGACTCCTTATCCTTTCGGGGCAGAAGATTTTGGCGTGTTCAACCTCGAAGATGAGTCCTGCAAGCCACTTGAAGCAGTAGGTGCCCCTCGTGGAAAGGGGCACATGCCACCGCCTATATGGATCCTCCCAAAGGCAAACCTTTAACCTACTTCAGTTTTTATATGTTACTATAGTCAAAATTAGATGTATTCTCATCGTTTTAAAAGACTCTCTCTATCAAATAATAAAGGTTCCAGTGTTTCTTTTTTCCTCTTTCTCTAACCAATTCATCATTTGTTCCTTCATGGATCTGATGTGCATGTTAGCTAGCTAGCTTCACGGTTTATTGTTGATGTCAGTTAGACCACAATTTCAGATTTGCTACTGGTGTTGAATTTATGATCAACTCAAACGTCACATCAAGAGCACTTCTCGGACTTGAATCAATTGGCATGGAGAAATTTGACAACAAGTTCTCTGAGTCCTAATTAACCAACATTATCTTATGTGCGGTCTTGTCCCAGCCATTCAATTCCAGTATCTCTCGATCACCCTACTCTCCTTCTGAGAGACGATTTTTTAAACCAACAAAGGGTAGATATTGATATAGTATTTGCCTCTTGATTTAAATTTGGATTAATTAAAACTCATTCAATTATAAATATAACATTTATCGTATTTTATGTTACCTTTAAATCAAACTACGCAGATTAACTTGGAGTATATATTTTCATAACGAAATCTGTAGCGTTATTTATTTCCATGGCTGACAGTGCATTCATTCAATTGCCATAACAAACAGCAATCACCGAACCAAATATACTGTCGTCTAATGATAATCCCGTTTCCCTTACTAAGTTCTTATTATTACGCAAAGAAGGAACAGCGGGTTCTTCCTTTTTTCCCCCACTAAAATTTTAATTAATTAATAATAATTATTTTAAAATATAATTAATTCTAATGGAATTATTGGAGATATAATGAATTCTTAGGAAATGTTCTCTGCTTATACTAATTGTATTTGAGATCTTATAATTTAGCTACTGCCATTCAAAATAACACCGGAAATGTCTCGGTGCCACATTTTTTATACCTTTTTATGCGTAATAAATAAATAAGTAATATATGAGTAGTTGTTCATAAACCATCAAGTGATAATCATATATTAAAGAGTCAAAACTATAAGTAACGAATTACCAAACTCACAATCACAAATTAATATGGGTTTCTCATAAAGAGATATTGAAAATATTTTTCTTCTATGCCTTCTAAATCAAATTAAATAATAAAATAGTCCCCGGGGTTCGATCTCTCTCTACTATTCTTGAAAAATACATACACGGGGAGGGATATAAATTATTCATTAATTTTCTCGATTGATTTTGTATCTTTCCATTAAAATAACAATGATATTTTGCGATCATATATGTCAAAGAGGAAGAGATTGTAAAGTAATCAAATATCAAACTCATGAAATATATCAATCGAGTAGTTTAAAGTGGAAATCCATATTTCTTAAGCACTCATTTGATTTGATTTCATTTCACATAGAAATCTACTCCTCAAATGACAAACAAAATCAACTGCTTAAACCCTCAAAACATTTTGCTGGACATGCGGGATCTGCCAGAGCGGCTAGCTAGTTACCATAATCCTCACCACCATATTCGTTGTCGTCTGCCTCCTCCTCCTTCTTCTTCGACTTCTTCTGCTTTGGGTCTGGGTGGTGTGCGTCTTTATGCATACCGAGGTCGCCTTTACTCTCAAATCGTCGCTGACTCTCACATTCAGGGCATATGTGGCGGGCGCTTCCGTGAACCTTGTCCTGATGTATGGTAACGTCCTTTGGTTTGCAAAATTCTCTGTTACATAGATCACAAAATCCATTAAAATCACGTTGACTGGAATCCATGGTGATATGAATAGAATAGAGCAAAGTGAGAGATGAAATACGAATGAGGGATGATGATCTATATATAGTGGTAATGGGTTGCCATTAACACAGAACACGAAATGAAATAATGGAGGAGTCTCTTCCAAGACATGAAACACTTTCTGCAAAATGAAAATAACATCACCTTGTCTTCACCTCTCAGCCAGCTTAAGCTCAACCCCGGCTAAGGTCATCTGAAGCACCATGTGATGTCTCTGCTCCCTCACCCTTCCCATATGTGGAATGCTTCAGCGACCATTGAAGGGGAGAACCCCTTTCCAAACCAGGAATCAATTTCATAATTCATTAAAATAAGTTTAGAAACAGAGAAAGGTGAAAGAGAGTAATGAGTTGCAGAAGACTGAGAAGGAGGTGGTGGTTGAGGACAACGGAGTAAATTAGGTATTGTTTGGATTAAAATGTGAGGAGGTTTATGGATGTGAAGTTTATGGAGGATTATAGAGAGATGAGATAACTCTCCAATTTGGAGGGTTGAAAAATTAGCTTGGAGGGTTATGAAAGGTTAATATAACCTTCCATAAATCTCCATAAACGTCATACCAAACAAGGGTTGAAATTGCACCCCTATAAACATTTATAATCTTCCTTTTTTTTTAAAGCCAAACAAGAGCTAACTTGCACCTCCATAACCCTCCCTTCTATAGCTTTTCATAACCCTTAATCCAAACAAGCCCTTAGAGTCGGGTTTGATATAAACATTATTATTTGTCAAAAAATATTTATTATTATTACTATATTAGTTACTGCTATTATTACTGCCTTTACCTTCTGCTTTTTACTCCCCCCTTGAACGGCATTTATGAGTCAGAGAGAATAGACTCAATTCAAAACATGCATGAAGCCGTATCATAAGTGTACTACCATATTGCTTATTGGTTAATAAAAATTTTTATATCCACTTGTTCCCTTAATCCACTTTGGAACGATGGATATGTTAATTTTTCTTTATTACAAGAGAGGTTCATGGATTAGAAAAGGGTACACATGATTCCTTTCGATAAAAATCAAACGTAAAATCTTTTATTAATTGCATAACAATAGCAATATAATTGCAAAATTTCCCTTTATTGATACCAGTGGACTTACTGATGTATTTATTAGTTATGGTGGTTCACACAGCGAGGAGGAGGATGCTGAGCTTCGAGCTAGTCGGTTATGGCAACTTCTCATTAGATCAACCACCTGTAATTCTTGAGAATGAAGATTTAGTACAGTTTGTACTGTTCTTACCCTATAATCTAGAGATCATGTGTTCGATCTCACTTGTGGGACTTATCTTGTCACTTTTATCTCTCTCTTCTTTTTATCCTATTTTAAACTTATGTGCCTTTTGTATACTAATTTCATCGATGTACCAATTGTAATTTCCATACAATGACATTACACGCAATAATCCAAAATCATACCAATTTCCGAAGACGAAAAAACACGGTCGCTCTTTTTGGTACGTGACCTTAAATCTTTTCGGAGCATATAATGATAATAATATAATAATTAAAATTTCACGAGAGTCATTTAATTTAAATTCGTACTGCTCGTTTAATTCCTTGATCTGTCTCATTTGCATGTCATGTAGCCTACTGAGTTAAGAGAAACTCAAGAAACTCACGAGTTTCTGTTGATTTTGGCATCTGGACAACATCTCATTATTCTTAACATGTGCAAACACTTTCTAAAGACAGAGATGTGCTTCTTTAAAGCTGAGCATAGAGTTTGCTAAATAAACTTGCTCTGAATGATCATGTTTTCCTGCTATTGACTTCTAATTTTTCTCAAAGCATGAAAATCATCTGCCTGCAGTATTTCAGCTATGATTTGTTGATCAAATCCTTTGTTCATGCAAACAAATTATGTTCCCATGTCTATGGTGAGTTTCCTTATGGATGATGAATTGAGTTATGTGCATTTGGTCGTATTTAATCTGCAATCTCTGTACTAATATGACTGCTTTTGACTATTGTTGTGAAGATATTTTGACTTGATACTTTTTAATATTGTCATTGTTTCCCTGGCTAATAAAATAATAAGAATCTCTACCCTTACCATGCATCTCAGTGTGCAAGGCACCAAGAACTTTAGTGTTTTGCATCCATTTCTAGATATCGATTTGAATTTTCATGATTTCGTAATATTTCCAATAAACCTTTGCTAAAACTAATAGATTTGGCAATCTTACTGTAGCTTACATGGCTATCCCAAGCTATGGTAATTGCACTATTTGCATGATGTTCATGTCATAGCATTTTGGATTCGATGAACTTACAATAGCATTAGAATCTTTCAGCTTCATTTAATTCTAAATTTATTTTGGAATTTTTATTCTAAATGCAATTGTCTATGTCTGCTATGGTCCATTTTTCTGCTTGCTATTTTTCAGTTGTCTGGGTTGTCTCTATTGATTTTTCTAATTTGTTTTGGCTTTACTTTTCGTTTGCATACCTTTCTCCTCTGAGTTTGTTGTGCTTGTTGTCTTTAATTTTCCTGCTTGCTATATCTTTGATTGTCTCTATTGTCTGTATACCAGATTTTTCTGTGTTTTGATTGTTGCACCACGCCTAAATCACTACTTTTTGGCCTTTGTTCGCTTGCCAGTTTCATCGATTAATGTCTTGATTATTATTATATTATTTAGAATTTGTCTATACATTTTCATTTTTCATTGTGACTTCCTGACTTTATCCACATATTCCATCTTCATTTCATTTTCATTATCGCTATATTGATTTGCAATCTGTATATGCATACCAGAATCGGTTTTGCCTATTTGAGTTATCATCTCGACTTATATTTGTCATTACTTTTCCTATTTAATTCAACATATTTCACACGAAAATTAGTCGAGTCATTTATTACCTTTCAAAAGTAATCGTTAGTACAAAAATATGTTGCAGTAATTGAATATCTGCCTTTCCCGCAGCGTAGCGCGGGTCCATTACACTAGCATAATATAAGAGAGAAGAAGCCAGCTGCTGCTTCTTCAACTTAATTAATTTAATGCAGCCGAGCCGACTAAAATAGATTTAAGTAATATTCGCCCAAAATCTGAATTGATAAACAATAATCATAATAATCGCTTAAGTCTTACATTCTCAAGGTAAGTTTATATATATATATATATATATATATATATATATATATACACGCACTCTTCCTGTTTAGATTTTAATGTTGATTGTTACTTGAAATGGAGAAAATTTACCATTAGGGAAATCAGGGAGCAGCTTTCCATAAAATTGTTGGAGATTTCGGCAAGTCTTCTGTTTTTTTTTTCTTTTTCCTTTTTTTGGTTAATTTCCTTCCGTACGTGTCTCATGCCTTGCTCGATATATATATGTATGCATGTATATTGCCCAGCCCAGCTGGCCATGCAAAAAAGGAAATTGCTATTGCTTTGATAATAAGAATCATTATATATTATCTTCATATAAAATTTAGCTAGGTGGAGCCATAGCCAATATATATTTATTTCTATATTAGAAAATTCATTGATCGCACTTTATATGCACATATATATATATATATTCCTCACGAGAAATAAAATTAATTCCACCGATCGATTGCAGTATTAATTCAGAAAAACTTGTTTCTGGTTATCACTTATAACAAAACTATTGGCTGAGTCTAACGATGGCTGAGGAGGTGGTGGTTGTCGATAATTCCGATTCCATGCTTTCTGGGCTCGACATGGTTGGTTCTTGTTCGGATCAATCTCCCGATTGGGCATTCCTACCGAGGGATCTCATAATCTCTATACTGGAGAATTTGGTGTCGGAAGTTTCGGACTACATTCACTTTGCTACCGTGTGCAAGAATTGGCTTTCGGCTGCACTACATTATCAGGCTCTTCTAACTCGCGACCAGAGATCGGTGGTGTTCTTCCCGGAGCTTCTAATTCCAATCGACGACAAGAGCAACGTACATCGAGGTAATTAGTATAACAACAATCTCTTTTTGGCATTAGAAATCCATCAATATTACTTGTTTAAGAACAACGTAACTATCAATTTAAATTTCTGATGATTAAACTGCTAACCGACTCTTTTAGCTAGGTGAATCTGAATTCATATCAATTTAGATTTTCACTCTTTTTTGGCATTCAAATTCACTCTTTTCGGGGGCAATGTTTAGCGTACCTAATTTAAAATGCTAATACATGAATTGTCTGCCAGTGCTAGATATAGATAACTGAATCATTGGAACAGGATTTCTAATGATTTTTCAGTTTTTTTTATTATTATCAAGGCTAATTGCTTAATTTGGTGGGTTCAGTTAATTGGGTTTAATCAAACTGAAACAGTTTCAAATTGATAAATAAATAAAATTAAAAAAAAATGATCTTTTACATTTATGGGATTTTTAAAGGTTGTGTTTTGTTAATTTCAAACCGAACCTAGTTAAATAAATTTTATTAATAGTTTAATATGTTTAAATAAACATGTTTAATTATCAGAATATAGCTAGCAAAATCTCGGCATGAATCTGTAAAAACCAGTTTTGATCGCAAGAAGATATGTGATAATGTTAGAACATATGTGATAATACCATATCGATATAATTGAAGTTAAGCTTGACATCTCCATGTATTGCTAGCTAGCTCATGGCATAGGCTTATCTACTAAGATCCCTCTTGTTTTATTCTTACCTTAACCGATGAAGCATCGGTCGTCCATTCGCATATATATGAATTCTCTCTCGAAACAATTGTCGTGCCTATAACGTGGATAATATCCCTACATTGCCTTACTGGTAAATCTTTGCAGGTTTTTACAATGTCATCGAGAACAGAGTCGTGAACTCCCGGTTCCATATCCCTTATAACAAGAGGTGTTGCGGTTCCTCGCATGGATGGTTGATCTTCCCGGAAGAAACCATGGCTTTGATACTCTTCAATCCCTTTACCGGAGCAACCATCCACCTCCCCCCCGCCTTCAGTCCCCCGACCGAAGAAGAAATCATTAGAGGATTCGCTTTTTATGACCACCAATATCAAATCCAGAAAGTAGTACTGTCTGCGGACCCTACCGAGGCTCCAGATAACTACGATGTTCTTGCTGTAATTGAACACTGTAACCTTGCTTTCTATAGGTTTGGATCGAGTAAGTGGATTTATGTTATACCAGGTCCAGGAGAGCCTCCATATGAAGAAGTGACTTATTTCAATGGGAAGTTCTACGCTGCAAGTCTTGGAATACTAGTGTGCCTCGATGTGGTCTGCAGCGGCGAATTCCCCAATAAGTCGGTCTCTATCAACGTGAGAAAGCTTGCCAGGCGGGAGTTCAATGGCTTGGCTCACAAGACATACCTCATTGGAACGCCATATGGGCATCTTCTTTGGATCGATAGATATTATACATTTCAGAATGTTGTGTCTGTTAGAGATGATCATGATAAGATCGTTGATTATGTTGAAATCGGCGGCCTAGGAGACGACATTGGCGATATTAATTATTCGACCTTGTATATCACGTCACACTTCAAAGTCTACAAGGTGGAGGAAGAAATAGAGGGGGAGACAAATTTAACGGAGTTGAAGACACTCGAGGATGATGTTTTGTTCTTGGGTCACAATGATTCGATATTGGTTTCAACTAGTAATTTTTCAAAATATACAGGAAACCGCATCTATTATATGGGTGATTGTCTTCACATTCCTTATGATGACGGGAGTCGTTACCCTTTTGGAGCAATAGATACTGGTGTATTCGACATCGAAGGTCAGTGCTGCAAGCAGCTTGAAAAAGCGGTCAAATCGCGTAGGAAGGGGCACATGCCACCGCCAATATGGATCCTCCCAAAGGCAAACCTGCAGCTGCAGGTGGAACCCACTTCCTCCTCCTAATCAACTAATATATTAAGCTTAGGATATAGTTAGTAGTGTTCTCTCAAATCGTAAGATTTGTTTTTACTTCAATTTCCAGCCGTTATTTTAGTTAAATTGAAATATTTCTCA
This sequence comes from Lagerstroemia speciosa, assembly GCA_037672795.1. Lineage (NCBI taxonomy): Eukaryota > Viridiplantae > Streptophyta > Magnoliopsida > Myrtales > Lythraceae > Lagerstroemia > Lagerstroemia speciosa. The sequence goes on from CM075310.1 coordinate 8,116,037, forward strand.
TTATGGTGATGGTAGAGTATTTTTTTTCTCATTTATGCATCTTATATTCAAAAATTTAATTAGTTTGACAACTAATTTAGAAAGAATCAATTAAGAGTAGGGTTCGCAATTAATCATTCGATAGATGAAATGACCAAGAAAACGTTGGTTGATCGATTCAAAAATCTCTAAAACTGTCATGAAGACAACATATGACTTTGTTGGCCAATCTTCTTCAGGAAACTTTTGCACGCATAATGAGTCGTGTAAAGAGATTGGTCCCACCATTTCATAAAACAACCGAGAAAATGAATCAAAGAAAAGAAATTTATCTAATGCGAATGTACATAAAATAATTTTTTATTCTGATCTACTCACGTGTCCAACAATGAAGAAAAACTAAGAGGCCCTCGTCCAAGCCAAAATACATTCAACTCGTAAAAAGGAGAGAAGAAAACAATCAATGTCAATGACTTCAAAGGAGGCTTTTCTGCATGTAAAAGAGCATTTCTTGATTGAGTCTTAAATGGAGGGAAGACTGGCTTTATCTTCAAAACCTTTTTTTTTTTTTTTACATGTTCCTACTTGGTTGATTAATTGGTGAGGCCTAGCTTGGTGATTGGTGCCAAGGATTATTATCAGAGTCTACTTCATCACCCCTTTTATCTATGCACATGGACGAACTCAAATTGCCCTATTTAATTTTTCAGAATGTAAGCATGAACATTTTCACTGGATTCTGAGCTAGTTGGTGTACTTTCATGTCGCACGCCTCTTGCATATCTCTATCAATGATCAATTGAATGCATGCGGATGTTTTGTTTCATATAGATTTTTCTAATCGGAGGAATGGATGTCGATGCCGGTTAAAGACATATGGTTCGTTGCTCAAAGCAGATCAACCCAAGTTTTGATGTTGAGGGCATTGCATTCGGGTTTTAATTTAACAATAACCACAACAACAACAACAACAATAAAATATTACGGAGAGAAATTAGTCCATCTTCTTTATCACTTGCTATCGACTTAGAATCAATCAAGAGGTGGTTTTCAAATAAAAAAAATTGGGATGGGATGGTCACATATATAATCAATCCTCCAACACGTACGTACAATTGTTCAAGAAAAGAATAAATATTTGAAACGGGAATATTGATCACAATGCTATATATATATATATATTTGTGTTTTCTTTGTTTCCAAGAACACCGAAATGAAACTGAATTTTCCATTCTCATAACTAAATCACTCATTTGTATTCCAAGATGAGAAAAATAGAATGAAACAGAAATTCCCAAGATAAAATAGAATGTGTTCCTATATATATTTATGTAAGAGCAAATGGGAACCTAAAATTTCTGGTGCATTATGATACTATGATAATAATTTCAAGATTTTTGCCCCTTGATGGTCACATTTTACTATTTGAATTTGAAAAATACTAATTAAACTACAATAAATGAATAAACCAATAGTTATAATTAGTCATTCACAATTACAATAGGCATTGCAAATTAAAATAATTTATCCGTAATATTAATTAATTATATTACAGTGAAATAGATTTAATGTGCGATTTTCCCATGTGGGGGCACAAAGGCATTCGGAGGTATAACTGTAATTACATGTTTCCTCGTAATAGGTAACTTGCGAGACAAGGCATGTGGTGTTTATATTGGACCTCACAGCAATATATTATTCATTGATCGATGATAAATTCTTGTCATAATATTGTGATTAAATGGGTAGCTAGTGCTGTATATTTCTAATCTGCCCTAATTATTCATCCCAAAAAAAAAAAGGAATTGTCTTTATTAATTATTATTATTATTATTATTATCAGGTATGACAAGTCAACCGATTAATCAAGTATCCAAAACATTCGTTTGATAAGAAGGAATCAAATGGAATGAATTTTTACTCTTTCATTTAGATTTTTATGCGATAATGTTATCTTATAATGAAGTGTTTTTTTTTTTTTACTAAAAATGTTGGAATGAGCATTCCTTCAATAAACTTTATGAATGTTCATTCCATCATTCTTATCAAATTTATGTCAATATGATTTCGAGAGATTGACTACATGGAAATGGAACAAGAAAGTATACGGTTAAGTGAGAGAAAATCCGAGAGAGACAACGATTATTAATAATAGTGTAAATATATATTCCCAATAATAATATTATATACACCAACTTATCTTCTCCCTTGAAATAAATAGAAAATATAATTCACACCCCCTCCACAACCAAATATTCACAATCAATATATATATTCACACCCTAGTGAGTAAATTAAACTTATTTATTTACATACATACCATCATCATCCTGGCCTTTCTTCTATCACATACTTCTTCTTCTTCCCCGAGTGACACTATCAGCTACTTCTTCTTCTTTCCCGAGTGGCACTCATCCATGTGAGTCTCGAGATCTCCCTTACTCTTAAATCGAAGGTTGCTCTTGCACTTTTTGCAGGGATAATCAACATTGCTGTGAAGGGAATCTTGGTGCTTTTTGAGGTCCGATGGCTTCGTGAAACTTCGGGGACAAAGGTTGCATGGGTAGCGCTCGGTTGGTTGGCTGCTGCTCATTGTTGCTGCAAGAAGAAGAAGTACGTAGAAGCTATTCTATCTTGGGAAGAGGGATGGAAGGATGGAGGGAGGGAGGGAGGCACGCAATTATATAGATGGAGATTCATGAGCAGAAGGAAGCTTCAATCCTCGCTCCATACATTAGCTAATCTTAGTAGGAGCAATTCCTTGCTGGGCAAGGGGTTCCTTGTTTAAGGAATAGTTGAATAGAGACAATGAAATGGCAATGGTGGTGGTGATAAAGCTTGCCCGAAAAAAAAAATTTTAAAAGGAATCGCTCAACCATTAGATGAGTAAGGAAAAACGATTATAAGAGGTAAAATATATACATAATATATGGCTAGTGACAAATGTAATATAACGGAGTTATCTAAACTACCTAAAACATGTCAAAGTATGCACGTACAGTAGCTAGCTAGCTAGCTAGCTAGCTAGGTGGACACAACTACAACAGCATAATAATGATCATGCAATGCAACATATCGATCATGGAGCTGAGGGTTCAAAGCGTTCAGTCAAGTGTGTGTAAGTATATACATATATATATATATATCCCGTATGCAATGATACCAGACGATTTCGTTGTGTAAATTACTCTTACAGTTTTACATTTTCAAAATTATTTTATCGTTTTTCAAAGAGCTAAATTTACATATCAGATAAATGGCTTATCTTCATGATAAAGACGTTATATGTAATACTCATTGATTGCTTTAGTATCTATCGAAACCTTTTAAGTTAAAAATGATTATGTGCTGCTCGTTTAATTCTTGATTACTCTATTATCTATCAAAAAAACATTATTGATTACTCATGCTGACACGAAGTAATTGTACAAGAGATTGATTACAAGGAATGTCGGGTCGTCACATACTTTTATGATCACTTGCTATCGACTTAAAATCAAAAAGGTCGATTTCAAATCGTTTTCCCCATCTTTTTCTAATGGAATATTCGATATTCTGTTATTGACCATATGGTGGCCCAGGCCGATCGAGGGGTAGAGAGTTGCCGCCAATCATTAGCTAAAAATAGCAATATATATATAAGGCGACCGTTAATATTGCCCCGCAAAGTCTCTACTGCATCCAGGCACGCAACCTGACACACAGTTATGCATTTGCACCATTTTCTGCTTTGCTTTTCACACTTGGCTCAGTTAGTTGTCCAGGACGAGGATGAACAAAGCGATCCATAGGGGCCGGGATTATTATATATCTTCACAATAAAGTTTTGTTACATTACGTGTGTAATACTCACCGATGATCTTATTCACTAGATAAAGTCTCGTCCAGCTTGTCCGATTATACGACGAGAAATTTTACGTTAAAGCTCACTTAATATTCATTCAGATCAAAAGAGAGGGGATTTGTGCCAGCCTACATTCAATCAGTTAATTTAAATTGGGTGGGATGGTCACATATGTCATTGGTCCAACACCTACGTATACAATTGTCCAAGAAAAGAATGAACGGAACTAATTCGCTTTGTGAGATCATGATTGATACGGGAATATTGATCACAGAGCCATATTTGTGTTTTCTTTGTTTCCAAGAACACGAAGAAAGAAACTGATTTTCATTCTAATAACTTACTCACTTATTTGTACTCAGATGAAAAAAATAGAATGAAATAGAATTCCCCAAAATAAATAGAATATATTCCTATTCCTATATATATATATATATATATAGATACGAACCGTGCTATACACGAAAAAAATAAAAATAAATAAATATGAAATATTGTGACGAGTTCGTATAATTGCATCATTTATTTATTACTTATTACAATTTAATTCATTTAAAGTTCGTTAACTTACAATAATGAGTAGAATATTTTCAATTTTTATCAGTATACTATGTCAATTTTACTTTTTTATTTTTACAATTTCAAATTATTCGTTTAAAAAACGTGAAGAATTTTTGCTACTAAAATTATAGATATGCAGTGTGATATGAGAATCTGGGCAGTTAAGGAATGATCTTTGCTGTTAGCATCGTAAATATAGAGTGAGAGGAAAATGAATAAAGTTATTGTTTTGCCATTAATATGAAAATCAGATATATGTCATAAATTTTAATATGTAAATTATATTAATGATAAATATAAAAAACGAAAACGACATCAAACTTTCCGTATGTTTACATATAATAGTATAGATATAGATATAAAGGAGCAAATGGGAACCTAAAATTTCTGGGCATATGATGCTATTATAATAATAATAATAATAATAATAATAATAATAATTATTATTATTATTATTTTAGAGATATTTTTTTCCTTTGATGGTCACACCTTACTATTTGATTTGATTTGATTTGATTTTGAAAGTATTGATTAAACTATGATAAATGAATGAATAAATAAATAAATGGTTCTTAGTCACTCATAATTACTATAATGTACAATTTTACCATGTCGGACACTAAAGCATCCGGGGTATAACTATAATTACCTGTTTCCTTCGTAATAGGTAACTTGCGGGGCAAGGTATACATAAGAAGAATAAGAAGAAAGATGAACCATTAGGGTATAGAGTAACTGTAAATAGTTGAACCAATGGAATATAGTGACATCAGCAGCAATCCCCTCTCCTCCTTCCATGCATCTTCGTTATTCTGATAATAAGATAACCGTGGACATGTATATATTTCAAGCTGTTTATAGCTAGTAGGTCTGTCTGTCATGCGTAATGAAAAAATAAAATAAAAGAATCGAGTGAGAATATTTAGAGTAATAGCAGTTTTTTTTTATAATTATATAATGTTGGAAAAATATTAATGTCTATAAAAATTTTAATAATGAATACAGTAAAAATATTTTAATAACTATAGAAATGTGGGTGGGTTGCGTCTTGTGTAACACGTCATGCAACTCCATCGTGAGCCCCGCTGTGAGCGCACCGTGGACTCGAATCCTCCACGTAGGCAATCAAAATATGACAAATAGATAAATTTGTGTTAATTGCCATAACACATACTATAATTATTGCTAATTAAAGTATTTTAATTGGTTCTTCCTCTGCACATCACTATGAGATACGAACATATAAGATTATTCAATATACATTCCATTAGATAATCTTTCTATTCTTTGATTGATTTTCTTGTCTGTTTCGGGAACAAGTGGGACCAATCTCTTTACACGACTCATTATGCGTGCAAAAGTTTCCTGAAGAAGATTGGCCAACAAAGTCATATGTTGTCTTCATGACAGTTTTAGAGATTTTTGAATCGATCAACCAACGTTTTCTTGGTCATTTCATCTATCGAATGATTAATTGCGAACCCTACTCTTAATTGATTCTTTCTAAATTAGTTGTCAAACTAATTAAATTTTTGAATATAAGATGCATAAATGAGAAAAAAAATTACTATATCATCATCACCATAATGAGAAATATTTCAATTTAACTAAAATAACGGCTGGAAATTGAAGTAAAAACAAATCTTACGATTTGAGAGAACACTACTAACTATATCCTAAGCTTAATATATTAGTTGATTAGGAGGAGGAAGTGGGTTCCACCTGCAGCTGCAGGTTTGCCTTTGGGAGGATCCATATTGGCGGTGGCATGTGCCCCTTCCTACGCGATTTGACCGCTTTTTCAAGCTGCCTGCAGCACTGACCTTCAATGTCGAATACACCAGTATCTATTGCTCCAAAAGGGTAACGACTCCCGTCATCATAAGGAATGTGAAGACAATCACCCATATAATAGATGCGGTTTCCTGTATAATTTGAAAAATTACTAGTTGAAACCAATATCGAATCATTGTGACCCAAGAACACAACATCATCCTCGAGTGTCTTCAACTCCGTTAAATTTGTCTCCCCCTCTATTTCTTCCTCCACCTTGTAGACTTTGAAGTGTGACGTGATATACAAGGTCGAATAATTAATATCGCCAATGTCGTCTCCTAGGCCGCCGATTTCAACATAATCAACGATCTTATCATGATCATCTCTAACAGACACAACACTCTGAAATGTATAATATCTATCGATCCAAAGAAGATGCCCATATGGCGTTCTAACGAGGTATGTCTTGTGAGCATTGCTAGCGTACTCCCGCCTCACAAGCTTTCTCACGTTGATAGGTACTGAATTACCTGGGTTTTTGTTGTCACAAACCACATCGAGGCGCACCAATAATCTAAGACTCGCGGCGTAGAACTTGCCCTTGAAATAAGTCACTTCCTCGCACGTAAGCTCTCCTGGATCCGGTGTAATATGAATCCATTCACTCCATCTGCACCTAAAGAACGCAAGGTTACAGTGTTCAAACATAGCGACAGCCTCATTGTTATCCGGAGCCTTGGCAGGATCGGCAGACAACACTACTTTCGGGATTACATATCGGTGGTCATAAAAAGCAAATCTTGCGATGATTTCTTCTTCGGGCAGGGGACTGAAGACAGGAGGGAGATGGATGGTTGCTCCGGTAAAGGGATTGAAGAGCATCAAAGCCATGGTTTCTTCCGGGAAGATCATGTCAGGAACCGCAACACGTCTTATTGTAGGGGATATGGAATCGGGTGTTCACAGTTCTATCCTCGATGGCATTGTAAAAACCTGCAGAGATTTAATCACTAAGTCAATATAGGGATGTCCATGGTATCGGCAATACAATGGTTCTAGAGAAAGAATCCATATGTGGATGGATGGATGACCGATGCTTCATCAGCTAAGATAAGAATAAAAGGAGAGAGATCATAGTAGATAAGACTGCGCATGATCTAGCTAGCAATACATACGTCTATGTCAAACTTGGTTTTAATTGGATACAGTATTTTGATTAACTATATATTTGTGATTGCAAATTCAAACATATTGTTTGATCATGCACTAATCTAACACAAAGATCATCCAGATTCCAAATTGCAGAGATTTATCTAACATTCTCACGTTATGTACTTGCAATCAACGGCTGGTTTTCCGGGATTCATTCTGAAATACTGGGTAGTAGGATTGTGGTCAACACGTCTAACTTCAACATGTTAAACTATTAATAAAATGTAATTAACTAGGTTTAGTTTGAAATTAACCAAACACAACCGTTAAAAATCCCATAAATTGTAAAAGATATTTTTTTATTTTATTTAATTGTCAATTTGAAACTGTTTCTGTCTGATTAAATGCAATTAACTGAATCCACCAAATTATGCAATTAGGCAGACTTCTTGATAATAATAATAATAATAAAAACTGAAAAATCATTACAAACCCTTTTCGAAGATTCAATTATTACTCGTTGGATTCCAGGCTGTGTTTGGATATCACTCTCTATCATATGGGAAATTAGAAACTCGATGTTACACATAATTAAATTATTTTTGTGTTTTATACGTGCCGGACATATACTTGAATTTCTGGACAGGATAAGTTTCGGTAATGCCAGCTATGGCAATTTCGCTAACTCGGAGTTGAATTGGAGAAATATATTCACATTCACCTAGCCAAAAGAGTCAGTGAGCAGTTTAAATCAGGGATTTCGATAGTTACGTTGTTGTTCTTAGACGAGTAAATTGGTGAATTTCTAATGCCAAAAAGAGATATAGATTGTTATACTAACCTCGATGTACCTCACTCTTGTCGTGGGCTGGAAGTAAAAGCTCCGGGAAGAACACCACCGACAATCTCTGATCGGGAGTTAGAAGAGCCTGATGATGTCGTGCAGCGGAGAGCCAATTCTTGCACACGGTAGCAAGGTGAATGTAGTCCAAAACTTGCGACACCAACTTCTTCAGTATAGAGATTACGAGATCCCTCTGTAGAAATAATTGAGAGAATAATTTTGGGGCTAAAGAGATTAATTTCATTGATATTGTGGGAGTAAATATATACAGGCTAGTTGTTGCATAATTCAAGCAACAAATCAAGCAAATCACGGAAAATAAATCTCGAAGATTACAGCTGCTCTAACTACTCTAATTACTCAAGATACAATCTACTCAAGAGTTATGATACAATGATATTGGTATAACATGTTTCCTAATACTCCCCCTCAAGTTGGAGAGAGAGGATTCCGAACGCCCAACTTGTGAAGGAGAAATTGGAAACGATCGCGCCCTAATGCCTTGGTAAAAATGTCTGCCAGTTGGAGACGACTGGGGATATGAGCGGTAGAGATAGCACCTGACTTGATGTGGTCGCGCACGAAATGGCAGTCGATCTCGATATGTTTGGTCCGTTCGTGAAAGACTGGATTGGCAGCGATATGCAAAGCGGCCTGATTATCGCAATATAACTTCACGGGACGACTTTGTGGAACATCGAGCGCCGAAAGTAAGTTGCGCAACCATAGCAATTCGCTGACAGTAGCTGCCATAGCGCGATATTCAGCTTCAGCAGAGGAACGAGAAGTAGTAGTCTGCTTCCTTGTCTTCCAAGAAATGGGACTGCCGCCAAGAGTAATGAAATAGCCAGATGTAGATCGGCGGGTCATGGGACAAGAAGCCCAGTCAGAATCGCAATGGGCCACTAGCTCCATCGAGGAAGGGTTAAGAAGTATCCCTTGAGCTGGAGACTGTTTTAAATACCGGAGTACCCTGAGAGCCGCATGCCAGTGCCCTTCACGTGGTCGCTGCATAAACTGCGAAAGAATATGGACAGAATAGCAAAGTTCCGGTCTGGTAATGGTGAGATAAATGAGGCAACCAACCAAACGGCGATATCGGCCAGAGTCGGCCAAAAGAGGGCCAGAGTCATCCGATAGCTTATGTTGTTGCTCCATTGGAAAATAAGAAGGTCGGGACCCAAGCATGCCACATTCAGTAAGAATGTCAAGCGTATACTTGTGTTGACTGAGAAAGAGACCAGAAGGAAGCCGAGTGACTTCTATACCAAGGAAATATTTGAGAGGCCCAAGATCTTTAACGTGAAAGCAAGTACCAAGATAACGCTTAAAAGTGGCACACTGATCTGAATCATTTCCTACCACGAGCATGTCATCAACATAGACTAATACTGCAAGAAATAAGTTATCTCTGGTAAGAGTAAATAGAGAGTGATCTGCACTTGCCTGCACGAAACCAAATCGCTGGAGGGCACCAGCAAATTTAGAAAACCAATTTCGCGACGCCTGTCGAAGTCCATACAAGGACTTATGAAGTCGACATACATTCCCTCTTGTGGAAGAAAAACCTGGCGGCAGTGACATGTATACTTCTTCCTCAAGATCGCCATGCAAAAATGCATTGTGGACGTCCATCTGGTGTATCTCCCATTTCTTGGCAACGGCTATGGATAATAGACATCGAACCGTAACGAGCTTGGCAACTGGAGCGAATGTTTCATGAAAATCGACGCCTTCAACTTGAGTAAATCCCTTGGCAACTAGACGTGCCTTATACCTTTCGATAGTCCCATCAGCCCGATGCTTAATTTTGTAGACCCATTTGCAGCCCACTGGACTCTTATCGGGAGGTAAGGGTTGAATACTCCAAGTGCCATTCGCCTCGAGTGCCCGGATTTCCTCCGCCATGGCCTCACGCCATCGTGGATCTCGTACGGCCTGGCTATAAGTTCTAGGCGCATGATCAGAGTCAAGTGCAGCAAGGTACGAGAAATCTTTGTGACATATATTCTCATATGAAAGGAAATGCTCAATAGAGTGACACGTACCCGAGGAGTTCGATGGAGTGGGTGAGCGAGGGGGGATAGCGGTCGCAGTGTGGCAAATATAATCTGAAAGTCGAGTTGGCATTTTTCTCTGTCGCGTCGATCTGCGTAAGTCGTCCACATCGCTGATTAAAGCAGGAGCATGGGGCTGAGCAAAAACACCCGTGGGCTCGGTGGGCATGTGGTCTGTGGGCCCTGCTGTGGAGCTGTCAGGCCGGCCATGGAGCATATCAGCAGGCGGGCTGCCCAATTCAGTGGGCTCACTCGGCCCATTGTGTGAAGCTGGAGGGCCAAGCCCTTGATCACTTGAGGCAGATCGCTGGCCTTGGCTGTTGCTGGGCCCAACTCTGATCCGCTGAGGCTGATGGGCTTCAGTTGCTGCAGGGGCCGAAGGAGACTCCCCCTGTCGTGGAGGCCCAGCTGTTTGGAAAAGTTCACCAGTGAAACGGACAGGCCCAGCCGAGTCAGTGTGGAGCCTCTGTTCCGAGACATCACGGTCGGGTGACGAGGAGAAAGGAAATATGTGTTCATGGAAGATGACATCTCTGCTCACAAAAATGTCCCGAGAGTGAAGGTCATAGACACGCCACCCCTTCTTAGCAAACGGATAGCCAATGAAAATGCATCGCCTCGATCGCTCTTCAAATTTATCTTGATGACGAGACTTGGCATAACAAAGAGATCCGAAGACTCGGAGATGAGATAAATCTGGTGATTTTCCAAAAATGACCTCATGCGGACTTGAACCCGATAAAAGCGGAGTAGGCGTGAGATTTATCAAGTGAGCAGCCGTAGTAATACACTCACCCCAGAATTCAATTGGTAGGGAAGCCTGAAAGAGTAGAGCACGCGCCACATTTAAAATGTGACGATGCTTGCGTTCCACCCGACCGTTCTGTTGAGGCGTGTCTACGCAACTGGTTTGATGGATGATTCCATTTGCCAAAAAGAAGGCCTGCAATTCTTTCGACAAAAATTCGAGCCCATTATCACTTCGAAGAATTTTGACGGTCCAATCAAATTGATTTCTAACGAAGTTACAAAAACCCATGAGGTGATGCTTTGCCTCAGACTTTTCTCGTAGTAGGTAAAGCCAAGTGCCCCTGCTGTAATCATCAACCACAGTGAGAAAATATCGAGCTCCCGAAAAGGAAGGAACCTTGTAAGGGCCCCATATATCACAGTGAACCAATTGAAATAAGGACGTGGCTTTATTAATACTTGCAGAAAACTTGGAACGGGTTTGTTTTGCCCGATGGCAAACGTCACAGTCCTTGTGCAACTCTGCACCTAAAGTTAAATCAATTCCACTTATTCGAACATGTCCATCGGGGTGCCCAAGACGCATATGCCACAGCCCACTGTCTCTTCTAGACGAACATGCGATAGCCGAACGAGCCACGTGCCGTAAATAGTAGACCCCCCGTTGATACTCACCCACTCCAATCGTCATCCTCGAAGTGCGGTCCTGTATGAGACAGCCATATGGTGAGAATATTAACTGACAATTCATATCAGTAATGAGGCGGCCGGCAGAAATTAAATTGCATGTAAAACCGGGCACGAATAAGACGTCTTTTAAACAAATCTCTCCCCCGAGAGCAGACACTCCCACATGTGTTGCATGTAATGACTTCCCATTAGGTATATAAACAGGTGAAAAACCATCAATTGTTCGCAGATCCTTAAGCAAATCCGAACACCCAGTCATGTGCATTGAGGCACCGGTATCGATAATCCACTCATTCGTTACTGAAATAAAACAGTTACCGGACATGGGCTAAGAATCATTCTCATCAGTGCCCAATATGTTGAGAAGACGCTTGAATTGTGAGTCCGACAAACCACGAGTTGAAAGGTTATCGGGCTGACTCCCGATTCTGTTGCCATCAATCTGGGCAGGGTGTGCAACATTTTGCACTGCGTGGGCCAGTTGGGCGTGAGGCTCATTCTGCTTTGCCATTGATGTGCTGAGACAAAGAAAAGGGACGGCAAGAGAGAACTAATCCGCAAGGCGAAGAAAATTTTGGGTTAGAACAGGATCAGCTCTGATACCATGTAGAAATAATTGAGAGAATAATTTTGGGGCTAAAGAGATTAATTTCATTGATATTGTGGGAGTAAATATATACAGGCTAGTTGTTGCATAATTCAAGCAACAAATCAAGCAAATCACGGAAAATAAATCTCGAAGATTACAGCTGCTCTAACTACTCTAATTACTCAAGATACAATCTACTCAAGAGTTATGATACAATGATATTGGTATAACATGTTTCCTAATACCCTCCGCAGGATTGCCCAATCGGGAGATTGATCTGAACTAGAACCAACCAAGTCGAGCCCAGAAGGCGTACACAATCGCATCCATCGACAACCACCACCTCAGCCATTAGACTCGGCCAATAGTTTTCTATAAATGGCAACCAGAAACAAGTTTTCTTTTATTTCTCATGAAGAATATATGTGTGTGTATATATATACACACACGCATATACAATATCCTGTATTGGAATATCCTGTATATACATGGCTTCCTTTGTTATATTAAACATATACGGAAGGGATTTTAAGGCTAGTTGTATCTTTCCTTTCTATATGATGCTTTCCTCAATTTTGTACATTGTTTTGGCTACTTATCTTGTAATTGTCCAGTAAAGTACGAATGAAAAAGAATAACCGAATTCTCGGTTTTGCCATCAATGACTGACGAAAAATCTAAGGGGAAAACAAACTGATGGGGCCTGGAGTGGTAGGGGTTGGCGACATTATTCAGGATGAGATGGGAAGATGGCGTGGTGGTTTTATGCAGAAAATTGGGATATCTACCTCAATTGTGGCAGAACTATATGGGCTGTGATGAAGTCGAGTCTTGAACTGGCAGGGGACCTTGGATTTCAGAAACTTATCCTAGAAGTGGATTCGGTAGTTGTTGTCCAAGCTTTACAAGGAAGCCATGTTGACATAGGTTGGAATCGGAGGCTCTTACTCGATATCTCTAGCTTGTTATATCGTGTATGGATGGTTATTATAAGATACACCTTACGGGAAGGGAACGTGTGTGATTGACTGACTTGCGAACTGAGCTATTCATTAGGGGTTTGGAATCTATAGGGTTGTTGACTGCCCATCGGAGTTGTACCCTATGCTATTTGGTGACATTGCTGGGATTTCGTCGTCACATTTATGTGCTTTGTAATTTTCTTTCTGTTTTTGAGGTTCAATTGAACCTCATTCCTCACTAAAAAGAAAACAAAAGAGTGATCTCGAAACATTTACCTATCAATGAATAGTGTGAAGTCCAATTCAAGAATTACAAAGCAAACAAACCCATCACTATTCGAGTAAATGTGTACAAAAGGAAAAAGATATATACACCAGGCAATACTGATATATATATATATAGCGACTTAATTGAGCAGTAGTAGTATTTCTCTTGGAAATAAAATTGAAAACAATATATGAAGGATCTCCCCGAGCCACCTATGAGTTGCTAATTAGCCCCCGGGCTGTGTCTGACTGAAACATGGGAATGCAAAACTCCATCCATCCATCTGAGTAAGCATCCCATCCCATCCCATCCCCCTCCAGACCTTCCTCCCTTAGCATGCACACACGATCTCATTGTCCTGCAATTGCCGCCTGTTCCCAAAAGGACGATCACCAAGGAGAAGTAGTGCTCAAAGTCGTAGAAGGGATTGTACGTGTGAAGCCATTTGGCCTGAATGAACGTCCGGTCGGTCCAACCCAGCTTGCTTGTCGAGTTTTAATTTCAGTTAGTGGGTGCAATGGATGAATGAAAAGGGAGTTAGAGTGATGGAGAAGAGAGAGAGGAATTAAGGCTGACTTTTTAAGTAGAGATTAATTGGGCGAGTAAAGTGGGAGATTAATTTGTTGGCCACCTCTGTACATGATAAAACACGTTGTACGAATATTTATTGACTAATTAATTAATATATGGACAGTGAATATTATTCAAGTTATACAATAAGATCTTGGCGTATGATAATTAATAAAATCATGTATTTTTGGGTTGGTATAGTATCGTGAAGTGGACAAAATCGGTTCGTCATTTTATTACCTTACTATAAATTAGTAATTGAGTTCGAACCCACCAAGTACGAAACCAGCTACGAAGCCAACATAAAAGTGTTCATGGTCCACCATATTCAAGCACCCAAGAAGATGCTAGCTAGCATATGTATTTCACAAATGAGTTCCTAACGGTTAATCAACGTATGTATTATGTTCGAAAAAAAACTAAAAATTACTCTCAATTATATGTACATGTATGCTACTTTATTTATATTTATTACAAAGGTTGGTTTCACAGGGTCTAAATGGGGACGGGAGAAAAAAGTGGAGTAAAACGGCAACTGCTAAAGGTCAGTACTTTACAAGAGACACTTGTCTCAATTATTCGTTCTTCAAACACGAGAAGGCTTTTCCTTGACCTGTAAGTCAGCTGATAGTGAAGTCTGCAGATGTTACACCTGCGACATGCTATGCTCCTTGACTTGCTCAGCTCCCATTATCATAGCATGGATCAAATGGCAGAATCAATCAATAATTCCTGCCACTTGGTCCTGTCAAGTTCACCCTATCGATGTCCTAATCAAGCATTATCTGTACATTTTCGAGCGGACAAAAATACATCATTCGTCAACGTGTTCTCATCTCACAAATGAACAGCTTTCTTCTTTGCTTCATGTACTAATTATCTTATCAATATTATCTTCAAGTCGTGACTTTAAGAAGTGAATGCATGAAGAAACTGTATGCCACCGTGCATGAGACAATCTAAAGGTAAAACTATCTCACTTAGCTTTTCAAATCGCCAAAATTCTCCACAAAGTTGACTCAAAGAATGGACCTTAAGCTGTTATTGCACCATGTGTAAAAAACCTCTGAAACTTCCAAGTTAGCTAAATATAAAAATGCCAAGCAGCCACCTCTGCAAGAGGCGATGAATCCGGTAGGTCATGGCATTGACTAGTGCGAAGGATTTAGAAACGCTTAAGCCTCTGATACCATAGTGACCACCCAACCTTCCTACTCATACGGATTGTTGAGGAATCAAATCCCACATCGGATAAATAGACAATTGAAACCCGGTTTATAAGAGAGAGGGTACCACCATCCTATCAGCTTGAGCTTTTGGGATGGACATGGGCCCAATCTCTTGTGGGCCGGGTGGAAAATTTCACATGGTATCAGAGCCAACCGTGTGGGCTCACACCACGCCAGGTCCGAGTGTGGAGCTCGTGACCCGTAAGCCCGAGACCAGAAGAAAAATACTCTGCTCGAGGCCAGTTGTTAGCCCAAGGACGGTAGAAAAGGCCGCCTTGTGGTAGTTGTCCCCCTCACCCGAGACCGGAAGTGAAATGCCCGGCTCGAGGTCAGTTATTGAGGGCGGGTGTTTAAGGGCACGTGTCAAGTGTGAACACGTTGCCACGTGAGGGCGGGTGTTGAGGAATCAAATCCCACATCGGATAAATAGACAATTGAAACCCGGTTTATAAGAGAGAGGGTACCACCATCCTATCAGCTTG
Organism: Lagerstroemia speciosa; assembly: GCA_037672795.1. Lineage (NCBI taxonomy): Eukaryota > Viridiplantae > Streptophyta > Magnoliopsida > Myrtales > Lythraceae > Lagerstroemia > Lagerstroemia speciosa. The sequence goes on from CM075310.1 coordinate 8,131,790, forward strand.
AGCTTTTGGGATGGACATGGGCCCAATCTCTTGTGGGCCGGGTGGAAAATTTCACACGGATTGTGATGCCTTGAAAGAGTTCTTCCATTCCAGAGGAAGACAACAGCCCATCAACGAGTAAACTAACACTGAGGACTCCAATTTTTTAGGAACCAATATTTAATGATCTTAATAATCTTTTTTCCGAGTTTGAACCTTAACTCCCATTCCATTTAACACCAAGTTTCCAATGTCTGTTTGCTGTCACAGAAAATGGTGTGGCATTCTATGTGAAAATAACAATTTCAAAGGGGAAAAAAAAACTCAATGGCAAGCCTCCACGATGTCATTTCTTCTCTTTTAGCAACAAGATGAAGAAGGATTCAGACAAATAAGAGAAGAAAACTTGCAAGGGAAACGTATTTCACATCTCCAGTTTTCCTTCATATGTAGAAAAGTACTATTCTCTCTTTTAGTCTGACAGATTTCCCCAGAAATTTTTCTGGCCAAGGAAAGTGCTATGGAACAAGGACTGACATGTAATAAATCAAAATATGGGGAGGATGTAAATGGAAATAATAATTGTAAATTGAGGGACTCGAATGTAGAACAGGGACTTAGCCAGTCAAGTCGTTGGCTGAACTTACCTTAGAACGACTTTTAAGCCTTGAAAGCAGTGTGTGGAGGAAGTTGAGTCCTGTTCCTCTGAAACTCCTCTTCCTTTATCTCTTCTTCCCACTCTTTTCTTTCAGTTCTCTTGCGTATTTCAACCATATCAGAAAGAAATGTTGAAGTGCTTTACAGTAGACGTGGAGAATCTTGTTTTCCTGATCTTTTGTTGCCCTCTTGTGATCTTTCTGCTGGAGATTCCTTTTTCAGCTGCAACTGATATTTTGACTTCAGGGCAATCCATCAGAGACGGTGAGATGACATTGGTTTCTTCTGGAAAAAGCTTCGAGCTCGGCTTCTTCTCGCCTGGAAATTCCAAGAACAGGTACCTGGGAATATGGTACAACAGTATACCAGGCACAATTGTGTGGGTCGCAAATCGCAATAACCCGCTTGCTGACTCAAATGGGACCCTGTCCTTCACCAGTGAAGGAAACCTCGTCCTCCTCAACCAATCAAACACTTCCATCTGGTCTTCAAACTTGTCCAGAACTGTAAGAAACCCGATCGTGCAGCTCCTGGAATCGGGAAACCTGGTACTGAGAGACAACAGCACTGAAAATTCTTACAATGTTTCCTTGTGGCAGAGTTTTGATTACCCATCTGACACTTTATTGCCTGGCATGAAGCTGGGACGGAACTTACTGTCTGGTTTTGAGTCACATTTGACCTCGTGGAACAGTCCTGATGACCCTTCCCTTGGAGATTATGTCTACAGGCTAGACATTCGAGGGCTGCCTCAATGGGAACTGATCTCCACAGGGTCCACTGTCATAAAATTCAGAACTGGGCCATGGAATGGGGCTCAGTATAGCGGTGTATCTATATCGGGGACCTTGGTTTCTATAACCAGAGTGTTCTATAACAAGACAGAGTTCTATACTTGGTACGATTCCCTGAGTGACACTTACCTTTCTCGGGTCACATTGAGCCCTCCAGGCTTGCTTCAGCGTTTCGTGGCAAAGAGGGGCAGTACCACTTGGGATGTCATGTATTCAATGCCTTATGATCTGTGTGACAATTATGGCAAGTGCGGGCCTAATGGTATTTGTATGATTAGTGAAGCTCCAATTTGCCAGTGCCTTAAGGGATTTGAGCCCAAATCAGCCGACCAATGGCAAACGCTAAATTGGTCAGGTGGTTGTCAGAGGAAAGTAGAGATGAATTGTTCTGTTGCGGAGAAAGAGGGATTTCTCACGGTTGATGGAGTGAAATTGCCCAACCTGTTAAACTTCTCATTGAATGAGAATATGAATCTCAAGGAGTGCAGGATTGAGTGCCTGAAGAACTGTTCTTGCACCGCGTATGCTAACTCCAACATCACAGGAGGAGGGAGTGGATGCATAATGTGGTTTGGGGACCTGGTCGATATTCGAGGGTTCCAAGAAGTCAAGTACACACAAAATATTTATGTTCGAGTTCCAGCTTCTGAACTTGGTATGCTAATCTTCTACTTGTAATTAAGCTGCGTGTTTTCATTGTTCTTTTTACTTCGCTAGAAAATGAGGTAAAAATTTAGAAGTTTTAGAATTTAATACGTCTTGAACTGAAATCCAACAATCGTCGCCTTGTTTACTTCATTTTTTGAATTTAGAAAAATGGAACACTATTGCCAATTTTCAACATATCCCTGTGTTTGTTCTTTGTCTATATTGAATTCTCAGATAGCGCAGAGAAGAGTAGGAGGAGGAGGAAGATTACCATCGGAGTGGTTTCTTCAGCCATTTTCGGTTTGTTCATACTGACCTTAGTAACTTGGTGCATGTTTCGAAAAAGAAGGATGAGAAGACAAGGTAAGATAACCATCAACACCAAGGCTCATCTTTTCTTTTGAAAGGTTTATCTGAGCAACATCATTTGGTTTACTAGGACCGAGAAGTGGGAAGGATGATATTGACCTGCCATTATTTAATCTGGCTACAATTTCTTGTGCTACCAATGATTTCTCCGAGACAAATCTGATTGGCGGACCTGTTTACAAGGTATGATTCTGACAACTACTAACCAGATTTGGTGGAGCGATAAGTTTTCATAATAGAAGGATGATTACACAAACCTCTGCAGGGAAGTTTTCCAGATGGGCAAGAAATAGCAGTAAAGAGGCTATTGAGCAACTCGGGACAAGGGATTGATGAGTTCATGAACGAAGTAGTCCTGATTGCGAGACTTCAGCATAGAAACCTCGTTGGGCTTCTGGGCTGCTGCATAGAGAGAGAAGAGAGAATGCTAGTCTACGAATATATGCCCAATAAAAGCTTGGATCATTTTATTTTTGGTCAGTCCCTCTTGATCCGATCATCATTCATTCATCTCGACTTAGAAAATCTGATGGCACTTATGTTGAAATTCAAATTATAATATGCAGATCACGATAGGAGCTACTTATTGGGATGGAAAAAGCGGTTCGACATAATTGTTGGAATTGCCCGTGGACTTCTCTACCTCCACCAAGACTCGAAACTTCAGATCATTCACAGAGATCTTAAAACAAGCAATATCTTATTAGATGCAAACCTGAACCCGAAGATTTCAGACTTTGGGCTCGCACGAATCTTTGAAGGTGATGAGAAAGAAGCAAGAACGAAAAGGGTTATCGGAACTTAGTAAGTTAAGCTTTATATACTGGCTTCTTGCAACTCCTAAAATAGTTCAGGAACTGCTGGAACTGATTATTGGATTTCTTGATGCGGTGGGTATATGTCTCCTGAATATGCCATCGATGGAAAATTCTCAGTGAGGTCCGATGTCTACAGCTTTGGTGTCATGTTGCTGGAGATTGTAAGTGGTAAAAAGAACAGAGGATTCAGCCACCCAGATCACTATCACAATCTTCTTGGGCACGTGAGTAGATGAACGATCAAAGATTATATTATAAATAGTCGACTTGCCAATGTTCAGTTATTTGATTCAATTTCCCATTTGTTTTAGGCATGGTTGTTGTGGACTCAAGCCAGGGCACTGGAACTCGTGGACGAATCTTTGTATGACTCTTTAATTGAATATCAAGTAAGGAGATGTATTCACGTGGGATTGTTATGCGTGCAGAAGTTTCCTGAAGATAGGCCAGGAATGTCATATGTTGTCTCCGTGCTGGCAACCGAAGGAGCAATCCATTCCCAACCTAAACAGCCCGGTTTTTTCATGGAGAGAAGCACAGAGAGCTCACAATCAATTTCAACTGGTGAAGTACACACGAGTAACGTTGTTACAATTACAATGCCGGTAGGTCGTTAGAACGAGCTCGGTGGAAAATGATAGGTTTGTTAATTGGCTTCATCACACTGTGATTTAGTCTTAGTGTATACTACATATACAGCTTATGGAATGATTTCTTGATAAGACCATGAAGGTTTAGATGCACTAGTTTGTCCCCGGAAACTAGAGAAAACTAAACTACAGTTCTTTTGGATATGTTTGTTTTGGTGCCATAACATGCTATGTCCATATTGGACAGATATATTAAATCAGTGTCACATATGTGGCATCACCGCTCTATTAATACTTTCTCCCCATAGAAAGAGCTTCCCCCCAAAAAAAAAAGCGATATTTGTGGCATCTGTTACAAACTAATTAATTGTTTAAGATATACGTAAAAACAACTGTAAAACCCAGTAATCAGCAGTTATCTCTAATTATGTCAAGAAAACAACTAGTATGGGAAGAACCTTTTCTTTAACATCTAGCATCTCCAGAAGTTCAACAGCTTTGATTAATCATATTCTAATCAAGTTTGACCACAAATAGAGTAAAACTTTCTCCCTTTAGAAACCTCAAATGAGATTTTATATGAACGAAAGAGGTATCGAATCATCTTAATATTAACGCTGATGTCAAGAAACTATTTAATAATTGATATAATTCTTTCTTTCTTTTTTTAAGTGAGGGCATCGTTGAACCACTTCTGTGATTTGGAGCACAAGAATTGAACTCCCCGCTCACGAGGACCAACAGCGCATAGCAACTTTTCTCATTAACTCTGTTTTCCAGATGGAAATGAAACGATCAGCACCAACAGTGATCAGCACGAGGAGATATCCGAGACTCTTATGGAAACTCCTTTCTCCTTTTCCACTACTAAAAATTTCAATACATGTTTGCAAAAACCGAGACGGGCTACTGGGTAATTCGTTAATGGTCCTTACTTCGCCAGCACATAGTCGTACTGATGAACTGGTCTGATCATGCATATGGAGTAGAACAGCGACTCGGCTTTATGGCGAAGAAAAACAAAAACAATAGACTACGTTTTTGTTTTAACAATATTGGTTGCAACAGATTCCGATTAGAATAGAATAAAAAATAGTTAATCTTATCTAAATTTTTTGGTAGCTTGTTTCATATCTGATGTTTATTCTTACTGATTCAGATGCACAGAGCAAAGAAACGATATTTGCATCTCAATTGTTCGTTCTTCAAACCCAAGAGGCCTTTCCCTGACTTATAAGTCAGCTGATAGCGAAGTCTGCAGAAGTTACATCTGAGACATGCTATGCCCCTTGACTTGTCCAGCTCCCATTTACATCGTATGGATCAAATGGCAGAATCAATGATTAATTCCTGCAACCTGGTACTGTCAAGTTCGCCCTATTACTGTCCTTAATTAAGAATTGTGTCTACCGTGCTTCCTCTACTAATTATCTTATCAATATTATCTTGTAAGTCGTAAAAATTTAATAAGCCGATGCATGAAGAAACTATAGAGAAAGCCAACGTGAGACAATCTATAGGTGAAATTATCTCAGTGTAGCTTTTCTGTGTGATCCCTCGATAAAATCCGGAACTGGTAAATAAGAATACATATGGAATTCTCATGGAGATTCTCTTATTTGATACTTCAAATGACAAATGATAAAGCGAGAAAAGAGATAATTTCGGTCCTCTGAAATCTCCGGAAAATTGACTCGGAATAGACCTTCAAGTCAACTAAACTTTGCAGGTAATGACCTCTTCCTAAGGGAAGAAATCTAATTGGTTGTGGCATTGCCTGGTAGTGACTACACGACTCGAAAGGGACATTTCAGAGGAAGACGACAACCCATCATTAAACAACAAAGTAGGCAATCCTACATTAAAGGAATGTAATTCAGACAAATAATAGAAGAAACTTGGAGAAAGAAAATGTGTTTCACGTCTTCAGTTTCCCTTCATTTGTAGAAAAGTTCTGCTCACTTTTTCTCCCCAGAAAATTTGTTTGGCTGAGAGAAAGAAATATCGAAGTGCTTAACAATTACAACAGACATGGAGAATCCTGTTTTCTTGATCTTTTATTGCCCTATTCTGATCACTCTGTCAGCGATTGATTTTTCAGATGCAGCAGACACTTTGACTTCAGGGCAATCCATCAGAGACGGGGAGACGACATTGGTTTCCTGGGGCCAAATCTTCGAGCTCGGCTTCTTCTCTCCCGGAAATTCCAGGAACAGGTACTTAGGAATCTGGTACAAGAATAGTCCTGACATAAAAGTGTGGGTCGCAAATCGGGACAACCCGCTCGCTGACTCAAACGGGACACTGTCCTTCACCAGTGAAGGAAACCTTGTCGTCCTCAACCAATCAAACAGTGCCGTCTGGTCTTCGAACTTGTCCACGACAGCAAGAAACCCGATCGTGCAACTCCTGGACTCGGGAAACCTCGTACTGAGAGACGACACTCCCAATTCAGACAATGTTTCCTTGTGGCAGAGCTTTGATTACCCGACTGACACTTTATTGCCTGGCATGAAGCTGGGGTGGAACTTGCCCAGCTTCGAGATGCATTTGACCTCGTGGAAGGCTTCGGATGACCCCTCACCAGGAGATTATGTGTACAGGCTAGACCTTCAAGGGCTGCCTCAAGCGGAGCTGGTCGCCACAGGGTCCACACCTGCCATAAAATACAGATCTAGCCCATGGAACGGGGCACAGTATAGCGGTGCATCTATATCGTTGACCGCGTGTTCTAGGGTCACTATTGTCTATAACGAGATGGAGGTCTACTATTTGTATGACTCTCTAGACAAAAATCACATTACTCGGCTTACATTGAGCCCCTCGGGATCTCTTCAGCGTCTATGCACGAAGAGGGGAAGTACCAATTGGACTGTTATGTATTCGCTTCCTTTTGATCCATGCGATGAGTATGGTAAGTGCGGGCCTAATGGTATTTGTAGAATTAATGCGAATCCAATTTGCCAGTGCCTCGAGGGATTCGAACCCAGATCAACCGACCAATGGCAAATGATGAATCGGTCAGGAGGTTGCCAGAGGAAAGTGGAGATGAATTGTTCGGCTGGGGAGAAAGAAGGGTTTCGAAGTTTTGATGGAGTGAAATTGCCCAACCTGTTAGAGTTCTCATTGAATGAGAATACGAGCCTCGAGGAGTGCAGGGTTGAGTGCCTGAAGAACTGTTCTTGCACAGCGTATGCTTACACGAAAATCATAGGAGGGACTGGGTGCATAATGTGGTTTGGGGACCTGGTCGATATTCGAGAGTTGAAAAATGTCGAGTACAAACGGAATATTTATGTTCGAGTTCCAGCTTCTGAACTTGGTATGTCCATCTTGTACTTGCAATTAATCTGTCTGTTTGTTTCATTTTTATTTTTTCACTTGAAAATGAGGCACAAACAACTCATAGTCTAGAAGAATTTTTGGAATATAAAATGTCTTGAGCTGCAGTCTGATATTCCTTCTTTACTTCAATTTTTGAATCTAGAAAAGTGGAATACTGGTGCCAATTTTTTAACGTATCCCTGTGTATGTTCTTTGTTGATATCGGTTTCTCAGATGGCGCAGAGAAGAACAGGAGGAGGAGGAGGAGGAAGAAGATGACCTTCGGAATGGTTTCTTCAGCCATTTTGGGTTTGTTCATACTAACCCTTTCAGCCTGGTGCATATTTAGGAAAAGAAGGATGAGAAGACAAGGTTGGCTAATCAGTAATCATCAACAGCAAGATTCGTCTTTTCTTTTAGATGGTTTATCTGAACAAACTGCATTTGGTTTACTAGGACTGAGAAACAGGGGGTATGATATCGACCTGCCATTATTTAATTTGGCCACGATTTCTTGTGCTACCGACAATTTCTCTGAGACAAATCTAATTGGCGCCGGTGGCTTTGGACCTGTTTACAAGGTATGATTCCGACAACTACTAACCAGATTTGGCACAACGATAAGCTTTCAAATTAGAAGGATGATTACACAAACCTCTGCAGGGAAGTTTTCCAGATGGGCGAGAAATAGCAGTGAAGAGGCTGTTGAGCGATTCAGGTCAAGGTATCGATGAGTTCATGAACGAGGTAGTTCTGATCGCGAGACTTCAGCATAGGAACCTCGTTGGGCTTGTGGGCTGCTGCATAGAGAGAGAAGAGAGAATGCTTGTTTATGAATATATGCCTAATAAAAGTTTGGATCATTTTATTTTCGGTTAGTCCCTCTTCATCCGATCATCATTCATCCATCTCAACATAGAGGATCAGATGGCGCTTATGTTGAAATTCAAATTATAACATGCAGACCACGATAGGAGTTACTTGTTGGGATGGAAAAGGCGGTTCGACATAATTGTTGGAATTGCCCGTGGACTTCTCTACCTCCACCAAGACTCGAAACTTCAGATCATTCACAGAGATCTTAAAACAAGCAATATCTTGTTAGATGCGAACCTGAACCCAAAGATTTCAGACTTTGGGATCGCTAGGATCTTTGAAGGCGACGAGAAAGAAGCAAGAACAACAAGGGTCATTGGAACTTAGTAAGTTCTGCTTTGCTTTTTATCCTGACAGCTTGCTTTTGCTATAATAGTTTGGGAATTGTTGGAATTGCTGATTATTCTTGGTGCAGTGGGTATATGTCCCCTGAATATGCCTTTGATGGGAACTTCTCAGTAAAGTCCGATGTCTACAGCTTCGGTGTTCTCTTGCTAGAGATAGTAAGTGGTAGAAAGAACAGAGGATTCTCCCACCCAGATCACCACCACAACCTCCTCGGACACGTGAGTAGATTAACGATGAAAGATTATACGCAGTCTACTCGCTGATTTTAAGTTCATTGATTCAGTTTCTTGTTTGATTTAGGCATGGTTACTGTGGAACCAAGACAGGGCATCGGAGCTCGTGGACCAATCATTGTACGACTCCTTAATCGAGTATCAAGTAAGGAGATGTATTCACGTGGGATTGTTGTGCGTGCAAAAGTTCCCTGAAGATAGGCCGGCAATGTCCTATGTTGTCTCCATGCTGGTAACGGAAGGAGCGATCCATTCCCAGCCTAAACAGCCCGGTTTTTTCATGGAGAGAAGCGCAGCGAGCTCGCAGTCGATTTCAACTGCTGAAAGCCACAGAAGTACCGATATTACAATTACAATGCCAGCAGGTAGATAGAAGACCTACCCAGTGGAAAATGATAGGTTTGCTAATTGGCTTCATCACACTGTGATATAGCTAGTTCTTGACTGCGTGAGAAGGTCCAGTTGTGATGCTCTTTCCTTTCCTTTTTGTTTTCTTGTTACAGCTTACAGAATTGGATGTAATTTTACGCGTTATGAATTGAACTCGACCTGTTAATGTCAGCTGTGATAGCTTATCAGATTTGAACAGCAAGAACCGTTTCAAATTACTGATCTCCCAGAAGATGGGTTGATCTTTAATATATACTATCGTTGCTGCAAAAGCCAAAATTGAAAAGAGCTAGGAAACCCGATTATGTGTCGGATGATGCTACAATCAGAAAGTGGAAAAACTAGAACAGAGACCTCCGATGGAAAGATCAATTCACCGGCCCATCGTGAACATGCACCATAGATGTTGTATTATCCAAAAGAAGGGAGTCAAAGGCAGCTTGCTTTTGAGAGCAATTCTCAAATCAGGAATGGCCATACTCAAACATCGCAGGACATGATCATGCATTCCACTCCATAACTACGCGTAGAAGACCTTTTCCCACAGATACATACCTTGATACTAGTACTAAGGGGGTGTTTGGTTCGAGTACGTTGGATTATGGGAGAAAGTGAGATTGCAGGGAAAATAATTATTTCACATAGAAAATAGTTGATAATTTAAAATCATTGTATTTGATAAATATTGTAAGGTACTAGAAAAGTAAATAAAATAATGTCATAATTGAGCATATTTCAAATTTACCCTCTCCCCCGGTGAAAGATGATGAGCGAAGAAAGAGCAAAGGACTGAGGTACTTGTAATTGTACTGGTGGGCCACCTGTAATCCAAGAATGCAGCCTTCCCCGGGTGTAAAAGCTTTCCAGGCAGTCTAGTTTGGCCCGGCAAAAAAAAAAAAAAAATATCATGACCCGGGGAGTCAAAAACTGATTCCAAGTTTGTAGCCAAACAAGGAAAATCAGCTTGTAAACTTAATATTTTCCATGTAAAATTTTTCATTTACATTAAACCAAACGTCCCCTAAGTTCTTGATGGTGCAGCCCATCAAGGCGGCTAAGTCTCAATAATCTTGAATTGGTCGACATGAGAGGATCCGGATCGAACTAAAAGGAGATTATCCATGTTGGAGTGCAAGCGATCCCCCTTGACCGGCCGAATTCGTGAGCTTCGAAGCCAAGAGGATTGGGATGAATGGATGAGTCTTGAAAGGTGCGACACTGCAAAGTGAAGTCAATTTTTTCTCCGTACACTGCTTCGTGTGAGATCGTTTATTCATGAAATTATGGGAATAGATAGACATGACATTGATGATGCGTAATGTAAGAAGATCTATTCGTGGAATTATTAGGATCGACATCGATGCGATGATACGTTAGCGAGAAGCATGTGTTTCTATATTGCTCGAGAGATCTCTATTATTGTCCCAATCGATCGATCTTTTGCTTTCACATCATGCATGTACATACACATGACATGCAAAATGATTGGTGTCTTTCCTTGCCTTTCCGGGAACAAAAAAAAATGAATCTATTCATGTATTTCATATGATACGATTGTGTAGGATTAGCATTAACCTAAGTAAATTTCCTCGAAACAAATCAAATATAAAGTAAAAAGTAAAAGAAAAATCTACTAGGCTGGGAGAAAATGATGGGTTTGGGCACAATTAATTCTTTTCAATGTACACCCGATATCTGAAAATTCAATAATTCCGACTAATTTTAGTTTGAACGTGATCGATCGTATAAGAAATCGAGGTTGAGGATTAGAATGGAATAGAATTTGAAAAGGGTCACATTTTGGAGAACTCAATCCAACATTTCTTAAGACAATTAAGACGATTCGGATGAACTAAACTCTTTTTTTTTTTGTAATTGTATTTTATTTTATTTTATTTTTAAGTTGAGCTAAAAAATGAAAGAAAAAAACAGCTATGTACGTACTTGTGTCGTGAGGCTGACAGCATGCAAAATGGATTAAATTATTGACTTGTAGATTATTCTATTCGTTGACGCTCTCGAATGCGAGTCCAATTTTTCATTATGTAATTATTTTAGTACTCAATAATTCAATTTTAAATTGTCACTAATCTAATTATCTAAATTCAGATTACAATTTCAAGGACTCTTCAGAATGTGTTTAGGTCAGCATGTCGTCCTCGACACGTCAACCGTCATGGGCGACAGCCCGTAAATGGCATAGTCAAACCCAACAAAGCGCGGCGGGGGAGACTAATCGTCTGCGAGTAATCCTACCACTGGGCCTGAACTCGGTATGAAAAGCGAACGGCTGCGATGCGATGCAGAAATCCTTGATTGGCCCACGTTCACCCACCGCGGGTCCACCATCTCAGCCGTCCGACCTTTTAAAATCGAAGTTGTTAAACCTTGTCCTCGGCAGCCCATTCTGACGTTGCTCGTACTGTCCCCATTCACCTCATAATAGCCATAACACTTTTGTCTAATCCGGAGTATTTTGTACGTTTTAATTTTACCATAAAGTCAAATTTAAATTATTCGAAATCAATTTGATTTATGTATATGAAGTTGTGCACGCTCGGAAAAGTACATGTTCCCCCCATTTTCCGTTCCTCGGTTGACTATTACATGATTAGAAAAATATCTGAACATTATATTATCAATATTATCACGTAAATATTATCATATAATAAGACTGTTTTGTAAAATATTTTGTCTCTTATTATAATGCACCATGGGGTGACGATGATGATGGGGCGTGACGACAGCTTACGGTAGCTAGTCGCATTTCTGTGCCGTGCAAAACGGCGTCGTGTTAGGATCTCGAATTTTAATTAACCAGTTAGTCGCTGAACTTGTGCTGTGTGTCCACCAACAACTGCTGGGCGAATCTTCTCCTCGATTATATAAACGGAGCTTCGGGGCTCTTCCGCTCTCACTCATCAACGCTGCAATAAGCACGGAGAGGGGCGACAGAGAAGGGAAGCGGAAGAACAGCAGACAAGCAGATTCCATCAATGGCCGTCAAAGTTTATATTGTGTATGTATTCATCCATCTGTGCGCTCCATTTTCGTTCGCATCATCAATTTCTTGCTTTCGGGGTTCCGTCTGATCTATAAAGTTGAATGATCGATTGGTCCTTGCTAGCAATGTCAGCATGATACGTAGATGACGATAGTTTTGTTGCAGAAGAGCTGAGATGCTTCATTGATGAAGTTTCGTATTTCTAATTTGCTGGGGTAATTCGGTATCGAGGACATTCTCTGTTGTTATGTGCATGTTTCGCAGACTGATATGATCGAAGGATTCATATCGCTGAATGTGTTTTGCTTAGTAGTTTAGTGAGTTTAATTGGATTTTTTAAGAACGTTTTGAAGTGCATTTCGGAATCACTTTTATCTGTGAATCCTCTAGGATAGTGATTCTAGAGGATTCTCATGTTCTTCATGCTTGTTCGTAGTTCTTTTTTGTTTCCTTTTCAAAAGGAGAATGAGGTTGGAGATACATAAGAAGTCAGTGAATTCGGAAATCGGTACTGTGGTTAGCTAGAAAATTGAGATTCTTCAAAAGTTGAAATATGGAGATGGAAGATTGAGATCCTCGATCTGATACTTTCTTTTACATTTCTAAACATAGATATGTAGGTATCTGTGAAGGGATCGGCGTCACCTGGCCGTGTGATTTTTAATTCTCTGCAGAGCTGTTGCTGCAAAATAATCTTTGAATACAATAGAAATGAAGGAATTACATATGGTTCCCGTAACTGCAGCTTGACACATTATGTTCCATTTATCCACATTTTAGACCCCCAAGGTACTCGCAGTTGACTTGGGATTGTTGGGAAAGGGCAAGATAGGCTTGTCACCCTGTATTGACTGCTTGTGAAGGTGATCCCTATATATCTTGGTTTGCAAGGATCAGGGTAGAGTTCTCTATTGCAATTAATGTACATCGTAGCCATGCCCTTGTTTAATTGTTGTCGTTGGAAATGCTGATGATAGTTACATGTATTTGTTAGTCACTGTATTGATGGGTTACTGTAATGGCCATCATAGCTAAAAGTTCCATTTGGGGAACAGGTACTATTCGATGTATGGGCATGTTGAAAAGCTTGCTGAAGAGATAAAGAAGGGTGCTGCATCTGTTGAAGGAGTTGAAGCTGTATTGTGGCAGGTAATCTATCTTTTCAGTGTCCTATTATGGCATTTTTCTTGAAACCTGTGAGTTTGTTGGCTGCTGTTGATGAGTAAGAGAATCTTAAACAAATCCTCTCTCTCAAATTTTCAATTACTGTGCTTGTCCCAGTGGCAAACATTTAACCTGAGAAAATGCTAAAATAGATGTGACATGTAAATTTATTAGATTAAAATGTGCTGGTAGGTCCCAGAGACACTGCCAGAAGAGGTCCTTGCGAAGATGAGCGCACCACCTAAAAGTGATGTACCCCTCATTGCACCCAGTGAGCTTGCTGAAGCTGATGGATTTGTTTTCGGCTTCCCCACGAGATTCGGGATGATGGCGGCCCAGTTCAAAGCATTCTTAGATGCCACTGGAGGATTGTGGAGGACGCAGCAGCTCGCTGGCAAGCCTGCTGGAATCTTCTACAGCACAGGATCTCAAGGCGGTGGGCAGGAGACCACAGCGTAAGTCCCTTTCACTAGCTCGGTCCTGATACCTGCAATTCAGTTGTTAGACCACTTCAGAAGTCGTATTTCAAGTTCTTATATGCTATCTGAGTTGGAGGAGTGGTTTCGAATTTCTATTTCATATAGGTTGACTGCCATTACTCAGCTCGTCCACCACGGAATGATATTTGTTCCGATCGGTTACACCTTCGGAGCAGGCATGTTCGAGATGGAGGAGGTGAAGGGTGGGAGCCCTTACGGAGCCGGAACTTATGCGGGTGATGGCTCCAGGCAACCATCAAAGCTCGAATTGGAGCAGGCTTTCCATCAGGGTAAGTACATTGCTACCATCACAAAGAAGCTTAAAGGGGTCCATTAAGGATTCATGTGGACATCCAACAGTACACTATTTTTCTTCATTTCCATTTTTTTTGTCTTGCAATTCCAAACAAAGGATTCATATGTCCAGTCTTCAATCTGCATATTACTCTGATAATAATTTGTGCTCTGTTTCTTCGAGTATATGCTTTGTTTGTAATGTGTGTGGGTTACGCATCACAGCAGTTTCTTAATGGTTAAGGTTAAATTTGATTCTCATGCTTTCTCGATAAAGACCTTTCCTATTTATCCTCTTTCTTTTACGCACAGTCACTATCGAATCAAATTACAGTGAAACCCATATAAATAAAACTGTGTTATTGATTACCAATAATTGTGGCTGAACATATGTATGCTATCAAAATAGTGAAGATCGCATAAGATTTGGAACTGTTCACGAAGAGATGATGTTCAGCGGATTGGCAATTACTGAAATAAGACTACCAATTTCGAACTATACAGAGAGCAGTCAATTAACAATACGAAAACTTCAGGGTGCATATTGAATAAGATTAAGAACCTGAGGGGGCAAAAGGGTAATTTAGCGTTAGATTTTGGGACAGATGCCACGCGGCGGGTCTTGATCGCTTCATCGCTCCTTATCGTCAACCTCACGGCGATCCCAATCTCTGGGGCATAAAAGTTCTCCAGAGCTAGCAGGTCGCTTCATCGCAAAGCCATGGGGGGTGGGGGAGTGATCCGGACTGTCGGCAAGGTAGCCGGTATCGGAGCGGCCGCGACCCGCGGCCTCCGCGGGAACCCACCGGCGCCTGTGGCCGAGCATTCGGCTCGCGCCGTGTCCCGCAAAGTCGCGTCGATCGTCTCTTCTAATAACAGTGTTTCCGCCGGAGATGTGTCTCCGGTGTCCGTGCAGAGGCCAGCGTGGGAGATCGACGACTGGGAGTTCGCTGGAGAGGAGGGCGATCTGGTGATGAGCTCCGGGGAGCCCATGCCTAGGGTTGTCTTCGGGGCTGCGCCGAGCTTTGAGGAGGCAAAAGCCGCCACTGATGAACTGAAAGATGCTATAGAGAAGTAAGTTTCGCTCAATAAGTCGTTGCTATTGTTCATTATATTACTGGATGATTCACGTTTCGAAGTTCCCCTTCTGGTCCAATTGAAAAATGAACCCATGAATATGCATATCTATCTGTACTTGAAGCCGCATGTCCGTTAAAATTTATTGATTTGTAAAAATTTAAAATTGAAAGTCTGTGTCTTTTGTTGTCCCGGAGTTTGTAATCAGTTCGAAGGATCCTTTTGAAGAGATTCAATCGTACATAAACACTTAGCAACCGATAAATCTGGATTCATCTCCATTCCGTTTATATGATTTAGTATTTCAGAAATGAATGTTTCCGTATACTATCAATAACGTGATTCGTTCTAAACAATTTAAAGGTCATACGAATTTCCAGCTTAGTAGCTTTGTGGTTGCTTGACTTACTCGGAGCAAGCGTTCACCGTGGATAGGCCATGGTTTTTTGCGGAAATGATCTTACAACGTCTTACTGATATTCATTTTATCTTGTCTTGATTATCTAGTGGTTACTATGGGTGCGGATGGCAAGTAACCTGCAAAGGTGTCGTTTTCCTGTTCTTCTTATTGATGTCTATAATCCACATAGTTTAACTCGGTGTTGATGGAACTTTTCAGGGTGTATTTGTCTTCACCAGCAGATGCTGAATCTGGGAGTTCTACTCCACTGGGTCGTCCTTCTGATCAGCCTCTGCTATCTGATTATGAGCTTGAGAGCAAACATCTTATCTTTAATCAGAATATCATAGCTGCACCACCAGCCACGAAACACGCTGTTCAGGCATTCAAGTTGCTCACGAATAGTCCTGCTGCTCAGGTATCATCAGATCCACACCCCCTACCACCCCAACCAATGGATTAAAATCTCCAAAGGATAGAGTCGAAATTGAAATGAAAGATTTCTTATTGCATTTTGCTGGATATGGATGTGCTGGAAGGTTATTATACTTTCATTACTTAGCCATCTAGGTCTTTTCAGCAACTTTGATGTTTTGTAACTATCTGGAAATTCAGTATAATTCACCTTGTTCGCAATATTTCTATTGATAGTATAGAGCAAAACCTTCATATCCTCTTTCACTCCAACAAGAGATAAATGATCCCATGCATTGTGCCAACTTGTTGGAATTTACTGTCTCTTAATTCTCATTGCACGTGTAACAAACACTTCAACTTCATGGCATGCCCAGAATGTTGTGGCTTCGATTGCCAGTGACCAGAACGTCTGGAATGCTGTCTTGCAAAATGAGGCACTCATGGACTTCCTAGAGACTCAGAAATCAAGTAAGCTGCTTCTGTCATCCCCTCTTGTCTGGGTGTCTACCCCTCCACCAAGATTTTAAACTACTGGTTTTGTTTGGTTTTTGCAAGGAGCAGCTGTTGAATTCCCATCTGATGGCTTGAACATGAAGAACTCAGTAGAAGATGGAGGAGCACCTCAAGATGTGATTTCTATCAAAAGCTTTGACAAGTCTGCTTGCAATAGCAATTCTGGAAACAAAGTGAATGCAAGTAAGCTGTCTGGTCTCTTTCAGTACATGAAACATGCTGTGGAAGATGCTGTGGAAGGGGTGAAACATACTGTGGAAGAGATGGTGAGCAATGTCTCGGGCTTGTTTCAACACATATTTGGCCTGAAAGCAGATGGCAAGACAGACACAGCTGGTGGTACAGGAGATGGCGGACCACCCTTCGGGGGAACCACTGTGCAACAATCTCTGCTTGGGCTTGCTGTGTTAGCGATCTTAGTCATCCTTCTAAAACGTGTCTAAGGCTCCATATCTCTGTTTGACCAGATGAATTTGCCGAACTTACAAACTTAATTGGTGTATGTATAGTGTGCCTCGCGTGCTCTTTACCATGAAGTATGTATCCTTTGTTGCTACTGGCATGTAATGCACTTTCTTTTCCTTTCCCCACGCACAGGGAGAGAGAGGTATGGTATCTTTGTGGGTATGTATTTATGCGCGAAAACTGGGGGAAGAGAAGGAGCTACAGAAACTGCAGCAAAAGTTTTCCCCTCGTTATCCTTGCATCACGTCCCAGGGACAGGGCCGTCACTGGTCTGGCTGGGGATATCATCACCATTGTATAGGACAGCCTGACAGTCCATGCCTGGCTCGTAGGTGCCGATTGACGGAGCTGCCATGACCTGAGCTCACCGTGTTCCTTCGTGGTGGATCCCGTCAATGCAAATCGGTTGGGGGGAGGGGCAGGTGGAGGGAATCAGAGGCACCGCTTCTGCCTCTGCTCGTGCTCGGTGGACTTGAACTCACTGGAATACTTGACAAGGTAGGATAACTTAGTATTCATCTTCAGGTGGAGCCATTGATTGCCATGTCTCTTTGATTTGGTACGAGACAGAGAGAGACGCTACGCGGGGAGTTGCTGAAAGTGGAGCCAATCTGGGGGGACTTAAGCTCATCATCGGACGATGATAACTTTGATGAGGCCTATCTTTTTAGCGTGCAAAATTTCTGGCCTATCCAATGCTACGTTGCTATTGCAAGTCATCAGTCCACTTTAACGTTGAACACTACCACTTGCCGTCTCAAATTTCTGGATTCGAAATACCGTTCAATACCATGGTTTGATTATAGTAAAAAAAAAAAATATTCATGAATTTCCAATTTGGGTTTCTGCCTCACCGATTACTATGGGAATTGCAGCAAAAATAACCGAGTTGCTCCCACTCTCAGAGGGCGGCATTAGAACAGCCTAGCTGCATCTGCCATCTGCCTTGGCATACAAGCGACGATGATGGAGAATAGCAGCCATCGACAAGCCACCAAGGTTTCAGCGGACTGCTTGATATAGTGACGTGCCCATATACAAATCTAAACCTTAATACAACGTAAAAGTACAACACTACTTTTATTTCGTTTATTTGCAGAACTTTGTATCCCTATGTCAACAAGAAACCATGTGTTGTTCGTACTAGTGCCAAGCAGAGGCAGATATCAACTTCCTATCCTTCCATCCCAACAGCATCGCCCCATCCTTCTCTTCCAATGTGTAATGCTCCGAGTATCGCTTCAGTAGGCTGCTTATCACCGAGTTCACATAACTGCTCAGTGGGTACTGCCTGAATCCGGCCATTGTCAACCTCAACTTCCACTTCCCAAACAGTTCATGCCTCTCCACTCTCTCCTTCCCCTCGCAGGCAATTATGTTGACTATGTCCCTTGCCAGACACTGCTGCTCCACATCCATCCTCTCCTTCCGGTCCCTCGGAAGTGCCACATTGATGGACTCAAACATCGCTAGGTAGTACTCTAGAGTCTCGACGAACCTGGTCAGGAATGGGGTCGTGTTTGTGTTCGATTCCTGCTCCACCAAGGTGGTCACTTTCGGGCTGAGGGACTTCACAAGCCTTAGGAGCCCATCCCTGGGGTTGTTCACGTCGACACCCTCATCAGGAGTGTGATGGAGCTGCAGAGGGAAGTTCACCGCCAGGGCTTCCCCAGGCCTTATGTCAAGCATATCCCGTGTTACTTTTGGGGCAAACACAGGGATCCCATTAAAGTCGAATGGAATCTTGAACTGCTCAGCGATGGCACGCAATTGACTACCCACAGCCTCCAGACCGACCCCTCTAGCATACTTCGAAATGGGGTTGTCGATCCCCGTGATCCGCACATGTGGGGGTCCCCCGGGCCTTGCTGCGAGGGCCTGGAGCAGGGTGACCCACTGGGTCCCCTGTGCAATTTGGAAGTCTAAGATGTGAATGTAGTCTTCATTCCTGCAGGCTTCTGCAATCGCTCCGTTTGCTGCCATGTACCCGAACTTCAGGTAGGGGCAAATCTCGTACAGGATATGCATGTAGGAGAGCAAATCCTTGCCCTCAGGCTTGTCGCACTTGAGGGCCCTGTAGATGTTTGAGCCCGATGATTCCCTCCTTGCCACGAGCCCTTCTATCATGTAAGCACCGACACGCTGGATTGGTTCTCCACTCACAGAAACGGCATCCCTCGCCTTCTCAACCAGATTTTCAAATCCCTCCAAATTATCGTCCTCCAGAGCTTTCGCACAAGCAACTAGCAATTGCTTCAGATCACTCGGTTTAGAATCCTGAATGGAAGATTCTCCAATCACTTTCGGGCGCTTTTCAACCCTGGTGTCTTCACCATGCTGCCTGTAAGAAATGGATTCTTGAGGCTTGACCAATCGCTGCACTGGAATATGTTGTCTCCTCAATGATGTGCTCCGGGCAGTGAGTTCATCATCATCATCAGTGCTCATCAAGGCAGTCTCAAGTTCTTGCAGAGCATACTTCATGTTTTGGCTGCAATTCGCATTGCATGGTGGTGAAACTTTGCCCTGGAGATTCTGTCGGTAATAGTCCACTGGGAGGCTCGAAGGTCTGGAGAGATTACAGCTGCTTTTCTCCAGTGTGTGGTTGGAGGAAGGGCTGAATGCAAAGACATTATTGCTGGTGGACTGTTCTTGACTGTCGCTCAATGCACTGAGGATCTCACCATCATGGTGGATCAAAAAGGGCGAGTTTGGAGAGCTCTCAACATTGAATTTAGAGGGAGGGAATAGCCTGTTGGGAATTGAAGGAAATGAGGAATGGGATGCCGAGTGAGATAAGCCAGTTCCAGGTAGACCATACAAAAATAACTTCTGCGAATCCATGCTATGAGGTGAGCATCTACTGCTCTATCTAATGAAGAACTTCTACTTGAATAAGCCTCAACTTCTTGGTCTGGCAATCGATGCTGATGGATTTTTTTGCTGGCTGTGCAATGCTTCACCTGCATCGTAATGAGAATTAGAAAGAAGAAGACTCCAGCTAAAGGCTGAGATTGAACTAGGAAGGTGAATCTGTATCAAAAGCTTCTCCCTAGTATTACCAACGTATTTCTGACTGACAGGATAATTTGAAACCTCAAAGCTCGATTGAACCAAACAATTTCTATGCCCAAAAGACCTCAGCGGGCTGAGGCCTGAAGGGTAACCAATCCATTGTTCCATTTCTATTAAAGGTTGTTGACACATATAGCAGAATAGCACACCCAAAATTCTATCTCTTCCAAGAAACATGACCAATTCCACAAGAAGAACACTAGCAGATCAATGAATTACGACAACATAGCACCCGCAAACTTTGGGCGAGCACTTCTTAACCCATGTAAAAACACTTGAACCGAGCTGATGAATTCGTTCAAGCAGAAAAAGAATCTGGAAGAACTTAAAGTTTGGAAATTTGCATTAATATTTAGATGATAATCATCAAACAAAACTATCTGTAAGCTCCTGATCACCAACTAAGCGAGTACCGTAGATTTCCACAGAAGGGTTTTCTTTTCTCGCTCAACACTCCGCCGGATTCAGCTAAAAATAAAAGCCGCGAGATTCAACTCAGCTCAGCAGCACAATCCACGAAAAGAGAACCGGAGCAGAGCAAGCTCAGAGCTTGAGAAGGGGAGAACAAACGAGGGACAGGGAGAAGCAAGACTGAAGATCAAAGTTGGGAAATTGCAAGAAAGAATCACCTGAGGCTTGTTAGAGAAAGCTGAGACCGATCATTCGCTCGGTTGGGCACTTCTGTGATGACGACGATGATGATAGCTGTGATATCTCGAGGCTCGGGGCTGCTGCTATGGTGTGTGCTTGCAGAGCTTTCTAATTCTCAACTTTGTCAAATCGAAAAGGAACGAGGCCGAGGTCGGGTCAGATATATAGAAGAAGACGACAGGAGGAGAAAGCATATTATTATAATATTTATATGATAAAATTTATAAATTAAACTTAATTATTTTTAAAAAAATTTTTAGATTTTATAAAAAAAATTTAAGAGAATAATTAATTCTTATTGAATAATATCATCACATAAGTGTTATCACATAAAAATACCGTGTCCTAAATGACTTTCTCCCACGGGAGTGGGGTTGACGGAGGTTCCGTACAGACAGAGAGGGGAGAGAGTAACGGTAACGGCGAGGGTGAGAGCCGAGGGGCGGCGACTTTGACCGAGGGGCCGTTAATATTTGACGGCAGAAAGAGTTAACGTCTGATCCCCACACCTCACGCCGACCATTGGCACGGAAGTTAGTGGTGTTTTTGTTCGCTTACGCGCTTCGCGTCTCCTGAGGGGCAATTCGGATAAGAATTATCAATTTGAAGCCCAATTGAAAATAAATAAATAAGTAAATAATCTAATTTTTTTTAAAGAGATAAATAAAAAATATTGAATGAAATCAAACGTGAGAAATGAATTTCAAATATTAATTTGCCCTTTCACACTAGGAATCATTTGAAACAGGGAACTATTATGTTATAGAAAGACCTGGGATATAAGAAGCTTATCGAGAATGAGAGAAATGCAGTTCCTCGAGAATAATGTGGTTTGAATCCTAAATCACGAGCTTCATCACAAAGTACTCTATAACGACACGATTCAAGAGTCCTACACCATCCAAATCGACTCTCTCTCCTTATAAGTTGTTTTAGCTCCTCTTTTTTTTTGGGGGTGGGTTAGATTGAGCTCTTTTGGATTAGTCATCGGGTTAGAGATTGAATTATGAGAAAACTCCCAACTTGAGGTTGGTCTAATAGTTCTCTCATTAGACTTCCAAATGAGTGATCTCATGATCGAATTTCAGATTGAGAGAGTCAACGAAAATTTTTTCAAGTATCACGACTGGACCGCAGATTAGTCTCGATGTGCACTTTCACTGGTCAAGGAATACTGTGTGGTACAAACTAAAAAAAAATTATGAGAAAGCTGAGTGGATAAGGAGATTAATTTTCTATGGGTGATAGATTGACATGTTCCAAGTGCAACTTTTATGACCAGACATGTTCAATCCTTGTTGCATTATTATTAAATTTGGCGCATATGTAGTGCTTTCTTATTCTTCCAAATAGCATGTGGAAATTTTGGAAATCTTCTTCTTCTTCTTCTTTTTTTAATAAAAAAAACTAATGACTATGGATAATCAATATAAAAATACCTACCATAGTTTCAGTAATAGCTTCCAAAGTTTCATGCTTGCTGTCTGCCCTTTATCCTGCTTGTCATCTTGTTTTTCCTAGAAATAGAAAAATCCATGCCATGAATCTTTATGATCAAGTAATCGATATACCTCTTTCGAACAAAAAAAAAAAAGTAATCCATATACCTAGAAAAAGAATTTGGTACAGTGATACGTCGCTTAATTTAAAATCATGGGTGCTAGATTGAATTCTCATCACTTGAATTACTCGTGCCTGTTATTCCTTATTTCTTCCATCACCTCCTAAGTTTATGTGCCATCTTTGTACAGTGAAAAAATAATCGATATATCAGTGTGATCTGATTAAATTAATTTAATATCTATTTTTTTCTCAAATAAGATCCATAGGTTACTAAGGTAAACAGAAAATACTTTATAATAAATAGAGTTTTATTCCTTAATATGCGAACCCATCTTGTTCCGGAATCAGTTGGTATCCACATGAAAATTTGGATATTATTAAGTGAATCATTGTAAAAAAAATTAATTACAATGAAATTAATATGTGGCTGTCATTTGAATCATAACTCCGTGATGTGATTGCTTGCCTTGTAAGTCGAAAATGGACAATCATATATTAGAATATATATATATATAGATATTCTAGTATGTGCTAATTTGAAAATTTATGGCTATCACGTGACATGCGCGTGATGCTGAGATGGGTAGCTTGCACTTGGAGCTGGGGCGAACCTGTCAATGACACGTGGAGATAAAAGAATCTTGTCCCTTTGACCCCTTTGACCGTTACGCGGCCGCTCAGATGACGTCCATCGGCTAGGCGAGAAAGCCGTCCCCTCCACCCCACCGGGGTGAAAAGTTTGAAGAGATGATCTTCATTAAATGTGATTCCTTAGCAGTTTTTTTTTCTTAAATAAAGTAAAATATTTACAATCAGAGCAAACCAATCTATTTTTAATATAAACAATTACAATTTTTTAATAATTATAAAGTACTTATACTTTAATAAATCTATCCGATATTGTATAAATTAGATAAAATTTATTAAATTTTTATGTATTTATCCTGAAAGGAATTAAAAAAAAAAGGGGGATAGCCAGAGCTATAAAACGACAAGATTATCTAAATGCCAAGGAAAAATGAAAAAGAGGAGGAGAAGAAATCTTAAAATCCTCGAAGGATGAGCAACCTTAGCCTTTCCTAAAAGTTCTCCTTTTTTTTTTTCCCACTTTACTCATTGTAGATAAGGAAAATGATACAGGCATGCAAAATTCAGTGTGATTAAACTGACAAGACAACTGTCCAATCAGACATAAATCTTAACACGGTTTTCCCAGGTTGGTGAACGGAAAGCGGGTCGCGATCGAGGCTGATTAATTAACAAGACACGGGCAACTTTTCGATTATCGAAATGAGATAAGCGCGTTAACCAATGAGGATTCCATATCGATCCGTGCGATGTTAATCATTCAGGCGAAGAAGAATTAGGCTAAGCCACAGCAAGACATAGTTGTTTTGTTTTAGAGACAGAGGAGAGGATCATCTAGAAGAATATGGTGCGTACACACACACACATATAATATAAGCAACCGACCCAACTTTGAGAAGTCATAATTCTAATGATTGGCCATCTTAATCAAGAAAAATGATGTCCACTGTCCATCTTTTGATTACGATCATGACCACCGTGACCGGTACAAATAAAAGTGGAGAAAACGACCGGCCCTCACTAATCTCCTCTCGTATTCGTTACGATATCCTTCCAAGAAAATTGAAGGGTTGAAAAGAATCTCTCATAAAAATATTCGAGAGCACCTGCACAGTATAATGCTTTCGGCTTACTTCCCTGTCGTCACTTTGCTATTATAGAAGTAACGGAGATGTGTCTGTCGTGGATAGATTTAGGGACGCATGGGATGAATGCCCTCTAATTTTTTTTTTTATCGTATTATCTCATTTTCTCAACCTTAAATTTGTCGTATTCCCTTCCCACCGAGCTTCGCTTCCATAATCAAAGTTTTTGCATCTCTTTCTGAATACTGTATTGAAAATGCTAAGTATTAACTTTAGAAATAAAGTGGAAGTGTTTGAACGGCGGTGCTTCTAACTGATTTGAAACTAACTTTCAAGAGCTAATTCAAGTGAATATGACGTACGAACGCCTCGTGTAATAATCCATGAGGTCAGGGGTTCGAATTCCTCCTGAGCGTGTGGCCCTTGGCAAGGTCACTCGCTCAACTTGACACATGAACTAACCTGAATCAATAAGTTTGTAACGTGTTTATCATATAATCAATCTTCCAATCCTGCACTTTCTTTTGGGCCATATAACTATGTATGTGT
This sequence comes from Lagerstroemia speciosa, assembly GCA_037672795.1. NCBI lineage: Eukaryota > Viridiplantae > Streptophyta > Magnoliopsida > Myrtales > Lythraceae > Lagerstroemia > Lagerstroemia speciosa. The sequence goes on from CM075310.1 coordinate 8,156,140, forward strand.
GTGTGTATATATGTATGTATGATGCATTAACCGTTTAATTTAATTATCTGGCATGTTCACTATTAAATATAAAAGTTTGAATATTGCGTAACGGGAGTGACGGGACTGCCATTGTTACTATCGTCCTTCTCGCTTATAAAAAACTTGGGAATGGGTGGGTGGAATTGGAATCTTATTCCTCGGTTCTACATCAAGAGTATGTCACTCATGATGCATGCCAAAATACACATTATCATGGTGCAAGAGAGGAATCAAATGTTGTTCTTGACATTAATTAAGTTACTAAGTTTCTAGAAGCAATGGAGTCACCCTGCAACATCGATCTCTGGTACCATGTTAACTACTAATAAACTGTTAATCTACTTATAGAGCAACAACGAATCTAGATTTAGTTAGGGACGCTGTGTGCATCGTGCGGGAAGATTTTATCGTTCGTTGTACAAAGTATCATGTTGGCACATTTCGATGTCACTCGATCATAACCGTACATTAAAGTCGGCATTCTTAGGAGAATCAATATCGTAGAAACAGGCCATTCAGTCGACATCAGGGAAGGCTCCCTCCTCAAGTGCAACTATCACGTGCGAAAATTAATGTGACTCACTCCGTAAGATGGAATGTTTTGTTTGCTTTCCCACATACCGAATTCCAACGGACCGAACCCATTTAAGAAAATGGCACGTGATTAACATGCCTCAATTATTCAGCCAAAAAAAAAACTAATTTTGAGGAATAAATTCCGTGTCGGATAATTATTATATTAAAATTTAGTTTATAAAAGAATTTGATAATGTTACTGAACAGTTTAGACTCTTAGATGAATATGAACTCAGACTCTTATTGATTCGGTACAAATTTCACGCACATCACAACTAGTCGAGCAACAATTGACAGTGACTTGCGAGATATGACGGGGTCCGTCTTCCATAGGGTTAAAAATGGTCGGCTTTGGCCGCGGACCGACTTTTACAGGTTAGTTTTCTATGGCCTTGAAGTCATTAAAAAAATTGTTCGAACTTCAAAAGGTCGGAGTTTTCGGCTCGAGTAGTCGAATTTTTCAGTCCGGCAAGTGTTGACTAGCAGGGAAAAAATTAAAAATACAAAAAATTTACTAATAAAAATCGATAATTAACCTCCTAATTTTAGATCGAATATGATGCCTCCATTCGGAGTCACCTTCTGTGACTCATTGCCAACTACACAACAAGCTGAGAGGCGAGGAGAGGAGGCGAGTCACAACCCTTTGACCGGTCAACTTTTGATGTTGATTTGTATTATTGCTGACTCGGACTTGGGACATTAGCTTATAGTGCGATTCTGATTGGGATCTGGGATGTCAACTGCTACCGCCTAAAGAAAATGCCATGGGCCCAATTAATCAGATGACAGCATTTTTTGGATTTTAGATTGATTTATTTTTTTATAATAAAATATTAAATCAGCCACAGAAATATATGGTGTGTGTGTAAATCCACACACCCAGCCAGCCAGACAGCCAACAAAACGAGTTTTTCTTTGGTACTCAGGTAATGGTGACAATTGTTCATGAAAATGAGTTTTTTTTTTCCTGTTCTGGGACGGACAATTATACGAATAGCCTTTGAAATGATAAATGACTTAGTGACAGCTTCTATTAGAGTTATATAAAGAAATGACGGTTAATTGTATGGATAATACGCCGATCTCATCTCATCGATCAATCGAATCTTCGATCGATCTGAATTTAAACTTCTCTGGTAATCACGACCGATTTTTAGTTGTCATAATAACGATCAACTCGGCCAGTCCTCATTCGACTCTTTTGATGTTTCCGTGTGTTGCTTTATCAACACGAGGCCCAGTCCCATCAACCAGAGGAAAAAGTGAAGCTGAGGGAGGCCCAAGTTGGTGTCCATTCTTAAACCCGACCCGCTCGAATCCTGTAACGGGTCATTCAAGTCGGTCATCTCGTCTGACGATGACATGACATCAGTTTCATTCAGCCTTTCAGGAGTCTGGGCTTTCGTGCGTCCGGTGTACCAGATGCCCTCTGTTTGACCAGCTGACAACGTGTCTCATCTGACGGCTGATAGGAAAGAGAGAATTCCAAAAACAGACCGGAGCACAGGACCTCAAACAACATCTGCACCGTTAACTCACACTAGATCCAAAGGGTCTCGATCCCGATCCGTGTACTCCACTCTCATTGGCCATTCCGAGTCTTCACCTTCTTTAAATACACACCCCAGACGAACCGTACCGTCCCGCCGGCAACTCCTCCCTGCCTTTTACTCGCTCGATCGCTTGACGAAATCCATTGATCCGTAAAGCTTTAGTCTTTCTCGAGCGAGCTTCGATTGAGTTAGCGCCTGCGGTTCTCAATGGCAGGTAGAGGTAAGACCCTCGGTTCCGGTGCGTCAAGGAAGGCAATGTCCCGTAGCAGCAAGGCCGGCCTCCAGTTCCCCGTCGGTCGTATTGCTCGATTCCTCAAGGCCGGCAAGTACGCCGAGCGTGTCGGCGCAGGAGCCCCGGTCTACCTTGCTGCTGTCCTTGAATACCTCGCCGCTGAAGTATACTTCTCTCAATTTCAGTCACAGTAGCATTCATCTAATTCTTTTATATCTCATAGCACTGCAATTTAGGGTTTCATACTTGTCGAATCGACCAGCCGCCTCTCAAAGCTTGTGACGTCCTTTCTCGAAAGTGGGTTTTCTCTTCGAACAGAACCTATTATCGAGGGATCCCTGTTCAATTAGCAAACCCTTTTAAGTATAGTCTCAACTGTACCTTGAGTAATCTATAGTCCGAGCATCAATTTCTGGATATAATATTTTTAATAAAATTTAAAAAATAAATAAATAAATTCTAAATGAAAAAAAAAAGTAATTTTAAAAATAATTGGACTTAATTAATTTATAATATTATATTAATATTGTTATGAGATATATATATATATATATATATATATATATATATATGAGATTTTCTCGGGAATTTGATGTTTTTTTTTAGCAACTGTTGATAGAAGAGCTGTCGATTCTTTACTGCTATCAGGTGCTTGAATTGGCTGGAAACGCAGCTAGGGACAACAAGAAAACGAGGATCGTGCCTCGCCACATCCAGCTTGCTGTTCGGAACGATGAGGAGCTGAGCAAGCTTCTAGGTGATGTCACGATCGCCAATGGAGGTGTCATGCCTAACATCCACAATCTCCTCTTGCCCAAGAAGTCCGGTCCCTCCAAGACTTCTGCCGGGGATGATGAAGACTGAAATCCCCGCTTGTTATTTAAATCGGATGCTTTCCCTGGGCTTCAACTTCAAGCTTCCAGGCTTAGCCTTCGATGTGAACTGGGAATGGGAGTTAGTCTCTCTCCTTCATTTGTACTCTGGGGGGCCAAGTATTTTAGCTCGGTTAGGAAATTTAATTACTTTCAGCGTTGATGTGAATACTTATTTTCTTGTTCCCTAATACAAAGAAGTTCTCCATTTCTAATTGCAATTGTGCAGGTGATTCATCCCTTCTTAAGAATCAAGAGTCACTCGTTATTGATTGTCATGAATTCTTACTGAAAAGGGTCTTCATCATGCATGATCCTATCTAATAGATGCGTCATCTGCCTGTTAACTTCTCCGGCTGGCCTGCAAAAGAATGGAAGGTTCTACTATAATCTTTAACCGAACTGGTCAAGTCCGTATCTTAGACGGGGCTCTCACCAGTGCCCCAAGATTCTCAAGAACTCTCTTATGCGCATGAAGATTTGTAGCGGGGGATTTCTGTACCAGCAAACTAGCAATCCATACCAGTAGAAGCTTTCAACACGAAGTAGACTAGTCTATCAAGTGATCAACACTTTGTCCCAATTCTGAAACAAGAAACTATCTTACCAATGAAAAGGGAAAAGAAAAAGAGGACTGAAACTCATGGTCATGATTCTGAAGACTTTAGATAATACCACCAGTTACCGATTCCGTTGCAACAGAAACCGAAGAAGGTTCCTTGCAGCTGTGGGGTGTAGGCCCTTCAGTGCATAAATCAGGAGATCCCATTGTAACCTCACTTCCTGCGGAGTTCCCTCAGGGTGTGCAGATCCATCACCGTGTTCTCTATCGAATCCTTGGTCATCTCCTGAGGCTTTACTCTTCCCAGTGAGCGCATCACTTGCTGCAAGGCCATAACGGGCTAGAGAAATACATTGTTCAGCACGTCAACTTCGGGGGGGTGGCCACCACCAGTCCAGGCAGGGTGCAAGATTCTCATTAGCACGTTCCTTCTTGTAACCAACAGGCCCAGAGTCATGGTGCAAGTCTGCCAGATTCCAAAGATCAAGTCAGCTCAGAGCTGCTGCTTCTCTCACTAGATGATGAAGAAGAATCTGCCGCCCCTCGGTCCATCTCAGACTAAATTTCTTCCTTCTTTTTCTTCAACAAATTAGAGAGCGAGAGAGCGAGAGCGCACTAACAGGGTTTGAAAGGAAATTGGGTGAAGAGAATGATTTCAGAGGTGTAGGGAATAACTAACTTGAGACTGACGTTTTTTTTTTTCAGTTATGAACTCTCGAATGAAACTTCAAATTTGAAGAGGGAAATTTAGTGTCAACCTCCCCTAACTTAGTCTCAGTCATGAGCTGTCTTTGCTGTCACATATGATGTGGCTTTGAATTTTTAGCCGCGTCATGGGCAGGTCAACACGAGCATGAATATGTTGCAGACAAGTGCATCAGACGGGTTGGTAGTTCGGGATCCAAGACTGATTAGTTTCACACACGGACTGTTTAACCAAGCATTCTTATGGGCAGAGCATTGTAATCTGTTCTCGAAAGATCAGGTCTCACAGTGCTGGTACTTTAGGCTTCACATCAAAAGGAACTGAAATGCTCAGGTCACTGTTTGTCCCCGCTTCCAGGCTTAGCCTTCAAGGTGAACTGGGAATTGGAGTTCGTTGGTTTTAGCTTGGCTGGGGAATTTGAATACTTTTCAGCGTTGATGTGAATACTTATCTCCTTGTTCCCTAATACAAAGAAGTTCTTCATTTCTAATTGCAATTGTGCAGAGGATTCATCCCTTCGCTCATGGTCTCATCCCACAGTATGGTTAATGCTTGACATCAACCACTTCAAGAATCAAACATAATAACTGAATGAAACTGAGTCTTGTCAATGAATCGCTGGGAACTGAGTGGGGTTTAGGCACATTATAATTGTTATTAGTCGAAGATAGTAATGGCTAAAGATCTTGGAACTTTTGGCTTCCTAATTTATGGGTCTCTGCAGACTTTTCAAGAATGAAGAATTACTCATTACTCATTGGCATGAACTTGCTGAAGAGGGTCTTCATCATGCACTATCCTATCTAATGAATGCGTCATCTGCCTGTTTAACTTCTCTGGCCGGCCTGTGAAAGAAGAGAAGATTCTACTTATTTTTTTAACAACATGGTCCAAGTCTGGATCTTATCAGGGCTCTCACGGTGCCCAAGATTCTGGAGAACTCTCCCTGTTCCCTAAGGGAGCTTGGTGCCTGGCCGAGGGTTTCCTTGCAACTTGGGTGCAGATCCATGATTTTTCAATCGAACGGAGCACCTTTTCAAGCAGCAGGACTGCTTTGAGCTGGTGACAGAGATAAATCCACCATCATGCTAAAGGGATGCGGAGGCTCAGGGAGAGAAGGAAGTAATACCAATGGTGAGGTAATAATGGTTTCCTTGTCAAGATAAGCAGATTTTCTTGGTCAATTTACAGTAAGAATTCAAGATTTAAAAGGTATCATCTCTTTTTTCGGGAGAAAGACGAAGAAAGAGCCTCCATGCTATATACTTTAAGAAGGCCTCTTTTCTGTTAACAATGTTAATCTTCATGCTAACATTGTCATACGCATGCAGTTTACAATAATCTCAGGAGCAGTATACCTTCGTGACTCCATGACATATAGTACGGACGCATATATTGATTCATGAAAGTAATGCAATTAGAGGTTTACAGAAGCTTACTTTCTCCATGAAAAAAGAAAAAGAACCCGGGTAAGATAAAGAGGATACAGTTCTTTGAAAAAGTTCATGTGCATGTAAGATTTGCAGAGGAAGATTTTCATCTGCATGAAGATTTGCAGAGGATGATTTCTATGCAAGCAAACTAGCAATCCATACCAGTAGAAGCTTTCAACGGGATGTGGACTAGTCAATCAAGTTATCAACACTTTGTCCCGATTCTGAAACAAGAAACTATCTTACCAGTGAAAACGGAAAAGAAAAGGACTAAACTTTTGCTCATGATTCCTAAGACTTCAGATGATACCACCAGTTAACCGATTCCTTTGCAACAGAAGCCGAATGTGGTTCCTCGCAGCTACTGGGTGTAGGCCCTTCAACCAGTCGATCAGAAGATCCAATTCTAACCTCGTTTCCTGCACATGATCCCTCAGGAAGCACAGTTTTATCACAGTGTCCTCTATCCAATCCACAGTCATCTCGTCAAGCCTCAGTCTTCCCAGTGCGCGCATCAATTGCTGCAAGGCCATAATGGGCTCAAGAAATCGATTGTTGAGCATGGCAACTTCAGGGAGGTGGCCACCACCAGCCCAGGCAGGGTGCAAGATTCTCCTTAGCTCGGCCCTTCTAGTTAACAACATGCCCAGAGCCGTGGTGCAAAGCTGCCAGATTCTACCCATCAAGTCTGCTCGATGGTAATCTAGTTCCTCCGTCGCTATGGAGCTGCTGCTCCCACTAGATGGTGGAGAAGAATCTGCCGCCCCTCCGTCCATCTCCAGCCGAATTTCTTCCTTCTTTTTCTTCCACAAATTAGAGAGCAGGAGGGGGGGGGGGGGGGGGGGGGGGGGGGGGGGGGGGGGGGGTGGGGAGAGCACTGCAGGGTTTGAAAGGAAATTGGCTGAAGAGAATGATTTCAGATGTGCAGGGAATAACTAATTTGAGAATGACGTTCGTTTTCAGTTATAAACTCCCAAATGGAACTTTAATTTGAAGAAAAGGTAACAGTCACGTGCATTTTAATATATAGAACATCCAGTGACCACCTCCCTCAACTTAGTCTCAATTATGAGCCGTCTTCGCTATCACATATGATGTGGATTTGAATTTTTGGCCGTGTCATGAGCAGGTGAACGCGAGCATGAATATGTTGAAGACAAGTGCATCAGACGGATCATGGTCCATTGGTAGTTCGGGATCCAAGACTAATTAGTTAACCCACGTACTTTGTCCCAGCTTCCATGCTTAGCCTTCAAGGTGAACTGGGAATTGGAGTTGGTCTCTCTCCTTAATTTGTACTTTGGGGGGTAGTTGTTTTAGCTTGGCCAGGGAATTTGAATGCTTTTCAGGGTTGATGTGAATACTTATCTTCTTGTTCTTGTTCCCTACGAAGAAGTTCTTCATTTCTAATTGCAATTGTCCAGAGGATTCATCCCTTCGCTCATTGTCTCATCCCACAGTATGGTTAATCCTTGACATCAACCATTTCAAGAATCAAACAGAACTCGATAACTGAATGAAACTGAGTTTCATCGATGAATCGCTGGGAACTGAGTCAGGTTTAGACACATTATAATTATCATTGGTCGAAGATAGTAAGGGCTAAAGATCTCAAACTTTTGGCTCCTGATTTGTGGATCTCCGCACAGATTTCTCAAGAATCAAGAAAGAACTGATTTGGATCTGATCACTCGTTACTTTCAAACAGCAGATTTGACGTGAATTCTTGCAGAAAAAAGGGTCTCTATGCATTATCTCATCTGATGGATGCGTCATCTGCCTGTTAACTTCTCGGCCTGGCCTGCCCAAGTTCTACTATAATCTTTAACAGCCTGGTCCAAAGTCCGGATCTTTGTCTGGGTTCTACAATGACGAGCTAGCAATCTTTTGCCTATCTGAAGAAGCTGATTTTCTCGGTCAATTTACAGAATCAAAATTCAAGATATAAAAGGATCTTTCTCTTTTCTTTTTCTTTGGGAATGGAAAAAGAAAGAGCCCTTATGATACGGACGCATATCTTCATTTATGAAATGAATCCAAACAGAGGTCAAAAGCAGCTAACCAAAGGAAAAAGGAAAGGACGGAAGATCAGAGGATATAGCTCTTGGAAAAGTTCTGCATCTGCATGAAAATTTTAACTAGCAGTCCATACCAGCTGAACCTTTTTCAACAAGAAGTAGACTATTCAATCAAGTGATTAACACTCTATCCAGATTCTGAAACCAGAAACTATTGTACCAATGGAAAGGCAAAAGAAAAGCAGACTAAACTTTTGCTCGTGATTCCTGAAGGCTTTAGATGATACCATCAGTTACGGATTCCTTTCCAGCAGAAGCCGGATGAGGTTCCTTGCAGCTTCCGGGTGTAGGCCCCTCAATGTATCGACCAGGAGATCCAATTTTACCTCCACTTCCTGCGCAAGTTGCTTCAGGCTGTTCGTACTTATCTCTATCGTCTGCATCCATTCCAGAGTTATTGCCTCAGGCTCCACCCTTACCAGTAAGCTCAGCACTTCCTGCAAGGCTGTTTCGGATTCAAGAAGTAGATTGTTCAGCTCTGCATCTTCGGGTGGGCGGCCATCACCGTTCCAGGCAGGGTGCAAGATTCTCGTTAGCTCGGTCCTCTTAGCATTCAGAGTATCCTGCATCATTTCACAAGTCATCCAGACTCTGTCGATCAGTTTGACCTGATGCTTATATTCTTCCACCGTGATCGTGGATCTGCTGCTCCCACTAGACGCTGAAGAAGAATCTGTCGCTCCTTGTTCCATCTCAGGGCATGCCTTCTTTCTTCTTCTTCAACAAATTAGAGTGCGAGAGGGAGACAGCTTCAGGGCTTGAAAGGCAATGGGGTGAAGAGAATGACTGCAGGGGTTCAGGGAATAACTAACTTGAGAATGACGCAGGTTTTCAGTTATGAACTCCAGATGAAACGTCAACTTTGAAGAAGAGGGATGCCGTGCATCTTTATATATAGAACCTCAGGCGTCCATCTCTCCCAACTAAATCTCGATCAGGAACCGTCTTCGCCATCACATATGAGGAGGATTTGAATTTTTAGTCGCATCATGGGACAGTGAATACGAGCATGAACATGTTGCAGAAAAGTGCATCAGACGGGTCACGGTACTTTGGTAGTTCGGAATCCATGACTAATTAGTTACTATTTAAAACCCGCATTTGTATGGACGCATTGTAATCTGTTCTCAAAAGATCAGGCTCAAAGTGCTGGCTCTTCAAGTACGTGCTTGTATTCAGTCTAAGAAGCTTCACATAACAAGTAACTGGCATGCTCAGGTCACTGTTTGCGCCTGAGAATGCCCGAGTTGAAAGATCTTTGGAGAAAATTTCCCAGAGAAACTGCGTATCATCAAGAATTTCCACTTGTACACTTAGGATTGATCATACGCCGTGATCACAACAGAGGAAAGATGTGTGAAAACATCAACATAAGACTCAACCTATTTATCTAGCCATCATGCCAGAAGACACTGCAACAACTGACGATCACAAGGATTTATTCGTTGAGAGAAACTATCAATTGATTGCTAGGAGCTCAGCTCTTGCAGCTTCTTCAAAGCTCTCAGAAACTTGTCTCGGCCCTTTGAATCAGAATCTCCAAATATCTGCCTCCAAGAACGACGGAAGGAGTGTCCTTTGTGCCTGAGTCCAGTGTGCGTAATATCTCGGTTCTGCTATTAACAGAGTATCACCAAAAACTTCTGACAGGCCAATGAGATCTTGGCAATCTTTCCTGTCATCAAGAACCTTGCCATAAAACTGATTGTAGGGGGGGGAAGTGATGGCTTAAATGGAGCAAGAGGAAGATTATGACACACTAAAATGGATTTTCAATGTGGAATTGACGTTGCATTGGCGAGAACTGATGATGAAATCGTGACAAGCTACTTGAGATCTGAAGGATACGCTTAACAGATACCTAACAAACGAAACTCCTAAGAGTACAAATCTACTTGAATTACCACCGATCCAGAAAAGAAAACTAATGGAAAGATCATGATTTATTTCATCAGTGAAACACCAGAGATTGGCACGAATCCTCGCTGAGAAAACGGTCTCCATGTTATCCTTAAAGAAGTTACGTTTTCTGTCAACAAGCAGTATGTCTCCATGACTCCATCACGTGCAGCACGAACACATTTCTTCATTTATGAGAATAATCTGAATAGAGCTTAGAAGAAGCTTACTTTCACCACAAAAAGGGAAGAAAAAGCCCAAGTAATACAAGAGAACAGAGCTCCATGAGAAGTTCTGCATCGGCATGAAAATTTGCAGACAAAAATTTCGCCACCCAAAAACTAGCGATGCATACCAGTAGAAACTTTCAACACGAAGTACAGTAGTCAATCAAGGGACCAATACCTTGTGCAGATTTTGAAACAAGAAACTATCATACCAAGGAAAAGAAAAATGGGACTAAACTTCGGCGCATGATTCCTAAGACTAAAGATGATATAGTCAGTTACTTGTTCCTTCCCAACAGAGGCTGAATGTAGACCAGATTCCTAATAAACCACTCCAAAGAGTATGAATCTCCTGGTAACACCAGCAATCCAGAAAAAGACATTTTTTGTAAGATCATGACTTATTTCATCAGCCAAAGGCAGGAGATTGACCTTAATTCCTCACTGAAAAACAGTATTCATGCCCGATCTTATCCAAAGGACATGTCATCTCCCTCTCGACGTCTCTGGCCTGTGGAAAGGATGGGAAGTTTGAATTAATCTTTAACGGCCAGCCAGTCCTCAGACGTATCCTCAGCCTTCACGTCATATTTTAACGATGGTACATTTTCTGTTAGCAATGTTGATCTTGAAGCTAACATTGTTATAACTTCGTTCATCAAAACATCCAAATAGAGGTTTATGGTAGCTTGCTTTCACTACTAAAAAGGCAAGATTTAGACGATCAGAAAAGAATTCCATAAAGCATCTTCATGAAAATCTGCAAAGAGAGAGTTATTCAACCAACACTTCCTCTCCTGAAAAATGCTTGGTTCATAGTTCATTCCAGAAGACTCCTGAAAGAAACTTTTGAAACAAAGTTCCATAGTCAGATCAATTGAGCGATCCTTTTGTAAATTTGAAACAAGAAACTGTCACAACCAAGAAAAAGAAGTCACTTGCTCTTCTCCAACAGAAGCTGAATGCATTTCCTGGCTGATTCTTCATCTTTGCCCTCCAATTGACCGATCAGGAGATCTAGTTGTCTTTGGGCTGTCTTAGAATATTTTACCAGAGTTTTGATGTTCGCATTCGTCGTCTCCATCCACTCTCTTGTCATCTTCTCAGGCTTTACTTCCCTCACTGATGTGATCGCTTTTTCAATGGCTATCTCGGATTCAAGCAACAGAGAATCCACAACTTCGTCTTCCGGAGGTTCATGCTCTGAAGTCCAGTCCTCGTGCAAGATTTGTAGTAGGGTCTTCCTGTAAGTCCTCAGCATAGTCTGAATTGCGCAGCAAGCCTCCCCAACTTTGCTGATCAAGAATGCTTGAGGGTCCTGTTGAGCCACCAAGGAGCTACTTCCTCCTGCTGATGATGATGATGTGATTGCTGCACCTTGCTTCATGTTGGCCCAAATTTCTTCTTTTTCTTTCTCACACAGACACACATGCAGAGAGAGAGAGTGGGGAAACGAAACCGGAAGGTTTCAAGGGAAATGGGGTGCAGAGAAGATAGGAGTAGTGAATAACTAACCCAACAATGATCTATTTTCAGTTATGAACTCCAAACAGAAAATTCGAATTTCAAGAAGAGGGAAAGTATGCAATTTGCTGTAAACAGGGCACCTTCTGTCTCCTGCTCCGACTATATCTCAATCAAGAAGTCGGTCATTGACATTAACATGCTGCAGATTTTAAATTTTTAATTGCATTTCAGACTGTCAAACACAAGAATTGATACATTTCGTGCAAGTGCACCTTATACTTGGGATTGGTAGGTCAGTATTCAAGAAAATTTAGTTGCTGCTCACAGAATGTTCCTTCAATTAAGAAATCAGGTAATGACAATCACAATAAATGGACTTTTAATTTGCTACTAATGAACAAAACATATCGCAGAATGCTAAACTACCTCCTGGTTCTACTTCAAATGATCAGAACTCATCAACAGATAAATCTCCTACCCAGGAAAAAAAAATACAAAATCAATAGGCAGGCCCAATTCTAAGTAATAGCGCACAAAGTCTGGCAATAAACCAGCACCCGATGCCCCATGGGAACTCCATCGATCAGCAAATGTACAATCGAGGTTTTCAGCCAATCATCTGTGATTCTGCCATTAATGATGCTGTGGGCTTACTCTCATTAGAGCTGACCTCCTTCGGTTTAAAATGAAGCACAAGGTCGGACGTCATTTCCCCATTTCAAGGACAAGGTCCTCCCTTCTCTGAACTGACTCCCTTAATTCTCATCATCAGAACTGGAATCATTTATGCGCCGTTCTTGGATAGCAGGGAACAGACGCTGGCGGAGGTCAGGGGAAGCAGGTTGGCGAGAGTCGGAGACCGTTGGAGCCGAAGCAGGTTCACTATCTTTCTGCTGTGGTTTCACAGGCCTCCGAGGTGTGTCCTTCACCTCTTTACATACTTTATCCAACATGATCAAGAAATCCCGAACTATTATGAACAATCTCAGGCCCTCATCCTTCCCCGCTTTCCCGTGGAAATAGTCGCCTGTGCTCTTCACGAGACCCATTATTCTCTTCTCCTCCTCCAGCAACCCTGTCACGTCAATCTCTGCATTCTGCACAAAGCTCTTCAGCGTTTGGTGGAACCCACTTCCCTCTTCCAAATTCTTCATATCTGTATTCAAGAAATTTTGGGTTTTCAACAGAGAATCGCCCAATTTAGCTACAGAGCCTGTTAAAGTATCAGCATCAACAGCTGCAGCCTTCTTTACATTCTCTAGCTCTCCTCCCAAGCCCGATACAACCTGAAGCCCAAGGCTTCGATAGTATTCTTCAGATTCACTGGGCACATCCTCAAGGAGATCGTCAGATTTAACACCTGATAAGCTCTGGCTTTCTCGAGCTGCACGAACAGCTCTTACACCTTCTGATCGAATGATCTCTTGAACAACAAAGTGAAGCAGAGTGGTCTTCCCATCTGTTCCTTTTACATCTGAAAGTTTCAAAAGTGTGTCGAGCTTAAAAGCCTGTGCTCGACCTCGAAATGTTCCATCGTTCATTCGGTTCCCTGTCTTTAGGACTGCTTCAAGGAGCTTCAGGAATAACCTGCTGTTTCTGAGTTCCTTGCAAGCAACCTTACTCAAAAACAAAGATTTCATCAATAGCTTACTCCAAGGCAGCGAAATCGTGAAAACTCAGTAGGGCCCAAAGCTATACCTCTAAAGTCTCAAAGGACTCTTTTGTGGCCGTAACCTCTTCTTGAAGAGTGCTCATGAAAAGTAATGCATCCATTCTTTTGAAAGCAAATGGGATGTCAACCAGAGATTTGAGGAAACGATCAGCAGGGCTCAGCTCCGAAAGTTCGCCGCTATAGAGCCTGAGCTTGAGTTCTTCATCGGCTGTTGGGGCCATCTTCAGCAAAGTTTGAAGGAACTCTGTCGGAAGCTCATTTCCTGAGATATCAAAACAAAGCAGGTATTAGATCAACTACAACCCACGTAGGACATGAAAATGACATAAAAATGCAACTAATTTGTTTGCCAGAAAGCAAAATGATCACCCTTTCTAATCTCCAGTACTCAACTAGATGAATGCAATCGATGAATGAATTGCCATTCTGATCCGAAGACAAAAGGAAAACAGCAGTCTCTCTGAAAATCAAGAGCGCGATACCTTCACGAAGCGCATCCCAGACTTCTTCATTTGTCACGTTTAATGCTCGCAAAAGGATTAAAAGATTCTGTGCCTTCTTAGGATCAATAATCTGAACAAATGGAGATGATGTATCCTGTGAAGAAGACTCCTTCCTGTTCTCCTTTTTGCCTTTATCAGGAGGCGCATATCCAAATAAAGTTTCAATCATCTCTTCATTAAACCTGAAAAATCAAAACAAATGAACTCTCATCGCAGCATATATTAAGCATGAAGAATTTGCGATAACAGGCAACGAAAAATCAAACTTACTGGAATGATCCTGATTTAATCTGATGCCAGACCATAGAATGATCAGGGTTAGCAAGAACTTTGTCCCAGAAGAATGGCTTCAACTTGGTTTTTGGGGCATCGGCCTCTTCCCCTGAAGCACCTCCACTGGGTACCTTTGGGGCAAGAGGTGGATGTCGAGTTATCTTTGGACCTGCTCCTGGAGGCTGAGGTGGCCGAGGAGCGGAAGGGCCACTCTTTGGTGGAGGCGGAGGTGGGGGAGTTGATTTAGATCCACTAGGCGCCATTGACGGAGGTGGTGGTGGCCCAGGTGGTCTTGGGGCTGCACTTGCAAGTGGTGGAGGTGGTGGTGGCCCGGGTGGTCTTGGGGCTGCACTTGCAAGTGGTGGAGGTGGTGGTGGCCCAGGTGGTCTTGGGGCTGCACTTGGAAGGGCTGGTTTTTGTGCAGGAGGGGGAGGCGGTGGAGGACCTGTCTTTGTGGGCAGCTTCGGAGGAGCAGGAGGCTCCGGAGGGAGAGGATCAGCCCTCCCTGGGGGTGGCTTAAGAAAATAATTATTTGTAGCCATCCTTCCTGGAGGCGGCTTCAATGGTGGAAAAGGGGGAACCTGTCCATTCCCATTTGCACGCGGTGATTCAAAGGTTTCCCACACTAATCTGGTACCCACCCCACCTACAGTAGCTCCTGCAGAAGCTACACCAGGAATGTTGTTGTTGGGCTTCTGTTCCTTGATAGAACTCTCAAAACCATAGGGCTTATATGAAGAACCTGCAGAGTAGTCGGTCATGCTCAGACTGAGAAGGGGGCTCTCATCATTTTGACCTGCACGGGCTCCCCTCCTGCAGACTTTGCTGTAACATAGGAACAGTAGTGCTGCAAGGAGAAATGTAACTGAAGCTGTGACAACGACTGCAATAACAACCGCTCTTCTGTTGCCATTCTCCTTGGTGGCCTGTTGTTTTGAACTGGAACCTTGACTTGCCGGAGAGTTCTCTTGGCTCACTTGATATTGTGGACTTGGGGCATCAACAGTTGGTTGAAAAAATGCAGGTGGAGCAGAGCCTGGATCTGTGGTCTTGGAGGGAGATAGGCTTGGACCTGGGCCAGGTGATACAGCAGGTCCTGGTGCTGGTGCTCCGGCAACTCCTGTTGGTGAAGAAGCAGCCAAAGACCGCCTCTGAGTATTGAGCCTAGAGGACACGGACCCAAGATACTCAGTGTACCAATGGTTAGAGACAGACTCTTCACCAGAATCATGGAAAGGGAGGCTATTCCTTCTCAAACAATCCACAATGCTTTGCTTCAGATCAGGATGAACAGCATTCACAAATTCCCGGATGTTCCCTTTCGAAAATGATAGACATTCATAGGTGAAACTGTTGCTCCTACTGTCAGACACCTTCTGTGGAAAGCATAGGTTGAGGTCTTCAATTGTGTCCTTTATACTAATCAACTCTCTCCAACAACTGACCCATAGCAGCTCAGCCTGCAACCAGAACATCGTGCATATTATTTTCCAGCAAAACTTAGTTGTGCAATGAAATTTTTATAGTGAGTGGCAACTATTGAACATCTCTAAAACACGGACTCCTCATGTAACCTTTAGTTAAATCAATACTTTAATCACAATAAAAGTAAATGGACCAGGAAGTCTACTCCAATTATCCCAGAGAACGACAATAACTTGAATGGAATATGGCAATGCACAATTCAGAGTAAATGATAACTCTGACGAAAACCAGGTTAGTCGAAACAAATGAATTTTTACCCTATCATGATTTACATGCATCCCAGAAACGACACAAGCCCTGCATCATTTCACCCAAAACCTGAATATGCAGAATAATTAAATGCCAACTCGGGTGTATGTGATTTCCATACCTTGTCCTGGTCAATCTCGAGCGAAGCCAAATCAAGTATATCTTGAGGGGACTCTTCCTCGAACCTTGCCACTGAGGAGAATAGTAGAGTAACCAGAAAGATCAAGCAGCCCACAACGCTAAGAAATATTTGTTTCTGAACCATTTTTCACATGCGCTATCCTTCTCATCTGATTGGTGCACAAGACCTCAAAGTGTCAGAGCACAACCTCCTCAGACTTTCATTACCCAAAACAGCAGACAAACTTACTATTCATTCAGGTCTGACCTTGCAACCTCCAAGATTCACTCTAACTTGTCAAAACCTCAAAAATCCTCGAATCTCAGGTTCCAGATTGACCCCAAAAATGGAAAATTGAGCCCAAAAAGCAATCTTGCAATCAAATCCAAGAAAACATCGAAAACCCAGAAATAGCTTTCCTCGGAAGCGACAGAGAATTGAATCTGTACACAGAATGCGAAGACCACGACGCCCTAATCAAGCATCGAAGGCCACAAGAGCTTCCATCGCAATCAGCCCGAGCTAAAGAAAGAACTCCTAAACCGAGTTTCTTGAAACTCAATCCGCGAGTGTGAATGAGGAACCCCCCCAAAGCTCGAAATTTCTGTCCACTGGGTCTACAAGACTGCAACTTTGACCAGATCTAATCAAAACTAAGCTCCGAAAACGCTAGCTGTTGACGATATAATACATGAAGAAAAGACAAAACGAAGGTGCTGCTGACCCATTACACGGCGAAGGAAGATGAGCTTTTCTTCTCTGAAAGCTAGCGTATGAAAGCTTCCAAAAGGGAGGAGCCTTGCTGCTGATCGCTTCTTTCTTTGTGGGAGTTCCTCCCAAAAAAAAAAAATTTAAAAATTCCAACTCGTTGGCAGCTAGAGTGACGGCTACACGGTTTCTCAGCTGCAGAGCAGCCATATGATTAAATATTGGAAAAGTTTTATTCCCCCGCTTGTGAATTACTAACACGGTTTTGGATCATTAAGTCTTAACTTTTATTATAAATTCTTTCGAAATCTAAATTGAGAATACAAAACGCAAATTGAATCTGAAATGAATGCGTTGACCATTGAGATCATCAAACTTTCAAACATCCTCCTAAAGTGGTCTTGAAATAAAAGTCTAATTGCGTACAATTCATAGGAGGATGTTTCCACGCTAGAGGGAACAACCCGAATTGAAGCAATCTTTCTAGATTCGGTCCATCTTATTGCCATGCTTCCCGTTGTAATTACCATTGTAGCATGTGCATGGCTCAACCTGTAAAGGCTAGAGAGGCGATGGTTTAGCCTCTAGCAAAACTTTATAGAGGAATTAAGCAATTCAAGAATTTATATAGAATTAAGTAATACTAAAAGATAAAATCACAATCTACATAATAAATCTTATTTAATTTAAAAAAATTAATTCGCGTTATAAATTTGAAGATGTTAATTGAAACAAAATGTAAGTTTGTATAGTTTTGTATATATAAATAAATAAATAACTGGAAAGGCATCAATTTGCCTCTTCACTACCTCATGTGTTATTTTTTTTTTGGTCGCCAGCCACGGTATCCAAGCAGACCCCACCAGCGGTGAGATGACATCTTTCAGCCAACCATACTTGACTAATCCGTTGGTCGCCCCGGGTCGCACGCCTGACAATGGCGGGTGAGGCTCCCAAGAGGGGTGTCTGCGTACGTGAGGTCTCGAACCTGAGACCTCCTTAAGCGGCACCGAGCTGCTTACCACTCGGCCCAACCCCTCTTGGTTACCTCATGTGTTATTACTTCCACGTTCTGGGTCCTTAAGTACGATAGCGAGGAACGTGGGTGGTCGACATCGACTTCCAATTTGTTAGATTACACGTGTCCTTGGCAAATGGATGGGGTGTACTTAGATAAGCATTATCCGATAATCATAGACTACAATGAATCCTTATTAACCGAAACTCGAACTAAATCAATCTAATAAAGTTCAAAACTCTGTAGAAAAATAAAATTTACTAATTTATAAGATTGAAATTCAAGAATTTATTTAAATAAGAGCTATTGAACATTCTCAATCGTTCCGTACTAATAATAAAGTGACAGGAGGACGCGTCGTACATGCCATAATCATAATGCCGTTGAGTTGCCATTTGGGCCATGTCTATAATAATAATGCAGCCGGACCCTTTTACCTTAACCATTCCGAAAGTGACTTGACTTCATCATGCCAATAATTCAAGAACCGAACTGAGGGAGTATATGTTTCTCCTGAGACTTCGGTGTTTGCGCGTATTTATACCGATCGATGAAGCTTCATCTCTCCTTTTCTAGATTCCGTCCAGTGGCGCAAAAATATCAAATTCAACCTAGAAAATATTTTATACAGACGGCTTTGGACTAGTGATAGCAGTCCTCTAAGCTTTCGAGCAATCTATAAATACTTCCATATAGAATTTCTTCGCAGTAATACACACCAGAAGGCCAGTCACTCAGTGCCCATTCCTTGCTATAAAGAATGCTGCAAACTCGTGAATATGAGCTGCTTCAGGCAGCTCGATGTCAAACCCAAAGATCAAGCTCTGGAGAAGTGGATTGTTTCATTGGAGGAGGATGTTTTCAAGAGGTTCATCTCTTAGGGAAGTCCCTCCTCCTGCACAGGATTCTCGGGGATGGATCGTTGTCTAGTCCTTTTTTGTTCGGGAAATTCTTCGACCCTTCTGATGCGTTCCCGTTATTGGAGTTCCAGTTGGACATACTAAAAGCTGAAATCCCCAGGTAAGTCTTTTTTCAGATCAAGAGTTACAAGATTTCTTTCCCTGATCAGCTGGTAATTTTTGCGATGGTGGATAGAAGTTAGTATGTTAAAATCAGAGGCACGGGAAGATAATGTTCAGGTTTAAGTGGATAACAAGAAAGTAATCGAGATAAATGGGCAATGGAAGGCAGCAAGGAGAGTCAAATGCAAAGGATTGGCGATGTTGAAATTGGAGGCGTATCGAAGCAGCATTGAACAGTGAGATGTATATGGAACAGAGGATTCCTAAGAAGATTCGTGCTGTGAGGGGAAAACTGGAAGCGCAAGCCAGCAGTTAGCGGTGTATAAAAGCTCGGAGATTGACTCCGTCAAACAGCATACCTTGGAGTTGACAGTCTCATATAAGATGAAGGCACATGAGATGGAACCTGAGCATAAGATCTGCCTGCCTTGATCTATCTTCCATATAATATGAAGAAATGAAACCTAAGCACAAGATCTACCTGTCTTGATCTATCTTACATATAAGCTTGTCTAGCAACATCCCTATACCGAAAGCTCTGATCTGAATCGGAGACGTTCGACACATTTCTGCTGAATGTGATAATCAGAGGCTAGGAGAGACTGAAGATAAGAATATCAGAGAGTTGGTTGTAAGATGGAGATTTTCCCTCGGCAAAACTTGTTACTCAATTATGATTAATCATAGGAGATGAAGCCTGCAAGTGCAACGGTAAGGGGATGTTGCTCAATTATGATTAATCATAGGAGATGAAGCTTGCAAGAGCAACAGTAAGGGGATGTAGCTCAGATGGTAGAGCGCTCGCTTAGCATGCGAGAGGTACGGGGATCGATACCCCGCATCTCCATTTTTTCCTTTGTCTTCTTCTTTAAAGGTTTTTCTGGCTGTATGTAGTAGGATATGCTGTTGATCATGAGCGTTGCAAAGATATGCTGATGCAGCTCTGACAATTCCAAAATTTTAGCAACTTCAACCATGTAATACATTATTGTGGATAAGCACACTGATCATCTTCCGGGAACCATGATACTCATGCTTTTTCTGGGTCCAAGTTTCATGTTCAGTTCACATCAGGTTGGACATTGTGTGGTAGTCAGCTGGTAAACATTTAATCGAACTCTAAGTTACAATAAGCTTCTCATAATTGGAATTGCTCTGCAGGAAGCTACGCAGTAAACTGCAAAGCTGAGACAAATTTTACCAATCCGATCTGTGGTACTGCATTATATTAAAAAGGATCTTGTCCTGATCAGACCCGAAAACAGGACGGGAATCTACGCCATTCTGCTCATGACCTCCTGGAGAAAAACTGCTGTGCCCTGGTAACATGACTGCGTCTCCGGCAGGTCTTTCTTCTTCACGGCATCTTCTAGCTGCCAGAAGAGTTGACAAACCACGAAATCATCAAGCTCCATATTGCTATCTCTGCAATCAGTTCAAATATCAAAATGGTTGTACCTTTTCGATACTGTCGAACAGACTGTTGGCGAGATCGGTCAGGGGCTGCTTATCAGTGGTGGGAGCTGCAGAGATCACCTTATCGAAATCATAGTACATGAAAGTGCCCTTGAGTCTGAGGTACTTCCTCACATAGTTCCAAGCATCCGTGCCGATCAAATCCCCCAAGGCGAGCAGATCGAAAGAGTATTTCCTCAGCCGGTACATGCTCCCCTTGACTCCAATGTTAGCGATGTATATCCCACTCTTCACAAAAGATCGAGTGCCCGTCTTCTCATTCGCAATCTCTGACCGTTCGATAATGTTAGGATTGTGCCAAAACCGTAATACAAATATATCCAAGAAGCTGACTGATTAAAAAAAAAACGCAGAGAAAGAATATGAAACTGCAGCTCACAATCTCTGCATTCTTCCGAGACTGATACGAAACTACCCATTGAAACAAACATTTTTCAGATTCTAATGACCTGTCGAACTGTTCTCCCAACAAAGTATCGAATTGCAATCGACTTAGAAACAAGAATAAAGAATGCCATGAGGAGTGCGGGACTTTGGTTTGGGGTACTCACTGTTGAAGACCGGAGGAACCGGAATAGGCCCAGTGATCCAGTAACCATTATCCTCGGCCTGAGCAACTCCATTCCCGGAACTTACAAGGACAGCCAACGAGGCTGCTGCTAGGCTCAACGCTGCTGATCTTCTAGAACTCTGCACTGAACTCTGCTCTTCGATCTCCTCTACTTTAATGCTCAGTATCACAGGCCTCTTCGGTTTCATTCGGGTCCTCTGCAAGCTGGCAAGCTTCGGCACGGCTGCAGATAGTGTCTCAGAGACTCCGTACACATTCGCTAGGTGAGCCATCGAATAGGGAAATGGAGTCAGCGTCGAAGGCTCACTGGGTGAGCTTTCTTCATCAATCAAACCTGCAGAGGCTTTAACGACCACCGGAGTTATATCCGCTTCGAGGGTATTTTGGTCATTTAAGCCCCGAAACTCTTATTAGGTTGATGGGTTGACCCGAAACCGACATGCACCATGACCCGCTACCGAGCTGCCCCCATCCCTCCACGTTTTTCCCCAATCTTGGACGCTCCCGTCTCGATCAATCGTCTCTCTTTCCCTCTCTCTTCACCGGTCCCGTTCGACGGTTCTTCGATCATCCTCTCCCCCGTTTGCTTTCCTTGAAGCTGAAAATCGCCGGGGAGACCCAACTCTGCCCTCTATATTCCGGCATAGATGGTTTCCCAGGAGAACACCAATTGGCTCTTCGATTATGGCTTGATTGACGACGTGCCCGTGCCCGACGGCAATTTCCAGCTCCATGGTTCTGGGTTCTCCTGGTCTCAGGCCTTGAATGGGTCTTCTAATGCTAGGTACTCTCCACTTTATGTACAATTTAGAGTTTTTATTGTCCCTTCTGTATTTCAGGGTATTAGGGTTTCTATCTTCAGCTGAAAAGAAAGGGCTTTTGTATTCCAGTGCGGTATTTTTTCCCTCCAAATGCTTGATTTATGCGTCTGGAGATGGGTGCCCTGTGCCCAGTGGGTTATTTCAACATTTAATTTAGCAGGATTTTGAGCATACAGTAGCGGCTATGTACTAAAAAAACCTACGATTTAGTAGCTAATAACCTAGAATAGAATCTTCGCTTGAATCGTTAAAGTAGATGATTTCTGTATGCGGACTTATTGTCTTGTTCATAGGATGTTCTTGACCAATCTGATTGTCGGGCATAGCTCGAAATTGACCTCTTTTTTTTTTTTTTTTATAACGCTGACTGTATTGTCAGGCAAAGTAATAGGGAGTTTCCGTACTCCGTGGAGGGTCACTTAGCAGTACGCTTTATGTACCTGCAAGGAAAATAGGATACCATTGGAAACGCGCGCCAAGTAAAGGCTAATTTTCAACTGCCCTGATTGCAACCTTGTAATTAATTTGCTATGAAATATAAGCTTCTTTGTTATACATGCAGAGAACAAGGGATAATAGCGATATCTTTTTCTCTGTAGAATAAAAAATAAGTCCCATTTGTATACGCTTTCCACCAACTTGAAGGTTAATTGCTTGTTTCTAGTCTGATTACTTGGTTTTTGCTGCATTGATGTTCAGTGTAAAGGTTGATGGTTCATTTGGAGAATCAGACGGTGCTAAGGAAAACTCCAAAAAGCGGTATGTCAATTTTTTTCTGTTTACCTAATTTATTCACTATACTAGTTTGTTTTCTTCGATAGCTGTCAGGGAGTTTCTAAGGACTGGTTTTCTTAGTACGGGGAGAGCTAGTAAATCATTGATATGTTTGAGAATTGCATTTTCTTTGCAGCTATTAGATTGGTTTATGCAGTGTTCTGTTTGCTTTCAAATATATTTTGTTTGAAAGGTAATTTCTACCTTCTTTATGTTCTAATGTCACAACTTTCTATTTTGCTCTAGGATCTATACGATTTGCATATATCATGCAATAAGTTTTTATGACTTTGCAGAGTTGATTGTTGCTAGACATAGAAAGAGTGGGTCAGTTCCTTGGTCACTTCTTCTAAGCCATTTTCTAGTCCATAGGCAGTCAGAAGGTTTTTTCTTTTTTTTTGCAACTTTTTTCTACTTATAGGGACCTTTCACTCGGTAGTGCTGCAGTAAAAATGCTGATTTGTGCACGAAGTTCTTCGCCTTTGTGGTGGTTCATGTGTTGTTTGGATTGTGGAAGCTTCTTCGCACAGCTATAGGATGCATATTGTGGCAGTCTTTGAACCACCTGTTTCTTTGAATGAACTTCTGTAGGTTGAGGTCTGAATCATGCGGTGCAACAAGCTCCAAGGCATGTAGGGAGAAGCTACGCAGGGATAGATTAAATGACAAGTGATCTCTCTCTCTCACTCTCTCTCTCTCTCTCCCTCCTTCTCAATCTCCCTCTCTTAAAAGGCACAGGCAAAGCCAACTTGCTTAGTACTTGTTGGTTGTCTGCAAGCATGTCGAGCATTTATTTCTTCCTCGCATGATGACTAGATTTCTCGAATTGGGAGCTATCCTGGAACCTGGAAGACCTCCAAAAACAGACAAGGCTGCAATATTGGTTGAAGCTATTCGCATGGTGACTCACTTGCGTGGCGAGGCCCAGAAATTGAAGGACTCGAATTCAAGTCTTCAGGAGAAAATCAAGGAGTTGAAAGTGAGTCTTTTCTTTAGATTATCGACTATTATAAATGCGAATAACCTGCCTTAGAAAATCTGTATTTCCTTCTACTGGGTTATGTTCTTAGATGATCCTTTATCATGCAATGGAAAATGCATGTTATATAGGCTGAGAAGAATGAACTCCGTGATGAGAAGCAAAGGTTAAAAGTGGAGAAGGAGAAGTTGGAGCAGCAAGTCAAGTGTGTGAATGCGCAGCCCACGTTCTTACCTCCGCCTTCTGGCATTCCTGCTGCATTTGCCGCACCTCAAGGCCAAGCCCCAGGCAGCAAGTTGGTTCCTTTTATCAGCTACCCAGGAGTAGCAATGTGGCAGTTCATGCCTCCTGCTGCTGTAGACACATCCCAGGATCATGTTCTCCACCCACCTGTCGCCTAAGCTGGGGGAAAGCCTAGGGAGTTTTGGGTGTGCAACTTCTCCGCCCGAAGCTTATTCGTTTTGCCATTGTTGATTCAATTAGCTGTTATCCAAGTCCTGCTAGTTTGTGTTGGTGGCTGAGAAGACAGTACTGCAGTCTAAACTTTGAACTTTCATTTTGCTAGTGCCCTCATGTAAATTTAAATAAGTGATTATTGGCTAGTTTCTTTGTTTGTTTTTCATATTCAGTTTTATCTCACAAAGTGGCTTATTGGCTACACAAAAAATGGAGTTGCATTCGGTTGGAGACATGCTCTCGTAATGTGAGCTAATTGGAACACTTTACTCTTCAATTATGTAATGTGCAACTGTTGGTGTTTCTTTTGGCTTTGGAGTAGCTTGAAACCCTGTGCTTCCTAATCATGATCAGATGGTCAATCCAATGCATGCGTTAAACTTTTAAGTCTAGAATTTTGTTTAAGATGAAAAAAATATCTAATTAAATCAACTAGAAAGAGAGAAGGGGGGATCTTCTCTCATCCAATTGCCATGTTTTGCAATTCGACTTGTCAGATTCTAAATTTATCCAAAAAGTACCACCAATATATCTACTTTTATTAGGCTAAAGGAGGATGTTATGGAGAGTGGAGGGGGAGAGTAGGGAGTGATTTCCCTACTCTCGGGACCCACCTCTCTCTCTCTTTTTTTTTTTTTTTCCCTTCTTAATTTATTTTATATTAATAAATAATTGAATATATTATTAAAAATAAATAGGTATCATCAATAAATATAATCAATATTTATCTAAAAATATATTAATACATAATTTATTATTAAATTTTTTTTTTGAATACAAGAATAGAACTTATGCGTTTTATTTTTATTCCGGATTTAATTTTATGAGTATATCAAGAGAATGAGCTTTTTTCATTTAGGAAAATCGAGTCCCCTATTTAGAAATGAAATGAAATTATTTATTAACCTATACAAAAAATAAATAATCTATTAATATAAGTAATTGGACATGAATATAATATACCATTAATATATTGTTGTGGAAAAGAGATGAATATTACATTTATGTATTTATTTTTAATATATATTATTTCTGCACTGGTAATTAAAAAATTATAAAATATTCGCATTATAAACATGTGAATAATAACATAGCTCTTTTTAAATAAACGACATTTGTTTGTAAAAAAGATATTTGAGTGTCAGTTAAATGACATAATCATTTTTTAAATATCTTTATACTTTAATATAATTCATTCAGTTCGTTATAAAAGATATATCGAACCGCAGCGTAGCGCGGGTTCTTTTTCTAGTATATATATATATATATATATATATATATATATATATAAGAAAACTGACTTCCTAAGTGGCTGTCTCCGGAGGAGAAAGTAACCACATAGTAGTTATATAACCTTATCTTCATTCTTGCTGAAGCTTCGATTCTTCTCGCTCTGAAAGGTCTCAGTTATCCGACCATTTGCACGAAAATGGCCTCCCACCTTCTCAGACTTCAGATCCAGACCGTCAGGCATACAGAACCCTCGACTCCATTGTTAATAAGCCCGAAAGTCTCTCCGCGTCCTTCTTCTCTCAGGCTTCCTGCTCATCAGCTCCATTCCCACGTCACCTTCTACCCTCCAAAACTTACCCCCAAGCCCCAACCCTTCTTCAGTCTTTCTGTCCATTCTTCTCTGCCTTCTTCTTCAAACCCACCTGCCTCGAAGGAAGAAGCCATCCTCCAAGCCAAAACCTGCCTTTCAGCCACCCTAGAGAAGCCCCTAAACAACCCCAAGCTTGCTGGCAAGCTCAAGAAACTTAAGCAGCCCAGGTTCCGGGTCGAGATCCCAGTCGTCGATGACTCGCCTGACTCGATCTCCGCACTCGCCAACGACGTGTTCCAGGACCTGCCCATCAAGAGGAAAGGCTCCCCTGTCAAGATTCTGTTACTGTGGCCAAACTCTGAAGCAGCAAGGAAGGGCTTTGAGTCAACCGCATCCGGCAAGATTATGATCAACCACGTGGACATTTCATCCACACTAGATGATGGCGATCCGAGGACGTTGGCCTCTGGCGACGTGGCAGTGTTCTTGGCACCGGAGTCCTCGCAGTTGGCGGTTGTAAAGACTGTTACAGAAGCTCTGTATCCGAAACCAGTAGTGTTATTCAACCCAAGATGGGCTTTCGAGGAGGAAGAGAGCTTTGGAGAGGTGAGTGCCTTTGTGGGCTCATTCGAGGTTATATACTCATTCATGGGCTTGGAGGTGAAAGGAATCTTGAGCAGGAGGAAAGGCGTGGTTTTCAAGTGTGTGATGGAAGGAGTTTTGAGTGGGGAGAGGTGGGCAGTGCTTGTTGAAGAAGAAGGTGGAGAGTTGAAGGTCATCTCGAGGTTCAAGTCTCGCCCATCCATTGGCGAAGTCGAGACGGTGTTGTATAATTTGATGGCCGTCAATTCCCCAATCACAAAGTCCGCAAAGTTCTTGAGAGATTTGGTCTCAAATGTTACTGGGAAAAAGTAAAGCTATTAGAAATCATGTTTTGCTTGTATCTGAGCATGTTCGTTTCCGTTTTTTCAGCTTAACTGACTGCTCATACGAGTGAAAGATTGAAACCTTGGAAGTTTTGTAAATATTTGATTCTCTCTTTTCCCGGCTGATGGAATCTTGTGTTTGAGGCAACTGTTAATCTGATTCAGGTGGATTGAGTGTATTTCTGAAGTAATCTAAACCCGAACAGAATTTTTATTGCGCTGAATAAGTTTTTCACTATCCTCATACATTCAGCATTGCATTATTTTCAAAGAATTTGAAGTGTTCGCTTTTCCTAGAAATCGTGCCAGGAGAATAGAAGGGAGCTTGATAATAAAGGATTTAAAAAAGTTACATGAGCGGAGCTGTTCTGCCTCTACACCCTGGTCTGTCAGGCCTCAAACTCGGAAATGAAGAACTCTCTCATTTCATCCGCCATGTACAAGCACGCCTCATTCATTCGCTAGTTTGAGGTTGATCTTCACTCATCACCAGTTCTAAGATGCCCTAATGTGACAGCCCCTGATGAACTTATCCGAGAAATTCACATACTTGGCCCACAAGGGTCGAAGATGTGGAAATGCTATCTCGAGCCAAGGTTTTGCCCTGCCATTGAAGTGGATTACACCAGCACTCTTGGCTTCCGTGAAAGTTGTGTTTTCTTGGTAGCCGAGGCCAAGCATGTGCCAGAAGGGATCAATAATATGTACATACCCATGGAATGCAATTAGACCTGGAGGCAGTGTCCCGAGTTGCCACAAGCTCAGGTCCGATTTCAAGTTCTGCAGAAAATATTCCGGGATTGATAAGATCATTCAAAAATCCTGCTATTATTGCTGTATTAGCCTTTGAATATATCAAAGCTTTACCTGTTCTAGCCAGTGGTAGTAAGTGAGGCTTATGTTGGACTTCCTCCAAGCGTCTAGATCGAAAATGTTCATCCCATAAGCCCAAGCACACTGATTCGGGTCGAAGCTCTTCCTTACTAGAGGATGGGAGAAGTTCAAGTAGCTCTTGAAACGCTTCGACATCACAAACTTATCCTTTCCCTGACATGTCTGAACTGCTCCATTGACCTTGCCCTTCATGTCTATATCCCACAGAGGCATAAGATCGGTCTGAACCACAATATCATCGTCCAAGAACACCACTTTATTCAGGCTTGGGAATAGCTGCAAGAGTAAGCGAA
Source organism: Lagerstroemia speciosa (assembly GCA_037672795.1). Lineage (NCBI taxonomy): Eukaryota > Viridiplantae > Streptophyta > Magnoliopsida > Myrtales > Lythraceae > Lagerstroemia > Lagerstroemia speciosa. The sequence continues at coordinate 8,183,553 of CM075310.1, forward strand.
CATAAGTTGGGGCAAAATTCTTTATTGACGAAGAACTACTGATCACTGGCCGAGACTATCAGTCTTGTTTTACCTCAGGAAGATGTATTCTTATATGATTCATCATGGAGTTGTACTTGGGACTCAGAGCTTGCAGCTTAGAAGCAATGACGTGAGGTTTCTCGGTATTGTTCTTCACGATTGCAGATGATCCCCCTCGGAACTGCGATCTGGCACGCTGGTCCTTCTCCATAGCCTCCAAGACCGGGACCTTTCCCTTGGTGAACCAATCAAAGTGGTGCAAGGCCTTCACCTCAATGATGGCTGGATCAAGACGGTGGAGGGAGAACCATGCCTGCATCGGGGAATAAGTCTTCTTGTCGGTTATTATGTGCAGTACGACCTTGTGGGGTCGTAACGAGTTCTGGACCAGTGATGCTGCGACCACAGAGGTTGCTAGGACATTGTCCGACGCAAGGACAAAGTGGAAGTAGGAGTTGTCCACGAGGGCTGGGACGAGCTCAGCTGTTGGAAGCTGCAGACGAGCTCCTGCGTTGCTGGAGTGCTCGTTGGCAAGCTTTAGGGCGAGGCAGTGGAGCTGTTTCGGGATGCTGCTAGAGGCTATGTGGCGGTAAAGGTATTCCTGAATTTTGGCATTCCGCGTTCGCTGCTCAAGCAGAGTTACCTGAAAAAGAACACCGAGGTGGTAACTTCCGGTTTTCCCTTTAGAGGATCTCATTTTTCAATCAAACACACACTCCTCATGTAAGTAGACAGAAAGCTCAGAACGGTTATCTGGAATTGAACTCAATTGGCAGACTATATTTAATTGGAAAGGACCAGACCAACCATATCTCGAAGCTTGAGAGCAAAGGTTTTGGCATCAGGTCGGATTTCCTTCATCTTAGCCATGAAGTCTTCCAATGTTTGCGGGATCTCGGGTCTTCCTTTGAGTTCACCTTCAGTCACAGGCTGTTGCAGTACCTGGTACATTACCTCTGGGACCTGAACCGTGAAGCTAGAAGAGATTTAACAAATGGAATGTTTTTCTTGTCAAATAATTATCAAATTTCGGAGGATGATTTGGGAGAAGATGTTACATTTGGTTCCAGCTTTCTGCCCAGGATCTTGGGTCCTAATCTTTTCCCCAAGCAACCTGAATAAAATCAAATTCGACATTGATTAAGAAACATTCGACATCGGTAGAATTCCTGTGTCTTAATACTCCCCTTTCCATCCTACACCTTTCAATCCATCGATCTCCTTCTTTGTAATCAGGGGGGAAAAAAGAGAGAGAGAGAGAGATAGAGGGAATTTTACTTTTTAAGGTAAACACAGAGACTGAAATAATAGTTTAATGTAGGACTTACTCAAGCTATTGCCAAGAAAGTAAACTTCAAGGGCGGAACACTCTTATCGTATAGGACAGGATAGGATGTTTACCACGTTCAAACTCACTTCCCAAGAGTAGCATTCGACCAAATCGAAGACGACTACAAACAAATCCATCCTGTTTCTTAAATAAGCAAATGGTTCCACGTTTTCAAAATTGACGAACACAGTAGTTGACGCCAGGTTCCATCGATGATCTCATGTTTTTACAATGGAGATAGATGGCCTAGTTCCATTCACTATCAGTTTCGTCATAATTTCAGTTCGGTATTGCTGTGGCAGAAGTGCAGGTGGGAGCTGAAGAGAACTTACCAATGGTGGAGCACTTGGTTTCCCCTTCGATGCTGTCTACGGCGGTCATCACGAACAGAAACCTGAGGAGGAACGTGAAGAAGAGCAGCACATAGAACATCATCCGGTATGAGACCCGCCTCGACCCAATCTTCACGTTGATGAACTCCCTCACCCCTTTCCCTGGCAGCACCGTCACGTGCCTCAAGCTCGGCGATATATGAAGCTGCATTTCTGCAGTACGCGCACATGCGACAATACAACTTCAGGACTGAGTCCTGCCAGAGAGCTGGATCTGTATCGGTTTACTTCATCCGGGATGGGAATGTGGGGAGAGGGGGCCGGAAGGGAGGATTTTGATGGGGTTCTGATGTAGCTATCGGGCACCAAAACTTGCTTAGCATTTGGGCTATATATGAAAACTAAGGTGTCGGCTTGTAAATTATTTTCCGCACATTTTTTCCTTAACAATTGAAAAAACATATATGTTTTCATGAGTTGGTTAAGGAGAAAGGAAGAGATGTGTTTGGTGTTACATAGCTTTGCCTGCAGATGAAGTTTTTTAAGTTGAACACAAAAATGAAAAAGAGAGAGAGAGAAAGAGAGAGACTTTGGTCTCTCCTTTGACGTCTACTTGTTTTCCGATCAGACAACGACGTTCTCCCCAAAGAGGAAAGCTTCTGGGTGTTTGGTGGAAACAGAGTTGCTAGAAAACCTTCGTGGCGAGAAAAAGGATCGGTACGTTATTCGTGTACTTCTCGATCAGTCCTTGCTATTACAATCATACTCTGTCTTGTGATGTTCTTGGCATGATCCAGTGATAAGCCGTGAATGGTAAAAGCTAAAAATGGAAAATTTAACTGTATTGAGCTGTATATGGTTAATTGAGTTTAATGACTGTAAGTAGGTTTGGTAGGTGATTTTGTGGAGTTGGGCCATCGATCAATTTGGATCTTCATGGCTGATGTTCTAGTCATCATTTGGATCTTCCCGCTCTCCCTTCGCGTTGGCGACATCGAGAGACCTTCCTAACATCGTTTCAGATAGAATATCCTGTTTCTCACACATGTAAGAGGGAGATCAAAGTGGTGGTGGCTCAACTCCGTCCACCAAGACAGTAAAGGATAGGAGGCTGTCTATAACTTCCATGGTTTTTGACAACCCTAACACGGTGCAGTGGTTGTCGAAGTCGAACCACCCATGGCCTCTCTTCTATGGTCGGTGCAGTTTTACGCGCTTTTAACCGGTTTCACTACCAGCTGGAGTGGGCTCAAAGGATTTTATAGATATCGTCCAGTTTACAACAGTCCAAGCCTATTCAAACTACAGAAAACATTTCATCTCGTCCAGTCCCTATCGAATCTGTCCAACTGGTCTGTCTGGTCGAGTTCAAAAATCATGGTTAATGCTTGATCACACTTTAGCAGCCTGGGTCATCCCTTGGAATCATTTTGGTTTTGTGAAATGAATTGCCAGTAGAGGGAGGTTAGTGGGCTGGGCCTGTGGAGTAGACCCATAGACATGGCCCATATGGAAATCATGGATACTCTGCTATTTTCCTCTAAAATAGTTCATTGTTTTGTGTTTAGTCCTGTCTCTTGATATGGAAATAGGAATTTTTTATTTATATTAGCCGATGAATCCTGGATGGAACCTTCGAGTTCTTCTTCCATTGACGCTGGTTTAAATAACTGTAGCCGTGCCAGTGATGGCAGGTTGATGACTAGCTGATCAAGAAGGTTGCCTAACTTGCAGGACGAGGAAAGTAAGACAAGAAGAACTGCAGATGTTTCATTTCTACAATCCAGTGCGAATTCTACGGTTCAGCTTTCTGATTTGGGAAATGAAAAATACACAGACATCTGAGACGGAGACGATCCGTGCCAATCTGAAAAGGAACAAGCAGGTGCTGATGTGAATAACACCGCCTATGAATATTGTCATTTTGTGGACATAGTCTTCGTTTGGTAAAACCACTGCAATGCCCGATGTAAAGGCCGTAGCGGTCGACAGGAGAGCAATGTAGGTAAGAACCGTGGCACACAAGTAACAGTATGCATACGACCTCTTGCTGATGACAGCTCCCCAGAGTATAGCACAAGCTGCTGTTATCGAGCTGGTCATGGCGATGGTATCAGAGACTATGAACTGCTTGAAGTATTTGCTCGACTGCAGAAGGGCCACTCCCTGGTCGGGACCCAGGTTGTTGTTATAGCCTCCGGGCATCGTGAAAGCTGCAGCATAAGTAACGGTCGTGATAAGGGTCGTGATCATCAAAAGGGTCTGTACCCTCTGCTTGTAAGTCTGCTCCATGGCACCACCATCTTCCTGGTCCGGGATTGAATGGGCTCTCCTGGGAGAAAACCGATGAGGATCATTCACACCATGGGGTTGTCTCCAAAAGCTCAGGTCTGTGATCTGCAGAAACAAGTAAACAAATAGATGAAATGATCGAACTTCAGCAGCCAGGTTTAGTATAAAACTGAGAGAGGAATTCATTGAGCAGAGTCTTCTAAAGATTGGAGAAGTAAAGCTGCCTGTTAACAGTCCTTTGATGCATTCATAAGTGATTTAACTGAAAAAAACTATGTCCAGACTAATATTACCATGCTTGGGATTTCGGTTGTCTTATCAATGTCAAGAGCAGTTAGTCCACACATGTTCTGGGCTCTCCTATCAACTCTTCCATCCCACAACAAGTGCCTCATAATCCAAGTTTTCCTTCCCATGGCGGCAAGATGCAACGGCGTGTTTCCATTCTTATCCGGCTGATTTAGGAGCCCCTCTAGCTCCGCCATTTCGAGCATGTAACTAACGACTTTTGCTTTCCCGCTTAAGACAGCAAGGTGAAGAGCGTTCTGTCCAGTTAAGTCCAAGAGTTCTCCCGAATCAGGACAGTGCAGAAGGATCTCTCCAATGACTCTTGTGTGACCCGTAAGAGCAGCAGCATGGAGAGGTGAACGACCATCCGTGTCCATTACATACGCAGCTGAGGTATCAAATTCTAGTAATCTTGTGACCGTCTTATGATCTCCAGAGGAAGCTGCATAGTGGAGAGCAGTTCGACCCTCGTTGTCCACGGCTTTGATGAGCTCGGGTCTCACTCTCAAGAGAGACTGCACGATCACTTCAAAACAGTTGCACAGGAACTTTATTTTCACAAACCTCTGAAACCAAACGTTTCTTACGATAAGAATGTAAAGCTTAAACAATATTTAACATACTTGGATGCCTCTCAATGACAGCAGCATGTAAAGCTGTTTGGCCACGGCACCCGCAAACGGACACTGTTGGAAACGTCAAAGCCTTACTCACCATCTCCACCATTCCACGACGAGCTGCCAGATACAGAGGGGACTCTCCATTCTGATTCTCGTAGTTCAACAGCTGAGGATCGGCCCTTATCAGAAAATCTGCCACTTGACTGTGGCGGTTCCTGATAGCCTCATGAAGAACCGTGTTATCCCTCTTATTCTGCCACCTGACCATCTCAAGCTGTGTTTCTGTATCAAAGGCTGGCTCGTCGATGATCAGTTTGAGAAGAGAACTCACAACATTGAGGTGGCCAGCCCTTGCAGCAACGTGAAGAGGAGTGTCCCCATCTACGTTTGGCTTCACTAGGAGGGACTTGCACTGTGTGCATATCTCCCACACAAACGAATCATGTCCGAATTGAGAGGCGATGTGGATGATCGAGTTTTCCTGGGGAGTAAGCCTCAGGACCAGGCTTGGAGATTCATTGAGCAGCCTCTTCAGGGTTGGGACATCGCCCCTCCTTGCGCATCTGTAAAGCCTCGGATCCATTAGTTGTGTCTTCAACTGCAAGGAAGCTGAGTCAATGCAGAAAGCATCAAGGAAAGGAGCAATATAACAGCCGATTCAGTCCTTTACTTTTAAAGACTCGGGAAAGCAGCCAGTCTGCAAATAGTTGATCTTACATTGGCAGAAGTCAACTCGCAATAGCATCGCAGTGATGTAGCTATCATAGAAATGCCAGTCCAGAATATAATAACTTAACATACCGGACAAGTATCTCTTTCATTAGGGAAGTCATGCTAGGACCGGAGACTCTAAGTGGAAACTCTCTCAGGTGAGACTACTCTCAGACATGTCTTTCATGTATGTGGGAAATCTCTCAAGTGGACTGCTTTCATCATTAAGCGGATTGCTCAAACCAAGGTATTCCTGCAGCGTAAAAATGTTCGGGATTTATTTTGGACTCTGACCAATTTTCCGATCGGGTATTACAGGTCAAATTTCTACGGATAATGGGGCACTGTATCCCTGATTAATGCTTCTATCAGTATTAGGACTTCCAGTTTTCAGGATTTTCTTGAAATTTGCTAAGTCAGTCCATTGGAACCAGTCTCCATCCGATTCCTAGCCCTCTTTGTTTCTTTTTATATTGATATTTCAGGGACGAACCCTCTTCCCCGACCGAAAAACTGATCCAGTGCATGAATTGAACGGAGTTTCCACTGAAACTGGCTGCAGCCCTGCAAAAGTAAGGCAAGTTATTTACTTGTGCATTATCAACAAGTGAATGTGAATGATATGATTGTCTAAGTATAAACAGAAACTCACCTACTAGGATTCTTAGAACTGTCAATGCCGAATGAAATACACAGATTCAGTCTCTGTCTTTTGCGTTATATGATCCCGGTCTATTTTCTTTCTTCCTGCTTTCTTTTCCCTTAACATAACTCAGTATGGACCATAAATACAAGCTGATAACGGTCCAGGAGCATGAATAATCCCATGATGGAATTGTCCTCTGTCTCTCTGTGGGTGTGAAATCAGGAACTCGAGGCAACGACTGCCAATTCATTATCGGTATTGAAGAAATTCTGTGTCCTAAACAACAACTAATTCAAGCAAGTAGCATGCAAATTCTAGAGAAAAAGGGTATTATATTGACGAGTTTCAACGTAGACTCATTCTTCCAAGGTACAGAGATATTGCAAAGATAGATACTGTGAAATGGCCCACAAGGTGGAGGACTTGGAAGAAAAAGAAACGTAGACTCATTCTTCCAAGGTTCAGAGATATTGCAAAGATAGATACTGTGAAATGGCCCACAAGGTGGAGGACTTGGAAGAAAAAGAAATGAGCTGTTAAAGGAATAAAAAATTGTTAACTGACGTGGAAGGAAAGGTAACTTCTTTGATGCTGACAATCAAGCAGGTGGGAAACGTGGAAGAAAAAGAAATGAACTGTTAAAGGAATAAGAAATTGTTAACTGATGTGGAGGTAAGGAGAACTTCTTTGATGCTGAAAATCAAGCCCAAGACAATTGGTCTAATTCAATTTAATGACCCAGGTACCGTTGACAGTTGCAATTTAATTATCTCAGAGGTTTGTTCCTTTTTTCTGGCATCTGATGCTAAGGCGCAGGCAAGGAGATTTCCCACTGAAAGTACAAAGCATGGAATGAAGCAAGTAATCCTCACGAACGGCATATGACAATGCTGTCAACTTGCCCTGCACGTTCCAACCAGTATGGTATTCAAATGTGTTAAATGCCTCCCAGCAGTTCCCAACATCGACCAAAGAGAACATATTGTTGGTAAGGAAGAAAGAAACTATGGAAGAAGTTATGACAGCGACAAAGGCAGCGAATGCTCACTTCATCTCTAAGCTACATGGTGGATAAGTAACTCAAAAGAACGAATTATTCATGCTCTCGTTTTGCCTGCAAAACTAACTCTGGTTAAACGACTGGATTTCATTAAAGTTGATGACATTCCTGAGAGCTTGATAATCTCCTTGGGATAACCACAAGGTGGAGCGATTCGGGTTTCAATACGGGCAAACAGATAGGTTCGACGCTGATCAGAGAACCAAAGATTCTCTTGCCTCATGAAGCCATAAGTGTCCTGATCACCCAATCTTTTAAGGCCTCGGTGAGAAGAACAGCTGTCATCATTGCTCGTTCAATCTCCGCGATCCACCTAGTGAAACAGATCATGGTCCTCAAAGTGGGAAGAGTGATTGAGTTGGGATCACACGATGAGCTGATCCAAATCAACTGTGGAGATGGCAGTAAGTACCTGAGAGGTTAAAAACTACAGAACATTATGGCAGCAACTGATGGGAAGATTCTGACAATGCCACCTCCAGCCTGGTCAGTGTTTGATCGACCCTAAGAAATCACCATCTTATCCTCCATCTTCCCAGTGGCACTTGCTCAAAATTGACTATCTAGGTGCTTGGCTGCAACCAGCTCAGTAATGGTGCAGCCCATAAAATGCTTACATCACAGGCTCTCCTCTGGATCCATTTCTGAACAGTCGATCTGAGATGAAACTCAAGTGCCAAGAGCAGCCCATATATTCCTAGGAATTGGCACCCTCAACTTTGTTTCTAGCCTTCTCCAGCGTGATCTGCCTGGTTTCCGAGGATAGGATGTCCCTTATAGTGCAGGTAACATTCAGAGCTTCCTTTGCTTATGCTCTTGGGCTTGTACTAACATGGCGATTGACCCGGCTGTTGATAGCAGTGTAGCAATTAGTTACTGGAACCTTCTATGCTCGCAGTCTGCTCATGGAAAAGCACAGTGGGAATATCACAGGAGGCTCAGAAATAAGGAAGCCAGCTTGCTAGCGAGGCTACCATCAATCACAGTACCATAAACTGCTTACTTCATCCTAGAAATTTATGGGCAGATTTATCATATTGGTATGGTGGAAAGTTACTAACCAAAGGCTTAATAATGCTTCATCACATTTTCTAGTCGATCCTAGTAACATTGCTCAGATCAGGCAGTGTGGAGCTGAGAGAAGTTTTCTTGCCGTACCCTACAATGCCCGAGTAGCTGATCTTCTTCTCATATCGCTAAGATTGTGGTGGATGAGGGGGAAACATAGACAAAGCAGGTTTCTCGTATTGCATCGCTTGTTCTCGTAAGATTGTAAAAGTTATGAACTGACTGTTCGTGTACACATACATGAATGAAACTGAACTTGGCAAAGAACAATAGAACAGAACTCAATTAATAAAATATCGAGGTAATGCGGGAAAGAAAATGAGAGGAAACGAATTGCAACCTCCGAAAAAACAGTGCAAGAGCAATGAAATGGAATACAAGAACTCTATTAATCAAAAACTGAGCAAACCAAATGCTAAAAGACCAAGGAAGATCCCAACTTTCCCGTGGCGGACAGCGGTCTCCGGGACACCAGACTTCAGCCTAATATCCTTCTTGTGCTTCAGCTTCGACCCGAACTGGTTCACAGTCACATTGGCCCCCACTGCCAATTTGTGCCTCTTAGTCTTCCAGAATATGATCTTGAACCTCACCTGTGTGTGCAGATCGACCCGAAAGACCACTGACTCATTCCCCGTGGCCACGTCGGTCCAGTTCACCTCTGCGGTATCCACAGTGACCTTCTTGGTGGCTTTCTTTTGGTACCCTTGATAGAACCCGGGGATCTTCCCCGGCCAGAGGGAGTGGCTGGTGTCGTTGAAGGAGCTGACGGTGACGTTGATCTGGTCGTAGTAGATGCCCTTCTCCTTGTTGCCATTGCTGAGCTTGAGGTCCATGAAAATGGTGGCATTGCCGGGAGAGCTGAGGGACCTGTTGAGGGCGGGGAGGTAGAAGTTCTTGATCGAGCAGCTGGGGTTGTCGGGGCGAAGGCTGAGCCACAAGAAGAGGGCCGCGAGGCCCAGGGTGAGGGTGAAGCTGAAGCAGCCCCGGAGGCAGCCGCCGGAGCCTGACATGTTTTCCGGTGAGCAAGCTTGCTCCGAGTGGGTTCAGCCGAGAAGAAAGAGGTTGCTCTGCTCAGCTCTACTCGATGGTGATGGAGGCTCCTTGTGGTCGATCTCCTGGGGTTGCCCAGATGCGGAGCCAGTTGAAGTACTTGATTATGTCGGGAAAGTTAGGTGGTCAACACGTTGGCCGTCTTATGTTTTTGAGTAACACACTTCGATGATTGGCCGGGACAAGTTGCTTTGTGGATGGGGCCATCTCTGATTGCTTCTCAGGGCTAAGAAAACGAATCTTTGGACACCTACTGTAGCTTTCAGCCCTCTCAACATTCCATTAGTAGATTACGTCTGGTATACCTTTTCTTTTTCCCCCAATATATCTGCAATCCAATCACTCCCCACGCAATATTTGGGTCTCTATATTTCATCATAAGTATATCAGATGTATTGAATAACCAGCACTCGACACAGATCTCAATTGCATAGTTTAATAAGTCTGCCACTTCTTTCAATTTCAATTCCCCTATAGTTTTCTTTTTCCCCGAATATATCTGCAATCCAATCACTCCCCACGCAATATTTGGGTCTCTATGTTTCATCATAAGTATATCAGATGTATTGAATAACCAGCACTCGACACAGATCTCAATTGCATAGTTTAATAAGTCTGCCACTTCTTTCAATTTCAATTCCCCTGTAGTTTTAAAACCAACATAACGATGACTGATCTCTTTCTGTGTTATTACTTTTATGAGTTCATAGATAAATTCTGATAAAATAGGATGACATACTTGCAATTCTAAGCAAGCTCATTTAAGCTCCCGAGCTTATAGCTATCGAGTCGAATACTAGTGAGCTTGGCTCGAGTAAGCTCTGGCAAGAGGTTGCCGGAGCTAGGCCGCGATCGTTCGTCCGCCTGAACTCCCCGGTTCAGCTTCTTCTTTGGCGACTGCAGTGAATGAGAGTCGAAACGTCTGCAAGTGGCATAGGCGGGAATTTGGGCCTGGGGCGTGACTAAAGTGCGGCCCAATAATTAATTATCAGGTCCAATTCGTTCTACTCTTCAAGGCCCACGAACATTTGTTGAAGCCCATTTCTCCTTTTCCGGTTTTTCTTTTCTTTTTTTATTTTTCATCCACGTGATTGTGATGGATGGGATTCCAATTGCGATTAGACACGTAGTTTGCCTTCTTCCTTTGTTTTGGTCCACCGGTTGAGCTCAAGAAATTGATATTCCACCTTGTGGGCTAGGAAATGAAAATCTGGAAGGAAGCAGTGGAGGGTAAAATAGTATTTTTGCACGACCAGTGCTGCAAATAAACGTCACATTCAGGTTATGCTATATCACACGCACCGGCACCTACCATTAAGTTTTAAACTTAATAAAATTTATAATTTGTGATTTTTATCCAATATTAAAAAAAGTTAATGTATTTCATAAAATTAATTGTATTATATTATCCATGAATTAATTATGGGCCCAAAATTAGAAAAGGTCCGTACAGATAGACAAGACAGAGTGACTTCAACGGTAACGTTAATCCGACGCTAACGGCATCCTCAGATTCCGGTCTCCTACCGCAACTAGATGCGCGTGAGTGGTACGCGCCAGCCAACTCGCAGGCGGTCAAATGCTCGCACTCTCCAGAAGCACGCGCGTTGGCCTGCCGAAAATCACGATTTACCTAAAATACCCTCTGTTGGAACACTATCTTGGCGTGTTCGCCATGGCAAGGTGGGAACTCCGGTCAATTTGAGGCGGCTCCCCGTGCTATAAATTGAGAAGCTCCAGGTAGGGTTTCAATCATCGATTCCATTGGGAAAAAGATAAGAAACTCTGAATCCTCTCGTAGTCTCTAAAGCTTTTAAGATCTCTTCAAGGTAATTAATTTCTTGTCCTCATCTTTGCTCGTTTTCTGTGCTGTTGAATTGCTCTCTGTGATTTCTGTTATTCTGATATCTGTTCATTTAATTGGTTAGTCGTTCTCTTGATTTGGTAGATCTTGTTGGTTCTGTTCTTGTTTCTCTGTGTTGAAGTAGCTTGATCTATTGTTATTTACCAAGTCTGATGTTTGATTGTTTGGCTTTTCGCACGATCTAATATGGGTAGTGAATCTTCCTTCTGGAAGATGCGGGTTTGTTGAAACATTAGCGTTTGTTTGCTATCAAGTTTAACAACTGCATCGAAAACCTACTTTTTTTGACTTGGAATCTGAGACGCTTCTGATCGTTTTTGGATTTCTTGAATTTTTTGCTGTTTTATGGAGTCGTGATGATTATGTTATAAGGATGATTGGCAAATCTGTGATTGTTTGTGGAATCTGATTAGTGCTTATTTTTGGGTACTGCAGATGCAAATCTTTGTTAAGACGCTGACAGGCAAGACCATCACCCTTGAGGTCGAGAGCTCCGACACAATCGACAATGTGAAGGCCAAGATCCAAGACAAGGAGGGAATCCCTCCGGATCAGCAGAGGCTCATCTTTGCTGGTAAACAGCTCGAAGATGGTCGAACCTTGGCCGATTATAATATCCAGAAGGAGTCAACCCTTCATCTGGTGCTCCGTTTGAGAGGTGGGATGCAAATCTTTGTGAAGACCCTGACTGGCAAGACCATCACCCTCGAGGTCGAGAGCTCCGACACCATTGACAATGTAAAGGCAAAGATCCAAGACAAGGAGGGAATTCCCCCAGATCAGCAGAGGCTTATCTTTGCTGGTAAGCAGCTTGAAGATGGCCGCACCCTGGCTGATTACAACATCCAGAAGGAATCCACCCTCCACCTTGTCTTAAGATTGAGGGGAGGTATGCAAATCTTTGTTAAGACCCTCACTGGCAAGACCATAACCCTTGAGGTTGAGAGCTCCGACACGATAGATAATGTGAAGGCCAAAATCCAAGACAAGGAAGGAATTCCCCCGGATCAGCAGAGGCTGATATTTGCTGGTAAGCAGCTCGAGGATGGAAGGACCCTCTCTGACTATAACATCCAGAAAGAATCCACCCTCCACCTGGTGCTTCGTCTGAGGGGTGGAATGCAGATCTTCGTGAAAACTTTGACCGGGAAAACTATCACCCTTGAGGTGGAGAGCTCAGATACCATTGACAATGTGAAAGCCAAGATTCAGGACAAGGAGGGAATTCCCCCGGATCAGCAGAGGCTGATATTTGCCGGTAAGCAGCTCGAGGATGGAAGGACCCTGGCCGACTATAACATCCAGAAAGAATCCACCCTCCACCTGGTGCTCCGTCTGAGGGGTGGAATGCAGATCTTCGTGAAAACTTTGACCGGAAAAACTATCACCCTTGAGGCGGAGAGCTCGGATACCATTGACAATGTGAAGGCCAAGATTCAGGACAAGGAGGGAATCCCCCCAGACCAGCAAAGGCTTATCTTTGCAGGTAAGCAGCTCGAGGATGGAAGGACCCTGGCGGATTATAACATTCAGAAGGAGTCCACTCTTCACTTGGTCCTCCGCTTGAGAGGTGGCATGCAGATCTTTGTCAAAACCTTGACAGGGAAGACAATCACCCTGGAGGTGGAGAGCTCGGACACAATTGATAATGTCAAGGCAAAAATTCAGGACAAGGAGGGTATTCCACCGGACCAGCAGAGGCTGATTTTCGCTGGGAAGCAGCTCGAGGATGGGAGGACCCTTGCAGATTATAACATTCAGAAGGAGTCGACCCTGCACTTGGTGCTCCGCCTCAGGGGTGGAATGCAGATCTTTGTGAAGACCTTGACTGGGAAGACCATCACTTTGGAGGTCGAGAGTTCCGACACCATTGATAATGTCAAGGCAAAAATCCAGGACAAGGAGGGCATCCCACCGGATCAGCAAAGATTGATCTTTGCTGGGAAGCAGCTTGAGGATGGCCGCACTCTTGCGGACTATAACATCCAGAAGGAGTCGACCCTGCATCTCGTCCTCCGCCTGAGGGGTGGTTTCTAGGTTGGGTCTGATGGTTTTTAATGGGTATGAGTCTGTCTCGAGTCTTAGGTGGTTTTATTTCGCTTTTACCAGGTCTTGCTTGCAGTGGTTGTTTCATGACATGAATCAGAGGCTGTGTTAACTCTTCAGATGCTATGGTTGAATAATAATAGACTATTCTGCAGAAAGCTTCCTTGCAATGGCTTACGATGATGATACACATTGGTGGAATCAGGAATTGTTGCGGAAACTCTGAATTCTATCTACCAAAAAGAATATCGTGACCCTTGTTATTATTGTAATTAATGAAAAAGGGCAAGATCTGGGCAGTGCGCAGAGCTACGGGGCAAATCAATTGCAGCCAACCTCGACTCTGGCAAGCACGTATATACACTATACGGAGTGAAAGGAATTCGGCGATTCACAATCGGGAGTCACTATTAGAGGATAGAACTATGGCCTTCATAGGAGACTGGGTATGAGGTCGCCTACGAGGGCTTCCGGATCTAAGTAAAAGAGTTAAGAATTCAAGTCCGAGAAATTTCGGGTTTTTAATCTTCTTCCGTTTTTTTTTTTACGTCAGTTACTCAAACCTCTTAAGGCTGGTAGGACTAATTTCATTTGGTAGCTGTATGTTTCTCTCTTCAGGCCTGTGAGCCGGAGTTTTTTGGGCCTGTAAGCCAATATATTTTTGGACCTTGATAAGACTTTGTGAATATGAATATTTGAAGGATATAAAAAGAGTACACACTTACCTGATCGGGGAAGGGAAAAACAGGGGGGGCAAGATTCAATAATCAAATTCCATGGGAATCAGGGTCTCTGTCGTGAAAATTCCAATTTTGGCCATGACTGATCGTCATATCATGGTGGAGACGACGAGAGAGTCGCGTCGTAACAGTGGAGATGGCTCCGGAATTTAAGGTTTCAAGAATATTGTGGACGGCCCATCGGAAGAAGCCATACATCGTTGGGAGGTTCAGGACTGATAGAGGGCTCTAATGAAGAGGCCTTGCGTGGGCATGCCTTGTCCAGCCTGGAGAAGCTCGGGATGGTGCTAGGCTAGGCCCCCGTGCATGAAAGGGGACTCGACTCGAACAAAGACAGGTGCCAAGCACAAGACTGGGCTGAACTCTGCGCTGCTTTCCAACGCTTTCGTTCCAATATCAAACCTCCAGGGGGCTTCGTTAATTACAAATCATTCTCGATGACTGCAGTTGTATTGATCCAGCGCACGGCCAGTTCCTCCGCTCCTTCTTCCTAGCTAGTACTTTCCATCTCCTCCGTGTAGTTTATTTATTTCTTCTAATTTTCTTGCTTACGTACTTAGTTTTAGGCTTCAGCCTCATTATCTCTTCCGAATAACAAAAAGACAGTACCATATAGTCTTTATATATATAAATATATATATGTTGATATAGAGAGGGCTTTATTAGAAAAACTGCTAAGTGATTACAAAACCACGATGAAACCCACACGATGATGTGGGCTTTTATTTCATTACACCGACCAGCTAAGACTCGCAGAATCTCTCCAGATTTATTGTAGCAGAGGGACAAGGTGAGATTTTATTCAAGATGGAGAGAGGTTGGCTCCACATCCGACGACGATGTTTGATTAGATGGTAACTGGTGCCCGGATCTGGTAGCAGCTCCGCCCGATCCCGCACATCTGCGGCAGCTGCCTGGCGCACTCCCTCACCTGGTGGATGTCCCGTCCGCCGAGCCCTCCCTGCAGCTGTTCCCTCACTATCTCCTCAAGCCCCTCGCATCTTTGAATTATCAAACAGACAAGATAGATCAGATTCAGAGAGCCGTCAAAAACCAAAAAAAAAAAAAAAACAGAGAGAGATCTGACTCTGTCGCAATGCATCCTGGTGAAGTGTTTTGTGCATGCATGCAAATAAGGGTTTGTGCACTCACATGCATCGATCGTCCATCCGGTTGAGCTGGTTGCAGCAGGCGTCGAATTCCCGGCTTCCCGTCACCCCACGGCTACCGTATCGGCTGCCTCCATAGCCGCATTGGCCACCGCCTCCCCTCGAGACCTCCGAGAGGAAGTCCTGGCATCGGCTCAGCATCTGCGCCCTCTGGAGCTGGTCCCAGCAGCTGCCTCCCCTCCTCTGGTTCTCCAGATCCTCATCGACATCCACCGTCAGCATGGTCGTCCTGCTGGCTGTCGCGATCACCAGGAGTACTCCGAACACCACCGCCAGGATCGCCAACTTCGCCATTAATGTGATAATTTTTAGAACTAGAGCTAGGACGGCTGTCGATGGTGATTAGCTTTGGTGAACTGGGGAGGATGGAGATGGATGTGGGGACTTTTATAGGAGACTTTAGG
Organism: Lagerstroemia speciosa; assembly: GCA_037672795.1. Classification (NCBI taxonomy): domain Eukaryota; kingdom Viridiplantae; phylum Streptophyta; class Magnoliopsida; order Myrtales; family Lythraceae; genus Lagerstroemia; species Lagerstroemia speciosa. The sequence continues at coordinate 8,199,197 of CM075310.1, forward strand.
GTTTTGCATGGAGAGTACGTGGAAGGTCTTTAATTCCTGCATGTGAGAATGTTTTGACTCTTCTTTCTCAAGCTTTACACGAAGGAGCTTTCAAACGAACGTGCATGGGTGAACTACTGTCCAGCATTTACGCTCTGCTTACTGGATCGTTTAATAAGTTTTTAATATAATATTTTATTATTAATAATTTAAATTAAAGAAAAGAATTAAATTTCCTTAATGTTACAGAAAATCGTGAAGAATTTCCCTTCTATACATCCCCACTCTCGGTGTACCCGTCAGCCCTAATATATAATGAATGTGCATAATGAACTGAGGTAGGATAGACATCGTGGTCCTACAGGTTTTCTTTTTTGTACTGCATAATATCTTCCAAGTTTAATTAATTCAAATTAATTCAAATTCGAATCAAATACCTTGATCTTGTCCAAGAGTTCTATATATATATATATATATATATTCATGATCACTTCTTGCTCATCGTCTCCACGTTCGAGCGCCCATGCAAAAGCTTCCAAAAACGGAGGTATGAATGGTTGACGGTAACACGTACGATGTTACTGCCTACTGGCAGAGCGACATCAAGAAAGATTAACAATCATACAGGATGACGATTGTCACGTATTGTGTAGGCGTGGTACGTGTAACTTTAAATTCGATGTCATGAATTTTCTTTTCTTTTTTTAATTTGCCTGATAATGTAAACTTACTAATGGCAGTCCATGGGACAGCATGTCGTCGGGTTTGAGGTTACACGGTAGTTGATGCCGAAGCCGATATGGCATCAACAGGCTCTTCTGCGCTCAGTTCTACTCCCGGAGTAAGACGAGCCCAGAGAAGAGTGCTGGCGAGATGAGGGAAGTTCTTTGGGTGCATGATGCCCCGGGAGTGTACAACTGTGAAGCCCTTCAAGCTGCTAAGCAGTTACTAGATGTGTCTACGTGCTCATTGGACCTTTTCTGGGCCTAGCCAGGGTCCAACTACATATGAAGCGGCGGTAATACTAATACTCATGATGGGCTTGAATCGGCCCAATAACAATTTGCCTCAATGGACCACCAGGATCCATATCAAAAATTTTCGATACCCCGTTTATTAAAAAAAGGAAATATTGAGGAAAAAAAATTGAAATACTTATTCTGGGAATACAGAGGAACAAGATTGATGATTTTTTACTCCTTTCACTGATCAAATTAATGAAGGATAAGGTTGACTGGGAGACATGGTCGACAGGCAGGTGACTAGCTGGAAGTGTTATCTGACTTAATCATGCATCGATCACTAAAAGGTATTTCATTTTGCATGTTTAGGGGAAAAAATTTATTTTCTTTTGTTTGCACTATGCTATCCTGAATCAGCTAACATGTATATCGAGACTAATTTATAATCGGAACGGATCGGATCCCTGAAAAAAATTCATGCCAACCCTCCCAATTTGATGATCAATTCTGAAATTAACCATTTTGAAAAATAATAATGAAACTACTAAATTAACCTCAGGTCGATTAAAAGAATGTTTAATCCGATTATATACGGAAAAAATCAAATTTTAATTCGACTATATAATCTGAAGTAGAAGAGACAGGAGCAGTATCCCTGTCTCATCAGGGAAAGAAGAACATGGCGACTCGTGGGCTGCTCGGAGCGATCAGTAGAAGAGCTTCTCGTCTTTCAGTATCCCGATATCTCTCCATCAGTTCCGCTTCAAGAACTGTAAGTCCTCCAAATTTGACTTAAAGACATTCTTTAATCTGTCGAAGTATCTCGCGCGTTCGCTCGCTTATGAAGAATGAATTTGTCTATTGCGAAACGGTGCACGTGGTGCCCAGATCAACTTTTCCGTTCCTTGCTTCGAATCAACCCGAAAGGCGAGAACTTTGGTTAATCATGACGGGCTCCGGGCTCTCGATTTGGAGATTTTAAGCCGCACGCTACGTAGATTGTCAGTTCATTGGTGAAAGTTTTAATTTTGCTGGCATTCAGTTCGTAGGAATGTCCCAAAGAAGTGAATCATGAGCTCTGATATGATCTTCGATCTTCACGATTACTGTTGTGAGTTTCCTTTGAGCTTTACATGGTACAGGCCACTGATTCGATAAATTCGTTATTGGGTATAGATAAGCACATTGGTTATAGCCGAACATGAAAGTGGATCCATCAAAGCATCATCACTGAATGCTGTAGAGGCGGCAAAATTGCTTGGCCAAGATAATTCAATTACGGTCTTGTTGGCCGGGTCTGGTCCATCCCTTGAAAAAGCTGCTTCGAGTGCTGCTTCATGTCATTCTTCCATCTCAAAGGTAGTTTCATCCTGTTAGCTTTCCCGCTCTGCCATATTCTTCTATGAATTCAACTGCTGTGGAATCCCCTGAGAGGATACAAATCTTCAGCCTACCGCCAAAATCTTTTACTTGTTTCAGATAATATGGTAACTGCAGGTCCTTGTAGCCGATTCAGATAGATTTACACATCCTCTTGCCGAACCTTGGGCCAGACTCGTACAGCTGGTTCAGCAAACAGGGGGATATTCTCATGTGGTTGCCGCATCTGGTTCGTTTGGGAAGAATATAGTTCCTCGGGCTGCCGCCCTCTTAGATGTCTCTCCGGTGACTGACGTTACAGAAATTCGGGAAACTAGGCAATTTGTCAGGCAAGTGGGTCTCCAACTTCATTATTCGATCAAGTTCTGATTGTTCATGTAACTACTACTTTTATTTCTATCTGATTGTTCGTGTAAGCTACTACTTTTCTTTCTAGGACAATGTACTTAGAGGATGTCTAACTCGAATTTCTCTGCTATTGCAATGCAGGCCCATCTATGCTGGCAATGCTCTCTGCACTGTTCATTACACAGGTGCTTATCCTTGCCTATTGACAATCAGACCAACATCGTTTCAAGTGGACCTGCAGGACACTGATTCCAATTCTAATGATGCTCCCATTACTCAGTTTGATCTCTCAACCTTCGAGGAAGGTCTGTCTGTTCTCTGCTTCATGATCTCTCTACTGCAAGATGCCCAGATGATTTCCACAAATACAAGTAAAAAGAAGGGCCAAGGGCTCTTTAACTGAAGTAGGAAAATTTGTAGGATGAAGCGAGATAGTAGCAGAATATGCGTGCCATAAAATGCTCATTCCATGTAAAAATTATTATTTTCCTGACAGGACAGTTCTTTCTACTAATTTTTCTGCAGAATCTATCAGTAAATCTCGGTACATGAAGCTTACCTCTCAAGATACAGAACGTCCTGACTTAGGAAATGCACGGATTGTGGTCACTGGTGGGAGAGGGTTGAAAAGTGCAGAGAATTTCAAGATGATAGAGAAGCTTGCAGAAAAGCTCAGTGCTGCAGGTTATCCCTTAACACAAGCTTGTGTTCTTTTAATGCATCTGGACTTCTTATCCCTCAGGAGAATAAACACGCACGCACACAGACCTCTTATGCTGATGCATGATCTTTCAGTGTCCTCATCCAACTAGTTATCATGTCAAGTGAGCGTGTATAAGTTGAGGTCATGCTGTTTCTTTCAACACCTTGTTTGTTATATTGCAACGAAAAATCTGACACTTTTCTCCTCCTCTTGTTTAGTTGGAGCCACGCGAGCTGCTGTAGATGCAGGATTTGTTCCAAATGACCTTCAGGTAAAATCACTGCCATGCCACATGATTCCTGCTTCCACATACTCTGGCATCTCTTCATAATTCAGATTGTCATGAAGAAATAAAGATGTCTACGGCTTATCTTGCTACTGCTATATTCTTTTCAGGTTGGTCAAACTGGAAAGATTGTTGCCCCAGAACTCTACATGGCTTTCGGAGTTTCGGGTGCCATACAGCACATTGCTGGCATGAGGGACTCCAAGGTCATTGTTGCTGTAAATAAGGATTCAGATGCTCCAATTTTTCAGGTGATCTCCCTCTTCCTCTCGATCTCTACGAAAGTATCATTCACGTTCTAATCAATCAACATCCTTCATCCAATGGCCGGTGAAATATTTTCACATCAAATGTGCTTCCCAAAGATGTCAAGTCATTCTAGGCTATAGCCGATGATGTATTTGTTATAGGCCTGATGCATCAGTGTCACTCATCTTTCACTTCCCTAGCCTAATTAGTAATTAAATTCAGAAGCAGCCAGTTGCTCTCATTTACTTGGTAGTGGCCCAGCTCAGTTTTAGAAATGTGATGGGTTGACAGGTTGCTGATTACGGGCTCGTCGGGGATCTCTTTGAGGTGATACCAGAGTTGATAGAGAAGCTTCCCGAGAAGAAGTAGATCCTGCCCAGTATTGACTAAAGGATCCCCAAGTTATTTCAATTCCATTGAAGGCTAAATATTAACTTTGGAAATGAAGGATTATGTAAAGGGTTGTTGGAATAAAGAATGAACTTGCTTTACACTTCGCCATTCTCCTTTTGTTTCGGGCTTTCACTTCTCCTTACTCTAGTGCATTGATGATTGAATGATGTTCACCACCCTCTGGCCGTCTGTGCAGAACTCCAGCCTCTGGACTGTGAAGTCGTTTACTGGCATAGGACTAGGAGTTCTTTCTGGGACAGGGAAAGAGTATTAAAATGAAAGAAGGCTTTGATGATAAAAACGAAATCAAGAACTCTCCATTTCGGACATCAGATCAATGTACCGTGTCATGTAGCCACTGATATAGATTAATTATCCCATGCAAGTGTATCTTGATAAGAAATTTCAAGCTAGGATTGAACCTTAGGGATAGTAACATAGGGCATGAAGATTCTTTAAAAAGAATTGAACCTTAGGGAGCCGCCATCTTTCCGATCAGTTGTCTGCTCCGAGACGTGTCCTATCTCCATATGTAAGTCATGGCGCTGGTGTCTCTTCCTCGGATATATGTCTCGCTGTTTGAAGCGACAAACCGACACGAAAGACACTGGCCCTGTATATAACGTTGGGTGGCTACATCCCGGAAATCCTTCTAATATGAACGTAGTGGCACATACAACACAAGTTCCGATTTGCAGAAACACGTCACACAAGCACTGAATCACAAGACAACAGGGATTCAGCAGTTTTCCGTGAAAAAGGAAATTGATTGCTTTAATGGTGACATCCATTATATGTATTTCCCGTTTTGGGAGAGCCAGATCTCCAACATATGCACACGCACGCACATAGCGATGTGTATACATATATGCATGCATAAGAGATTTAGAAGCTGTTTATATACAGAAACTAATATACTATATATACACATATATATATATATATATATATTCTTCTTCTTGAGAAGCAAAGCTCCAGCATCCTTCACAGAAAGCTTGCTTACCACTGCTATCGTTGTCGATCATTGCCATGGCTGGTTCTACCTCTGATTAAGGCTCGAACTGGGCACTCCTACCTAGTGACATCATAATCTTAATACTGGAGAAATTGGCTTCAGAAGTTTCAGATTACGTTCACTTTGCTGCAGTGTGCAAGAATTGGCTCTATGATTCATGCGATCACCATGCTGTAAGTGTAACTCAGAAAGGGCCGTTCTTTCCGGGGCTTCTGATTTCATCCAAGGACAAGAGCGAGATACATGCGTGTTTGTTTTGTTTACTGATGATATATTTCGCGGATCTGCACTTGAAATTCTTTCTTTCCCTGTCAGGTTGGTACAATGCCATCGAGAACAGAGTTGTGAAGTCCCGGTTGCATATCCCTTACAACAAGAGGTGCTGCGGTTCCTCGCACAGATGCTCAATCTTCCCGGAAGAAACCTTGGCTTTAATACTCTTCAATCCCTTTACTGGAGCAACCATCCATCTCCCTCCGCTAGCTAGTCCCCTGACCGAGGAAGAAATTGAAGAATTTGGGTTTTTTTACGACCACGAATATCAAATCCAGAAGGTAATGCTCTCTCCGCGGATCCGTCTGTGGCTCGAGATAATTATGAGGCTCTTGCCATCTTTTAAGACGGTAACCTTGCCTTATTTAGGTGCAGATGGAGTTCTCGGATTCATGTGAAGTGGGATCAAGAACCGGGCACGTGCGAGGAAATAGCATTTTTCAACGGAAAGTTCTATGCCGCCGCGATTCTTCATTTACTGGTGTGCCTCGATGTGGTCTCCAACAGCAAACGCCAAGCTAACTCAATCACTGTTAACTTGAGGAAGCTTGCAAGTCGGATGATTGATGACTGGGTTCACAAGACATATCCAGTGGGAGCGCCGGACGGGCATCTCCTTTAGATTGACTGGTATTATATACTTAAGAAGATTGAGATCATCAGAGATGACAGTGATGGGACCGTAGACTATCTCGTAGATTATCTTGAGACTGATGGCAACAATGAGGACAACTATGACAACACTAACTTCCGTTGGCACCACTTCACATCACGCTTGAAAGCTTACTAGTACACGGTGAAGGAAGAAGTAGAGGGGGAGGTGCAGCCGACGGAGCTAAAGACGCTAGGGGATCAGCTCCTTTTCTTGGGCGACAATGATTCAGAGCTGGTCTCGACTCGTGGTTTCCCGGAGTACAGAGCAAGCTGCATCTACTACGCGGATGACGGTCTTCACTTAGTGCGACGAGAAGATGGGACCCCGTATCCTTTCGGGGCAGAAGGCAAGGGTGTGTTCAACCTCGAGGGTCAATGCTGTCAGCCGCTCGAAAAAGCACGCCTGGCCGTTCGAAAGGGGTTCATGCCACCGCCGATATGAATCGTCCCAAAGGCAAACTTGATGCTGAAACTCACTCTCTGATCATTCAGCATCTTTCGATCCGCTTATTCCATTTGGTTAATTTTTGTCTTTTATGGAATGGTTTTTTTTAATGGTATCGTATACTAGTATTCGAATTCTATAAAATTTTCACTAATTTTTCATTAATATTTTGTATCAAGATGAAAACTTTAATTTCCAGGCCGAAATTGCACCGGACATACAGACATATGGATACCGATGATGGGGTTCGGCCATCAGTGATCTGCGGCGCAGTTTTCCGGCATAAACCGGATCAATCCTGCGTTGAGGTCATAAAGAAACCGCATATCCTGCTGCTGCCACGACCCGATGACAGTCTTCTGGCTGTCACCGGGGAAGACGATCACTGCCACGCAGAAGTACCCCCTCCTCTCGAAATGGAAGTACTGGTAAGTCGGTTCGACCACGTAATTGGCGGTCGGGAAATGCAGCGTCATCGACACGTAAGCCCGGAACTTGGGATGGTACCGGTAGCAGTAGTTCAAGCTCTTGGAGACACCGTATACCCTCTCCAGGCCAAAGGACTTGAAATGCTCGTCAAATTCCTTCATCGCGGTGTCGTACGGTCCCTGAGGGAAGAACATGGCCGATGCTCCAGTGTCGATAAGGCAGCCTCCGATCCCGCTGTCCTGCAGCTTGAACGTGCCTGGAGGAAACCCGATCCTCTTGTCCCCGACACTGACATCGATCAAGTCGACGTAGTAGGCCTTATAGCTTCGCGGCGTGACAATCTTGATGGTCTGGATGTCCCGTCTCGGCGGGAGGGCCGTGTCCTCTCCGAACCTCATCGGGCTTGCAGCGGTCATCTCGCCAGGACTGTACACCAGACAGTACGAGAAACGGCGTTGGATGCGATCGAACAGCTGGGCGATCAACGAGTCATGCCCCAAGTTCAAACCCATGATCCCGGAAATCCCATTCCGGTCGAAAGTGAATCCCTGGTTGTCATTCCCGCACCCGAACACTACGTTCGGCACGGCCACGGGGCCTTGGTTAGACTCGAAGGTAAACGTCTCTCTCGAGACCAATCCTTCAGTCACGGCCCCGCCCGCGTAATTTACCCTGTACTTGCACACGCCGTTGATGCACCTGTACCTGGCACATATCGGGTCGTCGCAAGGTACCTTCTTGTACGATGTCGACTGGCCTGGGTCAAAGATCGGCATGGACTGGCTGTAGCAATTGGTGCAGGGTGTGCACTGAGTCCATACCACTTCGCTCCCCGTGTCCACCAGCAAGGTCTGGGAAGAAACCGGGGTCCCGAGTTGGACCTTTGTGGCATAATAGTAGTTGTCCGGGTGGACCATGAGACGGAGGTTGTTGGTTGATGTCCAGTTCCGGGTCGACAGGTAATCGATGTAGCGGGCTCGGGACATGGATAGCTCGACCGCTTTATCGAGCTTTTCCTCGAACGTGAGGTTCCCGGGGTAGAAGGGAGACTCGGGAGAGAATCGGGGGATGAGTCGTAGAGTAAACCCGATCGATTCCGAAGGGGTGAAGCGTACAATGCTGTTGATGATCACAATGTAGTAGAGGATGAGATTGGAGGAGAAGGCTGAAGCCATGGTTAATGGAGAAGTTTACCTGATTCTTTTCTTTGGTGGTTCAATTGCGGTCACTTAAATTTGAAGAAAGCCAGCCAAAAAAAAAGGGACATATTGATGTTAATATAATATAATGAACTAATTAAATTAAATTATTTTTAAAGATTTTTTTTAAAAAATTATTTAAAAAACTTAAAAATAACTAAATTATATTAATTTATAATGTTATATTAGCACAACCATATATCTTACCTGGCTTCCTCCCAAAAAGGGGCTAACAGATTCCCAATTTGGGGCTGGGGTCTTTAGTTTAAGCAATTAATTACTCAGCAGTAGGTAGCTTCATGCACAGTAATTAAAGTCTCCTAATTAATAGCTCTGTAGTATCAAGGGTACTGATTTAACGGTTTAAAACCCATTCTTATATAATTTGGTGAAATCAGAATCTCTTGTTCAAATCTCGTTCTTGTTAAGCTAATACCTCGACGGACACAGAATTCTTGAATTATACTCTACTTTTGCTACGTTAATTGAGGTCGGTATCAGTATTCGTCGTTGAGTTCGTCTTAATATTCACAATTGACAAATGAAAACCCGAACATTATGTCGCGATTATGGGGCTCCCTTAATTTATTAAAAACGTCTGACTCAAATCTGACTTGACCACGGAGTGCCGTGAGCTCGGGCTTCGAATTGGGCTGTACATGGGCTGGGCTAGTCCAATAACTGCGCCTCAGTGGAATTGGGCTGGCCTGTGTGTGCCGAGCAGTCAAAGCCCAACCTGTGAATGATGACGTATTTTTAGAATAATAATTTCCCACGAAAGATTTTCAAATAATTTCGAATTTACACTCTTGCCGTATTTTTAGAATTTTTTTTTATTTTAATTATGTGCGTTAGTATTGTCAATCCCAGACAATTAAATATCCTTCATAATAATAATTAATTTTTTTGTTTGTGTTGATTCTTCTATTTCAACGTCTGTGAGCGACTTGAAAATTTAAATTTCCTAAACTCCATTTGTTTTATTTGCCATAATTACTTGCAAACAGAAAATTTGAAAAAAGGAATAAAAATTTCAATAATCCTTTTTTATTTTTATCACCCCCACATTTGTAAATTCAACCCCAATTAGATTCAATTCGAATTAACCACTAAGAGTATAAATTTTTTCCAATTATTCATTTACATATTAAGCCGAAACTGAAATTATTAGACAATTCTACCCCTGTACGTGACATAAGAAAATATCAATCAGATTATGATAAATGAGTAAATTAATATTAATTCATTCCCAATTACATTAAATTTAATAATTTTTATTTGACATAATTAATGCGACATTTTTCTTTGTTGGGTAATTGACCCAACGCAACTTTAGGAGACACCAAAAGTCTATTTCAAATGGAAGACCCGTGAGTTATGCCACAAAATGAAGTCATCCTCCATACTTTTCTTTCTTTCTTTTTTCTTTTTTTTTTTTTTACATTGATCGTGTCTGAGGCCGTAGAAACCGGACGGTGTGTTATACAATTTGGGCATCGCCATTAATCCTCAAATAGAGCTCTCATGAAAAGTCGAACCCTATAACTAACCTACTGTGTATTATCAACTTAACAGCGGATCAATTCCTCGGAAACAGGTTACTCTCCATACTGATTTTTCCCTCTAAACTTCACGGTAATTATTTCAAGGAAATAGCAACAATGAATCGTGATATGAATCTCAACATGTTACATGAACCGTGACAGTGGTTACATGAATCGGTGGATGCTATCTAAGATGTTCCCAGTTAAATCAATTTAGCTGGATGGCTTGAAGCCATCTCATTTAACTCTCCACTGTTACCATGGACTGCTTTCCAACACGGAAAGGTGGCTGGCTGGCGGCAGCTCACGTGACATTACCGTAACGCTGTTGGAGTTGGACTGAGATTTCAGAGCAGATTCACTTTGCAAGAACCCTTCTTCCTTGTAGTTGCCAACCCGTCTTCTCCTTCCTTTTCCTCGTGGCATTATTTAAGTCCAACCGCCCACCACCCTTACCAAACGCCAACCTTGGAAATCTCTCAATAGCCCTTCAAGCGGTGGACTTTGATTGATCGTTCCGTAACCTTTCTGGGAGAAGCAGCAGAAATCGTTATTATTCGTCTGTATCTCTCCTTCTTTCTTTCCGCAGCTGTCCGGTCTGAAGATCTTCTCATCAGTCCTTTCGAGCTGTGATGTGAGGCGTGTGATCCCATTAAAATAGAACCAATCTTCAGTCCGTGAAACAGGTTCTCTTCGCGGTTCGTGCCAAAACCCCTCAAAAAACCCTTCTTGATCTCTGCTCGAGAATCTGTGGCACTCCCCAGCAGGATACAATGATGTGTTCTTTGAGATCACAGTCTCTGAGACCGCTTCGTGGGCCTGAATTTGTTTCCGGGAGTAAAACATCAATTCCCACCAGAAGATCCTCCCTTTTGCCTCCTTTGCCGGCGAGAAGGATCAGCCGGCAGCCCACACTCTCACTTTCGAGACCCTTGCATGTCTCCTCAGTCGAATCTTTCGGATCATCAAGAACCAGTGCCCCGAAGGAGGATGGTTTGACCAAATGCAGCGCCTATGAGGCTGACCGGTCAGAGGCGGCGGCGGGACCGGACGTCTCAAAGAGGCTGAAGATTGGGATTTACTTCGCGACCTGGTGGGCACTGAATGTGGTATTCAATATCTACAACAAGAAGGTCTTGAATGCATATCCCTACCCTTGGTTGACGTCGACCCTGTCTTTAGCAGCCGGGTCTCTTATGATGTTGATCTCTTGGGCTACAAGAATTGCCGAGACACCGAAGACCGACTTTGAGTTCTGGAAGACCCTGTTTCCGGTACATATATTCATGATTTTTCCGTTTGGTTAATAATGGAGTAGGACAGAAAAAAGACGTTCGAGCTTTCAAATTTTCAAGCCTTTACTGTTAAAATAGTAGTAACTGAAGCCAGTATTGAATGGACAACTTGAAGTTTGCTCCTTTATGCGTTTCTTGAATTTTTTCTTTGGTTGATGTCGAAGTGGAGATCACCGGAGGACTTCGAGAATTTACTTCGAGTGCTTCTTATTTCATTTTTATGCCATGGAAGGAATGTACATCAGGGGAGAACTTGAAGTGTGAATTTACATGTCCTATGTATTCTTTCTGTTATATGCTTTCCTGGCTCCCTATCTGGTTGATGGGAAGAGAAGAAAGGAGAGATAGTGAGATCTTAATTTTCACGTTGTTTCTTCTCATCTCATGAAAAGAAATCGGTAATTTGGGAAAATTTAAATTTTTTTATTTGCTTGTTTTGTGTTTTATTATGATTAATCAACTCAATTAGCTACCTGTTGAAATTCTTTTGCTGTTTTCTTTAGTGTAAAAGTGAGGCGGTGTCCTACTTTTGATTGACAAACCTATCAAAGGTCAAGGAAGAAACATGAAGTCTGAAATTATAATTCTTTTGTTGGTTTTATGCCTGTAAAAACAGCTTATCAACTGAAGAAGGAAGCCGATGAGAGCGACTTGTTCAGTTTCTTAGTTTCAAAAACAAACCTTAAAGTCCTGCCTTTGAATCTTTTGTTTTTATCGACAGCAAGCGAATCTGATATCAGCAATTTTAAGGTTCACGGTCAGCTTGTCTATTTTGCGTTGGCTTTGGATCAATATCTTAGCTGTCAGCTGATTCTTGGTTCAGGTTGCTGTCGCACATACAATTGGACATGTAGCAGCAACTGTGAGTATGTCCAAGGTTGCAGTTTCCTTCACACACATCATCAAGAGTGGTGAGCCTGCTTTCAGTGTGTTGGTCTCAAGGTTCCTCTTGGGTGAGACATTCCCAGTCTCAGTGTACCTGTCACTTCTACCTATTATTGGTGGCTGTGCCCTCGCTGCTGTGACTGAGCTCAACTTTAACATGACTGGTAATTTCAACTTCTCAACTGTGAGCTTATGATATCTTGTAAAGCCCTGGAGTAAACAATTTAAAATATTAAATATTGGTCATCTGGTTACATCTAAGATTGGAACCAAGCTATTCTCAAATAATGTGTAATCTCTTGCTTAGGGTCAATCCCCTTACCTGGTGTTGGGTGGGAACAGTTTGCTATGTGATGGTTGGACTTGCCTTCACGGCAATCAGTTTGATATTTGGTTCATTGTATTTGGTGTCATTTAGTACCTCTGTGAATGTATAATGAATTTCTGATTGTTTCCTTTGAGAGGTGTTTCCAAGAAATTTTTTTGAGATTATGGATTTGGTCTTTATTTTGTTGCTTCTCAGGTTTCATGGGGGCTATGATATCGAACCTTGCCTTTGTTTTCCGCAACATATTCTCAAAGAGGGGCATGAAGGGAAAATCAGTCAGCGGAATGAACTACTATGCCTGCTTGTCTATGCTGTCTCTCTTAATCCTTACTCCATTCGCAATTGCTGTGGAGGGACCAAAGATGTGGGCTGCTGGGTTTCAGAAGGCCCTCTCTGAAATTGGACCACAGATTGTCTGGTAACCACATGAGAACTTGCAACTTGTTTCTTTTCTGGTTTGCTCCTGATTTGCTCTCTCTCCACCCTGGACCGGCTTTCCCTATTAGTTGAATAGGTTGATTCCAGATATATCTTTATGACGAATGCTTTGACATCATAATCATGGATTCTTTACTTGTTAGAAATTTGACCAATGCCTAGTAATTTGAAGGCAGAATGGTAAATTCTTACTGTTCCATTATATTCCCTGATGCTGAGACATATACAAGCCTAAACAGCAGTCATGGAGGGAGAATTCATCAGCTAGCTCGGTTGAAGCTTAGTTATCTAAGCCCTGCAAATCACATCCAGGGCCCTGTGTTTGTGGTAACATGAAAGAAATCAGTAGTGATTGTTGATCCGGTCTGATAGGTGCCTTTTTTGGGATTCCAACTGGATCATGATGCCCCTGACTGAGGGGTCTCATATAGGGGCTCTTATTTGCTGTCAGACGCTTAGAAATGCTTTAAAATCTATCCTGTTTTTCACTTCGATTCTGTTGAGAATTATACACTCAGTCATTAAAGAGCAATGGATTTTTGTTCTTTTGGGATATTAAATTGAAAGATTTTTTTTATTTTGTACTCTTTTCTACTTTTTGTGCACTAAAGAAGAATTTGTAATGGTTGGCATCTGTCCATGGAAATGTTAGGTGGATGGCGGCCCAGAGCGTGTTCTACCACCTGTACAACCAAGTCTCCTACATGTCTTTGGATGAGATCTCTCCATTGACCTTCAGCATCGGGAACACGATGAAGCGGATATCAGTCATTGTCTCATCGATCATCATCTTCCACACCCCTGTCCAGCCTGTCAATGCCCTTGGAGCAGCCATCGCTATCCTCGGGACCTTCTTGTACTCACAGGTACATCTACATTCTGAGATGCTTGTCCATTAGTGAACCAAAAGATACACTTTTTAGATATCTTTTTTGCCCACTAGAAGTTCCAAAATGTTGTGTTAAGGATATAGACAGGCGATATTTGTTTGAATGTTTGTTCTGCTGCATGCATATTCTATTTGGCTATTTCTTCATAAGCTGATGAATTCATCTCTTCAATTTTATGAGAAGTTCATGTTGATACCTTAGCCTAAAATAGGTAATCAAAGGGTCAGTATTGTTCATGTTTTACTCATTCTGACTAATTAACAGCGCAGGCAGTTTACATTCCCCTTTTCGTTTCCATAAAAGAAGAATGGCGAGATCGCAGCTAAATTACGCCCATTTCATATTTGGTCCTATTCTTTTTCATTGGTTGGTGATTGTTTTCTGGTACCAACTGTATTGACCTGCGGTTGGGCCATTTTGATGATCTCACGTGGGTTTTAGTTGGTAAGGTTTGCGAGGCATATTGGTGTTAATAATTCACCTTAGCCCACCACACTTAGGTGCATATTAACATATGCTTTTGGAAGATGATGAGAAATTTAAAAAGAAAAAGAGAGATTCTTTTCCGGAATATTGCTATGCTTATCCCCATGTTACAGTACTCTCTCGACTTTACTTTAAATGCATGTCTTCCATTTCCATTATATTGATGTCAAGAGATCTCGACTCTGCCGGGTGCAGGCTAAGCAGTGAGAGGGATCTGCAGGGCAAGAATTTCAGCCATGGATGAAGGAGACTTGATGGGTTCCAGGTTTTGGGCAAATTTGCTGGCAGTGGTTTCTTGTATAGTAAGTAGTGGAAATAATGTCTTTGAAAGAGAGAACAAATTCTTTTACCACAGCTTTGTATTTCAACGATAGTAGGGAGGAGGTGTTTGGGAGAGACAGCAATTGCTAATAAGTCAGAGACAGTTGCAGAGTGGATGTCTGCTCTGTAGACGGCGAGAAAGAAGAAGGGGAGTACTGAAGATAAGAACCCTTTTGGATGGATTATACTATATTTATTATGTCACATATGCCCTCACTTGTTTCTTGTCTCTTTCATTAGATTGCCACGTATTCTCAACAACAGTGAACTCAATGGCCATTTCCTCCTATCTTGAAAGCATGACGGATCCAATTTAGATATGGTGGTTCGGTTGGAACCGTGAATTACGAGACTCAATCTAATGGATCAGTTGAATCAGCCGGTTTTCTTGCAGCTAGAGCATCAGAATTCGACAACGATTGTACTCTGAACAAGGAAACCGAGCTTGAGCTGGAACTTGGTGCAAGTTATCATGTTTAACACAACTGAACTGAACAGGTTCTCTAAAAAATTTCTGGTAAAAAGCATGCCCTGGTGGTCTAGAAGCCAAATGCTGTTCCATTGAGAAGTAAAACTTGAATGTGGAAGAAATCCTTTTGCTTGAATTGAGGAATGATCAAACAGAGGTGTGAAATCTTCAGACTTGTTAGGTCTGCAGGCGCTTGAATGCTGTCTGAATCAACTTCTCCAGATAAGCCCGTGCCGAGATGTCTCCAGAGCCGGTTCCCAAGTTGCAGTAATCTCTCAAACGTTGCTTATGCAGAAGATTTTATCAGACAGACAGTCTACCGACTCTGGGCAAGGCCGGAAGTCCAGAGAAAACTGATCCCGGTACAAAATGCGAATCGAAGTAATCTTCACCTCAGTTTGTCCATCCACTGAACAAGAGAAAGATGGCTTTCAATTTGTAGCCTCTGATCAACAGTGAACAACCAAGGCTGAGCGGTAGTTGAAGGTAAAGGACCAATTATGAACAAAAAAATAGTTTAGGATAAACATTGAAATTTTTGAAAAAGTTGGGACTAAACTCGCCCCATTCTCTTCAGGAGGACTGGAAAGTATAACGAAAAATCCATCCATTTAATCTCTACCGTTGAAAGCATTAGTCTGGGTGATATCTGGCCCTTGATCCTCCTCTCTCTCTCTCTCTCTCTCTCTCTCTCTCTATATATATATATATATATCAAATTTCTCCAAAGACGGCGCGGCTGCCGGAGGTCCTCTGGGCTTAAGTGCTTCAGCCATCCTCTCGTTCTAGCCGGTGAATCTTCGGCGACCTCTTTATAATCGTCGAAGTTGCAGTCTCCTCTCTCCCACATCCCTGCCTCCCCAATGTCGTCGAAGCCACAAGCCTGAGCTCCTTATCCGTCAGGTTCAACCTCTGTGCCGACTCGCTCAACCTTTTTCCACTGTGGAACCTCTCGGCCTTCTTCAGGGCATTAATCGAGCTCCGAGCCAGGCTCAAGACGAACTCGACCGTGCTCAAGTCCAGCATCAGTTATCAGTAGCTTTATACGACGAATTCTAGCCTAAAAGATAAAGCTTGGTTGATCCTGTGGAGAAGGTTCGTTGTGATTCAATATCCAACCCGATTCTCGCATTTCTAGGTGTACCCTCGATTCCTTCTGATGTTTGTTACTCTCTGTTTGAAGTGACATGAAGCTTAGTGCCTGCGTGAGGGATAGTTTTCGCTTACCTGATACACATGTACTTCAATTTGAGTACATAAGCTTTTGTTTCGTATATGCACTTGTCATTGACTCTTGGAAAATTTTGTTGTAAGAGCTGATTTACTATGGCTCATTGATCGAATTTACGTGCTTGAGAGTTGAGATGGTATTCATCCATTCTTTAGCTATGTATCTGGAAGTGTGTGCTCAGAATTATCCTTTTATCCACTTAGCTGGTATGTTTGACTATGCAATATATTGAGTTTATTAGACTCATTTAAGTCATTATTTATTGAGTTTGGTTCAGTACACCTGTTTAAGTGGTTGTTTCTTTTAAAATTCCTTCCTGCATAGCGAATCTTTTAGGTTGAATGTGGCTTGAAACTGTTTCTTTGTTTTTTCGTCTGCCTAGATTTGGACCCCACTAGCAGATATTATGGTGTTTATTGTGGCTGAATGAGACGAGTTTGGAATCTCTTTCTTAGGTTGGATTGTGCTTGATCAAGTGTTCAAGTGAAATATGAAGTTCTTTTAAGGCTTGAAAACTTACTATCTTGTGCTTGTTTGTACACCACGGAGATAGTATTTGTTCTCTTCTCAAGTCTTGCTCACGTAGTTCATGATCTCGAGCTTATGATGCTTTCTAGATCCTTGAAACATTTGTTTGGGTTATGTGAATTCTTACATTTGCAATAGTACCTGCTTTTCTTGTTTTCTTTTTCTTTTATGTGTTGCATCTCATTTATATGACTCAATTGGTTGATTCTTTCTTGTTTTTCTCCAAATGCATGATTATTTTAATCTCATTCATCTGATGCAATTCTACTAGTATGATAGAAACTGTGCCTTTTTCTCTCTTCTGTTTGCAGGGCATAATGGGCTCGGAAGTGGAAATACTTGAGGAGAGACTGAAGTCATTCTTGGGACAGCTCCACTCCGAGTTTGCCATACTCGAGAGAGTCGTTCACAAAAATAAGAACCAGCACCGACGTTGCAAATACTTCCAGTATCTTTTGAAGGTCCATGTCTTCGGTGGATTCTTACTTTTTCTTTGTGTCTCAGTTTGCTGGGCATTTTTCCTTCTATAACCAATATCCAGATTATGAATATTCAGGGATCTTTCTATTAGTGTAGATTTGGAGGGTCTAGCAAAATAGTTCTAAGTTTTATATTTTTGTTTTTCGGATTGTTAGGTGAGGAGGGATTTTAGGCTTCTACAATCAGTTAGGTTGGAGGAATTATTGAGTCGTTGCTTCCAAGTTATCAGTGGAAATAAGCCCAAACAAAAAATCAATCTTTTAGAAAGGTAACTCCACTTTACACATTTAACATAGGCTTCGTGGGTTTTACTTAAGTGCATCAGTTTTCCTGACAGCATCTTTCACATGTTCACGGTTTCTACAGTCTTATGTTATTCTTTATGAACTTCTTGTGACAGTCTGAAGTGGAGAAAATGTGATGGCAAAAGGCCTAATTTTATGGAACAACTTCATGGTGTCGCACGATTACTATCAGAGGTGTGTTATAGAAATCATATGATTGTTATTGGCAAAGGAAATCTTACTGCTCTCTTTCAAACAAGCATTAGGGCTATGTTTTCATTTTTGTCTATGTTGCCATTTGCAACTATAGTTTCTCTGAAAATGTGTAATCACAGCAAGTGTTGTAGGCTTGCAGATTCACTGTTAAGCACGGTTAAGTAGCTGCAATGCAGCTGCTGCATTTAATTTATATTTTCGAGATTGAATAAAGGATTTTGCTAATTCAAGGCTTAGCTGTTACCTTATATTCTCCCAAGGGGCTCAAAATCTCTCTCTCTCTCTCTCTCTCTCTTTTTTTTTTTTTTTGTGAAGTGATCAATGTCTTCTCTTGTTGTGCAGGCTATTGAGCCAATCCTGAAGGCTGCTGAGTATCCTTTATTTCTCTTAACAATCTCTAAATATTTTTCTATTTAGCAGGATGTAGCATCTTCACATTTGTTTTGGTCACAGTTTGATGCTAAATGGCCATTTGCTTTATTTCCCTTCCTCAGAAAAGCTTTTCTTTGATGAATATGCATACTATTAGTCTCCTTAACTCACAAATAGAGAGATATCAATCTTGCTTGCTCAATCATTTTTCATGGGATTTTCTCTCACAACCCTTGCTTTACTTGCACGCCTGCGAGTAGTGGCCCAACAAGTGAGTTTCTCTTCTTTCTGAGATTCTTAAGTAATTATATTTAAGTATATTCCATGCAAGCTTCTCCCATAATCCCACCTCAAATCACAATTCAGTATGTTTTTGATTTGATGGTGTTTAACTCTGT